>CM057454.1:1256423054-1257015554 GCA_016271365.2 Neoceratodus forsteri
AAACAGGAGCACTGCACAGTACCTCCTTCAGTCTAGTAAAGGCTTTCTCACAGGCTGGGTCCCAGGTAATTTTCTTGGGCATTCTTTTCTTTACCAGGTCAGATAGGGTAGCAGCCAGAGCACTGTAATTGGGTACACATTTTCTATAGTACCCTGCTGTCCCAAGAAAACTCCTGACCTGCTTCTGCATTTCTGGTCTGGGCCATGTATGGATTACCTCAATTTTTATTTGGTTAGGATGCAGCTGTCCCCAGTCAACCACATGCCCGAGGTATGCCACTTCTCTCATGGCCACCTGGCACTTTCCAGTTTTGACAGTGAGCCCGGCCCTCTGTATCCTGCCCAGCACTTCTCTAAGGTGGAACAGGTGTTCCTCCCAGCTGGCACTAAAGATGGCAGTGTCATCCAGGTATGCCACGGCATACTCCTCAGCACCATTTAACACCTGGTTCACCAACCTTTGGAAAGTGGTCGGTGCATTCTTCATTCCAAAAGGCATTACTTTAAATTCAAATAAGCCTATTGGAGTGATGAAGGCCGACCTCTCCCTAGCTCTGTCTGTCAACTCTACCTGCCAATACCCCTTTGTCAGGTCAATGGTCGTAAGGTAGGTCACCCCTCCCAACTTGTCCAGGAGTTCGTCCGTCCGGGGCATCGGGTGGGCGTCTGACTTCATGACTGCAGTCAGTCCATGATAGTCCACACAGAAATGAGTAGAGCCATCTGGCTTAGGCACAAGGACTATGGGTGAGGCCCAGGAGCTGTGGGATCTCTGGCTTACCCCTAAATCCAGCATCTCCTCCACTTCCCTCCTAATGTCCTTTTGGACAGCCTCTGACACCCGATATGCTGTCTGCTGTATGGGTGTCTGTGTCCCTGTCTCCACATCATGCATCACAAAGGGGGTTAGTCCAGACTTGGTGCTAAACAGTGGGGCAAAGTCTGAAAAAACCTTCCTTACTTTCTGGATCTGGTCTGGGGTCAGCATCCACAGAGGACTCCCACTTACTTTCTTTCAGCAAGTCCATAAGAGGATCTCCTTCGTCCGTTCCCTCCCCAGGACTACACACTGCAAACACCATGTCAACCCTATTTGCATATGGCTTCATCATGTTGACATGATATATCCTTTCTGTCTGTCTTCAGTCAGGTAACTCTATAATATAGTTCACGTCATTTACCTTCCTAACCACTTTGTACGGTCCTGCCCACTGAGCCTGCAGCTTGTCTTTCCAGACTGGAATAAGGACCATGACTTCCTGACCCATGTACTAGCGAGCTCTGGCTCTGTGGTTGTACCACACTTTTTGCTTCTGTTGTGCAGCTGGTAGGTTGCGCTGGGCTGTCCCCATAAGCTCCTTCAGTCTTTCCCTAAACTTAAGGACATAGTCCACTATGGGAGTTCCCTGGGTTGCGTGCTTGCCTTCCCAGTCCTCCCGGATCAAGTCTAGGGGCCCACGTACCTGGCATCCATATAAGAGTTCGAAGGGGAAAAATCCTGTCGACTCTTGGGGAACCTCTCTGTATTCAAACAACAAATGGGGAATGTATTTCTCATAGCCCCTCCCATGCTGTTCAACAAATGCCCGGAGCATTGACTTCAGGGTACCATTGAATCTTTCCGCAAGCCCATTGGCTTGTGGGTGATACAGTGTCATGCATTTCTGCACCACCCCACACTTCTCCCATAAACATTTCATCAGGTCTGACATTATGGAACCCCCTCAATCGGTGATAACCTCCTGCGGAAACCCAACATAGGAGAAAATCCCAAGTAAGGCATCTGACACTTTGTCCTCAGTGATGATAGGGTGACTGCCTCTGGGTACTGGGTGGCATAATCCACCACAGTCGGGATGAATCTCTTCCAAGAGAAGCTGGGGGCATTTAAAGGCCCCACAATATCCATTCCCACCCTCTGGAATGGCTCCTCCACTATACACAATGGAATCAGGGCAGCTTGGGTTTTCTTACCCGCCTTCCCTATTTCTTGGCACTGATGACAAGACCTATAATATTTCTTCACCTGCTGGGTGAAGTTTGGCCAATAGAAATTCTGGGCCAACCACTGCATAGTGCACGTGATTTCCAGATGACCAGACAAGGGAATATCATGTGCAATGTTGAGCAACTGCTCACAATACCCCTGGGGAATGACAAGCTGCCTGCTTAGAACCCCTTCCTCTGTCTGCACAGCCTGAGTATACATCAGTCCATTTTCCCAATAAACCTTATATCTGCTGTCACTTCCCTGTGCCCTGTCAGAGTCTGCCCAAGCCCTCAGCTTCTCTAGACTACTGTCACTTCTCTGAGCAGCTGCAAACTCCTCACACATTCCAAAGGCATGGGACACATCTCCTTCAGTCACTAAACAAGGGTCCCTAGCACTAGCATCAGGGCACTCAGGATCACTGTCAATCCCAACCCTCTGACAATGGGTCACCCCTCTCTCTTTGGAGTAACCCCCTGTAGCTATGTGGTTAACTGCTACTGGGGAAATTTCTACCTCCTTTTCATTAGTCTCCCCATCTGGAGACACAGACTGGGGAACCAGCCTCCCAGTGGTTTTCACAATGGCTTCTGTGGGGTCCAGGGAACTACAGTGTTCCCTTGCTGCTTGGCTATGAGTAACTGCACACACCATCCCTTGTTTGAGATTGTTGCCCAGGATCACATCCACTGCTAAGGTTTTGGCTGCAGCCACCTGTTGTACAGTTCCCCCTGTTTCACCCCAGTCTAGGAGAACACTAGCGAGGGGCAATGTTTTCTCTTCACCAGTAAAGTTCTGTACAGTGACATATTTATTGGGTATAAGATGACCTGGCTCTACTAGATCCCCTTTTACCAATGTCAGGGATGCCCCTGTGTCCATTAACCCTTGCATCTGTACACCAGTCACCATGACTGGGGGCATGTGTTCCCTCATGTCCACAGGCATGCTTCCAGGGACACGCAAACAACCCACCTCCTTCCTAGCACCACCTTGCGTATTATTACTCGTCTGTTTGGGACACTGTCTGGCAATATGCCCAGTTTCTTTACACAACCAACATTCATTTCTTTTCTCAGAGAAATCTTTTCTCTGAAACCTGGGGCTAACTATTTTTGTTGGAGGCAGTGAGGGTTTTAGCTGCCCTGAAGGCATGCTTTTCCCATTCTGCACTGCCACGCCCACCCCATTCGCTCTGAGAGCAGGTCTGCTCTTGGCATAGCGGTCCGAGAGTTCAGCAGCCTCTTGCACTGTTTTGGGATCTCGGTCCTTCAGCCAGGTTTTCAGCTCTGCTGGACATGCCCAGAAAAACTGTTCTAACAAAATCACATTTTCAATTCTTTCAACAGAGTTCGTTTCAATTCCTTCCCACCGTTTTAAAAACTGACATTGTTTCATGGCTATTTCCTCATAGCTCATGTCAGGGCTCCTCCTGAGCTTACGGAATTTAGCTCTGTATGATTCAGCAGTTAATTCAAATTTCTTTAACAGTGCAGCTTTTAGTTTGTTGTAATCATCGCTGTCCTCATTGTCCATTTGACCCAATGCATTCCAAGCTTTCCCGGTAAGTAGCAGGGATAACTGGAAGCTCCAGGACTCCCTAGGAATTTTAGCTTGAATACAAACTTTTTCAAAAGAATTTAACAAGGCATCCATATCCTCCCCCTCTTTAAATTCGGCTATCAATTTGGAACAATTTGTAACCCAGTCATGTAGTCCCAGCTAAACCCAAGCCATTTACCTGCTCTGGTGCTGCTGGTTGGAGTCGTAGCTTCTCCAGTTCACGTTGCCTCTGGCGCTCATGCTCCTCACGGTCAGCATCTTGCTGTTTTCACTCTGACTCTTGGTGTTCTCGCTCTGCCTCCCTCTGTTCTTTTTCCCTCTTCTCCTCTGCCACTCACTGGCACTCACGCACCTCACGTTCTGCCTCCCGCTGTTCACAGTCCCTCTCCATCTGGAACTCCAGCTCCATTCTGCACAATTCATTTTGCAGCCTGAGTACTTCTGGATCCAGGAAACTGGTGACCTTTCCCTGCTGCTGCAGCCCTTCGCTGGCACTGGCCCTGTTGCCCTCCTCATTGGATCTGGACACTGCACTGTCCGCTAGCCCTGCCACACTCAAGGTTTGGTCCTTTTCAGTCACTGTCTGTGACTCAATGCTCTGGGTATCTGCTACCATGAGGGCATATACGAAGTTCTGTTTGGTGGTTTTCACCTTGAACGGGACTCCTCTGTCCCCACACAACTGCTTTAAGTAGTCTACAGTGTGCCTGCTGTATTTGGAAGCCATCTTCTTCCCTAACTACGGCTACTCTGACTTACACTTTAGAGAAAAAAAAATTAAATGGGTAGGAACTTGACTGTATGCCAAGTGATATAGTTCTGGTTCCTTTTTTAAAAATAAATCACTGCCTTTTTCTTTCTTTACAAGTGAGCTGATGGCCTCAAGCTGACACACTGAACAACTAAAGTTTGTGATACCAAAATGATCGCACCGCTGCCAACCTATCTGTCACAAACCCACTCAGCAGGTCAGGCCCTCTGTTCCCACAGTGCCAAATTATGAGCACAGTCTTGTGAACAGAAACAGAACAGGGTAACCCTCCTGTCTGTTTTGTGGGTTTGAATCAATCTTTGGTCTCAAGTTCTTAGAGGGATTCAAACTGTGATCCTTTTGCTAGTGTACCCAATGTACAGGCCCAGATAATTCTGCTCTTTGGGGGGGGCAGCTATCTTTTGCTTACAGGCACCTAACCAGGTGTACAAAATGAACCCTTAAGAACTCTATGAAAGACCTCAGAATAAACTTTTACCTTTTTCCAGTTTGGTAAACCAGTAAGCTTACGAACGATGTCAGCTTTAACCATATGCTTCACTTGTCAAAGAAAAGAATTTCAAAGGCACACCAGGAAGTCTCTAAAAATAGAGGTTTACTTAAAAATAGATAAAAATGTAAAATGTAAATACAGAACCACATATCACAAAACATACAATCTTTTAAAACAATAAGGTTTAAAAATGCTATTTCCTACCAACCATTCACTTAGACTTATGTAATGTATTCTTCTAACAGTGCCTGATGTTGCTTTTTCAGAGTCTAAATATGTATGTGTCTACAGGTCAGTTACAGCATAATTAAAACAACTGTCTTGAGCCTGCCTTCTCCATGATGACATCCAGCTCCTCCTCTGTTTATTAGAAATTATACAATCAGGATGTCTCATCATTCAGAAGGTAAATTTAGTAGGTGACATCAGCAACACTTTCTTTCCCCATGTGACTTCCCAATCAAGTCTGTAATTTTCCAATTCTTTCTTTCATCCATGAGCAGCATCTTGCTTTTCACAAAGACGTGTAGGAACTTTGTATGACTCTTTCTCTCTCTCTCTCTGCCAGTTCTCACTGAGGTGTAATATTCTTTTGACACCAGCTGAAATTAACTGCCCTTCTCGAGGACTCTAAAATGGATATTTCAGGACTTAGCTACAAACAACCCATGTAGTAAATAAGGCTATAAAATGTGAGTTCTTTTATTTTATTTAGTTTTTGTTGACTGGGTAAGTGCACTAGACAGATCCTGCCTATTTTCAGGCACGACCCGGGGGAGGGGGATACAGATGAATGCCAGCTGACCTTGAACCAGATGAAGCTGTTGGTGGTATTTTTCATGAATGAAGGAAATTTGGCCATTGCACCGGGGAAATTCCCCATCTCTCCTGTAGGGGAACCTTTTGGCCATTGACATGGCCATGTGGAATGAGTCGCTGGACCGAATGGATGCTGTGGAGGTAGGAGAGCGAGCCTCCTCTCCTATTCTCGTCACACAAGAGGCTGAAGATTTCTTGCAGACCGTCATGGATTTGGATGGTGAAACGAGTGATGTTTTTCTTTCCATGGAAGATTTATCTCTTATTGGCAAAGATGTGGAGTTAACAAAAGATAAAGCAAAACCTTTCCGCTCGGAGAATGGTGAAATCAGTAAAAAAATTATGCCCAGTGAGACTGAGGGCGCAGGATTAAGTGCTCAGGGAGTGGAATCGTCTGTCAAACTTTCTGTAAGTGCTGTCACTGTGGAAAGCCAGCCAGAGCTGGGTGAGTCAGTTACTGAACTTATTTCTCCTAAGCAACTTGATTCAAGAACTGGCATTCTTGACATGACTGGTGTGTGCCGACTGCCTCTTTTACATTTAACAACTGCTACTTTGTGTACTGATTCAAGGGCTGGCATTCAGAGCACCAAGGTGTGTGTGTGCTGAGAGCCCATTGTGAAGGACTCACTTCCCCATACTGGTGAAATTCAGACCGAGGGCAATAACCATGCACCTGGAGTTGGCTACTCGCAGGTTCAGAGGAATTCACAGTCAGCTGCTATCATTCAAGACTCCTCACAGCTAATGAATGATTCCGATTTTGTTTTTCATTTTCCTGCTGAGCTATCTACTAGCGATTTTCCTAATCCTAAGGGCAACAAAATAATATATCAAACTAGCCCAACAGTTCAAACTGGGGCTACTACGTTTTCTTTCTCATCTAATGGAGGTACAAAGTCTTCTTTAAAGGAACTTTATAGTCATGCTTCTGAACATTTTACAGCACATTCTGGGCAACACCAGACAAATAAATTACAAACACCTTTGCAGCCTATGGCCCAGTTGTCATTGCCACTTGCTGCAGATAATACCTGGACCCCCTAGAAGGCCCTACAGAGGCAGGGTGGCTTAAAACTTCCAAAGGGAATTGGCTTCCTGACCCTGACTGGGACCCTGTGTTGAATCTTTCTCAGGCATCTCCTGAGTGGAAACTGAATGGCACTAAAATATTGGACATAGGTTTGCAGCCACAGGCAATGGATGTAAAAGACCAAAATGCAGATAAGAATAATTCTAATACTGCCAACCTCCTGATGGGCCCTGATTTGTTGACCTCATCAAATGCTAAAGCACCTGTAGAAGTAGAAACCTCTAGTATGAGAAATATAGAGACACATGATACTACATCTGCTCAGAAGCCTTTATTATCGGAGCTTTTTACCAAAATAAAAAAAGAAGCTGCACCCCAGCGGAATGCTGTGCGTATTCGCTATAAGGGAGGCCTGGAAGACAGGCCTGATTGGTCCTATGTTGGACGGACATTATTAAAGGATTCATTGCATTTTTCCCCTACTGAAGTATTTGCTTTGATTAATATCGCTGGGGAGGACAATTATGATGTTAGCTTTAGGACTGCATACACCTTAGAACTGTTCTGAGAACGTTATGCACAAGTTAAATTTTCACCCACATGGGCCCCCTTCTTGGTAATACCTTTGACTAAGCCATTAGTAAAATTTGTGACTCTAATGATTCAGAATGAGGGGGTCCATGTGGATGACATTACGTTTTGGTTGTCCCAGAAATGTAAAATTCTGAGTAGACCTGAAGCACTTTTGGATTCTGAATCTTTTTGGACAGGAGGATGGAAATACAAGGTTAAGCTTAGTCTTACTGACACAGGGATGGATCACATCCCAAATTCGTTTATGTTAGGAAGGGACAGAGGGGTCTATTTCTATGCAGGGCAACCCAGAGCATGTTATAAGTGTGGATCTAAAACTCATTTATCTAGCACTTGTGATCAGGTGTGCTGTGACAATTGTGGAGAAGTGGGGCATATAGCAATGCAGTGTGCCAATCATACTAAGTGTGATTTGTGTGAGGATTGTGGCTATTTTTTTAGTGAGTGCCCTTGGGCTGCTAAAAACAAGGCCTCTTGTGCTAGTCCAGAGCTGCTAATACAGCAAGCGCAAGACTCTGTTTCTGCTTCATCTGAAGTTGAAATGCCCCAACCTCTCAACCCCTCTTCTTCTTCTTCCCTTCCTCTAGTTCTTCCTCCTCCTCTCTCTGTTTCCTTGCAGAAGAAGGATCATGAATTTGAGACACAAAATGCCCCCACCCCATCTTTGGTTCTTTCTGATCCTGAACCTCAGCAGCAAACAATGAAAGCTCCTATTAGTGAAAAACCTTTAGGTGATCCACTTTTAACTCCTGTATGCTATGAAGAGCTAAACACCCCAGGGTACGGTTTAGCCAATAGTACTGACTTACAACCTCTGGCTAGAAGACGTTCTTCTAGAATCAATAAACAAAAGCCCCCAGTATTAGTGAAAAGTTCTGCTATAGTTGAAACTGACAATACTTATACAGCTTTGTTTTTACCAGATGGTGATTCTGACATGGGGCAATGGGACTTAGATTCCCAATCAGTGGGAAGTAGCCAGCTTTCTGTAGGAATAGACCAGGGAGATTATAAGAATAAAAAGAAGAAAAAATGGAAAAAATAGATATGATGTCCTTTTCTTGCTAGATTATGGGCTCTCTTTCCATAGGTTCACTAAACATTTATAGTATTTTAAATGATATCAAGAGGCAGGCTATTTTTTCATTTATTCATGATAGCCACTATGATATTTTTTTTTCTACAGGATACATGGATGTGTTTCAGAGAACAGTAAATATTGTTTAAAAGAGACTGGATTTGGGGGCCCTCCTATTGGTCCTTTGGCCAGGATTGTGTGGATGGGGTGGGCATTCTTTTTGGATCTTATAATTTTTCTTTGATACAATTAGTGGATTTGATTCTGGGTCAATTATTTCTGTTAAATGGCAAATGGAAATCAATGGCTTACCGTTTTATCAATGTATATGGCCTCAGACTAAAGCAGACAGGGTAACCCTCCTGAGAGCAGTTTAACCATATCTGGTAACCTCTTATATGATTTTTGTGGGAGGGGATTTTAATTATGACATAGCTAGGGAATAAATCAGTGGGGAAAAAAGGAAAACAGTTTATTGTGACTCCAATATGTTAACTACGGTAATTAAAACAGCAGGTCTGATAGACTGTAGTACCTACAACACAGGTTCTCGCTTTACATATACTAGGGGTATTTATAAGACCACTATTGATCATTTATTTCTTTCTCATAATTTGCCAAAGGGTAATTTTTACATTATTCCTATTGAATTTTCAGACCACCTATTATTAAAATTCAGTATACCTGTTATAGCTTTTAAGAACAAAGTTAAAAGTAGATGGAAGTTGAATGTTTCCTTACTTGCGCATCCAGAAGTCAAAAAGGGAATCACAACTTTATTATCTGCCAGATTGTCAGCTTTATGTTTATATGATGACCCTGGGGAGTGGTGGGCTGATACTAAATTGGACTTAAAAACATGGTTCATTAATCACAGTAAACACCTAGGGAATAATACATTTTTAAAATATCTTTCACTTCGGAAACAACTTCAGCATCTTTACACTATTTTGTACCTTACTAAATATAATTACTCATCATAAATAAATAAATTGAAAAAGGACATGTTAGCCTATCAGTATGATAGAGCCTCCACAATTTATGCAATGCTTTCTGGTGGTATACAGAAATCACCCGTAGGAGACCCGTATGAGGCTTGTAAGAAAATTTACGATGATATGACTATTGAGTACTTGCAGGATTCAGGTGGTAACAGAATAGAAGGAATTTCAGATATAGAGGACCTAATTAAAAATCACTACTCCTCATTGGTACCCACTGGTATTTCTTCTGAGCAAAGGATTGCAGATTATTTACAAAATATTGAAGTTCCCACATGTCCTGATGAAGCTCTTTTCTTGCTTAAAAACATAACTTTAGATGAAATTGTGGAAGCAAATAAAGCTCTTAAATTTAATACTTCACCAGGTTTAGATGGTCTGCCCAACCAATTTTATAAAGTTTTCATCACAGAAATATTTGTCTTTTCACAGACCATTTACCTGTTCTTTTTTGAACATAATAAAATTCCTAATTTTTTTCAGAAGGATTATTAGTTTATTTATATAAAGCTGGGGATAGAACTGATATTGCAAATTGGAGGCTGATTATTTTGCTAAACTCAGATTATAAAATTCTGGCCCATATTCTTAATTCTAGACTCAAAAATTATGCGTCATTTGTGCTCTCTGCACAGCAATTTTGTGGTATCCCTAATAAAAGAATACAAGTTGCTCTTATTCTCATTAGATTTTATTGAAACTCTCCTTATACAGGACTCTAGAGGGTGTATACTTTCAATAGACCAAGAGAAAGCATTTGATCGTGTTCATAGGCTTTTTCCTTTTTCTGTGCTGGCCAAATATGGGGTACCTGTATCAGTAATCAAGCATATACAGTTACTGTATTTTCATGTTTTTGTAAAGGTTTTATTAAGAGGTCAAATAACGAAAGGTTTTGCTATTTCTACAGGTGTTAGGCAGGGTTGTCCTTTAAGCCCTTTGTTGTATATTTTTTCTATTAACCCTCTACTTCGATGCCTGACTGATATGACCAGATAGAAAGGATTGATGGGGTCATATGAAGTTGGCTAATTTTTCTGTACTGGCCTATGCAGAATACATTTTCTTTTTCACATTATAATCAAATTCCCCCATTTTTGGATGAGCTACGGAGGTATGCTATAGTAACTAATTCAAAACTTAATATTGCTAAATGCAAGGGATTGATGATAGGTTCTTGGGATATTACTTCATGTCATATATCTGGAATTACTCTTACAAAAGAACCAATAATTATTTTAGGTATTACCTATAGGACAACTAATTTGCCTCTCCATAATTGGGAATTAGCTTTGTCTAAAGTTCATAATAAGGTTAAAAGATGGCAATTTTGGAAACTATCAAAACTAAAGAGAATCCAAATATTGAAACACTTCATTATTCCCCAATTGCAATATGTGGCATATATGTTTCCACTCCTTACCTCTTTGGAAACAACTGTTTATGGAAATTTTTTTCAAATGCTCTGGGGAAATAAGCTAAATCCAGTTAAGCATTGTTATACTTATCTAGGTAAAGAAAGAGGTGGACTAGGTATGGTTGAACCAGTGTTTTTTTTTCATTCTTTGTTTATTTACCATACTGTCTGGTATGGTATTTTCAGTATAACAACTGGTGTTGTGTGCCTAGTGAAGCATGCTCTCAAATGTTATTTAGCTGTGTGGCATGAGTTAGCACCAAAGCTACATACACGATTGCAGTTACCCGAATATTTTCGACCAGCTGCCCAGAAACTGTTTAAATGGAAAATTTCACGATCATGTATTTTGCATAATAATAGGAAATATTTCTATAATATGTTATTATCTCAGTTATATCCTACTGAGCCTAGCTTCAAAGATTGTCCTCCTGCTTTTAATACACAAATTATAAAGCAACTAACTAACAAACGAGTGCCTGCTACGATGTGGGAAGTTTTATGGCTTATTGTATATGGTAGGCTAAATATTAGAGGGAATGCCAAACATAAAAAATTAGCAGAAGGAAATTGCCCATATACAGCATGTATCAATTTAGAAGAAACTATGAGTCATTTTTTGTTTGATTGCTCTTATTCTAAACCTCTCTGGTCATTTTTAAGAACTAAATGGCAGATGGTTTGGTTATTGTTATTAAATTTTGAGACTTTGGTATTTGGTTTCCTTCCTAAGGAGAAAGTTGATCTGCACCTGGAAACTTATATGTTTTTTTTATGTTGTTTGCGATTTTATTTATGGCAAGCTCGATGTCAGTGGGTACTTTCCCAGAGAATGATGTGTTATCCAGTGTATAGTTTTTTGGTAGTATAGGCAATGAATTCTGTGTATCAATCTGACTTATTACATTATTCAGGTGTCAAGGTTTACCGATGGTGGAAAAGTTTTCAAATATTTGTAAAATATAAATAAGATAATGCTTATGTGCTAGTTTTTTTTTTATAAAAGATTGGAAAGAAAAGAGAGATAAGCTTTATTTATGTAAATTGTTGTGATTCTACCTTTGTATGCACTATGTGAAGTTCAATAAAACCCCCCTACTCTTTTCAAGAAGTGCCATGGGATCTTTAACATCTACCTGAACTACCACCAGAACATGCAGATGGGACTTCGGTTTAATGTCTCATCTGAAAGATGGCACCTCAGGAGTGCAGCACCCCCTCATGCTGCACTACAGTGTCAGTATTGGGATATTAGCCCAAGTGCCTGGTGTGGGGATAGAACCCACAGCCTACTGATCTCCCAGCCTCAGAGGTGAGTGTGCTATCTGCTAAGCTACTGACACTGACCTGCCTTCTTCATGGATGAAAGAAAGAAAGCATCTCTTAGGAGTTAATCTCATCACAGAGATTTGGTGTTGAACATATGTCCTGTCCTGTTAGAACTGACACCTGAGGGGGGTGATTATCCAGGCACAACATTTTTCATGACAGACAATCACACTACATTGTTTTATATTCCAAAAAACCTAGATTAATCAGAATCAGCTGTCCAAGAGTCACAGTGGTCATGCAACTGATTACTGCCATACTGCATAGAAACATAGACTTTGACAGCAGATAAGGACCACTTGGCCCACCTAGTCTGCCCATTTCCCTACCTACAGGATAAGCTGCAGATCCTAGTTAACTAACAGCCTATTTCTTCCTACCCCCCACAAGAATTGCCTTATGTCTGTCCCATGCATTCTTGAATTCTCTCACAGTTTTAGACCCCATAGCCTCCTCAGGAAGGCTGTTCCATGCATCCACAACCCTATCTGTGAAAAAATATTTCCTCATTTTGCCCTTGAGCTGTCCTCCCGCTATCTTCAAATTGTGTCCCCTTGTTCTTGCACATCTCTTTTTCTGAAAGAGTCTACTCTCTTGGACTTTATTGATTCCACTGAGGTATTTAAAAGTTTCTATCATGTCCCCCCTCTCAGTCCTTTCTTCAAGGGTATACATATTAAGCTCCTTTAGTCTCTTCTCATATGGCTTCTCTTGCAGACCCTGCTCCATTTTAGTTGCCCTCCTCTGGACTGCCTCTAACCTGTCTATGTCCTTGCAGAGATGGGGTCTCCAGAAATGGACGTAGTACTCCAGAAGGGGTCTCACCAACTGTAATGAGCCCTCAATGTTTATGACCTTCACTGCAACTGAATGGCCTCTGTCTTGGAAATTTGTGTGGCCACCACTGGCCATCAAGTTGACTGCCCTCAAGGCAACCAACAACAAATAGACAATTTGTGTGCACCAATTGCCATGTCTAACAGCCCTTAAGGCAAAAGGCCCTCAAGGCTGATGCCTCATGAGGCAACTATACCCCATGGCTGATGGTAATCAAGGCAACCACCCCTCAAGAGGCTGTTGGCCCTCAAGGTGACCAGTCCTTGACACTCATGACCCTCAACAACCAGCCTTCAAGACTGATGATTCTCAACAACTTGCCCTCAATGCTGATGGCCTTCAAGGCAACCAGAACTCAAGGCTGATGGCTCTCAAGGCAACCAATCCTCAAGGCAGATGGCCCTTGAAGCAACCAGCCCCCAAGGATGATGGCCCTCGAGGCAACTAAACAGATATGGGCAATTGGTGTACACCACTTGCCAGTGGTCGATTGGTGTAGACCAATTGCTCCACCTCACAGTCTTCAATGCAATCAGATCTCTAGGCAACCAACAACTAATAGGCAATAAGACCTTTATGCCTTGATGGCATTTTACCTTGAGGGCTGTTAGGCATGGCAGTTGGTGTTTAGCAATTGCCTATGGGCAATTGGTGTACACCAATAGTATATTTGTGATTTGTTGCCTTGAGGGTCACCTTTGCCACATCTGGTCACACTGTGTGAATTAGTGGTGAGCACCTCAAAAAGGCCACCTTACCTAAAATGCCTCAAAATGGCCTCCTTTGATATCAATCTTCAAATTGTCTGCCTTTACTAAAAAAATCCTCAGTGGTTACATTTGCTAAACAAGCTCTCTGAATGGGTCAGGGCTGATGTGGTATATTGGTAATGAGTCATGTGGCTCTCAAGGCAACCAAACACAAATGGGCGATTGGTGTACACCATTTACCAGTGGTTGATTGGTGTCAACCAATTGCTCTGCCTGACAACTCTCAAAGCAATGATCCCTCAAGGAACCCAGCAACAAATGGGCAATAAGGCCTTCATGCATTGATGGAATTTTACCTTCAGGGCTGTTAGGCATGGCAGTTGGTTGTTCAGCAATTGCCCATGGGTAATTGGTGTACACCAATAGTCCATTTGCAGTTGGTTGCCTTGAGGTCCACCTTTGCCACATCTGGGCACCTTGCAAGAATTATTGGTGGGCATCTCAGAAAGGCCACCATACCTAGAATGCCTCAAAATGGCTGCCTTTGTTAAACAAATTCTCAAAATGGTTACATTTGCTAAAAAATGCTCCTGAATGGGTCAGGGTTGAAGTGGTATAGTGATAATTGGTCATGTGACCACTACCCAACACACTTCTGCACCACTTTTGTCACATTCAGGAACGTTCTATGAGTTACGTGTGAGTGCCTCAAAATGACCACCTTTGCAAAAATGGTCTCATAATGCCTAAGGGTGTCAGTGAGGAGTAAAAGTCTTGGGAAGGGGTTCAGTTGGGCTGTGGCTATGACCTCAGGTCCAGCTCTGTGCAATCTTCCTGACAGCAACCTGCATACAAGACCTTGAACAGTCTCACTCAGGGAAATCCCACAAACACCGGGCGCTTGTTCTTTAGGTCATAGCCATGGGCCAGCTTAACCCCTTCCCATTGCTGTTACTTCTCCTTAACATCCTTAATCATTATGGAAGCATTTTAGCAAAGGTGGCCATTTGGAGGCACTCACACATAATTCAAAGAAGTTTTCCGGATGTGGCAAAAGTGATGCAGTACTGTGATGTGTAGTGGTCATGTGACTCATTACCTCCATACCTCATTGATCCTGATGCCAACAGCCAATGAGCCCTCAATGCTTATGGCCATCATGGAAGCTTAATGGCCTCTGCCTTGGAAATTTATGAGGCCACCACCGGCCATCAAGTTGACTGCCTCAGGGAAACCAACAATAAATAGGCAATTTGTGTACACCAATTACCATGTTTAACAGCCCTTAAGAAAAAATTGCCCTCAAGGCTTATGGTCCTCAGTGCAAATACTCCCCATGGCTGATGGTCCTCAGGGCAACAAGCCCTTTAGAGGCTGATGGGCAACAAGGCAAACATCCTTCAGGACTGATGACTCTCAACAACCAGCCCTCAAGGATGATGGTCCTCAAGGCAATCAGCCCTTAAGGCTAATTCGCTCTCAAGGCAACCAGCCCATATGGCACTCAAGGCAACCAGAATTCAAGAGGTTAATGGCCCTCAAGGCAACCAGCCCTCAAGGCTGATTAATCTCAAGACAACTATCTTCAAGGTTGATGGTCCCACAAGGCAACCAGCTGTCATCACCCTGAAGGCAACCAGACTTTGAGAGGCTGATGTCCCTCAAGGCAACCAGATTTCAAGAGGCTGATTTACCTCAAGGCAACCAGACTTCGAGAGGCTGATGGCCCTTTTGGCAACCAAACAAAAATGGGCAATTGGTGTACATCCCTTGCCAGTGGTCAATTGGTGTAAACCAAATGCTCTGTATGACAGCCCTCAATGCAATGATCCCTCAAGGCAACCATCAGCAAATGGGTGATAATGCCTTTATGCCTTGATGGCATTGTACCTTGAGGACTGTTAGACTTGTCAGTTGGTGTTCAGCAATCACCCATGGGCAATTGGTGTACACCAATAGTCCATTTGTGGTTGGATGCCTTGAGGGCCACCTTTTCCACATCTGGTCACCTTGTGTAAATTATTAGTGAGTGCCTCAAAAAGGGCAACTTACCTAATATGACTCAAAATGGCCTCCTTTCATATAATGCCTCAAATTGGCTGCCCTTGCTAAACAAAATCCTCAAAATGGTTACATTTACTAAAAAAAACTCTCTGAATGGGTCAGGGTTGAAGTGTTATGGTGGTAATCAGTCATGTGACCACCACCCAACACATTTCTGCAGCACATTTGCCACATCCGGGAACTTTCTGTGAATTACATGTGAGCGCCTAAAAATGGACGCCTTTGCTAAAATTGTCTCATAATGCTTAAGGGTGTCAGTGAGGAGTAACAGTCCTGGGAAGGGGTTCAGTTGGGCTGTGGCTATGACCTCAGGTCCAGCTCTGTGCAATCTTCCTGACAGCAACCTGGATTATGGGACGTTAAACAGTCCCACTCAGGGAAATCCCACTGTGCCACAAACACCTGGCGCTTGTTCCTAATGTCATAGCCTCAGGCCAGCTCAACCCCTTCCCATTGCTGTTACTTCTCCCTAACATCCTTAGTCATTATGAAGGCATTTTAGCAAAGGTGGCCATTTGGAGGTGCTCACATGTAATTCAAAGAATTTTCCCGGATGTGGCAAAAGTGGTGTGATGGGTAGTGGTCATGTGACTGATTACCGCCAAAACGCATTGACCCTGATGCCTAAAGGCAATGAGCCTTCAATGCTTATAGCCTTCATGGTATGTTAATGGCCTCTGCCTTGGAAATAATTTGAGAGGCCACCACTAGATTTCAAGTTGATGTCCCTCAAGGCAGCCAACAACAAATAGGTGATTCATGTACACCAATTTCCATGTCTAACTGCCCTTAAGGCAAAAGTCCCTAAACGCTTATTGCCCTCAAGACAAATATTCTCCATGGCTGATGGTCCTCAGGGCAACCAGTCCTCAAGACTGACAACTCTCGACAACCAGCCCTCAAGGTTTATGGCCCTCAAGGCAACCAGCCCTCAAGGCTGATGGCCCTCAGTGCAACCAGCCCTCAACCCCTCAAGGCAAACAGACTTGAGAGGCTGATGGTCTTCAAGGCAACCAGACTTTGAGAGGTTGATGGCCCTCAACGCAACTAGACTTCAAGAGGCTGATGGCCCTCAAGACAACCAAACAAAAATGGACAACTGGTGTAAATCCCTTGCCAGTTGTCAGTTGGTGTAAACCAATTGCTCTAGATGACAGCCCTCAATGCAATGAGCCCCTCATGAAAATCATCAGCAAATGGGTGATAATGCCTCTATGCCTTGATGGCATTGTATCTTGAGGGCTGTAAGGCTTGGCAGTTGGTGTTCAGCAATTGCCCATGGGTAATTTGTATTTACCAGAAGTCCATTTACAGTTGGTTTCCTTGATGGCCACCTTTGCCACATCTGGTCACCTTGTGTGAATTATTGGTGAGAGTCTCAAAAAGGGCAAATTACCTAAGATGCCTCAAAATGGCCTCCTTTCATATAATGACTCAAAATGGCTTCCTTTGCTAAAGGAAATCCTCAAAATGGTTACATTAGCTAAAAAAGCTCTCTGAATGGGACAGGGTTGATATGGTATAGTGGCAATCGGTCAGGTGACAACCACCCAACTGTTTTCTGCACCACTTTTGCTACATCTGGGAACGTTCTATGAATTATGTGTGTGCACCTCAAAATGGCAACCTTGCTAAAATGCTCTCATAATGCCTAAGGGTGTCAATGAGGAGTAACAGTTCTGGGAAGGGGTTCAGTCAGCCAGTGGCTATATCCTCAGGTCCAGCTCTGTGCATTCTTCCTGACAGCAACCTTTCATAGGGGCCCTTAAACAGTCCCACTCAGGGAAATCCTACCACCCCACAAAGACCCGGCGCTTGTTCCTAAGGTCATAGCCACAGGCCAACTCATCCCCTTCCCATTGCTGTTTCTTCTCACTAAAATATTTCATCAATATGAAAGTATTTTAGCAAAGGTGGCCATTTGGAGGTGCTCACATGTAATTCCAAGAAGTTTCCCAGATGTGACAAAAGTGATGCAGTACTGTGCTGAGTAGTGGTCACATGACTGATTACCACCATACCACATTGACACTGATGCCTAAAGGCAATAAGCCCTCAAGGCTTATGGCTTTCAAGGTAACTGAATGTCCTCTGCCTTCAAAATTTGTGAGGCCACCACCAGATATTAAGTTGACACTCCCTCAAGGCAACCAACAACAAATAAGTGATTCATGTACACCAATTGTCATGTCTAACATCCCTTAAGGCAAAAGGATCTCAAGGATTATGGTGCTCATGACAAATATATTACATGGTTGATGGCCTTCAAGGCTGATGGTTCTGAAGGCAACCAGTCCTCAAGACAACCAGCACTCAAGGCTGATGGCCCTCAAGACAACCAGTCCTCAAGGCTAATGGCTCTCAAGGCAACCAGCCCTCAAGGCTGATGGCCCACAAGGCAACCAGCCCTCATGGTCCTCAAGGCAACCAGACTTTGATGGTTTGATGACCGTCAAGGCACCAGACTTTGAGAGGCTGATGACTCTCAAGGAAATGTGACTTCAGGAGGCGGATGGCTCTCGAGGCAACCAAACAAATATGGATAACTGGTGTACATCCCTTGCCAGTGGTCAATTGGTGTAAACCAATTGCTCTGCATGACAGCCCTCAATGTAATTATCCCTCAAGGCAACCACCAGCAAATGGGCAATAATGCCTTGATGACATTGTGCCTTGAAGGATTTTAGGCATGGCAGTTGGTGTTCAGCAATCACCCATTGGCAATTGGTGTACACAAATAGTCCATTTGTGGTTGGGTGCCTTGAGGCCTACCGTTGCCATATCTGGTCACCTTGTGTGAATTATTGGAGAGCACTTCAAAAAGAGCAAGTTACCTAAGATGCCTCAAAATGGCCTCCTTTGATAAAATGCCTTAAAAATAGTTGTCTTTACTAAAAAAAATCCTCAAAATGGTTACATTTAAAAAAAAGCTCTCTGAATGGGTCAGAGTTGAAGTGATATAGTGGTAATCTGTCATGTGACCATTACCCAACACACTTCTGCACCACTTTTGCCACATCTGGGAGTGTTTTGTGAATTAAATGTGAGTACCTCAAAATGGCCACCTTTGCTAAAATGGTCTCATAATGCCTAAGGGTATCAGTGAGGAGTAACAGCCATGGGAGTGGTTCAGTTGGGCTGTGGCTATGACCTCAGGTCCAGCACTGTGCAATGGTCCTGACAGCAACCTGACATATGGGACATTGAACAGTCCCACTCAGAGAAATCCCACTACCCAACAAACACAGAGCGCTTGTTCCTAAGGCCATAGTCACAGCCCAGCTGAACCCCTTCCCATTGCTGTTACTTCTCCCAAACATCCTTAGTCATTATGAAAGCATTTTAGCAAAGGTGGCCATTTGGAGTCACTAACATGTAATTCAATGAAGTTTCCCGGATGTGGCAAAAGTGGTGCAGTACTTTGATGGGTAGTTGTGACGTGACTGATTACCGCCATACTGCATCGACCCTAATCCTGAAAGGCAATGAGCCGTCAATGCTTATGGCCTTCACGGCAACTGAATGGCCTCTGCCTTCGAGATCTGTGAGGCTACCATCGGCCATCACGTTGACTGCCTCAAAGAAACCAACAACAAATGGGCAATTCATGTACACCAACTGCCATGTCTAACAGCTCTTACAGCAAAAAGGCCCTCAAGGCTGATGGCTCTCAATGCAACTATACTCCATGGCTGATGGTAATCAAAGCAACCAGCCCTTAAGAGCCTGATGGCCCTCAAGGCAACCAGCCCTTGAGACTGATGACTGTTGACAACCAGCCCTTAAGACTGACGAGTCTCAACAACCAACCCTCAAGGCTGATGGCCCTCAAGGCAACTAGCTCTCAAGGCTGATGGCCCTTGAGGTGACCAGTCAATAAGGCTGACGGCCCTCGAGGCAATTAAACAGATATAGGCAATTGGTGTAAACCAATTGCTCTGCCTGAAAGCCCTCAATGCAATGAGACCTCAAGGCAACCAACAACAAATAGGAGCTAAGACTTTTATGCCTTGATGGCATTTTACCTTGAGGGCTGTTAGGCATGGCAGTTGGTGTTTAGCAATTGCCCATGAGCAATTGATGTACACCAATAGTATATTTGCAATTTGTTGCCTTGAGGTGCACCTTAGCCACATCTGGTCACACTGTGTGAATTATCGATGAGTGCCTCAAAAAGGCCACCTTACCTAAAATGCCTCAGAATGGCCTCCTTTGATATCAAGCCTCAAAATGTCTTCCTTTACTAAAAAATCCTCAGTGGTTACATTTGTTAAAAAAGGTCTCTGAATGGGTCAGAGCTGATGCGGTATAGTGGTAATGAGTCATGTGACCCTCAGGACAACCAAACACAAATGGGCGATTGGTGTACACCACTTACCAGTGATCGATTGGTGTCAACCAATTGCTCTGCCTCACAGCCCTCAAAGCAATGATCCCTCAAGGCAATCAGCAACAAATGGGTGATATGGCCTTCATGCCTTGATGGAATTTTACCTTGAGGGTTGTTAGGCATGGCAGTTGGTGTTCAGCAATCACCCATGGGCAATTGGTGTACACAATAGTCCATTTGCAGTTGGTTGCATAGATGGCCACCTTTTCCACATCTGGTCACCTTATGTGAATTATTGCTGAGCACCTCAGAAAGGCCACCTTACCTAAAATGCCCCAAAATGGCCTCCTTTCACCTAATGCCTCAAAATGCCTGCCTTTGCTAAAAAAATCCTCAAAATGGTTACATTTACTAAAAAAGCTCTCTGAATGAGTCAGGGTTGACGTAGTATAGTGGTAATTGGTCATGTGACCACTACCCAACACACTTGTGCACCACTTTTGGCACATCCAGGAACGTTCTATGAATTATGTGTGAGCGCCTCAAAATGACCACCTTTGCTAAAATGCTCTCATAATGCCTAAGAGTGTCAGTGAGGAGTAAAAGTACTGGGAATGGGTTCAGTTGGACTGTGACAATGACCTCAGGTCCAGCTCTGTGCAATCTACATGGCAGCAACCTGGCATATGGGACCATGAACAGTCCCACTCAGGTAAATCCCACTGTCCCACAAACACCAGACACTTGTTTTTATTTCATAGTCACAGGCCAGCTCAGCCCCTTCCAATTGCTGTTACATCTCCCTAACATTCTCAGTCATTATAAAAGCATTTTAGCAAAGGTGGCCATTTGGAGGCACTCACATGTAATTCAACGAAGTTTCCTGGATGTGGCAAAAGTTGTTTAGTACTGTGACAGGTAGTGGTCATGTGACTCCTTACTGCCATATTCCATTGACCCTGATGCCAAAAGGCAATGAGACCTCAATGCTTATGGCTTTTACGGTGACTGAATGGCCTTTGTCTTGGATATTTGTGAGGCCGCCACTGGCATCAAGTTGACTGCCCTCAAGGCAACCAACAACAAATAGGCAATTCGTGTACTTCAATTGCCATGTCCAACAGCCCTTTAGGCAAAAGTCCCTAAAGGCTTATGGCACTCGAGGCAAATACAGCCCACGGCTGATGGCATTCAAGGCAACCAGCCCTTGAGAGGATGATGGTAAACAAGGCAACCAGCCCTCAAGACTGATGACTCTCAACAACCAGCCCTTAAGGCTGATTTCCTTCAAGGCAATCAACACTCAAGACAGATGGCCCTCAAGGCAACCAGGGCCTTAAGGCTGATGGGCCTTCAAAGCAACCAGCCCTCATGGCCCTCAATGCAACCAGACTTCAAGAGGCTGATGGCCCTCAAAGCAACCAGACTTTGAGAGGCTGATGGCCCGCACAGCAACCAGACTTCAAGAAGCTGATGGCCCTCAAGGCAACCAAACAAATATAGGCAATTGGTGTACATCCCTTGCCAGTGGTCAATTTGTGTAAACCAATTGCTCTGCATAACAGTCTTCAATGCAATGAGCCCTGAAGCAACCATCAGCAAATGGGCAATGACGCCTTTTTGCCGTGATGGCATTGTACCTTGAGGGCTGTTAGGTGTGGCAGTTGGTGTTCAGTAATCGCCCATGGGCAATTGGTGTACACCAATAGTCCATTTGTGATTGGTTGCTTTGAGGGCCACCTTTGCCACACCTGGTCACCTTGTGTGAATTATTAGTGATCACCTGAACAAGGGCAAATTGCCTAAACTGCCTCAAAATGTCTGCCATTGCTAAAATAAATCCTCTAAATGGTTACATTTGCTAAAAAAGCACTCTTAAGGGGTCAGAGTTGAATTGGACAGTGGTAATCCTTCATGTGACTACTACCCAACACACTACTGCACCACTTTTGCCACATCTGGGAACATTCTATGAATTATTGTGTGAGTGCCTCAAAATGGCCACCTTTGCTAAAATGCTCTCATAATGCCTAAGGGTGTCAGTGAGAAGTAACGGTCCTGGGAAGGGTTCAGTTAGACCATGGCTATGACCTCTGATCTAGCTCTGTGCAATCTTCCTGATAGCAACCTGGCATATGGGACCTTGAACAGTCCCACTCAGGGAAATCCCACCACCCCTCAGAAACCGGGCGCTTATTCCTAAGGTCACAGCCCAGCTGAACCTCTTCCCATTGCTGTTAATGTTCCCTAACATCCTTAGTCATTCTGAAGGCATTTTAGCAAAGGTGTCCATCTGTAGTCGCTAACATGTAATTCAACAAAGTTTCATGGATTTGGTAAAAATGTTGCAGTACTTTGACAGTTAGTGGTCACATTACTGATTACTGCCATACACATTGACCCTGATCCCTAAAGGCAATGAGCCCTCAAGGGTGATGGCCTTCATGGCAACCAGCCCTCAATGCTGATGGGCCCTCAAGGCAACCAGCCCTCAAGACTGATGACTCTCCACAACCAGCTCTCAAGGCTGATGACCCTCAAGGCAACCAACCCTCAAGGCTGATAACCCTCAAGGCAAACAGCCCTCAAGGCTGATTGCATTCAAGGCAACCAGCCCTCAATGCTGATGGGCCCTCAAGGCAACCAGCCCTCAAGACAGATGACTCTCGATAACCAGCCCTCAAGTCTGATGGCCCTGAAGGCTACCAACCCTCAAAGCTGATATACCTCAAGGCAAAAAGGCCTCAAGGCTGATTGCCTTCAAGGCAACCAGCCCTCAATGCTGATGGGCCCTCAAGGCAACCAGCCCTCATGGCTCTCAAGGCAACCAGACTTCGAGAGGCTGATGTCCCTGAAGGCAACCAGACTTCGAGAGGCTAATGCCCCTCAAACCAATCAGACTTCAAGAGGCTGATGGCCCTCATGGCAACCAGACTTCGAGAAGCTAACGACCCTCAAGGCAACCAAACAAATATGGGTAATTGGTATATACCCCTTGCTAGTGGTCAGTTGGTGTAAATCAACTGCTTTGAATAACAGCCATCAATGCAATTAGCCCTGAAGGCAACCATCAGCAAATGGGTGATATTGCCTTTATGCCATGATGGCATTGTACCTTGAGGGCTGTTAGGCATGGCAGTTGGTGTTCAGCAATCGCCCATGGGCAATTGGTGTACACCAATAATCCATTTGTGATTGGTTGCTTTGAGGGCCACCTTTGCCACATATAGTCACCTTGTGTGAATTATTAGAGAGCACCTCAACAAGAGCAAATTGCCTAAAATGCCTCAAAATGTCTGCTTTTGCAAAATAAATCCTTAAAATTGTTACATTTGCTAAAAAAGATCTCTGAATGGGTCAGAATTGAAGTGGTATAATGGTAATCAGTCATGCAACCACTACCCAACACACTTCTGCACCACTTTTGCCACATCTGGGAATGTGAACTACGTGTGAGCACTTCAAAATGGCCAATTTTGCTAAAATTCTCTCATAATGCCTAATGGTGTCAGTGAGGAGTAACAGTCCTTGGAAGGCTTCAGTTGGATGGCAGCTATGGCCTCTGGTCTAGCTCTGTGCAATCTTCTTAGCAGCAACCTGGCATATGGGACCTTGAACAGTCCCACTCAGGGAAATCCCACCACCCCTCAGACACTGGGCACATTCCTAAGGTCATAGCCACAGCCCAGCTGAACCCCTTCCCATTGCTGTTAATTCTCCCTATCATCCTTAGTCATTCTGAAAGCATTTTTAGCAAAGGTGGCCATTTGTAGTCACTAACATGTAATTCAACAAAGTTTCCCAGATGTAGCAAAAATGTTGCAGTACTTAGACGAGTAGTGGTCACATCACTGATTACTAACATACCGCATTGACCCTGATCCCAAAAGGTAATGAGACCACAATGCTTATGGCCTTCATGGCAACTGAATGGCCTCTGCCTTGGAAATTTGTGAGGCCACCACCAGCCATCAAGTTGAATTCCCTCAAGGCAACCAACAACAAGCAGGTGATTCATGTACACTAATTTCCATGTCTAATGCCCTTAAGGCAAAATTCCCTCAAGACTGATGGCAGTCGAGGCAACTATATCCCATGGTGATCAAGGGAACCAGCCCTTGAGAGGCTGATAGCCTCAAGGCAACCAGCCCTCTAGACTAAAGACTCTCAACAACCAGCCCTCAAGGCTGATGACCCTCAAGGCAACCAGACCTCAAAGCTGATATCCCTCAATGCAACCAACCCTCATGGGTGATGAGCCCTCAGGGCAACCTGCACTCAAGGCTAATGGCCGTCAAGGCAACCAGCCCTCAAGACTGATTTCCCTCAAGGTAACCAGTCCTCAAGGCTGATGGTCCCTCAAGGCAACCAGCCCTCATGCCCCTCAAGGCAACCAGACTTTGAGAAGCTGATGGCCCTCTAGGCAACCAGACCTCGAGAGGCTGATGGCCCTTAAGGCAACCAAAGGAAAATGGGCAATTGGTATACAAGTACATCCCTTGTAAGTGATCAATTGTTGTAAACCAATTGCTCTGCATAACAGCCCTCAATGCAGTGAGTCCTCAAGGCCTTTATGCCTTGATGGCATTGTACCTTGAGGGCAGTTAGGCTTCACAGTTGGTGTTCAGCAATAGCACATGGGCAATTGGTGTACACCAGTAGTCCATTTGCAGTTGGTTGCATTGAGGGCCACCTTTGCCACATCTGGTCACCTTGTGGGAATTATTGGTGAGTGCCTCAAAAAGGGAAAATTACCTAAAATGCCTCAAAATGGCCTTTCATATAATGCCTTAAAGTGGCTGTTTGTACTAAAAAAAATCCTTAAAATGGTTACATTTGCTAAAAAAGCTCTCTGAATGGGACACAGTTGAAGTGGTATACTGGTAATTGGTCATGTGACTACTACCCAATGCACTTATGCACCACTTTTGCCACATCCACGAACGTTCTGTGAATTATGTGTGAGCGCCTCAAAATAGCCACGTTTTTCTAAAATGGTCTCATAATGCCTAAGGGTGTCAATGAGGAGTAACAGTCCTGGAAAGGGTTCAGTTGGACTGTGGCTATGACCTCAGGTCCAGCTCTGTGCAATGTTCCTAACAGCAACCTGACATATGGGACCTTGAACAGTCCCACTCATTGAAATCCCACCACCCCACAAACACTGGGCGCTTGTTCCTAAGGTCATAGCCACAGCCCAGCTGAACCCCTTCCCATTGCTGTTACTTCTCCCAAACATCCTTAGCCATTATGAATGCATTTTAGCAAAGGTGGCCATTTGGAGTCACTAACATGTAATTCAACAAAGTTTCCCAGATGTGGCAAAAGTGGTGCAGTACTTTGATGGGTAGTAGTCACGTGACTGATTACTGCCATGCTGCATTGACTCTAATCCATAAAGGCAATGAGCCCTCAATTCTTATGGCCTTCACGGCAACTGAATGGCCTCTGCCTTGGAAATTTGTGAGGTCACCATTGGCCATCAAGTTAACTGCCCACAAGGCAGCCAACAACAAATAGGTGATTCATGTAGAGCAATAGCCATGTCTAACAGCCCTTAAAGCAAAAGGCCCTCAAGGCTGTTGCCTCTCAAGGCAACTATACCCAATGACTGATGGTAATCAAGGCAATCAGCCATCGAGAGGCTGATGGCCCTCAAGGTGACTTGCCCTCGAAACTGATGACTCTCGACAACCAGCCCTTAAGACTGATGTCTCTTGACAACCAGCCCTCAAGGCAATCATCCCTCAAGACTGATGGCCCTCAAGGCTTATGGCCCTCAAGGCAACCAGCCATCAAGGCTGACGGCTCTCTGGGAAGCTAAACAGATATGGGCGATTGGTGTACACTACTTGCCAGTGGTCGATTGGTGTAAACCTATTGCTCTGCCTAACAGCCCTCAATACAATGAGGCCACAAGGCAACCAAAAACAAATATGCGATAAGGCCTTTATGCTTTAGAAGCATAGAGACATAGAATCTGATAGCAGATAAGGATCGCATGGTCCACCTAGTCTGCCCATTTTCCTACCTAATGGATAGGCAGCAGATCCTAATTAACCAACAATCTTCTTCCTTGTACCCTCAACTAGAAATGCCTTGTGTCTGTCCCATGCATTCTTGAGTTCCCTCACTATTTTTGACTCCACTACCTCCTCAGAAAGGCTGTTCCATGTAGCCACAACCCTCTCTGTGAAAAAATACTTCCTCACATTACCTCTGAGTCGTCCCTCTCTATCTTCAAATTGTGCCCCCTTGTTCTTGCACATCTCTTTTTCTGGAAAATGCTACCCTCTTGGACTCTGTTGATTCCCTTGATGTACTTGAAAGCTTCTATCATGCCCCCTCTCCCACCTCTCCTTGAGTGTATACATATTAAGCTTCTTTAATCTTTCTTTGTATGTCTTCTGGTGCAGACCCTGCACCATATTTATTGCTCTCCTCTGGACAGCCTCCAGCCTGTCTATGTCCTTGCAGAGATGGGGTCTCCAGAACTGGATGCAGTACTACAGATGGGGTCTCACCAACTGTCTGTACAGAGGGATAACAACTTCCTGTTTTGTACTGGTGTTGCCTCTCCTTATGCATCCCAGTATCCCACCAGCCCTCCTGACTGCCTTCTCACAGTGCTTAAGGTAATTTGATATGACTACCCTCAGGTCCCTTTCCATTTTTGTTGTTTTTATTATCTCGCCCTCATTGTGTACTCTTCCCCTGAGTTATTGCTTCTCAGGTGCATTACTTTGCACATCTTTGCATTGAATCTAAGTTGCCAAACATTTGACCATTCCTCCAACCTTGTCAAGTCCCTTTGCATCCTTTCCACTCCACCTTCAGCATCAACCCTGTTGCAGATCTTTGTGTCGTCTGCAAAGAGACACACTTTTACTTCCAGTCCCTCTGCAATGTCACTTATAAAGACATTAAAGAGGACTGGTCCCAGTACTGAACCCTGTGGTACCCCACTAGTAACCCTCTTTCTTCAGGGTGAATTCAGTTTACTATTACCCTCTGTATGCTGTTGTCCATCCAATTTTTTACCCAGGCTACCACTTTGGGACCCACTCCA
The DNA here is from genome assembly GCA_016271365.2 of Neoceratodus forsteri. Classification (NCBI taxonomy): domain Eukaryota; kingdom Metazoa; phylum Chordata; order Ceratodontiformes; family Ceratodontidae; genus Neoceratodus; species Neoceratodus forsteri. The sequence goes on from CM057454.1 coordinate 1,256,450,154, forward strand.
GGGCTGGTTAACTTGTATATTAATCTTCTGCATTGGACTGTGTCAAATGCCTTGCTTAAGTTTAAGTAGGCCATGTCCACAGCCCCTCCCTGGTCTACTACTTTGGTCACCCAGACAAAGATATCTATTAGATCTGTCTGACATTACCTTCCTGCTGTGAATCCATGCTGCCTTGGGTTCTGTGCCCCACTGGCCTCTACGAACTAAACAATTCTTTCCTTTACAAGTGATTCCATCATTTTCCCTACCACTGAGGTAAAACTAACAGGTCCGTAGTTTCCTGCCTCTGTCTTGCTCCCACTTTTGTGAAGGGGGATCATGTCTGCCCTCCTCCAGTCTTCTGGTACAACACCATCCTCCCATGATTTGTTAAAAAGGGTAGTCAGTGATGTCACTAGGTCCATCTTTAGTTCTTTTAGAATTCTTGGGTGAATCCCTGCTTTGTCCACCTTCAGTTTTATAAGTTCTTTTAGGACCCTTTCTTATGTGAATAGACTGGTATTGACTTCCCTATCCAGAGTGCTTCTATTCTTTAATTTAGGTTCATCCCCCTCTCTTCTTTTGTGAATACTGAGCAGAAGTATTCATTCAGTATCTCTGCTTTTTCACTGTCATCCTCTGCCCACCCTCCCTTCCCTTTACTAAGCCTCACTGTCCCTCCCTTCATCTTTCTTCGCTCTCTAATGTACCTAAAAAAGGTTTTATTCCACTTCTTAACTGAGTTGGCTATCTTTTCCTCAGTTTGGGCTTTTGCTATTCTGACTACCTTTCCCACTTCTGTCTGCTTTAACTGGTACAGTTCTCTGTCCTGCTCCTTCTGTGTTTCCCTATACTTCTTGAATGCTACCTTTTTCTCCTTAACTTTCCCAGCCACCTCTTTTGAGAATCATAGTAGTTTTTTTCCTTTGTTTTGCTTTGTCGATTTGCTTCACACAAAGGTTTATTGCCTCTGTGATGGGTGTTTTGATTTTTCCACATTGTTCATCCATCCCTCCTTCTTGCCCATTTGCTAGTGTTTTTCTGAGGCACTCTCCCATTTTCCCAAAGTCAGCCCTCCTAAAGTCCAGCACTCTTGGTTTTGTATGGCTTGACTTTATGGCTGTGTTTATCATGAACCACACTGTTTGGTGGTCACTTGTTCCCAGATAGCTACCCACTTCTAAATCAGAGATCCTTTCTCCATCCCCATTTGACAGTACCAGATCTAAGACTGCTCCCTCCCTCCCTAGTGGGTTCCACCACTAGCTGTCTGAGGCATGCCCCTTGTAGGGCATTGAAAATAACCTTGATTTTTGATGTAGCTGCAGCCAGGGTGCACCATCTAACATCTGGCATATTCAGGTCCCCTATCAACAATTTCTCCCCTTTTTTTACCATTCTAAGGATGCCTTCTATCATTTCCTTGTCCATTTCCTCCCCCTGAGATGGAAGTCTATATACAACCCCTGTGCGAATTGTGGTGTCATAACCTGTCTCCAGGGTAACCCACAGTGCCTCCTCTACTCTCTGTTTATCCTTTAGTTCCATTGTTTTGATCCCTTCCCTTACATAGAGAACTACTTCTCCTCCTCCTCTTTTACCCTCCCTGTCCCTCCTGTAGATTGTGTACCTTTGTATATTGCCATCCCAGTCATGGTTCTCAGTGTACCATGTTTCTGTGACTGTGACAATATCCAGATGTCCCTCTTCCATCAAGGCCACTAGTTCATGGAGCTTGCTACAGAGACTATGGGCATTGGCACTCATCACCCTCCATTTTTTGATGGCCTTACCCCTTTTAGCCTCTTCCTTGTCCTTACTGCCTTTTTCTGCATTTACCCCTGTCTTGCTCCCCATTAACTTCTCTAGTTTGGTGTTTACCTCTCTAACTACTGTGTTTTGTGGGGGTCTCTAGGTTTTCCCTGCTCCTTTCAGTGCCTCCCCCTTGGCTTGTTTAAATGCTTTCCAATGATGCATTTAAACCTATCACCTAAGATTCTGGTTCCCCTCCTGGACAGATGCAGACCATTAAGCCAGTATTGGCCTGTATCCCTCCAGGTGGACCCCAGTCCCCAATGAAGTCAAAACCCTGAGCTCTGCACCAGTTTTCCAACCATTAATTGAATCCCCATGGTGTGGAGCACCCTAGCATCACCCTTGCCATAGACAGGCAGCTCCTTGATAGAATTTTACCTTAAGGGATGTTAGGCATGGCAGTTAATGTTCATCAATTGCCCATTGGCAATTGGTGTGCACCAATAATCCATTTGCAGTTGGATGCCTTGAGGGCTAGTTTTGCCACATCTGGTCACCTTGTGTGAATTATTGGTGAATGCTTCAAAAAGGGCTCCCTTCATATAATGCCTCAAAATGGCTGATTTTGCTAAAGAAATCCTCAAAATAGTTACATTTGCTAATAACGCTCTCTAAATGGGTTAGGGTTGAAGTGGTATAGTGGTAATCAGTCATGTGACCACTACCCAACACACTTCTACACTGTTTTTGCCACATCCGAGAACTTCCTCTGAATTACGTGTGAGCACCTCAAAATGGCCACCTTCGCTAAAATGCTTTCATAGTATGTAAGAGTGTCAGTGAGGAGTAACAGTCCTGGGACAGGGATTCAGTTGGGCTGTAGCTATGACCTCAGGTAAAGCTCTTTGCAATCTCCCTGAAAGCAACCTGGCATGTGGGACCTTGAACATTCCCACTCAGAATCCCCCCACAAACACCAGACGCTTGTTCCTAAGGTCATAGCCACAGCCCAGCTGAATCCCTTCTGATTGCTTTTACGCCTCCCTAACATCCTCAGTCATTATGAAAGCATTTTAGCAAAGGTGACCATTTGGAGGTGCTGACATGTAATTCATAAAAGTTTCCTGAATGTGGCAAAAGTGTTGCAGTACTGTGACAGTTACTGGTCACATGACTGATTACCACCATGCCATATTGACCCTGAGCTCTCAAGGCAATGAACCCTCAATGCTTATGGCCTTCACAGCAGCTGAATGGCCTCTGCCCTCCATGCAACCAACAACAAATATGCAATTTCTGTGCACCAACTGCCATGTCTAACAGCTCTCAAGGCTGATGACCCTCAAGGTGAACAGCCCTCAAGGCTGATGGCCCTAAATGCTGATGGCCCTCAAGGCTATCAGCCCTCAAGTCTCATGGCCCTCAATCAACCAGCCCTCAAGGCAACTAGCCCTCATGGCTGATGGCTGTCAAAGCATCCAGCCCTTGAGAATCTGATGGCCCTCAAGGTAACCAGCCCTCGAGACTAATGACCCTCAAGGCTGGTGGCCCTCTAGACAACCAGCCCTCAAGTCTCATGGCCCTCAAGCAACCATCCCTCAAGGCTCATGACCCACAAGGAAACCATCCCTCAAGGCTCATGGCCCACAAGGCAATCAGCCCTCAATGCTGATGGCCCTCAAGTCAACCAGGCTTCAGGGCTTATAGTCCTCAAGGCTCATGGCCCTTCAGGCAGCCATCTCAAGAGGCTGATGGCCATCATGACAATCAGTTTTCAAGACTGATGGCCCTCAAAGCAACCAGCCCTCAAGGCAAGCAGCACTCAAGGCTAATGACTGTCAAGGCAACATGCCCTTGTAGTGACCAGCTCTTGAGGTAAACAGACCTTAAGGCTGTTGGCTCTCAAGGCAACCAAACACAAATGGGTGATTAATGTACACCAATTGCAATGTCTAAAAGACTTTTGGGCAATGGGCACTCTAGGCTGATGGCTCTCATGGCAACCAGCCCTCATAGCTGATGGCCCTCAAGACACCCAGCCGTCATAGCTGATGACCCTCAAGGCAACTAGCCATCATTGCTGATGTCCCTCAAGGCAACCAGCTGTCATGGCTAAGGGGCCTCAAGGCAACCAGCTCTGAAGGCAAATGGCCTCAAAGAAACCAGTCCTCAAGGCAACTGGCCCTAAAGACTGAAAGCCCTCACATCTACATGTCCTTATGGCAACCAGCACTCATGGCAAGCAGACCTTAAGGCTGGCAGCACTCAAGGCAACCAAACACAAATGGGCTCCAACCCATACATGGACATGGGTCTGTCTATGGGGACTTTAGAAATCAGGCCCATTGTGTTTTCCTTATCTGTGACCATTTTATTTTCTATACAGTAAAGTTACTTGACAAACGTATGACAAAGACACCAGAGGTTAGTTTATTTTTATCTTTATTGTTTTCATTTTTTCATTTACTCATTCATATATGTGATTTGGTAGTGCAGTGATGTAGGTTGTTCATCTCTCCAGGCAGGTTACTGCCACTAATATTGCTCAGTCTGTTCTGTGAATATCTTCCACCTGCATCTGTGAATAGGCTGGTAAAATAAATCTTTGATGATGCCATCCAGATTGGGAGAGAGAGAGAGAGAGAGACTACTGGGCAACAACAAGACCATTTACAGTAAGAACATATAAATAAATTGTTTTCCAGAACTCATTGTGGCTGTGTGTTCAGGCAGGGTAAGAGCAGGGTGGTAAAATAAATCTTTGATGATGCCATCCAGATGGGGAAAGAGAGAAAGAGAGAGTGAGACAGAGAGACAGAGGGACAGAGGGGGAGAGAGACAGACTACTGGGGAACAAAAAGACCATTTACAGTAACATAAATCATGAAAAAAGGTTTCCGGTGCAGCAGTGCTTGAGTGGGATGGAGGAGGGGAAGGAACTTATTTGCAAGGGGATGACTATACAGGTAGTCTGGAGAATGATACACCGGTTGGGAGGGCTCTGTTTCTGCTCCTGCCCTCTGCAACCTGTGTCCTGGTTCAGCATCACTTGAGTGGAATGGAGGAGAGGTGAGAGCTTGTTTACTACATGATGTCTGAATCATGGAGTCAAAGGGAAAAAACACCAGCCGGGAGATCTCTGTTTCTGCTCCTGCCCTCAGCAACCCATTTTCTGATGCAGCAATATTTCAGTGGGACAGAGGAGGGGTGGGAGTTTGTTTGCTAGAGGATGTCTGTCCAGGAAGTCAAGGGGTAGAGATGCCAGCAGGGAGATCTCCATTTCTGCTTCTGCCCTCAGCAACCCATTTTCATGTGCAGCAGTGCTTAAGATGGGAGGAGGAGGGGTGCAAACATAATTGCTATGTGATGTCTGTCCAGGTAGTCAAGAATGAGAGATGCCAGTAGGGAAGTCTCCATTTCTACTCCTGCTGTCAGCAACAAATTATCTGGTGCAGCAGCACTTAAGAGGGACAGAGGAGGGGTGTAAGCTTGTTTGCTAAGTGATGTCCATCCAGGGAATCAAGGGGGAGAGATGCCAGCAGTGAGGTCTCCCTTTCTGCTCCTACCCTAAGCAACTAACTTTCTGGTGCAACAGTGCTTAAATGGGATGAAGAAGGGGTGAGAATGTGTTTGCTAGGTGATATCTGTCCAGGTATTCAAGGGGTAGTGATGCCAGCAGGGAGGTCTACATTTCTGATCCTGCTCTCAGCAACCCATTTTCATGTGCAGCAGTGCTTAAGAGGGATGGAGGAGGGGTGTGAGCTTGCTTGCTTACTTGGTGATATCTGTCCAGGTAGTTGAGGGGGAGAGACGTGAGCAGGGAGGTCTCCATTTCTGCTCCTGCACTCAGCAACTCATTTTCTTGTGCAGCAGCACTTAAGAGGAATGGATGAGGGGTGAGAGCTTGTTTGCTGAGTGATGTCTGTTCAGGTTGTCAATGGGTAGAGATGCCGCCATCAGGGAGTTCTCTGTTTCTGCTCCTACACTCAGCAACTTATTTTCTGGTGTAGCAATGGTTAAGAGGGATGGAGGATGAATGTGTGATTATTTAATAGGTGATATTTGTCCAGGTAGTCAAGGGGGAGAGATGCCAGCAGGGAGTTCTCCATTTCTGCTCCTGCCCTCAGCAACTCATTTTCTGGTGCAGCAGCACTTAAGAGGGATGGATGAGGGATGAGAGCTTGTTTTCTAGGTGATGTTTATCCATCCTGGTTGTCAGTGGGTAGAGACACCAGCAGGGAGTTCATTGTTTCTGCTCCTACACTTAGCAACTCATTTTCTGGTGCAGCAGCACTTAAGACAGATGGAGGAGAAGTTTAAGCTTCTTTGATAGGTGATGTTTGTCCAAGGAGTCAAGGCGGAGAACTGCCAGCAGGGAGTTCTCCATTTTTGCTCCTGCCCTCAGCAATTCATTTTCTGGTGCAGCAGCACTTAAGAGGGATGGAGGATGAATGTGTGCTTGTTTAATAGGTGATGTTTGGCCAGGTAGTCAAGGGGGAGAGATGCCAGCAGGGAGGTCTCCATTTCTGCTCCTGCCCTCAGCAACTCATGTTCTGCTGCAGCAGCAATTAAGAGGGATGGATGAGGGGTGAGAGCTTGTTTGCTTCCTGCAGCTTCCTGCTGTTTCTGACAGAGGAGAACCTTGGTTTCAGAACAAGAATCAGCAGTCTAGAACTACAGATTTTTTACTGATAAATCACTTTTAGCTCAGCAGGAGTCAGTACCTGTTTGGATTAAGCAAACATATACTTTATCAGAAGAAGAAGTGGATCTCATTTAAGGAAAAAAAAAAGAAGAAAGTCACTGTGTGTTTCTCTAAGGAAGGGGGCTGTATCAGCTTAATTTACTGAGTCAGGACCAGAGGGTGAATCTAATTGAGGTGTGTGTCTTAGGAGCTTAGCAGTACAAAAGCAGCTGTCTCCAATTATTGTACAACTTCCTGCTGTTTCTGACAGAGGAGAACCTTGGTTTCAGAACAAGAATCATCAGCCTAGAACTACAGATTTTTTTACTGATAAATCACTTTTATCTCAGCAGGAGTCAGTACCTGTTTGGAATAAGTAAACAGATACTTTATTAGAAGATGAAAAAGGGAATCTCATTTAAGTAAAAAAAGAAGAAAGTCACTGTGTGTTTCTGTGAGGAAGGGGGCTGTATCAGCTTAATTTACTGAGTCAGGACCAGAGGGTGAATCTAATTTGGGTTGTAGCTTAGGAGCTTAGCAGTACAAAAGCAGCTGTCTCCAATTACAGCTTCCTGCTGTTACTGACAGAGGAGAAACTTGGTTTCAGAACAAGAATCAGCAGTCTAGAACTACAGATTTTTTACTGATAAATCACTTTTATCTCAGCAGGAGTCAGTACCTGTTTGGATTAAGTAAACAGATAATGTATTAGAAGAAGAAGGGGATCTCATTTAAGGAAAAAAAAAGAAGAAAGTTACTGTGTGTTTCTCTGAGGAAGGGGGCTGTATCAGCTTAATTTACTGAGTCAGGACCAGACAGTGAATTTAATTGGGGGTGTGGCTTAGGAGCTTAGCAGGACAAAAGCAGCTGTCTCCAAATACAGCTTCCTGCTGTTTCTGACAGAGAAGAACCCTTGGTTTCAGAACAAGAATCAGCAGTCTAGAAATACAGATTTTTTTTTTACCAATTGCCCTCCTTCCCACCCCTCCACCCTCCCACCCTAAACCAGTTCTACTGTTATAGCCACTGGATTTGACTGACAACAGGAACTTCCTGTTTGGCAGTAGGAAGGGAAGGATCACTGAGACACGTTAGTTTCATAGTTTCATCAACCTTGAAGGAACCTAAAAAAAAAAATAGGAACTCTTTCTCCCCCCCAGCTGCTGGAGGTCTGAATCCAAGCACAGAAGAAGGAGGCTACTGAAGACTACAGAAAGTTCCTGTCCTAGAACAGGAAGGATGAGAGTTGTAAGGGCACATAGGTAGTAGGAAAGTAATTGTAAAAATACATAGAGGGAGTCAACAGTAAGCATACAAAGCAATAGGACAGGGGACACAAAATAAGTCAAGATGGGAGTGGTGCAGTGCAATGGCTGTGGGGCAGCAGTGTTCCGGGAGACATTCTAGAGGCTGTGATGTTGCCCTGTTTGCAGGCACCTCTCTGGTCTGAGGAAGGAGGTTGCCCATCTCCAGGCTGATCTGGCTAGGATTTGTGAAACCTCTTTCCCCACCCAGAGACCACCAGGGCCACCACCATTACCTCAGAGGTTGCCAAGAAAGAGGAGTGGTTGAACCAATGTAGGCTCAGAGAGGGAGAGAGTGGTGGAACAGAGGTGCATCCCTCCAGTTGTACCTCTCCACAATTAATATGCTGTTCTTGCAAAGAGTGGTTCCTCTATGGAGGCACCTGCAGTGGAGACCAAGGAGGATGCTGGGAACCTCCACAAAGGAGACCCACAGGAGGGTGGCATGAGACCCCACAGTGGAAGGAAACATCTCCTGGTGGGGGACTCAATCATTAGGGGGTAGAAGTGGGGGAGGAAGGGGATAGGGAGGTAAGGTGCCTGCCTAGCACCATGGCTCAGAGGGACAGGAAGTGAGTCTTCAGGGTCGTGGGAGCAGCTGCACAAGGGAGTGAGCTGGATGTCATTCTCCACCTAGGGACAAATGACCTGGCTGTGAATGGGATCAGAGTGGTGCAAGAGGAGTTTGTGGAGTTGTTGAGGGGCCTTAGACAAGTAACATGTACGGTAACCTTCTCAGAGGTGCTGCCTGTCTATGGCAAGGATGATGCTAGGGTATTCTGCACCAGGGGATTCAATGAATGGTTGAAAAACTAGTGTGGAGCTCAGGGTTTTAGCTTCATTTGGGACTGGGGAGCCAACTGGAGGGATGCAGGCTTATACTGGTGCGATGGTCTGCATCTGTCTGGGGGGGGGAACCAGGATCCTAGGTGACAGATTTAAATGCTTCATTGGCGAGCATTTAAACTAGCCAAAGGGGGAGGCACTGAAAAGGAGCAGGGAAATCCCAGCCTCCCCCAAAAAAACACAGTAGTTAGAGAGGTAAACACCAAGGTAGAGAATTCACTAGGGAGCAGGACAGGTGTAAATGCAGAAAAAGGCAGTAAGGACAGGGATGCAGCTAAAAGGGGTAAGACCATAAAAAATAAAAGGATGGTGATGAGTACCAATGCCCGCAGTCTCTGCAACAAGCTCCCTAAACTAGTGGTCTTGATTGAAGAGGGTTGCCTGGATATTGTGGCAGTCACTGAAACATGGTACACAGAGAACCATGAGTGGGATGTCAACATACCAGGATACACAGTCTACAGGAGGGACAGGGTGTGTAAAAGAGGAGGAGGAGGAGTAGCTCTCTATCTAAGGGATGGGATTAAAGCAACAGAACTGAAGAGTAAACAGGAAGTTGATGAGCACTATGGGTCACCCTGGAGAAAATGGCAATAATACCGCATGGGGATGGTGTAAAGACCCCTACCTCAGGGAGAGGAAATGGACAAGGAAATGATAGAAGGCATCCTTAAATGGCAGAAAAAGGGGAGATATTGTTGATGGGTGACCTGAATATGCCAGATGTTAACTGGAGTACCTTTGCTGCAGGCACATCCAAAAGCAGGGTCATTCTTGATGCCCTAAAGGGGGCATGTCTCAAACAGCTAGTGTTGGAACCCACTCGGGAGGGAGCAATCTTAGACCTGGTAATCTTAAATTGGGAAAGAGAAAGGATCTCGATTTAGAAGTGGGTGAAATATCTGGGAACAAGTGACCACCAAACAGTGTGGTTCACATAATAAAACACAGCCATAGAACGTTTGCTACAAAAAAATAAGAGTATTGGACTTGTGGAAGGCTGACTTGGGATAATGAGAGAGCTCAAGAAAAGCACTAGCAACAAAGCAAGAAGGAGGGGTGGAGGAACAATGGGAATAATCAAAACAGCTATCGCTAGAGCAACAAGCCTATGTGTGAAGCAAAGAACAAAACAAATGAAGGAACAAACCACTATGGTTCTCAAAAGAGTGGCTAGGGATGGTTATGGAGAAAGGAAAACATTCAGGAAATTAAAGGAAACACAGAAGGAACAGGACAGAGAACTTTATTAGTTAAAGCAGAAGGAGGCAGGGAAGGCAGTCAGAATAGCAAAGGCACAAACTGAGGAAAAGATAGCCAACTCTGTTAAGAAGGGAGATAAAACCTATTATAGGTACATTAGAGAGTGAAGAAAGACCAAGGGAGGGATACAGAGCCTTATAAAGGGGAGGAATGTGGGCAGGGGTGACAGTGAAAAAGCAGGGATACTGAATGAATATTTCTGCTCGATATTCACAATGGAAGGAAGTACCTAAACTCAAACAAGAGAAACTCTGAATAGGGAGGTCGATAACAGCCACATTCACAGAAGAAAGGCTTTGAAAAGAACTTCCTGAAACTGAGGGTGAACAGAGCAATGGGGTCTGACGGGATTCACCCAAGAGTCCTAAAATAACTAAGGGTAGAACTAGTAACACCACTGACTACTCTCTTTAACAAATCATGGGAGGATGGGGTGGTACCTGAGGACTGGAGGAGGGCAAATGTGATTCCAATTCACAAAAGTGGGAGCAGGTCAGAGGCATAAAACTACAGACCAGTTAGTTTGACTTCAGTGGTAGGAAAAGCAGATGGAATCACTGCCTAGAAGGAAAGAATTGGCCCAGTACCTAAGGGCCAGTGAGGCTGGGACCCAAAACGCATGGACAAAAGCAGGAGGAAAGGTCATGTCAGATGAACCCTAATAGATTTCTTTGACTGCGTGGACAAAAGTTGTAGACCAGGAGGGCCAGTACATGGCCTACCTAGATTTTAGCAAAGCATTTGACACAGTCTCACACAAAAGATTAATATACAAGTTAGCTAGCCTTGGAGTGGATGCCAAGGTGGTAGCCTGGATAAAAAACTGGCTGGACAACAGGACACAAAGGGTAATAGTAAACAGAGTCCACAGTGAAGAAACGAGGGTAACTAGCAGGATACCGCAGGGTTCGGTACTGGGACCGGTCCTCTTAAATGTCTTTATAAGTGACATTGAAGAGCACCTGGAAAGAAAGGTATGTCTCTTTGCAGCTGATGCAAAGATCTGCAACAGGGTTGATACACAAGGTGGGGTGGAAAGGATGAAAAGGGACCTGGCAAGGTTGGAGGAATGGTCAAATATGTGGCAGCTCAGATTCAATGCAAAGAAGTGCAAGGTAATGCATCAGGAAACAAAAACCCAGGGGAAGAGTAAACAATGGGGGTGAGTTAATATAACAAAAAATGAAAGAGACAGAGAATAATATATCAGATGACCTAAAGGTGGGCAAGCAATGTGAGAAGGCAGTAAGGAGGCTGGGGGATACTGGGATGCATGGAGAGTATCAACAGTGAAACACACGTTGTTGTTCCTTTGTACAGACAGTTGGTGAGACCCCATCTGGAGTACGCGTACATTCTGGAGACCTCATCTCCACATAAAGACATGAGACAGGAGTGGAGGCTGTTCAGAGAGGGCAACAAAATGCTGCAGGGTCTGCACCAGAAGACGCATTGAGGAGAGACTAAAACTTTAACATGTATACCCCTTGAGAAAAGGAGAGAGAGGGGTACTTGGTAGAAACTTTCAAGTATCTCAAGGGAATTAAAGTACAAGAGGGTAGCATCTTTCAGAAGAAGAGATGTGCAAGAACAAGGGGGCACAATTTGAAGATAGAGGGAGGATGGCTCAGAGGTAATGTTAGAAAGCATTTTTTCACAGGGAGGGTTGTGGATGCATGGAACAGCCTTTCTGAGGAGGTTGTGGAGTCAGGAATAGTGGGAGAATTCAAGAATGCATGGGACAGGCATAAGGCAATTCTAGTAGGGGATAGGAGGAAGTAAGCTATTGATTAACTAGAATCTGCAGCTTATCCATCAGGTAGGGAAATGGGCAGACTAGGTGGGCCAAGCGGTCCTTATCTGCCATCAAATTCTATGTTTCTATATTATGTTTCTATGATGTCTATCCAGGTAGTCAAGGGGAGAGACACCAGCAGGGAGGTCTTCATTTCTGCTCATGCCCTTATCAACCTGTTTTCTAGTGCAGCAGAGCTTAAGAGGAATGGAGGAGGATTGTGAGGTTGTTTGCTAGGTGATGTCTGTCTAGGGGGTCAAGGGAGAGAAAAGTCAGAAGGCTCCTGCTCCTGCACTCAGCAACCCATTTTCTGGTGCAGCAGTGCTTTAGTAGGATAGAGGAGGGAAGGAGAGAGCACTTGATTGGCCAGACACTGTATATCGGTATAGGGAGTAAAGGGGTATATATGCCAGCAGTGAAGGCTCTGTTTCTGCTCCTGATGTTAGCAACCTGAGTCCTGGTTCAGCAGGCTTTGGGTGGAAAGGTGGATGTATGAGTGCTTGTTTGATAGTAGAAGACTGAGCTCAAGGCAAGGCCTACCTGTCACCAGACAGGGCAGACCCTTGCAGGAACATGACCAGCTGGTACTGTATCTGCATCTCAACAAATTACAGCCACAAAATTCCTACGGCTACTGAGGCACATGGCTAAGGCCGTATCTATGGTGCCATTGACTGTGATGGCAATCATGGATGTTGGTTATGCCATGACTTTAATGTTTTGGTATATTAATTTGTGCTTAGGATACATAATGGGATGAATGACCATTTAATATAGTGGAATGGAATGTATGTAATCCAATCGACTATAACCTTTTGATCACCTATTATGGTATAATGTCTTGAAATTTTAATTTTGGATTGGAATATATAGGTCAATGAGCTTTAAGACACAACATATATAGAATAAGAAATATGCGAAATGCCCCATTGCCTGATTGTCTGGAGTAAATCTTCTATCGATGATCTAGCAGTAATCTATATACACAGTCGCGTTGTATGAAGATGTCCACTGGCTTCAGAAATACTCATGCAAATGTCAGGCTGAGAAATAAGAAATTTCAAATAATAAGTGCATAAGGTAGGTTACTACGTAATGTCACTAATGGTAAGTTACAGTTTAGCTTGGGTTTTGATATTTGTGTTTTGATCTATGTGTTCAAGTTTCAAAGTTCAGTCAGGGTTTGGCCTCATGAAAACTGCTAACAATGTTAGCCCATTGGGAATATCAGATATACTAGGTTGAAAAGGCATGTACATTTTGCTAATCTGTGAATGGTTGAACCATTTTTTCTTATTGCAAAAGGTGTACTATTTGGGCTATATTAAAGCTTATTAAGGTTGCATTTGGGTAGAGCTCTGAGTGGGAGTACTGGGAGGGTCTATAATGGCTCCTATTTCCTCTAACATTGCAATTTGTTCATCATCTGTCTCAAGACTGAAATCAATGGATTTTGTTGTTTGTATTTTGTAGGAATGCTACGTTACATACAGTACGGCGAGAATGTGATTCTAGTGGACTTTACACCTGCCAGAGATAAAACATTCGATACATCATATAGTTAAAATATGCTCAGGAGAGTATCAGTGACATTTTCAGTCACCCTATTACATATCTTGTGTTTGTGTGTGTGTGTGTGTGTGTGTGTGTGTGTGTGTTTACTTTTTAGCAGGGTGACTTGGTTAATTAAGGGGAGCATGTCATAATTAAATAAGCAATAGTTAATACAATTTTGCATGTGACCTCACAATCCAGCTCTCATTTCAGTGGTTGCATTATCTGACTGGGACTGTGCAAGGGCATAGGTTGAAACCTCTGTTTGGTTGGTGTCAGGGAGATATAACAGTAATGAGTATGGATTCAGTTGGGTTTTGGCTGTGACCTGAGGATCCAGCACCCGGTGATTGGGGGGAGGTGGCATTCACTTGGTGGGACCGTGCAAGGTCCACAGGTTGAAACCTATGTGTAGTTGATGTCAGGGATGTGCAGTAGTAATTGACATGAGTTTGGAGGGTGAGGTGGTGCCACTAGATGCCTGGGAATGCTTTTTCTGTGATGGTGCCATGTCTCGTAAGGTGTGGTGGAACTCACATACACCAGGGAATGAGTTTTGTGTAATGGTGGGACCTGGTGTGGGAGGTCATGGAGAGGCCATTGGACTCCATTAGATGCTTGATTGGTTGTTGTGCCTTGTACTGAAGATAATTGGTGCCTGGATGTGGTCACTTGACTGAGGCATTTTCACGAAGGCAGTCATTTCGAATTAATTTATCAAAGGTGCCAATTTTGAGGCATTTTAGCAAGGACAGTCATTTTGAGGTGCTCACCAGTGATTCACACTTGGTGCCCAGATGTGGCAAAAATAGTGCAGTACTGTGTCTGGTAGAGGTCGCATGACTGATTGCCACCATACCACTTCAACCCTAATTCATAAAGAGAACATTTTAGCAAAAGTGGCCATTTAGAGGCATTTTATCAAATGTGTCCTTTTTGAGGCATTTTATCAAAGGCAGACATTTTGAGGAATTTTGTAAAGGGAGGCCATTTTGTAGCATTTTATCAAAGGTGGCCATTTTGAGGGATTTTATCAAAGGTGACCATTTGGAGACATTTAATCAAAGGTGGCTATTCTGAGCTGCTCATCAGTGATTCACACTTGATGCCCAGATCTAGCAAAAGTGGCAGTGTACTGTGTCCAACACAGGTCACATAACTGATTAACATTATACATCATCAATACAGAACCATTCAGAGAACTTTTTAGCAAAGGTAGCCATTTTAAGGCACTTTAGAAAAGGCAGACATTTTGAGGCACTCACCAGAGATTCACACTTGTTGCCTCGATGTGGCAAAGATGACACAGTAGTGAGTCCAGAAGTGGTCCCATGACTGATTGCTACCATACTGCATCAACCATGACCAATTAAGATAGTTTAATTTTAGCAAAAGCAGCTGTTTTGAGGCATTTGAGCAAAGGCAGCCATTTTGAGGCACTCACCAGTGATTCACACTTGGTGCCCAGATGTGGCAAAAGTGTTGCAGTAATGTGTCTGGAAGTGGTCACATGACTGATTACCACCATATCACATCAACCCTGACCCATTCAAAGAGCTTTTTAAACAAACATGGCTATTTTGAAGCATTTTAGCAAAGGCAGATATTTGTTTGAGGTGCTCACAAGTTTTTCACACTTGGTGCCCGGATGTGGTAAAAGTGGTGCAGTAGTCTGTCTGGAAGTCATCACATTGATTGATTGCACATTTTTTATTTCTTAGAGAACGCCTGCTCAACAAATCTACAGAAGTCACAAAATGACCCTTTTTGAATGACACTAAAGCTCAAGACACTGCAATGATGATACATTATATATGATATATATATATATATATATATATATATATATATATATATATATATGATACATATGATGCTAATCAACTGATGCTTTCTGGGATTAAGATAGGAGGCAAACTAGTTTGTCTAACAAGCTATGGAAACCTTGCGGTGTTAACATAAATCAGTCTTGTAGACCTACTAGTATGCATTGCACCACATCAAACCTCACCTTCAGTCTCATCAGTTAAAGTGAATTATAATGCTTTAACTAGTTTTGAACACTCCAAGTGATGACTTCATGTGAGGGTGCAATATATCACAAACATTACTTCAGTTAAATTAAATATTACAAACTGTATGTCAACAGCTGATGAAATGGTGTAGCACAGAGTAACAGCAGATAGTTTTTTTTCCCCTACAGGTCAAAAGCATGAAGAGGATATATACCCTATTGTTTCTTCCTCTCTCCACCCATATGTAACTGTGTATAATGTTTTGCCTCTTGTTATGTTTTGTATTTCTGACGTGGAGTCTTTGGAAATGAGTCTCTGACTCAAAGGTTGTAATCTGATTTTTCAATCAATAAAATATATAAAACACAAAAACAAGTGAATAACAACAATTAGAGAATAGTAGCATAGGGTGAATTAGGAAAAATTAGTTCCTTTTCTGGAACAGTACAGTGATGTAAAATAAAAATAATAGTATATGGCAATAGTAGCCGGGTATTTTTTCCCACAGGTCACTGGCAGGAAGGTGGTAGGTAGATATAGGGAGAGATAGTTTTTTTCCATGCAGGATCAGAAATGGTGTGTTAGAAATAAATAGAAAACAAAGAGTGGACTACATGGCATGTTATATAATAAGGAAAGGATAGGGTTTTTCTCCACATGTTTTAGAATAGGGAAAGGATTTTTTTCTCCACAGGTTTCTAGTATTATAGTGTCTGATGGAACGCTCTTTGTGTATGATGATCCATACACTTGAAAAACTAATTCTGCTGCAACAGTGGTTTTGCTACTAAAACAGAATGACTTCCCATTCTGCTTTATTATACATCACAGTGCAAATGACCCCAACCCTGTGGTACATGGGATGTCAGGCTGTTGAAGTGTTGCATCGGCAAAATACCAAAGGTGAAATGTGGATCACTGATGGTAAATGCTAATGGTAATTAAAAACAGTAAACTATTTTGGTTTCTTTCCTATAGTACATTATATAACATACTGTATGGTGGCCTAAATACACAACACTTTTCTTAAAACCTTTATTAGTTTGCTGTCCTCAATGTAACTGTGACAGACTGAAGAAACTAGGTTTATTTTCTATAGATTCTATAAGACTCAGGGGTGACCTATATCAAACTTTGAGAGTGATCCAGGAAGACTTTACTCTAGAAACAATTGGTCTCAGAAGACATAAAAAACAACCATAGCACCAGATAACATAACTTAAATTGATTGGTGAAACAAAACTGTCAAAGTATAATTACAACCTGGCATACTCTACCTAAGACTATAGTTGAGAGTCAAAATATGAAAACATTCAAAAAGAGACTTGATGAATATATGAGCAACAAAAGATTCTCCTTCCACCAATAGAATACTGAATGGTGGCAAGTTCACAAAAGGCCAATGGTCTACATAACTTGTATTCCATCTCTGAACTCATGAACCATAGGGTGAAGGGGTATCATTGCTGTGTATTGATGGCATCCAACTATTCTATATAATGTATGGGAAAAAAAAACATATAAAACATGGGAATAAGGCATAGTAGGATAGGGTAAAATAAGAAAAATGTGTTAATTGTCCAGGGGCAACACAGTGATCTAAAAAAATAATAGTATAGGGTAATAGTAGACAGGTATTTCCACAGGTCACGTGCATAAAGGCGATAGATATAGGGAAATACATTTTTTTTCCTTACAGGATTGGCAATGGTGTGTTTGAAATGAATATGAAATAAAGAGTGGACTACATTACATGTTTTGGAAAAAGGAAAGGATAAGCTTTTTCTCCACAGGTTTTAGAATTGGGAAAGGATAGGGGTTTTCTCCACAGGTTTTAGGAGAGTGAAAGGATAAGGGTTTTCTCCACAGGTTACTGGTATTATTTTGTCTGATGGAACACTCTTTGTGTATGATAATCCATACACTTGAAAAAGTCATTCTGCTGCAACAGTGATTTTGCTACTAAAACTGAATGACTTCCCATTCTGCTTTACAGTAGTATATAGATCACAGTACAAGTGACCCCAACACCATGGTACATGGGACGTCGGGCTGTCGAAGTGTCAAGTCGGCAAAATACCATAGGTGAAATGTGGACCACTTATGATAAATGTTAATGGCAATAAAAAAAAAGTAATCTATTTTGGTTTCTTTCCTATAGTACACTATATAAAATACTGTATGGTGGCCCAATTACACAACAACACTTTTGTTAAAACCTTTCTTAATTTCCTGTCCTCACTATAATGTTAGGGTGAAGGTGTATCATTGCTGTGCATTTGTGACCTCCAACTTTTCTATATAATGTGTGGGGAGAAAAACATGGGAATAATAACAATCAAGGCATAGTAGGATAGAGAAATTTAAGAAAAATGTGTTCCTTTTCCAGGAACAGTACAGTGATCTAAAAAATAATAGCATAGGGTAATAGTAGACAGGTATTTATTTCCACAGGTCACCGGCATGAAGGCGGTACATAGATATAGGGAAAGACAGTTTGTTTGTTTTTTCAAACAGGATCGGCAATGGTGTGTTTGAAATAAATATAAAACAAAGAGTGGACTACATGACATGTTTTAGAAAAGGGAATGGATAGGGTTTTTCTCCACAGGTTTATGGTCTTCTAGCATCTGATGGAACGCTAGTGTGTATGATGATACGTACAAGTCTTGAAAAAGTCACTCTGTTGCAGTAGTGACATCACTACTAAAACAAAACAACTTCACATTCTGCTTCAGTACGTACAGCAAAATGAAAATGTTATATTAGATGGGACTTCCCCCCCCACAGGTCACAGGCATGATAGTTATAAGGTAAGATAGTATTTTTTTCCAAACAAGATCCGGAAATGGCTTTGCTTGATTTGAATGTAAAACCAAGAGTAAAATAATATACATGTTCTAGAATAGGGAAAGAATAGTGTTTTTGGCCACATGATAATGGTCTTATAGCTTATGATGGAACACACTGTTTTGTTGGCAATGCATACACTTGAAAATGTTATTCTGCAACAAAAGTGGCATTGCTAATAAAACAGAATGACTTTTCATTCTGCTTTAGTAGAGATGTCACAATGCAATTAACCCCCTCATCTACGTACAATAGGATGGCAAATGGTTTAACTGTCGCATGCGCGAGCTGACCAGAGTTGAAATGCAAATGGATAATGTTAAATGATAACTGAAACATACACAACTCACCTTATATGTAATCAGATCCATTTCTTACCTTTCCTTCATGGATTTGGTGAACAGAGTCCCATAGTTTAATAGTTGGTATGACACTGAGCAGCATTTATAACACCAGAAGTAGTGGGGTAAGGCCCACCACTTATCTGAAAGTGTGATTGCAATATAAGAACCATTATCATAAATTATATCTAGAGCTGTATAACATCAAGAAATCATATAAACATCACACATATTCAGTATTTATCATGTATTTATTTAAGCAATAATGACCAAAACGCCTGTCATTTCTTGGATATTAATGACCGCCTTGGGTGGGGTGACCAGAGCACAGTCTCTAATCACAATAATGAGCTTTCTGTTCTTGTTTTTATATATACTGATTTTTCTCTTTGTGGCTAACGCTGACGGTACTGCGTGGTATGCCGTCTGTGTATAGGGGAGTTTTGGTGTTCATGATGGTGTGGTGTTGCTCTTTATTTTGTGAGTAGTTATTTGTAAAGGTAGTCGCCATATGATGAAATTTGGTTTCTTTCCAATTTCATTTCACAGAATTGCTGCTGTCAGTGTAGGCACTGATCACTGTGATCATCCGTGTGGCTGCCATGCTGAGCAATTCTAATAGGTTGCACTGCATCCATTCAATGAGCTTCTATAGCTCATGAATAATTAATTGGACATAATAATCAATACTGAACTATGATGGTTACGTTAATGTTACAGCTTCAACTAATGCCCACTTTTCTCTGAATGCCAGCTTGCAGTTAACAATATTTATTCATGTTAGTAAATTGATACACTCTGCCTTTAGGCAACTCAACCTATTGTCCTCTCTCCATCTTGTCAGCTTGTTCTTGTCCACTTGTATGTGTCTCACCTTGCTCTTTTTTGGCATTGAATTTCAACTGCCACCGCTTAGACCACATCTCATTTGCAGGTCCCTCTGCTACTCCTGTACCCCCTCCTATCAAATATACCAGATAACTTGATGACTTCTGAAAAGATATGCATCTTGCCCTATGTTCATTCCCTTACATTGATGAACACTTAGGAATTGGAAATGACAAGTGCCATGAGTGACACATGTGGCACCAAACTTATGAATTCTGTCTTCACTAAGCTGACCACTTTAACCATAACTCTCTGCTATCTCCTACACTCTCCAGCTACCCACACACGGATACTGTAACAAGTGCAGTTGTGATGACAGTATTCCAACAGCATTGTGTATTTGAATGTGCCATTTTCAAAATAGAAAGATAATTGACATAAGCTACTTGTATTATCCTTTAGCCCGATAAAGCATGGCAAGGTGAGACATATTGTACTTTCTGTCAGCATTCAATCCTTTGGCCTGTTTTAAAGGGGCAAGGTGACTATGAGAAGGTGATCATATGATCTTGCAATGTATTACACCACAATGGAAAGACTGGAGAAATTAAAAAGAATCATTTAAATCTTGATTACAAATTTTAATGTATTCATCAGTAAAGTCCACTACATATGTTTGACACACCTTTTCTCAGATTTGCCAGCATATACAAGACATGCCCAACTGTCTGTTGTACATTCAAGATTCTTGTTGATAACACTCAGCTGCTGTTCTCTTTTACACACTGCCTATACATTGAAAGACACACAGCAGCTTCCATGTTTTCCCTAGTGGGGTGTTTCACACCCTGATTCTTCATTTATCCATCTTCCTTCCATTCTATGTGCCTTTCGTCCTTCATCAACTGTTGAGGTTTTGAGTTATGTTCATCTGACTCATAGTGTGCAGTTATGGGTAAAAACTGGATCATGATTAAATCATTAATTTTTCTGTCATGTAAAACAGGCTACTTCTTACCTTTTCTTTATGGATTTAGTGATATATGCCCCATAATGCAATAGGTAGTACCCCAGTAAGCCTGCATGGCCTACCATGGGAGCTTGGTTATAGCACCCTAGGTATCTGCAGGTGGGTCTGCAGTGTGAAATTATTGATCAGAAATGTCATCCAGGCCCGTGCAGCTGTAGGAAAAGATGTAATACACACACACATTGAGAACATTAATAATCTAATTTTCCCAATAAATGTGAAACAGATGCAGATTGTCACTGAAAATGACTGAACAGTTGGTGCTATCTTGTTTTTGGCCATGTGATACAGAGATGCAGATATAGCTTCAATCTGGGCCATGATTTATTCATTCACTTCCCTGTTATGTATAACAGAGTACTTCTTACTTCTCCTTTATGGATTTATTAACTAGTTCCACAAAATGCAATAGTTGAGACCACAATGGGCCAGCATGGCCCTACCATGTGTGGTTGAGTGTGGCACCCTTGGCTATTTGCAGGTGGCTCTGAAATATATTATGTTCAGAAAATTCTTCCAAGGCTATGCAGCTGTATGAAAAGGTGTAAGCCATAGATATTTACCACTTGTATAATCTAGTTATCTCACTAAATGTGTAGCAGAAGCAGTTTGTCACTGTAAATGCTGAATGGTGGTGGTCATCTTGTTTTTGTTCATGTAACACATGGCATGTAGATATGGGTACAATCTAGTCTTGATTTACTCATTCACTTCCCTGTCATGTACAACAGGCTACTTCTTACTTTTCCTTTATGGATTTATTGACATGCACCACATAATGCAATAGGTGGACCCCCCCCCATGGGCCTGCATGGCCTTACAATAGGTGGTTGGAAATGTCACCTAGCTATCTGCAGGTGGGTCTGCAATGTGAAATTAGTTATCAGAAATTTCATATAAGCCCAGGGAGCAGTAAGAAAAGATGTAATCCATAGACATTTACCACTTTTGTAATCTAGTTATCCCAATAAATGTGTAGCAGAAGCAGAAATGGCAGAAAATGACTGTATAGTGTCAACCATCTTGTTTTTTGTCATGTGACCCAGTGGATATAGATATGGGTACAGTCTGGTCATTGATTTACTCATTCATCTGCCAGTCATATAAAACAGGCTTCTTCTTAGTTTTCCATAATGGATTTATTGACATGTACAATATAACACAATAGGTGGGCCCCTCATGGGCCAGCGTGGCACAAGTTTGGGTGGCAGGGTATGGGGGTATGGCACCCTGGCTATCAGTAGGTGGGTCTGTAATGTGCAATTAGTGATCAGAAATACCTTCCAAGCTACTGCTGCTGTAAGAGAGGGTGTTGTCCATTGACATTTACCAGTTTTATAATCTAATTATCCCAATAAATGTGTAACAGAAGCAGTTTGGCTCAGAAAATGACTGAATTGTGTCAGACATCTTGCTTTTGTTCTTATGATGCAGGGGATGTAGATATGGACCAGTTTGGGTCTTGATTTATTCATTCACTTCCCTGTCATGTAAAACAGGCTGTTTCTTTTTTTTCTTAAAGGATTTATCGACATGTACCACATAATACAATAGATGGGCCCCCTATGGGCCAGGATGGCGCTATCATGGGTGGTTGGGTATGGGGGTATGACACTCCAGCTTTCTGCAGGTTGGTCTGTTATGTAAACTTAGTCATTAGAAATATAACCAAGGCCCTGCAGCAGTAAGAAAGGTATAATCTGTAGACATTTAAATCTTGTATAGTCTAGTTATCCCAAGAAATGTGTAAATGAAACAGTTTGATGCAGAAAATGACTGAACTGTGTTGTTTTTAGTCATGTCACCAAGTAGATGTAGATATGGGTACAGTCTGGACCTTGATTTACTCATTCATTTCCATGTCATGTAAAACAGACTACCTCTTAGTTGTCCTTTATGAATTTATTGATATATACCCCATAATGCAGTAGGTGGTCACCCCATGGGCCAGCATGGGCATACCATGAGTGGTTGGGTATGGCAAAAATGGCTATCTGCAGGTGGGTGTCTAATATGAAATTAATGATCTGAAATGTCATCCCAGCCCCAGCTGCTGTAAGAAAGTGTGTAATTCAATGACATTTAACACTTTTATAATCTAGTTATCCCTACAAATGTGTAACAGAAACAGTCTGACACAGGAAATGACTGAACGGTAGTCACCATCTTCTTTTTGCTAATGTGACCCACGAGATGTTGATATAGGTACAGTCTGGGCCTTGATTTACTCATTCACTTCCCTGTCATGTAAAAGAGGCTACTTCATACTTGTCCTTTATTGATTTATTGACATGTACCCAATAATGCAATATGTAGACAACCCATGGGCCAGCATGAGCATACCATGGGTGGTTGGGTATGACACCCCAGGTATCTGCAGGTGTGTCTAGAATGTGAAATTAGTGATCAGAAATATCATCCAAGCCCCTGCTGCTGTATGAAAAGGTGTATTCCTTTGACATTTACCTATTTTATAATCTAGCTATCCCAATAAATGTGTAAGAGAAGCAGTTTGACACAGAAAATGCTTAAACGGTGTCAACCATATTGATTTGGTTCTTGTGACCCAGTGGATATAGATATGGGTATAATCTTGGCCTTTATTTACTCATTCACTTCCCTGTCATGTAAAACAGGCAACTTTGTACTTTTCCTTTCTGAATGTATTGGCATGTACCCCATAATGCAATAGGTGGACACCCAATGGGTAAGAATGGGTATACCATGAGTGGTTGGGTATGGCATCCTAGCTTTCTGCAGGTGGATCTGTAATGTGAAATTAGTGATCATAAATTTCATCAGAACACCTTCTGCTATAACAGAAGATGTAATCTATTGACATTTATTACTTTTATAATCTAGTTATCACAATAAACATGTAACAAAAGCAGTTTGACACAGAAAATGACCATACCGTGGCAGCCATCATGTTTTTGGTGATGTGACCCACGGGATGTACCTATGGGCACAATTTGGACCTTGATTTATTCATTCACTTCCCTGTCATGTAAAACAGGCAAATTCTTACTTTTCCTTTTTGAATTTATTGGCATGTATCCCATAATGCAATAGGTAGACACCCATGAGCCAGCATGGGCATACCATCGGTGGTTGGGTATGGCACACCAGCTGTCTGCAGATGGGTCAATAATGTGGAATTAGTGATCAGAAATGTCATCTAAGCCCCTGCAGGTGTAAGAAAAGGTGTACTCCACTGACATTCACAACTTTTATAATCTAGTTATCCCTACAAACATGTAACAGAAGCAGTTTGACACAGAAAATGACTGAATGGTAGCCACTATCTTGTTCTAGGTCATTTGACCCAGAGGATGTAGATATGGGTACAGTCTGGGCCTTGATTTATTCACTCACTTCCCTGACATGTAAAACAGGCTACTTCTTACTTTCCCTTTCTGAATTTATTGGCATGTACCCAGTGGTGTAGATTATGGGAGGGTGGGGGCAAGTTGCCCCCCCAGCAATGAAACCAGGATAAATGGGACATTTTTATCACCAATCACCGTGGTTCCCTACTGTTTTGTTTTTTTCTGTGCTCGCTTCTCGGCTGAACCCAGAAACTGAACCAACAAGGATTTCAGTGTGGCTGGGGTCTGACTCAGATGGACTGCAGTATCCACTTTCATTTTTTAAAATACATATTATTCCCAACTCCTGAATTTCCATGATCCCCATTGGCTGCAAGGCTGCTGCATGTGTATTTTCCAGCCAATAGCAGCCAGAGCACTGACTACAGTCACAGTTGCAGGTGTGCGCCTTGAAGAGCTGTAGCAACTGGGTGATACTGTGCATGCCATCCATGGTTTACCTTCCATTGAAGAGCTTGTTGTCGGTCGTCTCTCTGCTGGTCTAACTGGACAGTTGGACATCCACCGTCTGCCCGTATTTTTAGGATTTAATTTTCTTGTGTCACTGTCATCATCAGGATGGATTTCCTGGCCCACTCTGAACACAACACACAGTGGCACACCCATAAGTTACGACTGTGCATGAACTGGGAAAGAGCATCAGACTGGTGGACTCAATTTAGGAAAGGACCACATCCACGGAGAACATTTCAGAAGATGGAATGTTGGTGCCAGACAGTGTCTCACCTCTCAGCAGCAGGACTGACCTACCATGACAGGACCGAGGGAGTGAGGACAGAGTCTTACAGAGTTGGAGAGCCTGAGCAAAGGCAGCCCAGAGCAGACAGCACACCTCACTCAGCCTTCTTAACTGTAGTCTCAGTCAGGCAGCAGCTCCCAAACCATCTTGATGTGAGTAAATTATCAATGTGCCAGTAGGAAGACAACCATTGTTGTGTTCATATCCTCCCCAGTTTCAGCCACCCTCTAAGGTGTGTCTGCAGTTTCTGTACCAGTGTATTGTAGAACACTGCATCCATCTTCTTAGGGCCATACAAATTTCAGAGGGTGACAGCTTTGCTGTAAAGTGTTCCCTGTACAATTAAATACTGCCCTTCTGGGTCTGTAATTAACCTAGTCTGCTAAAAAGAATACCTTGTTATGCCTCATGACAGCAACCACTCTGCCCCTTGTGTTATAGGTGCTGCCAAATACTTCAGAGACCCAGCTCAGTTTGACTTTAGCTGTCTCAGATTGCAATAGATGGGTACTCTTGTAGGAGAGCAATCCCTGCTCCCAACCTGTAGAGATGATTCAATATTTTCCAACATTTAACTGGGGAGCAGACACCTTTCTAATGCCAGGTTACCCATTTGAGGGGTACTATGGGCATCTTAATTGGCACAGAGCAGGGGTGTAGTTATGTAGGATTTATTACTTTATAACCTGACAGCTGTTGTTGGAACATAATACATCATAGAAAAGGTCACGTGATGTGGCGCGGAGAGTAGGAAGCATTGCTACGAGCTCCGTTCCTCTCGCCTAACTAACACCAAATATTCCCTTCAAATACCCGCTAACTACCAAAATCGGTTCGCTATTCTTACGCTGGCTGTGTAGGTGGTGGATTTAATTGCTGTTTACTTCGGCATCATGTCTAACTTGTCAGACCAGGAGGAGATCGCACAGGAGTCGGAGGCCAAGCGCCCTCGTCGGAGCTCTTCTCCCCAGAATACAGTGGAGGAGTTGTCACCTACACATGTCTATTCAGAATTAGCCTCAATTAAGGAAGCTCTTCTGAAGCTAAAAGAAGAGGTGGCTGATTTTAAACCAGCGCTTACTCAGTTAGCCCGGACACAGAGGAGAGGATAGCCTCAATAGAAAGAAAGCAGGAAAAATCAGAGCCTGAAGTGGTGGAAATCAAGAAATCTGTCAGCAAATTAGAAGATCGCCTCGAGAACCTGGAGGGGAGGAATAGAAAGAACAACTTGGTGCTACTTGGGCTCCCTGAAGGGGAAGAAGGGTCAAACACAATAGTGTTTCTACAAAAGTTTCTGAAGCAAACGGTGGGCCCCTCTCCAAATGGCCCAGAGTTCGTGATAGAAAGAGCCCATAGGTCCTTGCGGGCTAAACCACTGTCTTCTGAACCTCCTAGACCATTAATATTCAAGTTACTCAACTATCTGGAGCGGGAGTTTATTTTCAGAGAAGCCAGGAAGTTAACGGCTATACTATGGGAAGGTAAAAAATTAAGGTTAGTTCCGGACCTGACGGTGAAGACCCGTCAGCTCAGGGCAGCTTATCATCCTATTACATGTAAATTATGGGCGGCTGGCATTAAACACCGGATGATGTACCCAGCTCAATTAGAGGTGTCCTTGAATGATGGATCAAGGCGCTTTGAATCTGTGGAAGAGGCAATCAAAGTTCTAAAAAAGTGTTACCCGGATCTATTCTCTAAATGAGGGGAATGCAACACATAAGTATGGAATCCAGTGACCAACTAGAGATCCTTCTAGAAGGCCTGCAATAAGGAAGTTGACGACTGACTCACGGAGGGGTCCCCTCCCCAATTAGACTGTTCATATTTAGCATTTTTTTTTTCTTCTTCTTCCTACTCTGTTCGAATGATTCGCATTGGACTCTAATTTCTTCAGCGGTTAATAATTGAAAGTTTTTTCACTGTTACTTCAACTTGTTCACTTACTGTGGGTTAGAAAGAGTAAATGTTTTGACACTAGAGGGGGCTCTACCCCCGCTGACAAATGTAGAAAACTGGTTAGCCCCTTCTGGTAGCTGTTTAAGCTTATTTATGTGCACTATAGTCAGGCTGTTCTCAGGCCATTAATGCAGTAACGATCGTTGATGGGGGCTTCTCCCATTTTGGCTAGGATCCAAGTGGCCGTTAGTCTGGCTTTTAGCTTTTATTGCAGCCCTGGACAGCCTGCTATAAGCACGGGTTACATTCGAGAGGGCTTACTAGCGCTTTAGTTTTTTTTTAGGGTGTTATGCCTGTTCAGTTCTCCTGTCACAAACATTACTGACATTAATCAGAGGAGGTAAAAGCTTCCAATGGTCAGGGAGAATTGCAGCTTGTAATATTCAGCTCAAGTATGGCATGTATATAGTCCTTCAGAGCCCTTCTATGAGTTATTGGCAATGTTTATGGGAAGAGCTGCTCTCCTCCTTTGTCCTCTGGCAGTTTTGTAAAGTCCCAAGACGATAAGGGGATATGTTCTGTTGTTATTCATACGCTAGCTGGAACTTGTTTAGGGGACAAGGTAATATTTAGATCATGGGGCTTGGGCTAAATATGATTTTATTTTTTGCATATGCCCCCCCATATATACGGCCCCTCGCTATGGTTATAGGAGTTAATGAAGTCCTTAGGAAGGGTACTGGCTTGGAGGGACAGAACTTTCATTGATATACTGCTGGGAATGTTCGTTCGGCCTCCTTTTATTTATTCTTTCCTGTTTGGGAGTGGGTGGAGGGAGGAGCTCGCTCTTTAGCGCACACCATGGGCCATTTTTCTAGGTGTAGGCTATGGGCCTGGTTATATAGAGTTGTAAATAGATCTAAAAGTTTTGGATATAATTTGGTGCTTTGGGTCTGGGTTAGGTTTTTGGGTTATTTTGTTTTTTTTAGGATGAGGGAGCGGCAGCAATACAAGTCTTTATTTAGTTATGTTCTCAAGGTACATTTGTTTATACTGCTATGGTTAATTGTTTAAATGTTCTTTCTTGGAATATAAAGGGGGGAGAGACAACAAGAAGAAACATGTCATTTTAAACCATCTTGCCAAATACGATCCTTCAATTGTGTTTCTCCATGAAACTTACATGCTGCCAGAACAGTTGCACTTTTTCAAAAAGAGGTGGGAAGGTCAGGTTTTTGGGTCAAGATTCAGTTCAAATAAACGTGGCGTGGCTTTGCTCTTGGCTAATAAAATCCCCTTTACATTATTAGAATCTATTTCCAACCCTGAAGGTAGGTATATTTTTGTCATAGGTAAAATAAGTAACCTGGACATTGTTCTGGGTTCTGTTTATGGCTCAAATTTAGAGACTCCGTCCTTTTTTATGCATCTGGCTATGGTTCTGGCTCCTTTTTTACACTTACCTATTTTGATAGGTGGTGACTGGAATCTGGTACAAACTAATGACTTAGATCGTACTTATTATAGGGGGGCAAAAATGTCATCTGTGCAGAGAGCATTAAAAGAATTTATGTCGTTGCTGGGCCTTGTAGACCCATGGAGGGTATTTAACTCTCTGAGCAAAGAATTTACATTCTTCTCTCCAGTCCATAAAAGTTATTCTCACCTTGATTATTTCTTAATTAGTCAACAGATGTTATCAAATATAGCAGATGTTAAAATTCTGGCTCGAGTGGTCTCGGATCATTCACCTATTATAATGCAGTGTGCGTTACCAAACGTCCTTATAAGGTCTCATTCATGGTCGCTTAATAATAAACTGTTGTTAGATAACCAAGTTGTAGAGCGATTTCAAGAATTTTTGCAAAATACTATTAGCACCAATTGGGGCTCAATCCCTGCAACAGATTGAGTATGGGCAGCTCTGAAAGCCACTTGGAGGGGCGAGTTAATTCGTATAGCATCGGTTCAAAAAAAGGAAAAAGTAGCTTTTTAAACTGCTGTCTGGCAAAGATTAGAATATTGGAAAATAAAGAGGTTGGTAAGCTTACCCCTACAGAAGAGCAAGAATTATCTGCCTTGAGAGCTACTTATGCTAGTGCTTTATTGGAGATGGTGGAGAGATCCGCCTCTCTGTTAAAGGCTTCATATATTGGTTAAGGGAGTAAAGCGGGCAAGCTTTTGGCCTGGCAATTAAAACAACATTCGGTTTCTAAATGGGTTACAGCTTTAAAGCATCCTCAGACGGAAGCTTTGGTTACTGATCCTTTAGAGATATTAGTTTTGTTTCAGGACTATTATAAGTCACTATACTCCTCAGAGCCGAGAACAGTAGAACAGGATAACAAGATGTGGGCCTTTCTGGAAGAGGCTACTCTTCCATCCTTGGCAGAAGGAACCAGGTCTGTTTTGAATGCCCCAATTACTGGTGAAGAAATCTCAGGAGTTATTGACTCTTTAAAACCTGACAAAGCGCATGGCCCGGATGGGTTTACCAGCTTATTTTATAAGACCTTTAAAAACTACTTAATTCCTCTGTTACTTCAAGTATACAGCTATTGGCACTCTCATGCTGTTGGGGAGCAGTCACTATTTGAAGCGAGAATAACTCTCTTGCCCAAACCAGGGAAAGACCCATCTGTAATTGGCAACTATAGGCACATCTAACTCCTTAATGTCGATTTAAAGATATATGCCAAAATTTTGGCTAATAGATTGGGGAAGGTATGGGAGGGGCTATTAAGTCCTGATCAGGCAGGGTTCGTAGCTGGACGATCCTCAGCGGACCATGTTAGGAAGTTATTTTATCTAATTTACGCTTCCAGAGCTCCTGAGCTAGCGGTGGCTCTCGTATCCCTGGATGCAGAAAAAGCCTTAGATAGAGTGGAATGGCACTATATGTTTGCAGTTTTGCAGAAATTTGTTTTTTCTCAGCAATTCATTAATCAGATTCGTGTCCTTTACTCTTGCCCATCAGCCAGAATTCAGTGTAACAATCTTATTTCGGACATTTTTCCCCATGCCGTGGCACCCGTCAAGGTTGCCCACTCTTTCCGTTTCTTTTCAACTTGTATATAGAGCCTCTAGCTAGAGTTCTAAGTTTAGACAAGGTAATACAGGGTATCCATGTGGGTCAACTTGAATGTAAATTATCTCTTTTTGCTGATGATTTGCTTATTCATATAGAGAATAGTAGGGAATCTCTACCCTGTGTATTACAAATTATTTCTTATTTTAGCCTTTTTTCAGGCTATAAGCTCAATAGGAGCAAAACTACAATGTATTCGTTATCTTCTCTCTTGTCGAGGGATTGGTGCTCCTCTTTGGGCCTACAATGGGAAAGTGACTATCTAGTATATTTGGGCATTAGAATATCTAGAGACCTTGCCAATCTCACAGACCTCAATTTAACCCCCTTATTCAAAACTATTAAAGAAGACCTGGAGAGATGGAATAAATTACCACTGTCCTTCTGGGGCCGGGCTAACACTCTCAAAATGGTAATCTTACCCAGAGTTTTTTATCCTTTATTCAATATTAATATCTATTTGTCCAAGTCCTTTTTTAGGCCCCTCTGTAGGATCTGCTCTGATTTTCTTTGGAAGGGTAAAGCCCCACGTCGAGCATATGCAAAGCTTACCCACTCCTAGGAGTTGGGGGGTCTCCAATTACCTGATTTTTATATTTACTATTTGGCTATTCATACTATGAGATTTTTCGTACTGGCTATCAACTGCAGAAGCAGTTTCAGGATCTTACCCCTGGTTAGCTTTGGATCGATCGCTGACAAATCTCTACAAGGTAGACCTAGAGGCCCTGTTATATACTCCCTGGTCTAAAGTCCCAATGGAGATAAGAAACTCCCCGTTAGGTTGGGATATGAGGGCTCTACAGCAACTCTGTTCTTTACTCCAAAACCTAACTTAAGAGACCTTAGGCAACCTCTTCTTAATAACCCAAACTTGCAAATAGACAATTGCCCAATTCATACTTTTCCAGGCAAGTACTTTTCCAAACTTTGGCAAGTTTTGTTTTGGGCAGTTCTCTTATGCCGATCTCTGCATTGACTACTAAATTTGAGGTGGCTCATAAAGATCTATTTTGGTTGTACCAGATTCGCCAGTGTGTACATTCCTTTTTGGGGAAGTTGCCATGGTCGGAAGGAGCTAGAGTCATGTTAGAAAAATTGAAGGGAATAGTGGAGGGCCAGAAAACAATAGCTAATATGTTCAAGTCAGTTTTGTTGGGTGTTATGTCTAAGTGCACCCCCATAGCTTACCACTGGGAAAATAATTTCAATAAAGGCTGGCCAGCTAAAACCTGGGAAAGGATCTGGATTGACATTTATTCCCTTATCAAACAGGACCGGCTTAGAAATATTCAATTTAATATTCTACATAACCTTTATTTCACTCCTGCTAAACTATCCCGGATCTATAAAACACTTTCGCCTGAGTGTGGGGATTGTGGGTGCAAACTTACTACTTTATACCATAAACTTTGGGCCTGCCCTAAAATCGTTAAGCTATGGAACTCGGTCAAGCAATGGGTGGCTCCGTATTTTAACATCTCGGCTTTTTTTAATGAAAATACGTGTTTATTAGGGATGTACGCCCAGATTCCTACCCTGTCACAAAAGGCGCATGTAGCCATGTTGGCCATGGTTACTAAATTGCTAATACTTAGACACTGGCAGAATAATTGGGAACCTTCATTTAAAGAATGGTGGGATGAGTTTTTAAATGCTCTAAACGCGGAGAGATGTGTAGCCCGATTTTTCCAATCTAGTGAAAAGTTTCATAACTGCTGGGGTGGTTTTTTCTAAAGCCTTAAAAATAAATTTGACTACTAAGGAAAAATTAACTTTTAATTTTTTTGACTCCATAGGTCCTTTTATTAAAAAGCATTGGGGCATATTTATCCCATCAATTGATCAAACCCCCCCAGAATAGGTTGCGATTTTTGATCCTTGTTTTCATTGGTCTGTCTTTCCTTTCACATGTTTAGTATTTCTTGGCAAAATTTCCTCGGTTGTCTCCTCTCCCGTCCTTTCCATAGTACTGTTTTTTATTTGGTACTAATTTGGATCTTGTCATGTTTCTGTCCTTTCTTTTAAACAGTACTCCACATTACTGATATAAACTATCAGGACCATAGAGTTATTTTATATATGATTTCTATGAATTTGCTGTGAGGGTGGAGGTGGGTAGGATGTTTGTTTTGTTTTTTTAGGTTGGTGGGTTTTTTTATCTTATTTGAGATTTTATGTATGTATTGTTTTGTATGAATACTGTGTACCATTATTCTGGACAATGTTGGTTTTGTTTTGACTTTGTGTTGAGCTGAAAAAATAAAGTTAATTGCAAAAAAAAAAGAACAAAATACATCATAGCTCGCTTAACACCATTACAGTGAGTAGTGAAGGGGGAAGATCCATCTGGCCATCCTTCCCTCTCATCACTAATTCAGCAGCAAAGCTGTAGAGGTGTAACTGGTGGCTGACAAGATTTGATCTCTTGAGAACTGATTAACCAGTTTAACAAGGTTATAGCAACATTAATGACACTTTTAACCATAAAAAGGAGACAATATAAGACTAGAATTATAGTAATAAGAGACATATTCTTGGGGGCAGGGCTTGACCCAAATGGTGACGGAGGCCCCCAAATTGGTAATCCTTGGCCCCTTGCATACCTACCATGAGGGTAGAAAGTCTCTCCAATCCAGTCTTGATTCATGCCACCTGAGTGAAAATGACTAATACTTGCTACTGCAAAACTGGGGGATCATGCAGTGTGTATGGAGAGTGGGCAATATGGGGGGAATGGGGGATCAGGATTCACAATTTCAAATAACTCCCCAAGGTTCACAATATTAGGGGAAGGTGGAACTACAAGGGTGAATTCCACTGTGTTGCAGTAAGCTTCCTATCAGTCTGTGGAGCCCTGGTGATCATCTTCCAGCAAGTCAGAGTTACTTTGTTCACCACCGTGAGGCAGAGGGTATGGCTTCAGGGTCTGTGGAAGAACAGAAGTGAGGACAGCAAAAACACATTCCTGTGTCGGGGAGAGAGGAGATATTCCTTGGGTTAAAAGAAGTACAGTATTCCAGTTGCCAGTGCTCCAAGACTGAAACTGTGAGCCATGGGGGAGGAGGCTACTGTAGTGCCCCAGGGAAATTTGGGGCACCACAGAAAATAGTGGAATTGGAGGAATCACAGAAAATAGGGCATCCTCAGAGACATGAGGTGTCAGACAGTTATGGGGGCACTGGCAGCTTAATGGGAAACCCTTGAAAAGCTTTGGTGACCCTCTGAAACACGGAGCAGGCCCCACTCCAGCAGACAGTTCTAGCAGTCTAAATTCAGGGTTTTAAAAGAAAACCATATTTTTTTTCTCCTTTGTTCTCCCCCCCCCACTCAAGATCGACACCTAGTCAGCCAAAGCCAAACCAATTGGGCCACATTCCTGTCCCAGCAGTGGAGAAGGAAGCCAGGTTGAGCCCTTTCAGCCAATCCCTGTGGCCAGGGTAGATTCAAATTTGGAGACTTTTTCTTTAAGCCAGGTAACCAGGACTGCCACACTGTAGAGGAGGCTCTGCACAGGCTGGAGATTAGAGAAAGAGTTTGACCAGGGAGGGTGTAGGATAGTAAGGCAATGGATGTCGGCTTCCCTGTCAGGAAGTTGAAGCAGATCCCCTGGGTCCCTTCAGTGTAACTCCCTCCAGAAGATCTCCAGTAGCAGCCTTGGTTGGTTTTCTGCAGGAATGTGCCATCTAGTCGGGTCCCATCGTGCGACGAGTCAGTCTATTTGGCTAGGAAACAGACCCAGAGAACCTTTTATGCAGCAGGCTCCAGCAAAAGAGGCCTTATCACTCCTTTGTGGTTGTGCATTCCCCAGAGTACAGAAATTCTTGTTGTACTCCAGGGGTGAGCAGGCTTGTTGGCCAGCATTTCCTTTAATAATTAGTCCTAGCTAGACCTGCTCCAGCCAGGGGAAGGACTGTTTGTTTGGGAATTGTATTGTTGCACTGTGTAATTATTGTTTAGAATTGTTAAATTGCTTCCAATGTACCCCACCCCCCTAGGGTGGAGGAAAGCTGCTTACCTTGTCCAATTGTGAAGAGAGAGAGAGAGAGGGAGAGAGAGAGAGATATGAGAATCAAGAAGGCAGAAGCTAGGAGGGTTCAAACCAAATAATTGTTGGACCAAGCTTAAAGGTGTTAGTGAACTCCTCTCTAGAAGGAATCTCTGCTAGTCTAATTTATTCTAGGCAGTCTGTGCTCCAAATAGAGAGACTTGGGCACTCACTCTCCGCCAAGAGTAAAAGAAGTGCTAGGTAAAGCCAGGTCAAAGTATTATTGGTGAGAATGTGCATTTCATGCTGAATTTCTAATCATTTAGCTGTAAGAAGCTAATTACTAGAAGCCTGGCAGAGTCTTATTGCATTCTTCTGTCAGAGTTCTAGGGTAATCTGAGCCCTAATAATAGGGAAAACTTAGTCCTTTGTCCATGTACAGTAGTAGAAGGGTGGGGCAGTCCATAGCTGGGACAAAGAGACTAGGTACTCTGGCCTCAGTACTCAGAAGGCACCCAGAGCTGATCCATATTAATAAAGGGGTGGTCATCAAACTGTTTCAATGCCTATTAAGCAAACCGTATTTTCCTTATCTGCCTCTAATCACCTGTTGCTTGCCTACCTCTCAACTGTTCCTGATTTTCAGAGATGTCCCTGGTTTTGCCTTGGGGATTTCTTCTGTCCCTCCTAAGTATGGCATTTCTGGCACTAAAGAGTAGGGATTGGAATCACAAAATAATGCCGGCCATTGATGTTACGGTCTAGTTCTCATTAAGAAAATACTATTCACACTAAGAAGCATGTTGTACACAGCTTCTGGAACTAATATTACAATTTTATCAGATGTGTTCCTGATTTTGGTCATTTATCCTTGATTTGTGATGAGGGAGGTTGAGAGATATGGCTGCCTGGACCCACTGCTTGCTGTGTCTGAACTGCTGTATTCAATCAAACTGTTTTAAGTTGTTGAACTGCTTGCTGTGACTGAACTGCCATATTCAATTTAAGAGTTTAAGTGACTGAACTACCTTATTCCTGGTGTATCATGACTGCACTGCCTTATTTGCTCAATTGCCCTGTGTGACTGCACTGCCCTGAGGGCATTGATTGCTGCAATTGCCTACTGCTACTTCCTCTGAAGACATTTGGGACCACCCCGGCCCAAGTGTAGGGCTCTTGGTTGTAAAAGAAGGGGGGGGATTGCTTTTCAGGTTTTAATTTTTGTTCTCTTCCAGGCTCCCACACACCTCATACCTCATCTAGGATTCCTCTGGTGCCTCTTCCTCAACTCAGGAAGGGTCCCCGGGAAGCCCAGTATCACCTGCACCCACCTCCAATGACCTCCACCAACTCCAAGTGCTCACCACGACACCCCAGGTTCGAGTTGCCAGTTGTAAGTAGTAGCCAGCTGGTAGCTAGGGCCCACCAAAGTGAGTCAGGTTAGTGGCTGCCCCAGCTCTAGCTTGAGGGACTTTAGTCATCCACCTAACTAGGAATCACATTGCCCATTCTCCCGCATAGGTGTTGTCCCAAGGTGGCAATATTACCTGTGGCCTATACTAAGGCCTCGCTGAGGATTGCCAGGCTCTGTGCCTCATTTCCTGAGGTGGCATAAGTACCAGTGGCCCATGCAAGAGGCCACACCAAGGGTCACCACACTCTTGATTGTACTGCCCATAGGCGGCTCGTGTTCCAGTGATGCATCAAGAGGTCACACTGAAGATTGTCGGATTCTGAAGCTGCAGGGGTGAAGTGGTAAGGGTTCCAGGGATCTGCCCAGAGGTCGTCCAGTAAATCATCGCACCCAGTGTCCTTTCCTCAACTGGAGATCACCTGCCCAAGGTCACTGCAGCCAACAACTCCAGATAAGGGTTCTCTTCCCTTACAACCCGCCGTCAACACCCATCCTCAACCAGGTGCTTCCCTTTCAACTTTGCCTCAATGATGTCAGGAGATAACTTCTTCCCAGTGCCAGGAGGCCTACAGAGTTTTACTTGATTTCTGGTTCACTGGGGGATGCCCCATTTTATGGCCTGTATAGGAAGTGCTTCCTTAGGTTCACACTCAGTGGTCAGCCGACCAAAATACTAGAAACCCAAACTTGGTGCATGGGATTGCTACGCCCTTAAGACGTGAATAACCTGGACTTTTGTATGACATTAGTGGGGTCAGTTTGTGGTCCCAGTAATCTTATTTATTTTCTTCTCATGTATGATAGTGATAGTGAATACTAAGTCTTTTCTGTGTGCTCCAACTGTTACTAATAAACCTTGCATCTTGGCTCTAGAGTATGCCTCCAGCCTCTCCTTCAAGATTTATCTGGCATCACCCTAAACTATAGGGTACGAACCACCACAGCTCGCCCACCACAAAAACTTGGCGTAGTCAACAGGAAAAGAGTCAACTAGGAGCCCAAAGCCAGAGCAACTCCAACCCAAGATACCTTCAGATATTGTTGGAGCTACAGCATCATCCTCACCTTCAGTTCAACCACCCCCAATAATGATGTTTTATTACTTTGGGGCACCATGGTTACCAAGGTACATGGGGGGACCAAAGCTCAGACGCCTGCAACTTCACCGACTTCCCTGCAAAGCTGCAGGTTATGTTCCATCTCTACCAAGTGCCAGAGCAACAGAGAGTGGAAATCCTGATTGGGCAGCTGGGAGGAGTTGCCAAACGGGAAGTTGAAAGCTGGTCAGATGGACAAAAGGACACTGCTGAATGGATCCTGACCCAGCTAAGCGACATCTTTGACAAGCGGAGTGTCTCAGACCTCAAAATGAAATTTCTGTCTCGCACACAGGGCCCCCGGGAGACACTGCAGGACTTTGCCTTGAGCCTGCAAGAGGCACACCAGGCCCTGCGAAAATGAGACCCGAGTGAGGACTATGACCCAGACCAAGTATTGATAGAGTGGTTCATTGAGGGGGCCTGGGGAGAGCCTCTACGTCAGAAGCTGCGGATGTTGCACCGCCAAAACCCAGATGCATGATTCGTAGACTTCAAAGAGGAAGCCATAGAAATCCTAGGCTCTGGACGATTTGAGGAGGAGATGGTGGCCTTCCAGCAGATGGCTGGTGTTGCTGGAGCCATGGCCACTGGGGGTCAAATGTCTGAACCCTGCTCGTCTTGCAATGCTTTCACCAGATGGAGAGCAGAGAAGGATTTCAGCCAGGAAAAAGAGTATCTACTGGATTGGCTATAATATGACTCCTACTCCAGAGGAGATAGAAAAAAAGTGTACCATCAGGTCACTCAAGCCCAGGACTGGCCGAGTGACCAGGCAAGAGACAGTACCAGAGAGATGTCCCGCCAGCTGGAGGCCATGTCGCAAAGACTAGCAGAAGTTTGCCAAGTCATACAAGACCTCAAGGGGAGCTGGGGCCTAGGGTATTCTATGGACCATCCCTGATACCCAGCAAGATCGGACCAAAGGAGTATGGGCCGGCGACCCACTGACCGGTTCAATGATCATGGGTGACCTATCTGCAGGTGCTGTGGCATCAATGGCCATGTGGAATGGCATTGTATCCAGGAAGGAGAAGTTGCTGTGTCATTAAACAGGGCATCCCCAAGGTAGTGGACCATCCCTTGGGACAAAAGCTCCTAGGTACGAACCCAACCTGAAACGATCAAAGTACACAGGGAGGTGCCCGACTGTTCCCATCAAACTCAATGGTATCACCATTACAGCACTTCTGGACATCGGCTCCCAAGTCACCACTATTCAATGCTGCCATTTCCTCAAGCACTGGCCCAAGATCAACTAAGATGCCCTCCATAGACTTGGCTCAACTTGATTGCAGGCAACAGAATGAGTATCCCTTACTTGGGCTACCAGGAAATGGACATTCAGCTGGGAGAAAAGGTTGACCCACAACAAGGGGTCATCATTAGCAACACTGGTGATGACAACCTCCCTCCAGTGATCTTGTGGATGAATGTACTGGACAACTGTCATGAGGAATTGCTGGATGCCCTCCAGAAGCAAGTGGCACAGCTCCCAAAAGTCAACAAGAAGGCCTGGCAGCAGACAATCAATATATTGCAGTGTCACCAGTGGTTCACCAATGCTGAGGGAGAAATTAGGAAGATCTGGATTCTTGATGTCCAGCCAGTCAGACGGGACCCAGGTACAGATACCATACTGCTGTGCAAAGCTAAGGTGGGACTGCAAGGCAAGGACTATGTGTCTGTAGTTGAACCACTCAGTACCACAGGGGAGGAGCCAGTGATTGTTGCACAGAGTCTCACAACAGTTACCAATTGGCAGGTCCCCATCCGCATCTTGAACTATGGCACAACTCCTGTTAAGTTATACTGGAATCAGCCTGTGGCCAGATTGATAAAGATCCGAAGTGAAGACATAATTGAGCCCTCAGAAGACCATGGAGAGAATGTCTTTCAACTAAATGGAGCTGTAGGCCCTGAAGGAGCAGATGCCAAGGACTGGCTTTAGAAATTGACTTGGGCACCAAACAAACCCCTGAAAAACACAAACAGAGATTGCTGTTGATGCTAGAGAGACTAGAAAGAGTCTTTTCCAACCACCCCCTTGACTTTGGGTGTGCCAAGAACATGCAGCACTGCATAGTCACAGGACAGCACCCACCCATCAGAGAACGATTCCACCCTATTCTACCTGCACTGCACTGTACCAACCAGTGAAAACCATGCTCCAGGAGATGAAGGATGCCAAGGTCATCACCGAGAGTCACAGTCAATGGGCTGCTCCAATAGTACTGGTCAAGAAAAAGGATGAACAAATTCACTTCTGTGTCGACTATTAGAAGCTGAACCAAGTGACGCACAAGGATGCTTACCTATTACCATGGATAGAGGATTCCTTGGCAGCACTGAAATCAGCATCCCTGTTTTCAACCCTAGACTTGGCTAGTGGCTACTGGCAAGTTCTCCTTGCACCAGAGGACAGGAAGAAGTCTGTGTTTGTGACCTCCATGTGCCTCTATGAATTTACTTGACTGCTGTTTGGATTGTGTAATGCCCTGGGAACCTTTCAGCAACTAGTGAAACACTGCTTGGGGAGCTATAATTTTGACATGGTCCTCCTCTACTTGGATGACATCATTATTTACTCTAAAACTTATTCTGAACACCTGCAGCACCTAGAAACTGTTCTTACCTGCCTAGCTGACTACGGGCTCAAGGTCAAGCCATCAAAATGTCACCTGCTCAAAGAAGAGGTTCACTACCTGGGACATGTTGTATCTAAGCACGGAGTGTCACCAGACCCAGACAAGATTCAAGCAGTGCATGAGTGGCCAACTCCAGTCACAGTCCAGGATGTAAGGAGTTTCCTGGGGTTCGTAGTGTACTACCGGCGATGTGTCCCTAAATTCACCCAGATAGCTGCCCCACTGCATGAATTGCTCAGGGGAACAAAGCAACTGTGCAAAAGCAGCCCAGTGCAGTGGAGTTCAGCCCAGCAGGAGTCCTTCAACAGCCTAAAAGCAATGTTGATCCAAGCTCCAGTAGTTGACTATCTGGATTCTCAACTGCCCTTCAAATTATATACTGATACCAGCAATCGAGGGCTAGGGGCTGTCCTCTCCCAGGACCAGGATGGAGTTGAGGGGGTCATTGCTTATGTAAGCTGTGGGCTCCATGGAACTGAATGGAATGATGATTGCTACAGCTCCTTCAAGCTGGAATTCCTTGCTCTAGTGTGGGCTGTCACTGAGAAATTCAAAGCTTACCTAGCTGCCACACACTTCGCAGTCTACACTGACAACAACCCCCTCACTCATTTGAAAACTGCCCGACTGGAAGCACTCGAGCAGAGGTGAGACTCAAGACTTGCCAACTACAATTTTACAATCAAGTACCGTGTCGGTAAATCCAATGCAAATGCTGATGCCCTGTCGAGGTTACCCACTCTAGATGAGATGGAGAAGGATTGACAACCACAGAGAAGCTCTAGAGATGCCTCCCTTTTTCCATATCCCTGCGGAGGTGGTACAAGCCTGCTGCTATAGCTTCCCCGCAGCTGTCTGCCCCGCTGCAACTGCAGAAGCACTGGAAGATGACATGCCCAAGACATTAATGGAAACCCCTGACTTATAACAGCAGATCCAAGACCACAGACCGGTGGCCTGACAGCTAAAGGCCTTCATTAGTAACCAGCAGACCCTACCTCTGGAGGACAGAAAGCATGCTGACCCAGAACTTGTGAAACTGTGGTGATATGTGGCTCATATGACAGTTGTGTATGGAGGGCTTATCAACATCATCACTGACCCAAAGACACATGACCAAGTTTGACAAGTCATCCTCCCTCGTGAGGCTGCAGATGTTGCCCTAGAGGCATATCATGACAAATCTGGACACTTTGGCTGCAAAAAGACAGAGGCTCATATGAGAACCAGATTCTATTGGGTTGGAATGCATGAGGACATCCAAGATTGGTGTGACAAATGCCCGACATGTACTTTCAAGCGAGCACCGGGACAAGATCAAAGAGCCCATTACATCCGATCACTGTTCATGCACCCCTTGAGCTGGTGGCCCTGGACCATCTTAAAGTAGACCCCAGTGGAGATGGCCTTAACTACATTCTCACCATGATGGATCACTATTCAAAGTTTGTCATTGTTGTGACTGTCCACTATCTTGCAGCCCGAGCCACTGCTGAAAAATTCTGGAGGCGGTTTGCTCAACCCTATGGTCACCCTACCAAAATCCTGACTCACCAAGGTTCAGCATTTGAGTCTCAATTGTTTAAAGAACTATGTGACTTGTATGGAGGGCAAAATATCCACACCACTGCCTATCACCCTCAAGGAAATGGGCTCTGTGAGAGGATCAACTGGACTATCCTTGATATGCTCAGAACCCTACCAGAGTATCAGCAACTGTACTGGCCAAGACTTCTCCCAGAGCTAGTGTACCTCTACAATAACACTACTCACAGCAGCACCGGGTACTCACCATACTATTTGATGTTCATCCATCATGGGAGACTCCCCATGGAGTTGGTTCTGGATGTAAAACCAAACCCATTGAAACCCTTCCATACCACTACTGAGTGGGTGACTGAGCTCCAGTAATGATTATGAGATGCTGGAAAAATAGTGGAACAAAACATGGAGAAAGTGTGTGAATGACAGAAAGCAAACTATGATGTCCAAGCCTAAGCAATGCCTCTGGCCATCAGTGAAAGGGTACTATTAAGAAAGACTCGCTGCAACAAGCTGGATGCCAAATGGGAGTCAGAACCATATTTGATTGTTCAGATCCCGTTCCCGGACTTACCTGTTTACAAGATCCAAGAGGAGTCTAGCAGGAAGCAACCACAGAT
This sequence comes from Neoceratodus forsteri, assembly GCA_016271365.2. NCBI lineage: Eukaryota > Metazoa > Chordata > Ceratodontiformes > Ceratodontidae > Neoceratodus > Neoceratodus forsteri. The sequence continues at coordinate 1,256,490,822 of CM057454.1, forward strand.
TGTTCATTGAAACAGACTTAAACCTTGCACCTTCAGAGCTGCTCTACCATCTGGAAGTCACTTCATGGACAGTAATCTGGAGGAGAGGCAGGAACTACTCCCAACTGAGGAAACCACCCCAGAGTCATTTCCCACCCTGCTACTAGCCCCATGGCTGTATCCAATGGTGCCACACCCTTCAGTAGCCACTGCTGCAGAGCCTCCTCAACATAGATCTCAGAAGTCAAACTTTGGGGTACCCCCTCAGAGGTATGTGACTGAAGCTGTACAAAGGGTGTCCCCATATGAGTAGAAAAATGAAAGAAGAGCCAAGACCATTCCCCAGTTGTAAATATGGTTTATTGAAAAGGTGTAAGATGTAAATCAGAGCTTAAAAGATGCAAGGAGTCATAAATGTTTTCTCATACACTGAAAAAAACACTACCATAATGTTTAGAGTGTTAGGAAAATGTATAATTAAGGATGTAAAGTTTATAATCTGTAGGCTGTTAAGAATGTTTTGTTACCATAATAAGAGCTAGGAATATGTCATTGCTTATGGATGGACTTGTTAAGGAGTTTGAAATTAAGAAGGGAAAATCTGGGAAATACATGAGGATAGGTATTGTTAGGTGGGCCCGAATCTGTAGTGCCCCAGGGAAATTGGGGGCACCACAGAAAATAGTGGAATTGGGGGCATCACACAAAAATAGGGGATCCTCAGAGACATGAGGGGTCAGACAGTTATGGGGACACTGGCAGCTTAATGGGAAACCCTTGAAAAGCTTTGGTGGCCCTCTGAAACACAGAATAGGCCCCACTTCAGCAGACAGTTCTAGCAGTCTAAATTCAGGGTTTTAAAAGAAAACCATTTTTTTTTCTCCTTTGTTCTTCCTTACCTCCTGCTCAAGACCGACACCTAGTCAGCCAAAGATAAACCATTTGGGCCACATTCCTGTCCCAGCAGTGGAGAAGAAAGCCAGGCTGAGCCCTCTCAGCCAATTCCTGTGGCCTGGGTAGATTCAAATTTGGAGACTTTTTTTCTAAGCCACTGACCCAGCCTCAGGAGGCTGACCTCTAGATGAAGGACCAATCCCCTGGCAGGTAGCCAGGACTGCCCCAGCCTAGAGGAGGCTCTGCACAGGTTGGAGACTAGAGAAAGAGTTTGACCAAGGAGGGTGAAGGACAGTAAGGCAATGGATGTCGGCTTCCCTGTTAGGAGGTTGAAGCGAATCCCCTGGGTCCCTTCAGTGTAACTCTCTCCAGAAGATCTCCAGTAGCAGCCTCGGTCGGTTTTCTGCAGGAATTTGCTGTCTAGTCAGGTCCCACAGTGTGGTGAGTCAGTCTATTTGGATGGTGTTACGGTGTGGGTTCCACAGATGGACACAGGACTCAGTAATTAAGGTGCAACCCACGTTGGCTTGTGGGATGTTTATTAATCTTCATACACAAGTTCTTCTTGCACCATCCAAATAACAGAAAAGTCAAAATGAAAATAACATCAAAAGAAAAAAATAACAAGCAACCGTGTTCAAGCAAAGTAACACAAGTATAATCCTTACAGCAGGAACCTTCTCTCTCCACTGGTCAGAAAATACTGACCCTATCTAACAGGTACCTGTTCAGGTAGGATTTATATACCTGCCTACCTGTATCAGGTGACACAGCATCATCAAAATAAAGATATCTTCTAATAGCTTCCAAAACTATTTTATACACATTCCTTAGTGTATTACCTGATACAAACAAACTGTTTTAAGAGTTTATTTCTTAAAAGTATTCTTTGGCAACACTTTATTATATCATAGAATGTTCTCCAGACAATGATTGACAGGTTCCTGTTATAAATGTGGGCCACTGATCCCCTAAAGGAACAGTCAGACTGCAGCATGCTTTCTCAGAGAACAGGCCTTCCCTTTTTGTTTCCAGGAGCAGCCCAAACAGAGTTCAGGTAACCTCCTTATCTGGACATTTCTTCCTCTAATACCTTCTGGTGGGAATTCTATACATAACCTCTTTTTAGGTCTACCATAATGTTTGTTTTAAATGAAGATACATTTAAAACAAATTGAAACTGTATTTGGTGGTTTTTTTTTTTCAAGAGCTCTTCAAGAACAGGGGACAAGCTTTGCTTTTCCTATAGTCCTGGTAAGAATGCAGCTGATACACAGAAGGAACAAGTCTCAGTGCAGCAGAACTAAAACAAAACAGCATTCTGCACTGCAGGGTTAATGCTTGCAACAAGGAGTGTGCTTACAGCAGGGAAAACGCTTGCAGCAAAGAGAGTGCTTACAACTGGAAGCCCTGTCCAGAAAACTCTCTCTCTCTCTCTTGCTTCCAGGACTCCAAATTAAAATTTATAACATACAGTCTCCTGTCTATTTTCCAGTCTGCAAATTAATATTATTCTGTCCTTCTCTTTAGACAGAAACAATAAATAATGCTGGAATCTAACAAATATTTTATGGAAAATGGAGTCTGTATTTACCCATTACTTCAGGCAGTTAATCTGTTATATCAATAACTTGATATTTAAGAGTACTCAAGGAAAAAAAGAAATGAAGCATGAAGAGGGTAACGGAGATGAGGGGAGGGCTGTGTAAGGAGGTGGCCTGCCTCCATACAGAAAATACAGGGATAGCCTTAGAAGAGGGGAGGAAAGTGGTTGCAACCAGAGAGAGAAATAAAGGATGGGTACTTTTATTTAGTGGCAGGGACTAACCCTGTCACAGCTGGGAAACAGACCCGGTGAACCTTTAATGCAGCAGGCTCCTGCAAAAGAGGCCTTATCACTCCTTTGTGGTTGTTCATTCCCCAGAGTACAGAAATCCGTGTTGAACTCCAGGGGTGAGTAGGCTTGTTGGCCAGCATTTCCTTTAATAATTAGTCCTAGCTAGACCTGCTCCAGCCAGGGGAAGGACTGTTTGTTTAGGAATTGTATTGCTGCACTGTGTAATTATTGTTTAGAATTGTTAAATTGCTTCCATTGTACCCCCCAGAGTGGAGTAAAGCTGCTACCTTGTCCAATTGTACTATAGAGACAGAGAGAGAGAGAGAGAGAGTGAGAGAGAGAGAAATGAGAACCAAGAAGGCAGAAGCTAGGAGGGTTCAAACCAAATAATTGTTGGACCAAGATTAAAGGTGTTTGTGAACTCCTCTCTAGAAGGAATCTCTGCTAGTCTAATTTATTCTAGGCAGTCTGTGCTCCAAATTGAGAGACTTGGGCACTCACTCTCAGCCTAGAGTCAGAGAAGTGCTAGGTAAAGCCAAGTCAAAGTATTATTGGTGAGAATGTGCATTTCATGCTGAATTTCTAATTGTTTAGCTGTAAGAAGCTAATTACTAGAAGCCTGGCAGAGCCTTATTGCATTCTTCTCTCAGAGTTCTAGGGTAATCTGAGGCCTAGTAATGGGGGAAAATTAGTCCTTTGTCCATGTAGTAGAAGGACAGGGTAGCCCATAGCTGGGACAAAGAGACTAGGTACTCTGGCCTCAATACTCAGAAGGCACCCAGAGCTGATCCATATTAACAAAGGGGTGGGTCATCAAACTGTTTCAATGCCCATAAAGCAAACTGTATTTTCTTTATCTGCCTGAAATCTCCTATTGCTTGCCTACCTCTCAGTTGTTCCTGATTTTCAGGGATGTCCCTAGTTTTGCCTTGGGGATTTCTTCTGTCCCTCCTAAGTTTGGCATTTCTGGCACTAAAGAGTAGGGATTGGAATCACAAAATAATGCCAGCCATTGATGTTACGGTCTAGTTCGCATTAAGAAAATACTGTTCACACTAAGAAGCATGTCGTACACAGCTTCTGGAACTAATATTACTATTTTATCAGATGTGTTCCTGATTTTAGTCATTTGTCCTTGATTTGTGATGAGGGAGGTTGAGAGGTATGGTTCCCTGGACCCACTGCTTGCTGTGTCTGAACTGCTCTATTCAATCAAACTGTTTTAAGTTGTTGAATTACTTGCTGTGACTGAACTGTTATATTCAATTAAAGAATTTAAGTGACTAAACTACCTTATTCCTGGGGTATCATGACTGCACTGCCTTATTTGCTCAATTGTCCTGTGTGACGGCACTTCCCTGAGGGCATTGATTGCTGCAATTGCCTACTGCTACTTCCTCTGAAGACATATGGGACCACCCAGGCCCAAGTGGTAGGGTTTTCGGTTGTAAAAGAAAGGGGAGGATTGCCTTTCAGGTTTTAATTTTTGTTCTCGTTCAGGCTCCCGCACACCTCACACCTCATCTAGGATTCCTCTGGTGCCTCTTCCTCAACTCAGGGAGGGTCCCCGGGAAGCCCAGTTTCACCTGCACGCACCTCCAATGACCTTCACCAACTCCAAGTGCTCGCCACGACACCCCAGGTTTGAGTTGCCGGTCATAAGTGGTAGCCAGCTGGTAGCTAGGGCCCACCAAAGTGAGTCAGGTTAGGGGCCACCCCGGCTCTAGCTTGAGGGACTTTAGTCATCCACCGAATTTGGAGTCACATTGACCATTCTCCCACATAGGTGTTGTCCCAAAGTGGCAATAGTACCGGTGGCCTATACTAAGGCCTCGCCGAGGATTGCCAGGCTCTATGCCTCATTCCCTGAGGTGGCATAAGTACCAGTGGCCCACGCAAGAGGCCACACCAAGGGTCACCACACTCTGGATTGTACTGCCCAAAGGTGGCTCGTGTTCCAGTGATGCATCAAGAGGTCACACTGAAGATTGTTGGACTCTGAAGCTGCAGGGGTGAGGTGGTGAGCATTCAGGACCTGCCCAGAGGTCATCCAGTGGATCATCGCACCCAGCATCCTTTTCTTGTCTGGAGATCACCTGCCCGAGGTCACTGCAGCCGACAACTCCAGATAAGGGTTCTCTTCCCTTACAACCTGGCATCAACACCCATCCTTGACCAGGCACTTCCCTTTTGACGTTGCCTCAGTGACACCAGGAGTCACCTTCTTCCCAGGGCCAGGAGGCCTACAGTGTTTTACTTGGTTTCTGGTTCACTAGGTGATGCCCCATTTTATGGCCTGTATAGGAAGCACTTCCTTAGGGTCACACTCAGCAGTTGGCTGACCAAAATGCTAGAAACCCAAGCTTGGTGCATGGGATTGCTACACCCTTAAGACTAGAATAACCTGGACTTTTGAATGACGTTAGTGGGGCTAGTTTGTGGTCCTGGTAATCTTATTTATTCTTTCTCGTGTATGATAGTGATAGTGAATGCTAACACTTTTCTGTGTGCTCCAACTGTTGTTAATAAACCTTGCATCTCAGCTCTAGAGTATGCCTCCAGCATCTCCTTCCATATTTATCTGGCATCACCCTAAACTATAGGGGTATGAACCACCACAAGTTTGGCAAAGGCACCCCTCTCAAACAGCATACTTGTTGAGGAAAGCAATTGCTGACGTGTACTAGCAGTGTTAGGAGGAGGGCCAACAAGAGACCTACCACCTCTTTAACATAGAAACATAGACTTTGATGGCAGATAAGGATTACTTGGCCCATCCAGTCTGCCTATTTCCCTACCTACTGGATAAGCTGCAGATTTTAGTTAACCAACAGCCTACTTTCTGCCACCCCCCACTATAATTGCCTTATGTCTGTCCCATGCATGTTTGAATTCTCCACTGAGACTTTATATTAGGAAATCACACTACCTCAGGCATTCGAAACAGCAAACCACCTGCAAGGGAACAGCACACTGCAACACAGTCGCACACTCAAGGTGGAGTACTCTGCATCACAAAAAAACATGCTAATCAGTGCAGCTGACCCTGTTCATCCTGGTGGAGGTGGTAGGAGGAGGGCAGCACCACCACATCTCACACTGTCAGTTGTGTTGAGACTGCCTGATATATAGACATGAGTGGGTCTCACCTCAAGCTGCTGCATGCTTAAAGGGGAAGGTGAAAGTACAGTAGGTCAGAGTCTTTGGGTCACTGTGGAGTCATGATCCATTTACTCACCCAGTTCACTGCTACAACAATTAAAATCTTTTACTCCACTTGATCAGTACACGTCACATATATACACAGCACTCCACCTACCTAGAGTTGTTTTAATAAGCAGTAAATGAGGGTGGAGAAGAACAACTGTAGTCGTTGCTGGCAAGGGATGCAGACATTAGCATTCTTCCCTTTGGGAGAGGAGTGGGTTGTGGACTCCTGTCCTCAGTTTCCTTCCTGATTGAAAATAAATAAATAAATAAATTAATAAAATAATTCTCTCTAAATCTCGATCTTGCAGTTTGGAAGGGACACGGTAAAAGGCACAGGCCATGTCGTGGCCTTGCCTAATAAGGTTAAGGGTATGCACAAAGTATTTATGTATTAGTGATCTCTCCCCATCAAGCAATTCAATTATTTTCACCAGTCACTTTTGTATGCTGAACTGTCACCAAGCGAGCACTCTCTGTGTATGTATATTGAATGGGTACTGTGGTAGGGGCAATTAATTTGGTGGAAAGAAAACAAAATGTGGCCATCATGATTATTTGGTTCAACTCCTTTTTCCAGTAGGAGAACTGGTCATCGACTGGAGGCGTCACTCTGCCTTGGATTTGTTGTGTATTGTCTGACTCTAATCTTTACTTTATTTGCCTCCTGACCTAGTAAAGCTTTTCATGTGTAGCTTGCTTTGGTAGTTCGGAGGGTGAACTGTGGAGGAGAGACCACTCCTGGACTAACTGGAGGGAGTCAGTACAGCGCAGTGGTTTAAGGCGCTGAGCTGCAAACCTGGAGACCTGGGTTTGAATCCCAAAGCCCCCACTTGCATACTGTGTGACCCTGAGCAAGTCACATAACTTCCCTCTGCGCTCAGGTCATACTTGTAAAAAAAAAAGCATTCAGCTTAGTGTGTCTGTCTCTCCTGGTAAAAAAATTAAAGTAGCTAAATAAATAAATAACTTAAGGAAGCAGCCAAGCCAGATCTAGGCAGATTAGAAAGGGTAACATGGGGGTGGAGGACAGACTGACAGACTCCTGTCACTCCTGCCACCATTTTCTGTATCTTCTCCTGGGGTTTTGAAGATACACTGCCTGACTACTGGTGTGGCTATTTACAGTTACAACCCCAGTGTTTTGTTTTGCAGATATTTTATTACGGAAGTGGTTCTTGATTGCTCCCACATTACTTGTGTGGATAATCAGCTGGTGCAATGGTGGAGACAGGTCTGTTGTAATTTTAAAATTAAATCTATACCTAATCTAGCATTTAAAGTGTAGCATTGTAGTCCTAATCATTTTAGCACCGTTACCCTTCAGTGTGAGTTCAATGCCCTAATCTTTTAACAGAAATGAATGGTACAATTGTACCTTGTGTGTATATAGTATCTGACCGTGCTGGCTTCCAACCTGTTTTTATCTTGCTTCCGTTGACTGGGAATGGAGGACTAGGACAAGATAATTCTGTTAATTTTTAGCCTGCCCTTGTCCTTAGGGCTGGGGAGGGGGGATCATATGGTTGCCAACTAACACTGAACTAGATGAAGCTGTTGGTGGTATTTCTAGTATTTATTATTTTTGCACACAGTCTTCTTTTCTGTTGTATGTAACTGGGATTGGTGTACTACTGTGGGTACAGTCTTGGTTATTGGCAGACAGTTCTGTCAGTTTTACTTTTTCCCCACAGACCATGCTGATCGCAATTGTGTTGGATTTGCTGCTGACAGAAACAGAGGCTTTTTGCATCCCTTTTACAGCAGATTTTGAGCAGATGGATAGCAGTTATCTTCCTTTAAGGAAGGCTCTTCCATCCTCCTCCTCCACAGAACAGTGTAGATGGCTGGCTGCCACACTGGTACTCTCTGGTCTAGTGGCCTGTCCTTGTAGTTCTGATTCTGATGAAATGGAAAAGTAAACACTGCATAAAACACCATTTGTGTGTCAGGACTGCTTTGTTCAATGGTTCCGTGGCAAAGGTGAGTGTTCTCCACCAGACTTTAAAAACAGTACTGGACATTTTATATGCAGTCAATTGGAAACTTTCCATACATAAGGACACTATTATGATATGGCCAGTGCAGCATCATTTTGTCGCAGTATTACCTGTGAGATCTTGGGGGGAGGGGGGCAGTACATGAAAACCAGGACTTTTTTATTACTTTGTCACCCCCGTAAAAAAACAAACCACACCCCTGCATGTACCCCATAATGCAATAGCTGGATACTCAATTGGCCTCTATGGGCATACCATGGGTGGTTGGGAATGGTACCCTAGCTACCTGCAAGTAGGTCTGTAATGTGAAATTAGTTAACAGAAATTTCATCCAAGCCCAGGGAGCAGTAAGAAAATGTGTAATCCATAGACATTTACCACTTTTTGTAATCTAGTTATCCCAATAAATGTGTAACAGAAGCAGGTTGACAGAGAAAATGACTGAATGGTGTCAGCCATCTTGCTTTTGTTCTTCTGACACAGGGGATGTAGATATGGGACCAATCTGGGCCTTGATTTATTCATTCACTTCCCTGTCATGTAAAACAGGCTGTTTCTTATTATTCTTAGAGGATTTATTAACACGTACCACATAATACAATAGGTGGGCCCCCTATGGGCCAGCATGGCACTATCATGGGTAGTTAAGTATGGGGGTATGACACTCCAGCTATCTGCAGTTTGGTCTGTTATGTAAACTTAATCATCAGAAATATAATCAAGGCCCTGCAGCTATAAGAAAGGTGTAATCTATAGACATTTAAATCTTGTATAGTCTAGTTATCCCAAGAAATGCGTAAATGAAGCAGTTTGATGCAGACAATGACTGAACAGTGTCAGCCATCTTGTTTTTGGTTATGTCACCAAGTAGATGTAGATATCGGTACAGTCTGGGCCTTGGTTTACTCATTCATTTCCATGTCATGCAAAACAGGCTACCTCTTAGTTGTCCTTTATGAATTTATTGATATATACCCCATAATGCAGTAGGTGGTTACCCCATGAGCCAGTAAGAGCATACCATGAGTGGTTGGGTATGGCACCATGGCTATCTGCAGGTGGGTGTGTAATATGAAATTACTGATCAGAAATGTCATCCCAGCCCCAACTTCTGTAAGAAAGGGTGTAATCCAATGACATTTACCACTTTTATAATCTAGTTATCCTTACAAATGTGTAACAGAAACAGTCTGACACAGAAAATGTCTGAACGGTGGCCACCATCTTGTTTTTGCTAAAGTGACCCAGGAGATGTTGATATGGGTACAGTCTGGGCCTTGATTTGCTCAGTCACTTCCCTGTCATATAAAACAGGCTACTTCATACTTGTCCTTTATTGATTTATTGACATGTACCCAATAATGCAATATGTAGACACCCCATGGGCCAGCATGATCATACCATGGGTGGTTGGGTATGGCACCCCGACTATCTGCAGGTGTGTCTATAATGTAAAATTTGTGATCAGAAATATCATCCAAGCCCCTGCTGCTGTATGAAAAGGTGTATTAATTTGACATTTACCTATATTATAATCTAGTTATCCCAATAAATGTGCAAGAGAAGCAGTCTGACACAGAAAATGATTAAACGGTGTCAGCCATTTGATTTTGTTCATGTGACCCAGTGGATGTAGATATGGGTACAATATGGATCTTTATTTACTCATTCACTTCCCTGTCATGTAAAACAGGCAACTTCTTATTTTTCTGATCTGAATGTATTGGCATGTACCACATAATGCAATAGGTGGACACCCAATGGGTGAGAATGGGCATACCATGAGTGGTCAGGTATGGCACCCTGGCATTCTGCAGGTGGGTCTGTAATGTGACATTAGTGATCAGAAATTTCATCAGAATGCCTGCTGCTGTAAGAAAAGATGTAATCCATTGACATTTATTACTTTTATAATCTAGTTATCACAATAAACGTGTAACAGAAGCAGTTTGACACAGAAAATGACCAAACCGTGGCAGCCATCATGTTTTTGGTCATGTGACCCAGGGGCTGTAGATATGGGGACTGTCTAGGCCTTGATTTACTCATTCACTTCCCTGTCATGTAAAACAGGCAACTTCTTACTTTTTCTTTCTGAATTTATTGCCATGCACCCCGTAATGCAATAAGTAGACACCCATGGGCCAGCATTGCCCTACCATCAGTGGTTGAGTATTGCACACCAGCTATCTGCAGGTGGGTCTACAATGTGGAATTGGTGATCAGAAATTTCATCTAAGCCCCTGCAGGTGTAAGAAAAGGTGTACTCCATTGACATTCACCACTTTTATAATCTAATTATCCCTACAAATGTAACAGAAGCAGTTTAACACAGAAAATGGCCGAACGGTAGCCACTATATTGTTCTTGGTCATGTGACCCAGGGGATGTAAATATGGTTACAGTTTGGGCCTTGATTTATTCACTCACTTCCCCAACATGTAAAACAGGTAACTTTTTACTTTTCCTTTCTGAATTTATTGGCATGTACCCAGTGGTGTTGATTATGGGGTGGCTGGGGGGGGGCAAGTTGCCACCCCTGAGCAATGAGACCATGATGATCGGGGCATTTTTATCACCAATTCACTGTGGTTCCCTTCCAGTTTTGTTTTTTTTTGTGCTCGCCTCTCGGCTGGACCTGGAAAATGAACCAAGAAAAATTTCAGTGGGGATGGGGTTCTGACTCAGACGGATGGCAGGATCCACTTTCATTTTTTAAAATACTTATTGTTCCTAGCTCCCGAATTTCCATGATCCCTACTGGCTGCAAGGCTGCTGCATGTGTATTTTCCAGCCAGTAGCAGCCAGAGCGCTTACTACAGCCACAGTTGCGCGCGTGCGCCTTCAAGAGCTGAAGCAATTGGGTGATTCTGTGCGTGCCATCCATGGTTTACCTTCCATTGAAGAGCTCATTGTTGTTGTCTCTCTGCTGGTCCAACTGGACAGTTGGACATCCACCATCCGCCCATATTTTTAGGATTTAATTTTTTTGAGTCACTGTCGTCATCGGGATGGATTCCCTCGCCCGGCCCGAAAAGAACACACAGTTGCACACCCCCGAGTCCTGACTGCATGTGAACAAGGAAAGAGCATCAGGCAGGTGGACTTCAGTTAGGAAAGGACCACGTCCACGGGCGACCATCTCAGAAGATGGAGTGTTGGTGCCAGACAGTGCCATGCCTCTCAGCAGCAGGACTGACCTACCATGACAGGACCGAGAGAGTGAGGACAGAGTCTCTCAGAGTTGGAGAACCTGGGCAATGGCAGCCCAGAGCAGACAGCACACTTCACTTGGCCTCCTGAACTGTAGTCTCAGACAGGCAGCAGCTCCCAAATCAACTTGACGTGAGTAAACTATCAATGTGTCAGTAGGAAGTCAACCCCTGTTGTGTTCATATCCTCCCCAGTATCAGCCACCCTCTAAGTTGTGTCTGCAGTTTCTGTACCAGTGTATTGTAGAACACTACATCCATTTTGTTAGGGCCATACAAATTTCAGTGGGTATCAGCTTTGCTGTAAAGTGTTGATTGTACAATTAAATACTGCCCTTCTGGGTCTGTAATTAACCTAGTCTGTGATAAAGAATACCTTGTTATGCCTCATGACAGCAACCACTCTGCCCCTTGTGTTATAGGTGCTGCCAAATACTTCAGAGACCCAGCTCAGTTTGACTTTAGCTGTCTCAGATTGTGATAGATGGGTACTCTTGTAGGAGAGCAATCCCTGCTCCCAACCTGTAGAGATGATTCAATATTTTCCAACATTTAACTGGGGAGGAGACACCTTTCAAAAGCCAGGTTACCCATTTGAGGGGTACTATGGGCATCTTAATTGGCACAGAGCAGGGGTGTAGCTATGTAAGATTTATTGCTTTATAACCTGAGAGCTGTTGTTAGAACATAATACATCATAGCTCACTTAACACCATTACAGTGAGTAGTGAAGGGGGAAGATCCATCTGGCCATCCTTCCCTCTCATCACTAATTCAGCAGCAAAGCTATAGAGGTGTAACTGGTGGCTGACAACATTTGATCTCTTGAGAACCAATTAACCAGTTTAACAAGGTTATAGCAACATTAATACCACTTTTAACCATAAAAAGGAGACAATATAACACTCTAATTATGATAATAAGAAACATATTCTTGGGGTCAGAGCTTGACCTGAGTGGTGGTGGAGGCCCCAAAATTGGTAATCCTTGGCCCCTTGCATACCTACCCTGAGGGTAGAAAATCTTTTGAATTCAGACTTGGTTTATGCCACCTGAGTGAAAATGACTAATACCAGCTGCAGTAAAACTGAAACATAGAAACATAGACATTGAGGCAGATAAGGACCCCAAGGCCCATCCAGTCTGCCCATTTTTTTTTCTACCTTATGAATGTGCCAAAGGGCTTTCCTGTGTCAATGGCCTACCTATTCATACTCATCTGTATTGCACCCTTATGCCTATCCCATGCCTGTTTGAAGCCCTGCACTGTATTCATATCCACCACTTCCTGAGGTAGGCTGTTCCATGCATCCACCACCCTTTCTGTGAAAAAGAACTTCCTCGCATTACCCCTTAATCTACCTCCCTCTAATCTCATGCTGTGTCCTCTTGTCCTCCTATTTTTCTTATATTGAAACATTTTAGACTCTTTCACCTTGGTAATGCCCTTAAGGTGTTTGAATGTTTCAATCATATCACCTCTCTCCCTCCTTTGCTCTATGGTATACATATTGAGTTCAGTTAATCTGTCCTCCTATGTTTTCTGATGCAGTTCCTGCACAATTTTGGTTGCCCTTCTCTGGACTGCCTCAATTTGGTTAATGTCCTTGTGAAGGTGTGGCCTCCAGTACTGCATGCAGTACTCCAGATGGGGCCTAACCAGTATCTTGTAAAGAGGGATTATTATCTCTCTCTTCTTACTTGTGATACCCCTACTAATACACCCCAACATCCCTCAAGCCTTACCTCCTGCTTTAGAGGTCTGCTTGGATGATTTCAGATCATCGGTGATGATGATGCCCAAGTCTCTTTCTTCCCTTGTGACTGACAACAACTCACCTCCCAGCCTATAGGTGGCTTCAGGATTTCTATTCCCCTTATTTTGGGGCTGACTGCTTTCAGAGCACAAACCACCAGGCTGTTTTGGGGCTGGGGAGGTTTACCTGTGTCTGACTTGGATGTCTGGATTTTTCTCTGTTTGATTAGCAGGGTATTTTCTCTGTCAAATTGTTGTGTAGGGCATCTTGCTGACAGGAAGGCACTCATCGAAGCGGTGGGTCAGAGCTTTTAGCTGATTGTTTTGGTGAGGGCACAGTTTAGGCCCAACCCCTTCCCACCTCACCCCACCCACCCCTAGAAATAGTTCCTTTATACCTGTGGTTCTGACATCATTTCTCAAGAGTGCAAGGTGCATATCACTGTCATATCCTTTCTAGCACACTGCACTGACAATATAAGCATACACATTGTATAATATATGTATTTCTATATAACAAACCAATCACACACACACACACGCACACACACACAAAAAAAGTAGATAAACATGTGGGGAGTAGTGCAATGTAATGGCTGTGGGGCAGCAGTCTTCTGGGAGTCTTTCTGGAGGCTGAGATGCTGCCCTATTTGCAGACAACTTTCTGCCCTGAGGGAGGAAGTTTCCCGTCTTCAGGCCACACTGGACGGTAGGAAGGGAAGCTCCCCCATCCAGGAAGCACCAGAACCACCACCACTACCTCAGAGGTTGCGAAGAAAGCACAGCAGTTGGACCACAGTGGGCTCAGGGAGGGTGAGGATGGTGGAACAGAGGAACACCCACTCAGTTGTTCCACACCACAATCCATACACCATTCTGGGGGAGCATAGCTCCCCTATGGATGCACCCAGAGAGGAGACTAAAGAGGCTGAGGACAACTGTCATGAGGGAGGCCTACAGGAAGGAGCCAGAGGACACCACAAGGAAAGGAAGCAGCTCCTGGTGGGGGACTCAATTATTAGGGGGATAGAAGTGGGGAAAGCAGGGAAAACTGAAGCAAGGTGCCTGCCTGGTGCCATGGCTTGGAGAGACAGGAAGCGCATCCTCAGGATCATGAGAACAGCTGCATGGGAGTCTGAGCTGGACGTCATTGTCCACCTAGGGACAAATGACTTGGCTCATCATGAGATTAGAGCAGTGCAGAAGGACTTTGTAGAATTGGGGAGGAGCCTAAGACAAGTAGCACACACAATATCCTTCTCTGAGGTGCTGCCTGTCAATGGCATGAGTGCGGCGAGGGTACTTTGCACCATGTAGTTTAATGAATGGTTGAAAAAATGGTGTGGAACACAGGGGTTTGGCTTCACTGGGGACTGGGGTTCCACCTGGAGGGACACCAGCCTATACTGGCAGGATGGTCTGCATCTGTCCAGGAAGGAACAAGTTTTTGAGCAATTGGTTTAAATGCTTCATTGCAAGCTTTTAAACTAGTCAAGGGGAGGCACTGATAAGCAGCAGGAAAATCCCAGCCTCTCCCTACAAAACAGGGTACTAAATGAGAAAAAGACCAAGGTAGAAAGGTCAGTGGGGGGTGCTGCAAAAGAAGGTAAAGCCATCAAAAAATGGAGAGCAATGAGTACCAATGCCCGTAGTCTGAGTAACAAGCTTCCTGAATTAGTGGCCTTGATGGAGGAGGAACATCTGGATATACTGGCAGTCACAGAAACATGGTACACACAAAACCATGACTGGGACGTAAACATACCAGGATACACTATCTACAGGAGGGATGGGGAGGGTAAATGAGGAGGAGGAGTAGCTCTTTACATAAAGGAAAGGAATCAAAGCAACAGAACAAAAGGGAAAACAGGGAGGAGAAGAAGCACTGTGGGTAAATTTGGAGACCGGCAATGGCACCACAATCCGCACAGGGGTTGTATACAGACCCCCTTCTCAGGGGAGGAAATGGACAAGGAAATGATAGAAAGAATACTTTGAATGGCAGAAAAAAGGGGAGATATTGCTGATGGGTGATCTGAATATGCCAGATGTTAACTGGAGTGCAGTTACAGCAGCCACTTCGAAGAGTGGGGTTATTCTAAATGCCCTACAGGGGGCATGCCTTAGACAACTAATATTGGAGCCCACTTGAGAGGGAGAACTCTTAGACCTGGTTCTCTCAAATGGAGATGAAGAGAGGATCACAGATGTAGAAGTGGGTAGCCATCTGGGAACTAGCGACCATCAAACAGTATGGTTCACAATAAACACAGCAATAGAGTCAAGCCATACAAAGGCAAAAGTACTGGACTTTAGGAGGGCTGACTTTGCCAAAACGAGTGAGTGCCTAAGGAATGCACTAGCAAATGGGCAGGAAGGAGGGGTGGAAGAACAATGGGGAATAATAAAAACTGCCATCACAAAGGTAACAAGCCTTCGTGTGAAGCAAATAAACAAAACAAACCGATATAAGAAACCACTATGGTTCTCAAAGGAAGTGGCAGTGAAGGTTCAAGAGAAAAAGAAAGCATTCAGGAAGTACAAGGAATCACAGAGGGAGCAGGACAGAGAACTGTATCAGTTAAAGCAAAAGGAGGCTGGGAAGGCAGTCAGAACAGCAAAGGCCTAAACCGAGGAAAAGATGGCCAACTCAGTTAAGAAGGGGGATAAAACCTTTTATAGGTACATCCGGGAGCGAAGGAAGACCAAGGGAGGGATAGTGAGGCTTAATAAAGGGAGGGGGTGGGCAGAGGGTGACTGTGAAAAGGCAGAGATACTAAACAAATATTTTTGCTCAGTATTTACAAAGGAAGAGGCGGAGGTACCTAAAACAAACAGTAGAAACACTCTGGATACAGAAGTTGATACCAGCCCATTTACAGAAGAAAGGGTTCTGAAAAGAACTCTTAAAACTGAAGGTGGACAAAGCAATGGGGCCTGATGGGATTCATCCCAGAATTCTAAAAGAACTAAGGGTAGAACTAGTGACACCACTGACTACCCTCTTTAACAAATCATGGGAGGATGGGGTGGTACCGAGGACTGGAGGAGGGCAGATGTGATTCCCCTTCACAAAAGTGGGAGCAAGGCAGAAGCAGGAAACTATAGACCTGTTAGTTTAACCTCAGTGGTAGGGAAAATTATGGAATCACTTCTGAAGGAAAGAATTGTTGAGTATCTAGAGGCCAGAGGGGCACAGGACCCAAGGCAGCATGGATTCACTGCGGGAAGGTCATGCCAGACAAATCTGATAGATTTCTTTGACTGGGTGACCATAGTAGTAGATCAGGGAGGGGCTGTGGACATGACCTACCTAGACTTTAGCAAGACATTTGACACAGTCCCACACAAAAGATTAATATACAAGTTAGCCAGCCTGGGAGTGGGTCCCAAGATGATAGCCTGGGTAAAGAATTAGCTGGAGAATAGGACACAAGAGTAATAGTAAATGGAGTCCACTCTGAAGAAAGGGGGGTTACTAGTGAGGTACCGCAGGGTTCAGTATTAGGACCGGTCCTCTTCAATGTCTTTATGCTTACATTGCAGAGGAGTGGAAGGAAAGTATGTCTCTTTGCAGATGACACAAAGATCTGCAACAGAGTTGATGCACAAGGTGGGGTGGAAAGGATGAGAAGGACTTGGCAAGGTTAGAGGAATGGTCAGATGTATGGCAGCTTAGATTCAGTGCTAAGAAGTGCAAGGTAATGCACCTGGGAAACTAACACCGGGGAAGAGTACACAGTGGGGGGTGAGATACTAACAACAACAAAATGGAAAGGGACCTGGGGGTAGTCATATCAGATGACCTAAAGGTGGGCAAGCAATGTGACAGGGCAGCAAGGAGGGCTGGGGATACTGGGATGCATAGGGAGAGGCATCACCAGTAGAAAACAGGAAGTTATTATCCCTCTGTACAGACAGTTGGTGAGACCCCATCTGGAGTACTGCGTGAAGTTCTGGAGACCCAATCTCCTCAAAGACATAGACAGGATGGAAGCTGTCCAGAGGAGGGCAACTAAAATGGTGCAGGGTCTGCACTGGAAGACATATGAAGGAGACTTAAGGAGCTTAATATGTATAGCCTCAAGGAAAGGAGGGAGAGGGGGGACATGATAGAAACTTTCAAGTACCTCAAGGGAATCAACAAAGTCCAAGAGGGCAGCATCTTTCAAAAAAAGAGGTGTGCAAGAACAAGCGGGCACAATTTGAAGATGGGGGGGGCTGCTCAGAGGTAATTTAAGGAAGAATTTTTTCAAAGAGAGGATTGTGGATGCATGGAACGGCCTTCCGGAGGAGGTTGTGGAGTCAAAAACAGTGGTGGAATTCAAGCATGCATGGGACAGTCATAAGGCAATTCTAGGGGGTGGAGGTAGGAAGAAGTAGGCTGCTGGTTAACTAGGATCTGCAGCTTATCCAATAGGTAGGGAAATGGGCAGACTGGGTGGGCCAAGCGGTCCTTATGTGCCGTCAAATTCTATGTTTCTATGTGCATGATCTTGCACTTCTTTGCATTAAACCCCAGTTGCCATTCTTCCAACCATTTTGCTAGTTTATCCAGATCTCTTCTCATTCTGCCCACACCATCTGTATTATCTACTCTGTTGCAAATCTTCGTGTCATCTGCAAACAGACAAACCTTACCCTGCAGTCCATCTGCAATGTCACTGATGAAGATATTGAAGAGGACTGGTCCCAGGACTGATCCCTGAGGTACCCCACTTGTGACTTGCATCTCTTCTGACTGTATACCATTTACCACCACTCTCTGTTTTCTGCCCGTCAACCAGTTTTCCACCCAGTTGACCAACGTCTGACCAACTCCAAGCCTACCCAGCTTATTAATCAATCTTCTACATTATGTGGAACCGTATCATAGCTTTACTGAAGTCAAGGTAGGCAACATCAACTGTTCCCCTTTGGTCCACCACTCTGGTTACCCAGTCAAAGAAATATATGAGATTAGTTTGACAGGACCTTCCTTTTGTAAACCCATGCTGTCTTGGATCAGCTGTGCTCCTATGGATTCCAGGTGTTGCACTATCCTTTCCTTAAGGAGTGTCTCCATAATCTTGCCCACTACTGAGGTAAGACTGACTGGTCTGTAGTTCTCTGCCTCCTCCCTGCTACCACTCTTGTGCAGTGGGATCACATGAGCCCTTCTCCCCTCTTCTGAGACCTCTCCTGTGCTCAGAGACTCACTAAACAGTTCTGATAATGGCTCTGCTAGTTCCACCCTTAACGTCTTTAGTACCCTGGGATGTGTGCCATCAGGTCCCATTGCCTTGTCCATCCTGAGCTTATCGAGCTCTTGTAAGACCCTTTCTTTTGTGAAGTGACTAATGCGCACCTCCCTCCCCCCTGTGTCCATGATGCAGAGCTGTGGGCACTGCCCTGCCTTCCCTTCAGTAAATACTGAGCAGAAGTATCTATTTAGGATAGATGCCTTTACATGGTCATCCTCCTCACACACACCCTTATCCACTTTGATTTTAGCAATACCCCCTCTGTACTTTCTCCTTCCACTAATGTATCTATAGAAAGTCTTGTCACCTTCTTTTACTGTTCGTGCTAGTGTTTCCTCGGTTTGGGCCTTTGCCTGCCTTACTGCCTTCCCTGCTTCCCTTAGGGAAGTTTGGTATGCCTCCCTATCTTTGTCCTGCTGTGTTCCCTTATATTTCCTGAAGGCCAGCCTTTTGGCTCTGATCTTTTCTGCTACTGTGTTTGAGAACCTAAGTGGTTTTCTTCTTCTTTTCACTTCCTTTTCTCACTAACACAATGGGATGTTGCTTCAAGTATTGCATCTTTAATGCTTGCCAGTTTGCCTGTACCCCCACACCTGTATTTATTTTTGCCAGGGCTAGCTCAATTCTGTTTGCCATCATATCAAGGTCAGCTCCTCTGAAGTCCCTTATATGTTTGCCTTGGAATAAGATGATTTTGTTCTAGTGGCCAAATTGAACCATACCATGTGATGGTCACTGGCCCCCAGGTGACCTTCTACCTGGAGATCTGTGATCCTTTCCCTGTTAGTCAGTACTAGATCTAGGATAGCCCTGTCTCTTGTGGGTTGTTGTCCCAGTTGTTTGAGGCCCTCCCCTTGCAGGGAATTCACCAAGTGCCTACTTCTAGCAGATGTCCCTGCTGGTATTGACCAATCTGTATCTGGCATGTTGAAGTCTCCCATTATCAGAACCTCCCCTTTAGTTGTCATGTTTTGTAAATCTTCTAACGATAATGTGTTTGTGTCCTCCCCCTGGTCTGGAGGCCTGTACACAACCCCAGTTCGTATGGCTTTCCCATTTCCTGTTTCCAGGGTGACCCACAGTTCTTTTGGCTCCTTATGTGTATTCTGAATTTCTGTAGCTTTGATATTTTCATTGACATAAAGGTCCACTCCATCCCCTCTTTTTGCACCTCAGTCTCTTCTGAACAGTACATAACCAGGTACTGAAGTCTCCCAAGTGTGGTTACTGGTAAACCATGTCTCGCTAATGGCTACTATGTCCAGTTTAGCCTCTGTTATTATTGCCTGCAGGTCTGGGATCTTGTTTCCCAGACTGTGAGCATTTTTGTTCATGAAGTTCCATTGGTCAGTGTGAAAGTGTGCTGTTAAACCTCCAAATACCTGTCTAATTCTGTTTCACAAGTCTACTGCAGTAGCACACTCTGAATATCTTTACTGTCCTTTCCTTTACTTTCCCCCTTTTTAATTCCCTTTTTCCAGGCAGGCCACCTGGATAAGAGGCCCTTTCTATCACTTTCATTTCATTAAAAAGACAGGTATGGAGCTTCAGTACCCCCAATGATAGGCTACAGTGTATAGACCTGGGGTTTTGCATATTTGGGCTAGTAGTTCCTCTTCATGTTTAAGCAATGCCCAGGAAACAAATGTGAATGCCAAATATAGGGGAATTCTCCTCACAGTACAAGCACTTAGTTTATTTAGGCAGAGAAAAATAAAGATAGTAAAAGGATTCAGAGTCTGCCTGCTGGTCACCCAATCCCTTAGTGTGTTGTTGTAAGGTTCCCTAGATATGCCTTAGCAACACTATTTTGACCCCAAAACAGTTAACTTTTCCTTACTGTTTAACTTTATTATTTTTGGTAAGGTGACATGGAAAGGCAAAATGCCAGCAGCACAAATGGTTTTAAACATAAGCAGATTTGAAATTAAAGGGACTGCTTTTGTTTGCTTGTGCTGCAATGTGTTCAGCACTCCCAAAAGAAACTCCTAAACAAAAATATGCAGTATTTCAGATATTGTAAAATAAATGATGGTCTCTTTTCAGTTTTACTCCTTTTCATAGCAGTCTGGCTCCTGTTAATATTAGAGAGTAAAACTTACCACATAATGGATATTCAGGCCTTTAGCCAGAGGTAATCCTTGCAGCCATTTGCACTTGTTGCTCTTGCTGTTTTCCTAGGAGGCAGCCGGCCCATTTCTCACTATAGTTATACTGTGGATAGGTGAGGGGGGCTAAACTTGGTAAGAGTACTGTTTTAGTTAAACCTGTATTATATTTCATTTCAGGGATGTCAGTGTTTTGTAATAAAGATATATTGAATGTCCCTTGGCTTAGAATGAAATAAAATGTTTTATAAATGAAAATTTGTATTGAAGAGTATAGGGGGGAGTCTGGAGTGATCACCTGATGATTCCCTAGGATAAAAGGAGACTCATTCTTGTGATACCTTCAGATTCGTTTGGGATCAGCCAGTACTGATCCATTTGGAGTCTGCACTTACAGACTCGGATAACTGAAACTCAGGTGGCCTTTTCGTTTGTTGATATTGCCTGTGGAAACATTCATTTATTTTGTACCTTTATGTTTCTTTCTGTATTCCTGCAAAGTTAATAGTTTATATTTTCTTTATTTTTGCTGTTACTTTAATAAAGCTTTAGGCCTGGCACTTTTTTAGCCTTGCCACATTACCTTTTTGTGTCAGTGTCCATCATTACACCCACAGCCTATGACAGTCAGATTTCGCTGTGTTAGTTGTTGGGAGGGGAATCCTGCAGTGTGTACATTGTGCTGGGGGATCATGCAGTGTGTACAAAGAGTGTGCATTGTGGGGGAGGGATCTGGATTCACAATCTCAAATACCCTCCCCGCAAGGTTCACAGTATTAGGGGAGGGTGGAACTACAAGGGTGCACTCCACTGTGCTGCAGTAAGCATCTTATCTGTCTGTGAAGCCCTCGTAATTGTATTCCAGCAAGTCAGAGTTACTTTGTTAACCACTACAGAGGGTAGAGGGTAAGGGTCTGTGGGAGAACAGAGGTGAGGACAGCAAAAACACATTCCTGTGTCGGGGAGAAGGGAGATATTCCTTGGGTTAAAGGAGGTACACTATTCCAGTAGCCAGTGCTCCAGGACTGAAACTGTGAGCCATGGGAGGGAGGCTACTATCTTAGTTGGGCAAAGGTACCCCTCTGAAACAGCATACATGCTGAGGCAGGCAGCTGCAAGGTGTAGTAGCAGTGTTAGGAGGAGGGTCCACAAGAGACCTGCCACCTTTTCATATTAGGAAATCACACTACCTCAGGCATTCAAAACAGCAAACCACCTGCAAGGGATCAGCACACTGCAACACAGTCACACACTCAAGGAGGAGTAATCTGCATCACAAAAAAACATGCTAATCAGTGCTGCTGACCCTGTTCATCCTGGTGGTGGTGGTAGGAGGAGGGCAGCAACAGGTCTCACACTGTCAGTTGCGTTGAGACTGCCCGAGACATAGACATGAGTGGGTCTCACCTCAAGCTGCTGTATGCATAAAGGGGAAGGTGAAAGTACAGTAGGTCAGAGTCTTTGGGTCACCGTGTGGAGTCATGATCTATTTACTCGCCCAG
Organism: Neoceratodus forsteri; assembly: GCA_016271365.2. NCBI lineage: Eukaryota > Metazoa > Chordata > Ceratodontiformes > Ceratodontidae > Neoceratodus > Neoceratodus forsteri. The sequence continues at coordinate 1,256,512,560 of CM057454.1, forward strand.
TTCACTGCTACAACAATTTAAATATTTTACTCCACTTGATCAGTACATGTCACATATATACACAGCACCCCACCTACCTAGACTTGATTTAATAAGCAGTACATGAAGGGGGAGAAGAGCAACTGTAGTCGATGCTGGCAAGGATGCAGACATTAGCATTCTTCCCTTTGGGAGAGGAGTGGGTTGTGGACTCCTGTCCCTCAGTGTCCTTCCTGACTGAAAAAAATAAATAAATAAAGCAAATCATTCTCTTTAAATCTCCCTCAGTTTGGAGGGGACATGGTAACAGGCACAGGCCATGTCGTTGTCTTGCCTAATAAGGTAAAAGGTATGTACGAAGTATTTATGTATTAGTGATCTCTCCTCATCAAGCAAATCAAATATTTTAATCAGTCACTTTTGTATGCTGAACTGTCACCAAGTGAGCAATCTCTGTGTATGTATATTGAATGGGTACTGTGGTAGGGGCAATTAATTTGGTTGAAAGGAAACAAAATGTGGCCTTCATGATCATTTGGTTCAACTCCTTTTTCCAGTAGGAGGACTGGTCATCGACTGGAGGAGTCACTCTGACTTGGATTTGTTGTGTATTGTCTGACTCGAATCTTTACTTTATTTGCCTCCTAACCTAGTAAAGCTTTCCATGTGTAGCATGTGTAGCTTGCTTTGGTAGTTCGGAGGGTGAACTGTGGAGGAGAGACCCCTCCTGGACTAGGTGGAGGGAGACAGTACAGCGCAGTGGTTTAAGGCTCTGAGCTGCAAACCTGGAGACCTGGGTTTGAATCCCAAAGCCCCCACTTGCATACTGTGTGATCCTGAGCAAGTCACTTATCTTCCCTGTACTCCCAGGTCATACCTGTAAAAAAAAAAAAGCTTTCAGCTTAGTGTGTCTGTCTCTCCTGGTAAAAAAATTAAAGTAGCTAAATAAATAAATAACCTAAGGAAGCAGCCAAGCCATATCTAGGCAGATTAGAAAGGGTAACATGGGGGTGGAGGACAAACTGACAGACTTCTGCCACTCATGCCACCATTTTCTGTATCTTCTCCTGGGGTTTTGAAGATGCACTGCCTGACTGCTGGTGTGGCTATTTACAGTTACAACCCCAGTGTTTTGTTTTGCAAATATTTTATTATGGAAATGGTTCTTGATTGCTTCCACATTACTTGTGTGAATAATCAGCTGGTGCAATGGTGGAGACAGGTCTGTTGTAATTTTTAAATTAAATCTATACCTAATCTAGCATTTGAAGTGCAGCATTGTAGTCCTAATCATTTTAGCACCGTTGCCCTTCAGTGTGAGTTCAATGCCGTAATCTTTTAACAGAAATGAATGGTGCAATTGTACCTTGTGTGTATATAGTATCTGACCGTGCTGGCTTCCAACCTGTTTTTATCTTGCTTCCGTTGACTGGGAATGGAGGACTAGGACAAGATAATTCTGTTAATTTTTGGCCTGCCCTTGTCCTTAGGGCTGGGGAGGGGAGATCATATGGTTGCCAACTAACACTGAACCAGATGAAGCTGTTGGTGGTATTTCTAGTAATTACTGTTTTTGCACTGTCTTCTTTTCTGTTGTATGTAATTGGGATTGGGGAACTACTGTGCGTACAGTCTTGGTTACTGGCAGACAGTTCTGTCAGTTTTTCTTTTTCTCCACAGACCATGCTGATCGCAATTGTGCTGGATTTGCTGCTGACAGAAGCAGAGGTTTTTTGCATCCCTTTTACAGCAGATTTTGAGCAGATGGATAGCAGTTTTCTTCCTTTAAGGAAGACTCTTCCATCCTCCTCCTCCTCCTCCACAGAACAGCGTAGATTGCTGGCTGCCACACTGGTACTCTCTGGTCTAGTGGCCTGTCCTTGTAGTTCTGATTCTGATGAAATGGAAGAGTAAACTCTGCATAAAACATCATTTGTGTGTCAGCACTGCTTTGTTCAATGGTTCCGCGACAAAGGTGAGTGTTCTCCACCAGACTTTAAAAACAGTACTGGGCATTTTACATGCAGTCAATTGGAAACTTTCCATACATAAGGGCACTATTATGATATGGCCAGTGCAGCATCATTTTGTCACAGTATTAACGCGTGAGATCTTGGGGGGAGGGCGGGCGGTACGTGAAAACCAGGACTTTTTTATTACTTAGCCCCCCCAATATAAAAGCAAACTACACCCCTGCATGTACCCCATAATGCAACAGCTGGACACCCAATTGGCCACTGTGGGCATACCATGGGTGGTTGGGAATGGCACCCTAGCTACCTGCAAGTGGGTCTGTAGTGTGAAATTAGCAGAAATTTCATCCAAGCCCAGGGAGCAGTAAGAAAAGGTATAATCCATAGACATTTACCACTTTTGTAATCTAGTTATCCCAATAAATGTGTAACAGCAGCAGGTTGACACAGAAAATGACTGAATGGTGTCAACCGTCTTGCCTTTCTTCATGTGACCCATTGAATATAGATATGGGTACAGTCTGGTCGGTGATTTACTCATTCACCTGCCTGTCATGTAAAACAGGCTTCTTCGAAGTTTTCCATTATGGATTTATTGACATGTACAATATAACACAATAGGTGGGCCCCTCATGGGCTAGCACGGCAGAAGCTTGGGTGGCAGGATATGGGGTATGGCAACCCCGCTATTAGCAGGTGGGTCTATAATGTGCAATTAGCGATCAGAAATACCTTCCAAGCTACTGCTGCTGTAAGAAAGGGTGTAAACCATTGACATTTACCAGTTTTATAGTTATCCCAATAAATGTGTAACAGAATCAGTTTGACTCAGAAAATGACTGAATGGTGTCAGCCATTTTGCTTTTGTTCTTTTGATGCAGGGGATGTAGATATGGGACCAATCTGGGCCTTGATTTACCCATTCACTTCCCTGTCATGTAAAACAGGCTGTTTCTTTTTATTCTTAAAGGATTTATTGGCACGTACCACATAATACAATAGGTGGGCCCGCTATGGGCCAGCATGGCACAATCATGGGTGGTTGGGTATGGGGGTATGACACCCCAGCTATCTGCAGGTTGGTCTGTTATGTAAACTTAATCATCAGAAATATAATCAATGCCCTGCAGCTGTAAGAAAGGTGTAATCTATAGACATTTAAATCTTGTATAGTCCAGTTATCACAAGAAATGTGTAAATGAAGCAGTTTGATGCAGACAATAACTGAACGGTTTCAGCTATCTTATTTTTGGTCATGTCACCAAGTAGATGTAGATATGGGTACAGTCTGGGCCTTGATTTTCTCATTCATTTCCATGTCATGCAAAACAGGCTACCTCTTAGTTGTCCTTTATGACTTTATTGATATATACTCCATAATGTAGTAGGTGGTCACCCCATGGGCTAGCATGGGCATACCATGAGTGGTTGGGTATGGCACCATGGCTATCTGCAGGTGGGTGTGTGATATGAAATTACTGATCAGAAATGTCATCCCAGCCCCAGCTTCTGTAAAAAAAGGGTGTAATACAATGACATTTACCACTTTTATAATCTAGTTATCCCTACAAATGTGTAACAGAAACAGTCTGACACAGAAAATGACTGAACGGTGGCCATCATCTTGTTTTTGCTAATGTGACCCAGGGGATGTAGATATGGGTACAGTCCGGGCCTTGATTTACTCAATCACTTCCCTGTCATGTAAAACAGGCTATTCATACTTGTCCTTTATTGATTTATTGACATGTACCCAATAATGCAATATGTAGATACCCCATGGGCCAGCATGATCATACCATTGGTGGTTGGGTATAGCACCCCAACTATCTGTGTCTATGATGTAACATTTGTGATCAGAAATGTCATCCAAACCCCTGCTGCTGTATGAAAAGGTGTATTCCTTTACATTTACCTATGTTATAATCTAGTTATCCCAATAAATGTGTAAGAGAAGCAGTCTGACACAGAAAATGATTAAACGGTGTCAGCCATTTGATTTTGTTCATGCGACCCAGTGGATGTAGATATGGGTACAATATGGGCCTTTATTTACTCATTCACTTCCCTGTCATGTAAAACATGCAACTTCTTACTTTTCTGTTCTGACTGTATTGGCATGTACCCCATAATGCAATAGGTGGATACCCAATGGGCGAGGATAGGCATACCATGAGTGGCTGGGTATGGCACCCTGGCATTCTGCAGGTGGATCTGTAATATAATATTAATGATCAGAAATGTCATCAGAATGCCTGCTGCTATATGAAAAATGTAATCCATTGACATTTATCACTTTTATAATCTTGTTATCACAGTAAACGTGTAACAGAAGCAGTTTGACACAGAAAATGACCAAACCGTGGCAGCCAAAATGTTTTTGGTCATGTGACCCACGGGATGTAGATATGGGGACTGTCTGGGCCTTGATTTACTCATTCGCTTCCCTGTCATGTAAAACAGGTAACTTCTTACTTTTCCTTTCTGAATTTATTGCCATACACCTCATAATGCAATAGGTGGACACCCATGGGCCAGCATTGCCCTACCATCAGTGGTTGAGTATTGCACCCCAGCTATCTGCAGGTTGGGTCTATAATATGGAATTAGTGATCAGAAATTTCATCTAAGCCATTGCAGATGTGTAAGAAAAGGTGTACTCCATTGACATTTACCACTGTTATAATCTAGTTACCCCTACAAACGTAACAGAAGCAGTTTGACACAGAGAATGACCGAACGGAAGCCACTATCTTGTTCTTGGTCATGTGACCCAGGGGATGTAAATATGGTTACAGTCTTGGCCTTGATTTATTCACTCACTTCTCTGACATGTAAAACAGGTTACTTTTTCCTTTTCCTTTCTGAATTTATTGGCATGTACCCAGTGGTGTAGATTATGGGGGGGGGGGGCAAGTTGCTACCCCTGAACAATGAGACCAGGACAAACAGGACATTTTTAACACCAATTCACCGTGGTTCCCTTCCAGTTTTTTTTTTTTGTGCTCACCTCTCGGCTGGACCTGGAAAATGAACCAAGAAAAATTTCAGTGGGGATGGGCTTCTGACTCAGATGGACGGCAGGATCCACTTTCATTTTTTTAAATACATATTATTCCCAGCTCCTGAATTTCCATGTTCCCCATTGGCTGCAAGGCTGCTGCATGTGTATTTTCCAGCCAATAGCAGCCAGAGCACTGACTACAGCCACAGTTGTGTGCGTGTGCCTTCAAGAGCAGAAGCAACTGGGTGATACTGTGTGTGCCATCCATGGTTTACCTTCCATTGAAGAGCTTGTTGTCATTGTCTCTCTGCTGGTCCAACTGGACAGTTGGACATCCACCATCTACCCATATTTTTAGGATTTAATTTTTTTGAGTCACTGTCATCATCGGGATGGATTCCCTGGCCCGCCCCGAAAAGAACACACAGTTGCACACCCCTGAGTCCCGACTGCATGTGAACCAGGAAAGAGCATCAGGCTGGTGGACTCAAGTTAGGAAAGGACCACGTCCACGGGCGACCATCTCGGAAGATGGAGTGTTGGTGCCAGACAGTGCCACGCCTCTCAGCAGCAGGACTGACCTACCATGACATGACCGAGGGAGTGAGGACAGAGTCTCTCAGAGCTGGAGAACCTGGGCAATGGCAGCTCGGAGCGGACAGCACACTTCACTTGGCCTCCTGAATTGTAGTCTCAGTCAGGCAGCAGCTCCCAAATCATCTTGACGTGAGGTGAGTAAACTATCAATGTGTCAGTAGGAAGTCAACCACTGTTGTGTTCATATCCTCCCCAGTATCAGCCACCCTCTAAGTTGTGTCTGCAGTTTCTGTACCAGTGTATTGTAGAACACTACATCCATTTTGTTAGGGCCATACAAATTTCAGAGGGTAACAGCTTTGCTGTAAAGTGTTCCCTGTACAATTAAATACTGTCCTTCTGGGTCTGTAATTAACCTAGTCTGCTAAAAAGAATACCTTGTTATTCCTCATGACAGCAACCACTCTGCCCCTTGTGTTATAGGTGCTGCCAAATACTTCAGAGACCCAGCTCAGTTTGACTTTAGCTGTCTCAGATTGTGATAGATGGGTACTCTTGTAGGAGAGCAATCCCTGCTCCCAACCTGTAGAGATGATTCAATATTTTCCAACATTTAACTGGGGAGGAGACACCTTTCAAAAGCCAGGTTACCCATTTGAGGGGTACTATGGGCATCTTAATTGGCACAGAGCAGGGGTGTAGTTATGTAGGATTTATTGCTTTATAACCTGAGAGCTGTTGTTAGAACATAATACATCATAGCTCACTTAACACCATTACAGTGAGTAGTGAAGGGGGAAGATCCATCTGGCCATCCTTCCCTCTCATCACTAATTCAGCAGCAAAGCTATAGAGGTGTAACTGGTGGCTGACAAGATTTGATCTCTTGAGAACTGATTAACCAGTTTAACAAGGTTATAGTAACATTAATACCAGTTTTAACCATAAAAAGGAGACAATATAACACTCTAATTATGGTAATAAGAAACATATTCTTGGGGTCAGGGCTTGACCCGAGTGGTGGTGGAGGCCCCAAAATTGGCAATCCTTGGCCCCTTGCATACCTACCCTGAGGGTAGAAAGTCTTTCAAATCCAGACTTGGTTTATGCCACCTGAGTGAAAATGACTTAATACCTGATGCAGTAAAACTGAAACATAGAAACATAGACGTTGAAGGGAGATAAGGACCGCAAGGCCCATCCAGTCTGCCCATTTCTTTTTCTACCTTATGAATGCACCATAGGCCTTTGCTGTGTCAATAGCCTATCTATTCATACTCATCTGTATTGCACCCTTATGCCTATCCCATGCCTGTTTGAAGCCCTGCACTGTATTCATATTTATTTATTTATTTAAGTGATTTACCAGGAAGGCATGTTGAGTAGCGTACCGCTCGATTCCAGATGCGCCCTGGGGGTAGGGAGTTACCATGGTACAGTAGCACAGAATAAACAAAAAAAAATATACATACAAGTGTTTGGTACAACAATGGATGAGGCATCCACCACTTCCTGAAGTAGGCCGTTCCATGCATCCACCACCCTTTCTGTGAAAAAGAACTTCCTCACATTACTTTTTAATCTGCCTCCCTCTAATCTCATGCTGTGTCCTCTTGTCCTCCTGTTTTTCTTATATTGAAACATTTTAGACTCTTTCACTTTTTTAATGCACTTAAAGTGTTTGAATGTTTCAGTCATAACACCTCTCTCCCTCCTTTGCTCTAAGGCATGCTTATTGAGTTCAGTTAATTTGTCCTCCTATGTTTTCTGATGCAGTCCCTGCACCATTTTGGTTGCCCTTCTCTGGATTGCCTCAATTTGGTTAATGTCCTTGTGAAGGTGTGGCCTCCAGTACTGCATGCAGTACTCCAGACGGGGCCTAACCAGTATCTTGTAAAGAGGGATTATTATCTCTCTCTTCCTTCTTGTGATACCACTACTAATACACCCAACATCCCTCTAGCCTTACCTACTGCTTTAGAGGTCTGCTTGGATGATTTCAGGTCATCGGTGATGATGATGCCCAAGTCTCTTTCTTCCCTTGTGACTGACAACAACTCCCCTCCCAGCCTATAGGTGGCTTCAGGGTTTCTCTTCCCTATGTGCATGATCTTGCACTTCTTTGCGTTAAACACCAGTTGCCACTCTTACAACCATTTTGCTAGTTTATCCAGATCTCTTCTCATTCTGCCCACACCATCTGGATCATCTACTCTGTTGCAGATATGTGTGTCATCTGCAAACAGACAAACCTTACCCTGCAGTCCATCTGCAATGTCACTGATGAAGATATTGAAGAGGACAGGTCCCAGGACTTGATCCCTGAGGTACCCCACTTGTGACTTGCATCTCTTCTGACTGTATACCATTTACCACCACTCTCTGTTTTCTGCCTGTCAACCAGTTTGCCACCCAGTTGACCAATGTCTGACCCACCCCAAGCCTACCCAGCTTATTAATCAATCTTCTATGTGGAACAGTATCAAAAGCTTTGCTGAAGTCAAGGTAGGCAACATCAACTGTTCCCCCTTGGTCCACCACTCTGGTTGCCCAGTCAAAGAAATCTATGAGATTAGTTTAACAGGACCTTCCCTTTGTAAACCCATGCTGTCTTGGATCCTGTGCTCCTATGGATTCCAGGTGTTGCACTATCCTTTCCTTAAGGAGTGTCTCCATAATCTTTCCCGCTACTGAGGTGAGGTGAGACTGACTGGTCTGTTATTCCCCGCCACCTCCCCGCTACCACTCTTGTGGAGTGGGATCACAAGAGCCCTTTTCCCTTCTTCTTGGGCCTCTCCTGTGCTCAGAGACTCACTAAACAGTCCTGATAATGGCTCTGCTATTTCCACTCTTAACTCCTGTATTACCCTGGGATGTGTGCCATCAGGTCCCATTGTCTTGTCTTGTCCACCCTGAGCTTATCGAGCTCTTGTAGGACCCTGTCTTTTGTGAAGGGACTAGTGCACACCTCCCTCCCCCCTGTGTCCATGGTTCAGAGCTGTGGGCTCTGCCCTACCTTCTCTTCAGTAAATAATGAGCAGAAGTATCTATTTAGGATAGATGTCTTTGCATGGTCCTCCCCCTCACACACACACCCTTATCCCCTTTGGTTTTAGTAATAACCCCTCTGGACTTTCTTCTTTCACTAATGTATCTATAGAAAGTCTTGTCACCTTCTTTTACTGTTTATGCTAGTGTTTCCTCGGTTTGGGCCTTTGCCTGCCTTACAGCCGTCCATGCTTCCCTTAGGGAAGTTTTCTGTGCCTCCCTATCTTCGTCCTGCTGTGTTCCCTTATATTTCATGAAGGCCAGCCTTTTGGCTCTGATCTTTTCTGCCACTGTGTTTGAGAACCAAAGTGGTTTTCTTCTTCTTTTGCACTTCCTTTTTTCACTAACACAATGGGATGTTGCTTCAAGTATTGCATCTTTAATGCTTGCCACTTTGCCTGTACCCCCTCACCTGTATTTATTTTTGCCAGGGCTAGCTTAACTCTGTTGGCCATCTTATCAAGGTCAGCTCCTCTGAAGTCCCATATATGTTTGCCTTGCAATGGGATGATTTTGTTCTAGTGGCCAAATTGAACCATACCATATTATGGTCACTGGCCCACAGGTGACCTTCTACCTGGAGATATGTGATCCTTTCCCTGTAAGTCAGTACTAGATCTAGGATAGCCCTGTCTCTTGTGGGTTGTTGTCCCAGTTGTTTGAGGCCCTCCCTCTGCAGGGAATTCACCAAGTGCCTACTTCTAGCAGATGTCCCTGCTGGTATTGACCAATCTGTATCTGGCATGTTGAAGTCTCTCATTATCAGAACCTCCCCTTTAGCTGTCATGTTTTGTAAATCTTCTAACGATAATGTGTTTGTGTCCTCCCCCTGGTCTGGAGGCCTGTACACAACCCCAGTTCGTATGGCTTTCCCATTTCCTGTTTCCAGGGTGACCCACAGTTCTTTTGGCTCCTTATGTGTATTCTGAATTTCTGTAGCTTTGATATTTTCATTGACATAAAGGTCCACTCCATCCCCTCTTTTTGCACCTCAGTCTCTTCTGAACAGTACATAACCAGGTACTGAAGTCTCCCAAGTGTGGTTACTGGTAAGCCATGTCTCGCTAATGGCTACTATGACCAGTTTAGCCTCTGTTATTATTGCCTGCTGGTCTGGGATCTTGTTTCCCAGACTGTGAGCATTTTTGTTCATGAAGTTCCATTGGTCAGATTTTGGTGTGTTAGTTGTTGGGCGAGGGGAAGGGAATCATGCAGTGTGTACATTGTGCTGGGGGGGATCATGCAGTGTGTACAAAGAGTGTGCATTGTGGGGGGGAGGGGGGATCTGGATTCACAATCTCAAATACCCTCCCCCCAAGGTTCACAGTATTAGGGGAAGGTGGAACTACAATGGTGCACTCCACTGTGCTGCAGTAAGCATCTTATCTGTCTGTGAAGCCCTTGTAATTGTATTCCAGCAAGTCAGACTTTCTTTGTTAACTACTACAGAGGGTAGGGGGTAAGGGTCTGTGGGAGAACAGAGGTGAGGACAGCAAAAACACATTCCTGTGTCAGGGGAGAAGGGAGACATTCCTTGGGTTAAAGGAGGTACACTATTCCAGTAGCCAGTGCTCCAGGACTGAAACTGTGAGCCATGGGGGGGGGGCTACTATCTTAGTTGGGCAAAGGTACCCCTCTGAAACAGCATACATGCTGAGGCAGGCAACTACGAGGTGTAGTAGCAGTGTTAGGAGGAGGGTCCACAAGAGACCTGCCACCTTTTCATATTAGGAAATCACACTACCTCAGGCATTCGAAACAGCAAACCACCTGCAAGGGATCAGCACACTGCAACACAGTCACACACTCAAGGAGGAGTACTCTGCATCACACAAAAACATGCTAATCAGTGCTGCTGACCCTGTTCATCCTGGTGGAGGTGGTAGGAGGAGGGCAGCACCAGGTCTCACACTGTCAGTTGTGTTGAGACTGCCCGATACATAGACATGAGTGGGTCTCACCTCAAGCTGCTGCATGCATAAAGGAGAAGGTGAAAGTACAGTAGGTCAGAGTCTTTGGGTCACTATATGGAGTCAAGATCTATTTAATCACTCAGTTCACTGCTACAACAATTTAAATATTTTACTCCACTTGATCAGTACACGTCACATATATACACAGCACTCAACCTACCTAGAGTTGTTTAATAAGCAGTACATGAGGGTGGAGAAGAGCAACTGTAGTCGATGCTGGCAAGGGATACAGATATTAGCATTCTTCCCTTTGGGAGAGGTGTGGGTTGGGGACTCCTGTCCTCAGTGTCCTTCCTGAAAAAAATAAATAAATAAAACTAATAATTCTCTTTAAATCTCTCTCTCTCAGTTTGGAGGGGACGTGGTAACAGGCACAGGCCATGTCGTGGCCTTGCCTATTAAGGTAAAAGGTATGTACGAAGTATTTATGTATTAGTGATCTCTCCTCATCAAGCAAATCAATTATTTTAATCAATCACTTTTGTACGCTGAACTGTCACCAAGTGAGCACTCTCTGTGTATGTATATTGAATGGGTACTGTGGTAGGGGCAATTAATTTGGTTGAAAGGAAACAAAATGTGGCCTTCATGATCATTTGGTTCAACTCCTTTTTCCAGTAGGAGGACTGGTCATCGACTGGAGGAGTCAGTCTGACTTGGATTTGTTGTGTGTTGTCTGACTCTAATCTTTACTTTATTTGCCTCCTAACCTAGTAAAGCTTTTCATGTGTAGCTTGCTTTGGTAGTTCGGAGGGTGAACTGTGGAGGAGAGACACCTCCTGGACTTGCTGGAGGGAGACAGTACAGCGCAGTGGTTTAAATCTCTGAGCTGCAAACCTGAAGACCTGGGTTTGAATCCCAAAGCCCCCACTTGCATACTGTGTGACCCTGAGCAAGTCACTTATCTTCCCTGTACTTCCAGGTCATACCTGTAAAAAAAAAAAGCTTTCAGCTTAGTGTGTCTGTCTCTCCTGGTAAAAAAATTAAAGTAGCTAAATAAATAAATAACTTAAGGAAGCAGCCAAGCCAGATCTAGGCAGATTAGAAAGGTTAACATGGGGGTGGAGGACAGACTGACAGACTCCTGCCACTCATGCCACCATTTTCTGTATCCTCTCCTGGGGTTTTGAAGATGCACTGCCTAACTGCTGGTGTGGCTATTTACAGTTACAACCCCAGTGTTTTGTTTTGCAAATATTTTATTACGGAAATGGTTCTTGATTGCTCCCACATTACTTGTGTGGATAATCAGCTGGTGCAGTGGTGGAGACAGGTCTGTTGTAATTTTTAAATTAAATCTATACCTAATCTCTCATTTGAAGTGCAGCATTGTAGTCCTAATCATTTTAGCACCATTGCCCTTCAGTGTGTGTTCAATGCCCTAATCTTTTAACAGAAATGAATGGTACAATTGTACCTTGTGTGTATATAGTATCTGACCGTGCTGGCTTCCAACCTGTTGTTATCTTGCTTCCATTGACTGGGAATGGAGGACTAGGACAAGATAATTCTGTTAATTTTTAGCCTGCCCTTGTCCTTAGGGCTGGGGAGGGGAGATCATATGGTTGCCAACTGACATTGAACCAGATGAAGCTGTTGGTGGTATTTCTAGTATTTACTCTTTTTGCACACAGTCTTCTTTTCTGTTGAATGTAATTGGGATTGGGGTACTACTGTGGGTACAGTCTTGGTTACTGGCAGACAGTTCTGTCAGTTTTACTTTTTCTCCACAGACCATGCTGATCGCAGTTGTGCTGGATTTGCTGCTGACAGAAACAGAGGTTTTTTGCATCCCTTTTACAGCAGATTTTGTGCAGATGGATAGCAGTTATCTTCCTTTAAGGAAGGCTCTTCCATTGTCCTCCTCCACAGAACAGTGAAGATGGCTGGCTGCCACACTGGTACTCTCTGGTCTAGTGGCCTGTCCTTGTAGTTCTGATTCTGATGAAATGGAAGAGTAAACACTGCATAAAACACCATTTATGTGTCAGCACTGCTTTGTTCAATGGTTCCGCGCGACAAAGGTGAGTGTTCTCCACCAGACTTTAAAGACAGTACTGGGCATTTTATATTCAGTCATTTCAAAACTTTCTGTACATAAGGGCACTATTATGATATGGCCAGTGCAGCATCATTTTGTCGCAGTATTACCTGTGCAATCTTGGGGGGAGTGGGGGCGGTACATGAAAACCAGGACTTTTTTATTACTTTGCCCCCCCATAAAAAAAAACTAACTACACCCCTGCATGTACCCCGTAATGCAATAGCTGGACACCAAATTGGCCACTATGGGCATACCATGGGTGGTTGAGTATGGCACCCTAGCTACCTGCAAGTGGGTCTGTAATGTGAAATTAGTTAACAGAAATTTCATCCAAGCCCAGGGAGCAGCAAGAAAAGGTGTAATCCATAGACATTTACCACTTTTGTAATCTAGTTATCCCAATAAATGTGTAACAGCAGCAGGTTGACACAGAAAATGACTGAATGGTGTCAACCGTCTTGTCTTTGGTCATGTGACCCATTGGATATAGATATGGGTACAGTCTGGTCGGTGATTTACTCATTCACCTGCCTGTCATGTAAAACAGGCTTCTTTGTAGTTTTCCATTATGGATTTATTGACATGTACAATATAACAGAATAGGTGGGCCCCTCATGGGCTAGCATGGCAGAAGCTCCGGTGGCAGGATATGAGATATGGCACCCCCGCTATTAGCAGGTGGGTCTGTAATGTGCAATTAGCGATCAGAAATACCTTCCAAGCTACTGCTGCTGTAAGAAAGGGTGTAATCCATTGACATTTACCAGTTTTATAATCTAGTTATCCCAATAAATGTGTAACAGAATCAGTTTGACTCAGAACATGACTGAATGGTGTCAGCCATCTTGCTTTTGTTCTTTTGACGCAGGGTATGTAGATATGGGACCAATCTGTGCCTTGATTTACTCATTCACTTCCGTGTCATGTAAAACAGGCTGTTTCTTTTTATTCTTAAAGGATTTATTGACATGTACCTCATAATACAATAGGTGGGCCCGCTATGGGCCAGCATGGCGCTATCATGGGTGTTTGGGTATGGGGGTATGACACTCCAGCTATCTGCAGATAGGTCTGTTATGAAACTTAATCATCAGAAATATAATCAAGGCCCTGCAGCTGTAAGAAAAGTGTAATCTATAGACATTTAAATCTTGTATAGTCTAGTTATCTCAAGAAATGTGTAAATGAAACAGTTTGATGCAGACAATGACTGAATGGTTTCAGCCATCTTGTTTTTGGTCATGTCACCAAGTAGATGTAGACATGGGTACAGTCTGGGCCTTGATTTACTCATTCATTTCCATGTCATGTAAAACAGGCTACCTCTTAGTTGTCCTTTATGAATTTATTGATATATACTCCATAATGCAGTAGGTGGTCACCCCATGGGCCAGCATGGGCATACCATGAGTGGTTGGGTATGGCAACAATGGCTATCTGCAGGTAGGTGTGTAATATGAAATTACTTATGAGAAATATCATTCCAGCCCCAGCGGCTGTAAGAAAGTGTGTAATCCAATGACATTTAACACTTTTATAATCTAGTTATCCTTACAAATGTGTAACAGAAACAGTCTGACACAGAAAATGACTGAACGGTGGCCACCATCTTGTTTTTGCTAATGTGACCCAGGAGGTGGTTGGGTATGGCGCCCTGACTATCTGCAGGGGTGTCTATAATGTAAAATTTGTGATCAGAAATGTCATCCAAGCCACTACTGATGTATGAAAAGGTGTATTCATTTGACATTTACCTATTTTATAATCTAGTTATCCCAGTAAATGTGTAAGAGGAGCAGTCTGACACAGAAAATGATTAAACAGTGTCAGCCATTTGATTTTGTTAATGCGACCCAGTAGATGTAGATATGGATACAATATGGGCCTTTATTTACTCATTCACTTCCCTGTCATGTAAAACAGGCAATTTCTTACTTTTCTGTTCTGAATGTATTAGCATGTACTCCATAATGTAATATTAGGACACCCAGTGGGCGAGAATGGGCATACCATGAGTGGCTGGGTATGGCACCATGGCACTCTGCAGGTGGGTCTGTAATGTGACATTAATGATCAGAAATTTCACCAGAATGCCTGCTGCTGTAAGAAAAGATGTAATCCATTGACATTTATCACTTTTATAATCTAGTTATCACAAATAAACGTGTAACAGAAGCAGTTTGACACAGAAAATGACCAAACCGTGGCAGCCATCATGTTTTTGGTCATGTGACCCAGGGGCTGTAGATATGGGGACTGTCTGGGCCTTGATTTACTCATTTGCTTCCCTGTCATGAAAAACAGGCAACTTCTTACTTTTTCTTTCTAAATTTATTGCCATGCACCCCATAATGCAATAGGTGGACAACCATGGGCCAGCATTGCCCTACCATCAGTGGTTGAGTATTGCACCTCAGCTATCTGCAGGTGGGTCTATAATATGGAATTAGTGATCAGAAATTTCATCTAAGCCATTGCAGATGTGTAAGAAAAGGTATACTCCATTGACATTCACCACTTTTATAATCTAGTTATCCCTACAAACGTAACAGAAGCAGTTTAACACAGAAAATGACTGAACGGAAGCCACTATCTTGTTCTTGGTCATGTGACCCAGGGGATGTAAATATGGTTACAGTCTGGGCCTTGATTTATTCACTCACTTCCCTGGCATGTAAAACAGGCTACTTTTTTACTTTTCCTTTCTGAATTTATTGGCATGTACCCAGTGGTGTAGATTATGGGGGGCCGGGTGGGGCAAGTTGCCACCCCTGAGCAATGTGACCAGGACGATCGAGACATTTTTATCACTAATTCACCGTGGTTCCCTTCCAGTTTTTTTTTTGTGCTCACCTCTCGGCTGGACCTGGAAAATGAACCAAGAAGAATTTCAGTGGGGATGGGGGTCTGACTCAGACGGACTGCAGGATCCACTTTCATTTCTTAAAATACATATTATTCCCAGTTCCTGAATTTCCATGATCCCCATTGGCTGCAAGGCTGCTGCATGTGTATTTTCCAGCCAATAGCAGCCAGCGCACTGACTACAGCCACAGTTGTGTGCATGCACCTTCAAGAGCAGAAGCAACTGGGTGATACTGTGTGTGCCATCCATGGTTTACCTTCCATTGAAGAGCTCGTTGTCATTGTCTCTCTGCTGGTCCAACTGAACAGTTGGACATCCACCATCCGCCTGTATTTTTAGGATTTAATTTTTTTCAGTCACTGTCATTGAGATGGATTCCCTGGCCCGGCCCGAACAGAACACACAGTTGCACACCCGTGAGTCACGACTGCATGTGAACCGGGAAAGAGCATCAGACTGATGGACTCAAGTTAGGAAAGGACCACGTCCATGGATGACCATCTCGGATGATGTAGTGTTGGTGCCAGACAGTGCCATGCCTCTCAGCAGCAGGACTGACCTTCCATGACAGGACCGAGGGAGTGAGGACAGAGTCTCTCAGAGTTGGAGAGCCTGGGCAATGGCAGCGTGGAGCAGACGACACACTTCACTTGGCCTCCTGAATTGTAGTCTCAGTCAGGCAGCAGCTCCCAAACCATCTTGACATGAGTAAACTATCAGTGTGTCAGTAGGAAGTCAACCACTGTTGTGTTCATATCCTCCCCAGTATCAGCCGCCCTCTAAGTTGCCTCTGCAGTTTCTGTACCAGTGTATTGTAGAACACTGCATCCATCTTGTTAGGGCCATACAAATTTCTGAGGGTAACAGCTTTGCTGTAAAGTGTCCCCTGTACAATTAAATACTGCCCTTCTGGGTCTGTAATTAACTTAATCTGCTAAAAAGAATACCTTGTTATGCTTCATGACAGCAACCACTCTGCCCTTGTGTTATAGGTGCTGCCAAATAGTGGTGGGCGAAATGGGCTCAATCCGCTCTCTTGAAGTGATTCATGAACAGGCTGATGTGATGCTCCTCCAATGCGAAGCGGGTACTTCAAGTATAATGAGGAATGCTAAGTCCATTAGAAACAATGACTTTAGCATTTCTACCCACTGGTCACTTTCTTTCAATTTTAAGTCAGGTACATTGGTGTCAGTTCACTTCGCCTCACTTCGCTTTGTTTTTGAGCTCAGAAGGAGGATTTTGCAGTGATTCATTGAAGTTCATTTCACATGGGCTCTATATTGATCTGCACAGCCTCAGTTTGAGGTAGTATGAGCAGGAAGGAGTAGGAGACAAGTGTGCTCTGATAGCTGTCTGTAGAAATCTTTTAAAAGCTGTACAAAAAGCATTTTTGCCTTTTTTGGGGGATCCAACTGTTGTTCATCGACTGTAGGAAACCCTCCTGTGCTCACATCATCGAGCGTTTTTGCTTGTGCGTGGATTTTGAATGTAAATTTACAACATTGAGTGTATGTGGTGAAAGACAGTGAAGTGTGCTAAGTGGGGGAGGGGCGTATCTGAGTGTAGGTAGATTTAAGTTGGAGAACTAGTGATTTCTTTGTGTTTTGGCAGTATTTTTGTTATATAACTGACTGTGTTACTGTACACATAGTAAAATTGTCAGTGATAGTACACATTTTCTTGCTGCTTGTTGTGTGAATGTGGTGCAGCATTTCATAAGGTCATGTTGTTTAAATTACAAATTTACATTACGTGGCACTGAGTACACTGAACTTTTGCATTTGCATCGCATTCCTCGTTCAGCATTGTACACAAAGTGTTCTGTGTTGTGAGTGTGTACAGTGTTGAGTGCATCAAATATAATACACCTTTAAAAATTTGTGACACAGATCAGTGTAAGTGCAACTAAGTGCAGCAGTGTGAACCTGCTATCCACTGCAGCTGCCTGATTTTGTACTGCAATCGTGTTCTCTGTTCTTAGTGTTGCTGCTTGTAGTGCCATAAAAATCAGCACTGTCTATATTCAGTGCACCCCTCCCCCCATGTTGAAAAGGTATTTTTTTTACCAGACTGGATTGTTTTTGTGACCCCATCAGCACCACTTGTTACTGAAGTTGTTTTAATTCTGTGACAGTGTCACAACATAGTAGTCCCCTTATCTGTTGCTGAAGCCACAGTTGTTTATTTTGCTTCACATCCAGCTAGCGATAGTGGCGAGTAGTGACCCTCCTGTCAGAAAGTGAATGTATCAAAATCTGAATTTGGTAATAATATTTGTGGTTGATCCCCCAAAATGCCTGCAAAGAGACGTGCAAGTAAAGCTGTTTCTGGCCATGGCAACGTTGGCAGTAACAGGGTCTGAGGATGTGGTAGTAGTACGCAGACGGAGAAGTGCATTGCTGATGTGAGGAAAGGTATTTCTCCTGCAATGTTTTTTACAGCCCAATCAGTAGCTTCACTGATAGTTGGAGGAGATGATGTTTCCCCAGCCAGTGGTGTTAGTGTTACTGGTGTTAGTGGTGGTGCAGGTAGTATTAGCATTGTTGTGTCAAGTTCTAATTCCGACCAGTGTACCGAATCTAAACATATTGAGTGTGAAGCAGTGCAAATGAGTGACAGCGTAGATGATGTCATACTTCCAAGTAACATCACATTAACTGAACCTGATTCTGATGATCATGTCAACGATAACATATAATGTGATATTCCATCCACAGTGGCACTTATCGTCACTCATTTTCCATGCAACAGTGATTCACAGTGTGGTGAAAAATTATCAGGTGATGGTGGTGTAGATGCTGATGATGATGATGATGTTGCTGTTGTTGCAACATGCAGTCCACATGTTAGCATCCAAGCAGAAGATGTGGATGTGTGTGACAGTGATGTTGATGAATATGATGATGATTTAATTGATCCCAGTTGGGAACCGGAGAAAAATAAATTAAAAGTGGCTGTGTCTGAATTTGTTTGCAGGAACCACCCCCCATAAAAACTTGTGATTTACCGGTTTTAGTGGATGATGATGATGATGATGACGACCCAGTACTCAATATGATAAGTAGTCGTGGTGGTCAGTTGCAGTCCAGGGGTGCAGTGCCAGAAACATCACGTGCCCCCCACTTCAGTGCTTAAAATAACTGACTTAAATAAGCCACATCATCATGGACATATTAAAAGCAGAGCATCACAGTCCCTTGTTTGGGATTTTTTTGTCCAAGATACAAATGATGATTCAGTTGCAATCTGCCAGGTTTGCCATGTGCGTGTGAGTCGAGGTAAAAAGGGGAGCCAACTTGAGACAGGAGGACAGCATACGCATCTTAAGAATAGGCACTTGGCTCTGTGGACCCAGCACAAGCTGGCAGCTAATACCAGACTTGGGCATTCACCCGTATCACCGGCGGCAACCATAGTGAGCATGTTATCCCCTTCCATGACTTTTAAGCCCAGTAGGAAATTAAACGTGTGCAGTAGTGCGGTAATAAGAGCAGAGGATTACTACAGGTATAATGAGGTGGAGGGCCATAATGACTTTGAAATGTTGTCCAGTGCTGGTGAGAGTAGCAGTTTTTGTGGTGGTGGTGGTGGTGAATGCAGTATGTCTAGTGCAAGTGGTACATCAACCCCAGTTGGCAAAACCGGAAAAATAACATCATTTCTGAGTTTGTCATCATCACCTGTGCAACCGCCTTCATCAAATGTCCACACTGCACCCCCTGCCAATACCATTCATCACAGAGCACAACCATTTGTGACCAACACACACCCTGTAAAATGTTTAAGTCAGCCCACGTTACAGAGTGTTTTTGCGCATAAGCTGAAGTACCCCCCCAATCATACAGTGTCATGTAAACTTGATGCTGCTGTAGCAGAAATGCTGGCAATTGATCTTTTGCCCTTCTCCTTTGTGGAGAATTCTGGGTTCCAGTGGTTTGCTGCCTGTGCCTGTCCAAAATGGAAAGTCCCATCCAGGACATTCGTTTCTACCCATGCTGTTCCCGAGTTGTTCCGCATTGTCTCAGATTCAGTAAGACATGCCCTTCAAATTTCCTCCTCTCCATTCATCCATTTAAGTATGGATATGTGGACAAGTAGCAAAACGGAGGGGAGTTCATATCTGTGTATAACTGCACACTGGGCGTAGGTGCCGGGAGTTGTTTGTGATGCTGGTAGTGTGAATAATCAGTGCAGGAAGGTGGATTGTCACAGTAGCAATCTTCCTGGAATTCGCCAGCATGCAACAAGCTATGCACAGTGTGACCTGTTCACACAGTGAGAAACATGTTGACATGGTACTGACTGAAATTGACAGATGGCTAAACCCTCTGTCCCTGAGAGCTGGGTTCATAGCAAGTGACAATGGGTCAAATGTGGTGAAATGCATCACAAATAGTGTTTTTTTCCGTGTTCCATGCATGGCCCACTGTTTAAATCTTGTGGTTCAGGAGTTTCTGCAGCACCCTGACGTAAAGGAAATGCTGACCATTGCACAACGTATCTGCTCTCACTTTTCAAGATCTGGAAAGGCCTGTGACCAACTGCGGCAGTTGCAGATACAAAACAGCCTGCCTCAGCACCACTTGAAGCTGGAAATTGTCACCTGATGGAACGCCATGTTATTCATGGCAGAGAGGTTGTATGAACAATACAAAGCCATCACAGAATATCTGGTTATGCACACTAGCCATGACAGTTCTGGGGCCTCCATGTCTATGACGACTAAACAGTGGCGCCTCACGGACTCTGTAATAACAATTTTGCGGCTTTTTGAACATGCCACACAGGCAGTGAGTGGTGAGTCTGCCTCCATTAGCCAATCAATTCCACTGCTGCAGGTGCTGAGGCAGACATTGGTGAATGTACAGCATAGCCTTGATGTTGCCGGAGACGGTGGTAGCAGTATGTTGCTGCAACACATGCTGACAGTATTTGACCAGAATCGTCACATTGTGAGCATTCAGCGTAGTGACAACTTTGCCATGGCAACAATGCTGGACCCACGATATAAACGTGGAATTTCATCAGTACTGGAGGGAGGGCCTGAACAGGTAAAAAATATCAGTGGCAACTGGTTCGCTTGGTTTATGGGGCACAGATGTCACGTGCCAAGGTTTGCAAACCTCAGCAGCGTAATCCAGCTGAAGGTGTAGCTGGAGGACCAGCAAGCATATCATGCAAGGGTATGGGGACTGTAGTTCCTGGTGGTCTGTCATCCAAAGTGGTTGGTGTCAACCCGCTTTGGGAGGCTTTGTCCCAAGTGGGTATTTGTGAAATCAATGATTCCGGGGGACAGGCTGAAGCATCAACAATCAGACTTAGTGCGGCACAGAGAATGGTTGAGTCATATTTGTCTGAAAACAGGCATCTGACAATAAGTGAAGATCCTCTTTTGTACTGGAGTGGAAAGGTCAGTGAATGGCCAGAGCTGACTGCAGTGGCACTGAAGTACCTCACGTGCCCACCCTCCAGTGTAAGTGTTGAGAGGGTATTCAGCTCAGCAGGTGCAATAGTCAGGGATCGTCAGACAAACCTGTCTCCTGTAAATGTTAGTTTGCTAACATTCATTAAAATGAATGAGAGGCACATACCAGCACAGACTGCAACCTCGGTATTCGTACCCCGGCCTAGTCATGGTGGTCTTGCTGATGTGGAAATGGAGCATCCTGGTGGCACTGGTAGTGGCTGCCTGAAATGGCCCACCACTGACGTAGATGATGACACAATGGAGAAATAATTTCCCAGTGGTCAGACTTCAGACATCGATGACTGTGAGGGCAGTTTCTTTATGAGGATGATGATGTGTTAATGTTGTCAGGTTTTAACTGCAGTATTTAAAAGGCGGTGTGCCCCCCCACCCCAGACCACCACCACCGGGACTGATGTTATCCAAGTCTGCTGCCACCATGAGTCTGTCTGCCCACCCCAGACCACCACCACCACCACCACCGGGACTGATGTTATCCAAGTCTGCTGCCACCATGAGTCTGTCTGCCCTCCATGGACCACCAGCACCACCGGGACTGATGTTATCCAAGTCTGCTGCCACCATGAGTCTGTCTGCTCCTCATGGACCACCACCACCACCGGGACTGATGTTATTCAAGTCTGCTGCCACCATGAGTCTGTCTGCCCCTCATAGATCACCACCACCACCACCACCGGGACTGATGTTATCCAAGTCTGCAGCCACCATGAGTCTGTCTGCCCACCACGGACCACCACCACCACCGGGACTGATGTTATCCAAGTCTGCTGCCACCATGATTCTGTCTGCCCTCCATGGATCACCACCACCACCGGGACTGATGTTATCCAAGTCTGCTGCCACCATGAGTCTGTCTGCCCACCACGGACCACCACCACCACCGGGACTGATGTTATCCAAGTCTGCTGCCACCATGAGTCTGTCTGCCCCTCACGGACCACCAGTCTACCAGTGCACCACCACCACCACCGGCTTCTTAATATTTAAACCATAAAGTGAGTATGTGCACTCATGTTTGTTATGCTGCCTCACTTCCTTAAGTTGTCTGTTTTGTTTTCTGTAGCTTTTCAGAGCCGCAGTGGCAAAACACACACAGTACACTTATTTTGTTTCTTTTACAGGAGAACAAAAACAGGCTGCATCGCTAATATTACTCGTTGGGAAAGATGCTGTAGCTATACCATACAGACAGAGAGGAAGCGATGTAATGTACATGTGAAATCCATTCTGGTAAGTATGAAGATTTTATTTCATTCGTTTCATTGCTTTGTAAAGACTGCTGCAAATATTGCAAACAACAGGTTGTCTTAGTACTTGACCAGATGTGTCTCTAGTCTGAAATGCAACTTAGTTGGCAATAGGGATTGAGATTTGAGAACCAGGGAGGGACACATAATGAAGTTGTAACTTTTAAGAAGTCATTCATTTCTTTTTTTAGGAAAATTCGAGATACTTTGTTGGTCTGTCAAAGTGGCCTTATCCAAAAAAGTAATTGTCAACATGATCAGGCACACCCCTTCCCGACCCGAGCTTGGGCACACATGCAACGCGCAGAAGTCATTTCATTAGATGACCATGACCATCATTAAGAACCGGACTCCAGAAGGATGCTGATGAAATCTGTGAAGAAATAAAAAAATAAGAAACCATTACAGACAAAACAGAAAATATGATTCCCCCCCCCCCAAAAAAAAGAAATACTTACCTTCATGTGCTTGAGAGTTATCCATTTCCAGTTAAGTGCAAAAAATTCTCATTGAGCACTGGACAGGCACAGCAACAGTTCGGAGATGGAGTCACCTGTGTGTGATGCAGAATAATAGCATGAGTACATGTCCATGTCAAGTTCAACCCCCCCATCATCACCTACAAAATACACAACCATATATCTATATATATATATCTACTCACCAAGGCTACTATTACTGTACATCCAAAGGGCACCTTTCAATCCAGTTGAGATGATCACTTTTCACTTCTCTGCACACAAAGTGGATGCATTCTGGGCTGCAGAAAAAATCTGGGGACTCTGTGCCATCGTTGAGCGCCTGACTGAGTGCGCCATAAATTCTTGGGGACTTTGTATGTGCTGAAACAGTCTCATTTCATTGTGTTACTACTTGTCAATTTTCTGGACACATGGAGGATGCATTCTGGGGCTGCAGAAAAAATCTGGGGACTCTGTGCCACTGTTGTGCGCATGACTGAGTGCGCCATAAATTCTGGGGGACTTTGTATGTGCTGAAACACTCTCATTTCACTGTGTTACCACTTGTCAATTTTCTGGACACAAGACAGATGCCTTTTGTGGATGCAGAAAAATGAGGCACCAAAACAGTGCACACACACAAAACACACAGACACTTAACAGAAGGAAGGAGCCCCAGAATACAAAGTGTAACACATACCGAAGACAACAAAAAAAGGGCATAATTACATACAAGGGTCAGGGATGGTGTAGGAATACATTTTATGGCACAGCAAGGAAGGTGGGGGGAGGGAACATGGTGTGAGGAAACAAAACTAATGTGGGATCCTATGGTGATCCAGCAGCAGTTCCAGCATGGACATAATTTGAAGCTGATATCCCTCTATGTCATCCAGCCGCGCTGCTCCACACCACTCATCCTCTCTCTGTTCTCCTCAACAGCACTCCAGAGAACTGCAAAGTCAGACAGTGCTACATGCACTTCTCTGGTGTCCACTCCTTTGACAGGCTGACCTGCTGGTGGTGGTGGTGGTGGTGGTGGTGGGGGTGCTGGTGGAGCAACAGGTGCTGCTGTGGTCTTCCTCTTCTTAGGGATGTCACGCCCGCTATGCACAGCGGCACCCTCTGCCATGGAATGGCCAGCAGGTGCAGACATAGTCCGTTCTGTGGCAGCCTGCCACTCCAACTGGTGGTGATTAAGCATATGGGTGTGCTGGCCCCCAGTCCCCGGGTGACGCACCCGGGGGCCACGGCGCACCTCCACCGCACGTAGACGACACTTCATCACACTGCTGTCCCCCCCGACACAGTCAAAAAACTGTCAAACAATGGAGGTGCTGGGAGGACCAGGCAGGGGAGGGTCAGATGAACTGGCAGTAGGCTGCTCATGCTGCTCAACAGTACTGATGGTGGGATCCAGACCTGGGCCTGGGGGAAACAGGCACATCCTGCTCCAAAGGACCTTGTGCTGGACTTGGTGGTAGTGGTGGTGGTGGTTGAACTGCCTCAGAGCCAGGAGGCGGTACTGGTCCTGCTTCCGGGGGTTGGACACTCACAAGTTTAGAGCGGTCCAACACAAATGGGCACCCATGCCCCCCACTCATGTGCACGGTATGATGTGTACTACCATGCTCTCCCAGAGCTACCCCTGCCCCAGACATTCCCTCACCCTGCTCCATCTCATGACACAAGCACAACACACACACAGTCACACACACACACAGACAAACAACAAAGTAGGTAAGAAAAATAAAATTTACAGAAAGAACAAATTAAGTAAAAAACAGTACAGAAAAGACAAAAAAATGTAGCTTTTAAAAAGCTGTTGGGTTAAGTATCAAATTTTAACTCTCTGCAATCAAAAAAACACTCCTCTCTCTAGTACACACACACTCCTCTCTCTCTCAGTCTGCACAGGAGAAAGTGAAAGTGTCTGTGTGACTCCCTTCCTTCCTGCCTGACTAAACAGCATGTGACTTATAGTACTGTAAGCCATGTGATCTGTGGGGGGCCTGCCAAGTCTGAAACACCAAGTGGATCTCTTAGAATCATAATGAGGAACACAAAGTCCATTAAAAACAATGACTTCGCCTTACTTCGCGTTCTCATTATGCTAATGTAGGGGAGTGGCAACGCGAAGTGCCCACTTTGCATGCACTTCGCCAGCGAATTTTAAATTCACTGCATCTCTACTGCCAAATACTTCAGAGACCCAGCTCAGTTTGACTTTAGCTGTCTCAGATTGCAATAGATGGGTACTCTTGTAGGAGAGCAATCCCTGCTCCCAACCTGTAGAGATGATTCAATATTTTCCAACATTTAACTGGGGAGCAAACATCTTTCAAATGCCAGGTTACCCATTTGAGGGGTACTATGGGCATCTTAATTGGCACAGAGCAGGGGTGTAGCTATGTAGGATTTATTGCTTTATAACCTGAGAGCTGTTGTTAGAACATAATACATCATAGCTCGCTTAACACCATTACAGTGAGTAGTGAAGGGGGAAGATCCATCTGGCCATCCTTCCCTCTCATCACTAATTCAGCAGCAAAGCTATTGAGGTGTAACTGGTGGCTGACAAGATTTGATCTCTTGAGAACCGATTAACCAGTTTAAAAAGGTTATAGCAACATTAATAACACTTTTAACTATGAAAAGGAGACAATATAACTATAGAATTATGGTAATAAGAAACATATTCTTGGGGTCAGGGCTAGACCCAAGTGGTGGTGGAGGCCCCCAGATTGGTAATCCTTGGCCCATTGCATACCTACCCTGAGGGTAGAAAATCTTTCGAATCCAGACTTGGTTTATGCCACCTGAGTGAAAATGACTAATACCTGCTGCAGTAAAACTGAAACATAGAAACATAGACGTTGAAGGCCGATAAGGACCGCAAGGCCCATCCAGTCTGCCCATTTCTTTTTCTACCTTATGAATGCGCCATAGGCCTTTGCTGTGTCAATGGCCTATCTATTCATACTCATCTGTATTGCACCCTTATGCCTATCCCATGCCTGTTTGAAGCCCTGCACTGTATTCATATCCACCACTTCCTGAGGTAGGCTGTTCCATGCATCCACCAGCCTTTCTGTGAAAAAGAACTTCCTCACATTACCCCTTAATCTGCCTCCCTCTAATCGCATGCTGTGCCCTCTTGTCCTCCTACTTTTCTTATATTGAAACATGTTAGACTCTTTCACCTTGTTAATGCCCTTAAGGTGTTTGAATGTTTCGATCATATCACCTCTCTCCCTCCTTTGCTCTAGGGTATACTTATTGAGTTCAGTTAATCTGTCCTCATATGTTTTCTGATGAGGTCCCTGCACCATTTTGGTTGCCCTTCTCTGGACTGCCTCAATTTGGTTAATGTCCTTGTGAAGGTGTGGCCTCCAGTACTGCACGCAGTACTCCAGATGGGGCCTAACCAGTATTTTGTAAAGAGGGATTATTACCTCTCTCTTCCTAAATGTGATACCCCTACTAATACACCCCAACATCTCTCTAGCCTTACCTACTGCTTTAGAGGTCTGCTTGGATGATTTCAGGTCATCGGTGATGATGATGCCCTAGTCTCTTTCTTCCCTTGTGACTGCCAGCAACTCCCCTCCCAGCCTGTAGGTGGCTTCATGGTTTCTCTTCCCTATGTGCATGATCTTGCACTTCTTTGCATTAAACCCCAGTTGCCACTCTTCCGACCATTTTGCTAGTTTATCCAGATCTCTTCTCATTCTGCCCACACCGTCTGGATCATCTACTCTATTGCAGATCTTCGTGTCATCTGCAAACAGACAAACTTTGCCCTGCAGTCCATCTGCAATGTCACTGATGAAGATATTGAAGAGGACTGGCCCCAGGACTGATCCCTGAGGTACCCCATTTGTGACTTGCATCTCTTCTGACTGTATACCATTTACCACCACTCTCTGTTTTCTGCCCGTCAACCAGTTTGCCACCCTGTTGACCAATGTCTGACCCACCCCAAGCCTACCTAGCTTGTTAATCAATCTTCTATGTGGAACAGTATGGAAAGCTTTGCTGAAGTCAAGGTATGCAACATCAACTTTTCCCCCTTGGTCCACCACTCTGGTTACCCAGTCAAAGAAATCTATGAGATTAGTTTGACAGGACCTTCCTTTTGTAAACCCATGCTGTCTTGGATCCTGTGCTCCTATGGATTCCAGGTGTTGCACTAGCCTTTCCTTAAGGAGTGTCTCCATAATCTTGCCCACTACTGAGGTGAAACTGACTGGTCTGTAGTTCCCTGCCTTCACTCTGCTTCCACTCTTGTGGAGTGGGATCACATGAGCCCTTCTCCCTTCTTCTGGGACCTCTTCTGTGCTCAGAGACACACTAAACAGTTCTGATAATGGCTCTGCTAGTTCCACCCTTAGTTCCTTTAGTACCCTGGGATGTATGCCATCAGGTCCCATTGCCTTGTCCACCCTGAGCGTATCGAGCTCTTGTGGGACCCTTTCTTTTGTGAAAGGACTAGTGCACACCTCCCTCCCTCCTGTGTCCATGGTGCAGAGCAGTGGGCCCTGCCCTACTTTCTCTTCAGTAAATCATGAGCAGAAGTATCTATTTAGGATAGATGCCTTTACATGGTCCTCCTCCTCACACGCACCCTTATCCCCTTTGATTTTAGCACTACCCCTCTGTACTTTCTCCTTTCACTAATGTATCTATAGAAAGTCTTGTCACCTTCTTTTACTGTTCACCCTAGTGTTTCCTCGGGTTGGGCCTTTGCCTGCCTTACTGCCTTCCCTGCTTCCCTTAGGGAAGTTTGGTGTGCCTCCCTACCTTCGTCCTGCTGTGTTCCCTTATATTTCCTGAAGGCCAGCCTTTTGGCTCTGATCTTTTCTGTTACTGTGTTTGGCAACCAAAGTGTTTTTCTTCTTCTTTTGCACTTCGTTTTCTCACTAACTCAATGGGATGTTGCTTCAAGTAACATAGAAACATAGGCTTTGATGGCAGAAAAGGACCGCTTGGCCCATCTAGTCTGCCCATTTCCCTACCTACAGGATAGGCTGCAGATTCTAGTTAACCAACAGCCTATTTTTTCCTACCCCCCACAAGAATTGCCTTATGTCTGTCCCATGCAGTCTTGAATTCTCCCACAGTTTTAAACCCAACAACCTCCTCAGGAAGGCTGTTCCATGCATCCACTACCCTCTCTGTGAAATAATACTTCCTCACATTACCACTGAACTGCCCTCCTTCTATCTTTAAATTGTGTCCCCTTGTTCTTGCACGTTTCTTTTCCTGAATGATGCTACCCTCTTGGACTTTGTTGATTCCACTGAGGTACTTAAAAGTTTCTATCATGTCCCCCCTCTCCCTTCTTTCCTCAAGGGTATACATATTAAGCTCCTTTAGTCTCCCTCATACGGCTTCTCTTGCAGACCCTGCACCATTTTAGTTGCCCCTCTGGACTTCCTCTATCCTGTCTATGTCCTTGCGGAGATGGGGTCTCCAGAACTGGACGCAGTACTCCAGATGGGGTCTCACCAACTGTCTGTACAGAAGGATAACAACTTCCTGTTTTCTGCTGCTGATGCCTCCCTATACATCCCAGTATACCCCAGCCCTCCCTATTGCCTTCTCACATTGCTTGCTAACCTTAGGTCATCTGATATGATTACCCCAGGTCCCTTTCCTTTTTGTTGTTGTTACTACCTCCCCACCCATTGTGTATTCTTCCCTGGTTCTTGTTTCCCAGGTGCATTATTTTGCACTTCTTTGCATTGAATCCTAGCTGCCATACTTCTGACCATTCCTCCAACCTTGCTAAGTCCCTCTTCATCCTTTCCACGCCTCCTTGTGTATCAACCCAGTTGCAGATCTTTGTGTCATCTGCAAAAAGGCATACTTTTCCTTCCAGTCCCTCTGCAATGTCACTGATGAAGACATTAAAAAGGACTGGACCCAATACTGAACCCTGCGGTACCCCACTAGTAACCCCTCTTTCTTCAGAGTGGACTCCATTTACAATTACCTTCTGTGTCCTGTTGTGCAGCCAATGTTTTACAGGCTACCACCCTGGGACCCACTCCCAGGCTGGTTAATTTGACTATTAATCTTTGTGTGGGACTCGCGCCAAATGCCTTGCTAAAGTCTAGGTAGGCCATGTCCACAGCCCTCCCTGGTCTACTACTTTGGTCACCCAGTCAAAGAAATCTATTAGATTCTGCCTGACATGACCTTCCCGCTGTGAACCCATGCTGCCTTGGGTCCTGTGCTCCACTGGCCTCTAGGTACTCAACTATTCTTTCCTTCAGAAGTGACTCCATCACTTTCCCTACCACAGAGGTCAGACTGACAGGTCTGTAGTTTCCTGCCTCTGAATTGGTCCCACTTTTGTGAAGGGGAATCACATCCGCCTTCCTCCAGTCCTTGGGTACCACACCATCCTCCCATGATTTATTAAAAAGAGTAGCCAGTGGTTTCACTAGTTCCTCCCTTAATTCTTTTAGAATTCTGGGGTGAATTCCATCAGGACCCATTGCTTTGTCCACCTTCAGTTTTAGGAGTTCTTGCAGAACCCTTTCTTCTGTGAAAGGACTGAGATCGACCCCCCTATCAAGAGTGCTTCTGTTAATTGGATTAGGCACTTCCCCTCCTTTTGTGAATACTGAGCAGAAATATTCGTTCAGTATCCCTGCTTTTTCACTGTCCCCCTCTGCCCACCCACCGTTCATTCTATTCAGCCTCACTATCCCTCCCTTTGTCTTTCTATGCTCGCTGATTACCTATAAAAGGTTTTATCCCTCTTCTTAACTGAGTTGGCTATCTTTTCCTCAGTTTGGGCCTTTGCTATTCTGACTTCCCTCCCTGCTTCCTTCTGCCTTAACTGGTACAGCTCTCTGTCCTGCTCCTTCTGTGTTTCCTTAAACTCTGGAATGCTATCTTTTCTTCCTGACTTTCACAGCCACCTCTTTTGAGAACCATAGTGGCTTTTTCTTTCATTTTGATTTGTTTATTTGTGTCACACAAAAACGTGTTGCCTCTGTGATGGCAGTTTTGATGATTCCCCATTGTTGCTCCACACCTCCTTCTAGCCTGTTTGCTAGTGCTTTTCTGAGGCAGTCTCCCATCTTGCCAAAGTCAGCCATCCTAAAGTCCAGTACCCTCACTTTTGTATGGCTTGACTCTGTAGCTGAGTTTAATGTGAACCACACTTTGATGGTCACTTGTCCCCAGATGGCAACCCACTTCTAGATCTGAGATCCTCTCACTGCCCCTGTTTAAGAGTATGAGGTCTAAGATTGCTCCCTCACGAGTGGGTTCCAAAACTAGCTGTCTGAGGCCTGCCACCTGTAGGGCATCAAGAATGGCCCTGCTCTTGGATGTGGCTGCAGCAAATGTGCTCTAGTTAACATCTGGCATATTCAGGTCTCCCATCAACAGTATCTCCCCTTTCTCTGCCATTCTAAGAATGCCTTCTATCATATCCTTGTCCATTCTCTCCCCCTGACATGGGGGTCTGTACACAACCCTTGTGCGGATTGTGGTGCCCTTTCCAGTCTCCAAGGTGACCCACAGTGCCTCCTCTCCTCCCTGTTTACTCTTTTTTTCAATTGCTTTTATCCCTTCCTTTACATAGAGAGCTACTCCTCCCCCTCTTCTCCCCTCCCTGTCTCTCCCTGTAGGTTGTGTACCTGGTATGTTAACATCCCAGTCATGGTTCTCTGTGTACCATGTTTCTGTGACTGCTACGATATCCAGGCATCCCTCTTCCATCAAGGCCACCAGCTCAGGGAGCTTGTTGCCCAGACTACGGGCATTGGTACTCATTACCCTCCATTTCCTGATGGCCTTACTCCCTTTTTCCCCATCTCCGTCCTTCCTGCCTTTGTCACTTTCTCCATTTACCCCTACCCTTCTCCCTATCGACACCTCTATGTTGGTGTTTGCCGCACTTACTTCCGTGATTATTTGGGAGGGGCTAGGATTTCCCTGCTCCTTTCCATTGCCTCCTCCCTTGACTAGTTTAAATGCTTGCCAATGAAGCATTTAAACCTATCACCTAGGATCCTGGTTCCCCTCCTGGACAGATGCAGCCCATCATGCCAGTATAGGCTTGCATCACCCAGGTGGACCCCAGTCTCCAATGAAGCCAAATCCCTGAGCTCCACACCAGTTTTTTAACCACTGATTGAATCCCATGGTGTGGAACACCCTAGCCTCTCCTATGCCATAGATGGGCAGCACCTCCGAGAAGGTTACTGTGTGTGCTACTTGACTAAGGCCCCTCCCCAATTTCGCAAACTCTTCCTGCACTTCTCTAATCCCTTTCTTAGCCAGGTCATTTGTCCCTAGGTGGACAATGACATCCAGGTCCCTCCCCTGTGCAGCTGCTCTGGCAATCCTGAGGATCTCTCCCTGTTCCTCAAGCCATGGCGCCAGGCAGGCACCTTACCTCCCTCTCCCCTTCCTCCCCCAGTTCTACCTTCCTAACAATGGAGTCCCCCACCAGGAGTTGTTTCCTTCCCCTGCAGGGTCCCCTGCCACCCTCCTGTGGGTCTCCTTTGTGGAGGTTCCCAGCATCCTCCTTGGTCTCCACTGTGGGTGCCTCCATAGAGGAACCACACTTTGCCAGAATTGCATAGTTGTCTGACTCTAATCTTTACTTTATTTGCCTCCTAACCTAGTAAAGCTTTTCATGTGTAGCTTGCTTTGGTAGTTCGGAGGGTGAACTGTGGAGGAGAGACCCCTCCTAGACTAACTGGAGGAAGTCAGTACAGCACAGTGGTTTAAGGCTCTGAGCTGCAAACCTGAAGACCTGGGTTTGAATCCCAAAGCCCCCACTTGCATACTGTGTGATCCTGAGCAAGTCATTTATCTTCCCTGTACTCCCAGGTCATACCTGTACAAAAAAAAACTTTCAGGTTTGTGTGTCTGTCTCTCCTGGTAAAAAAATTAAAGTAGCTAAATAAATAACTTAAGGAAGCAGCCAAGCCAGATCTAGTCAGATGGGAAAGGTTAACATGGGGATGGAGGACAGACTGACAGACTCCTGCCACTCCTGCCACCATTTTCTGTATCCTCTCCTGGGGTTTTGAAGATGCACTGCCTGACTGCGGGTGTGGTTATTTATAGTTACAACCCCAGTGTTTTGTTTTGCAAATATTTTATTACGGAAATGGTTCTTGATAGCTCCCACATTACTTGTGTGGATAATTAGCTGGTGCAGTGGTGGAGACAGGTCTGTTGTAATTTTTAAATTAAATCTATACCTAATCTTGCATTTAAAGTGCAGCACTGTAGTCCTAATCATTTTAGCACTGTTGTCCTTCAGTGTGAGTTCAATGCCCTAATCTTTTAACAGAAATGAATGGTGCAATTGTACCTTGTGTGTATATAGTATCTGACCGTGCTGGCTTCCAACCTGTTTTTATCTTGTTTCTGTTGACTGGGAATGGAGGACTAGGACAAGAAAATTCTGTTAATTTTTAGCCTGCCCTTGTCCTTAGGGCTGGGGAAGGGAGATCATATGGTTGCCAACTGACATTGAACCAGATGAAGCTGTTGGTGGTATTTCTAGTATTTACTATTTTTGCACACAGTCTTCTTTTCTGTTGTATGTAATTGGGATTGGTGTACTACTGTGGGTACAGTCTTGGTTATTGGCAGACAGTACTGTCAGTTTTACTTTTTCCCCACAGACCATGCTGATCGCAGTTGTGCTGGATTTGCTGCTGACAGAAGCAGAATTTGTTTTGCATCCCATTTACAGCAGATTTTGTGCAGCTGGATAACAGTTATCTGCCTTTAAGGAAGGCTCTTCCATCATCCTCCTCCACAGAACAGTGTAGATGGCTGGCTACCACACTGGTACTCTCTGGTCTAGTTGCCTGTCTTTGTAGTTCTTATTCTGATGAAATGGAAGAGTAAACACTGCATAAAACACCATTTGTGTGTCAGGACTGCTTTGTTCAATAGTTCCGCGACAAAGGTGAATGTTCTCCACCAGACTTTAAAAAACAGTACTGGGCATTTTATATGCAGTCATTGGAAATGTTCCATACATAAGGGCACAATTGCGATCTGGCCAGTGCACCATCATTTTGTCGCAGTATTACCTGTGAGATCTTGGGGGGGCAGTACACGAAAACCAGGACTTTTTTATTACTTTGCCCCCCCCGTAAAAAAACAAACTATGCCCCTGCATGTACCCCATAATGCAATAGCTGGACACTCACCTGGCCATTTTGGGCATACCATGGGTGGTTGGGTATTGCACCCTAGCTACCTGCAAGTGGGTCTGTAATGTTAAATTAGTCATCAGAAATTTCATACAAACCTCTGCTGCTGTAAGAAAATGTGTAATCCATAGACATTTACCACTTTTATAATCTAGTTATCACAATAAACATGTAACAGAAGCAGTTTGACACAGAAAATGACTGAATGGTGGCAGCCATCTTGTTTTTGGTCATGTGACCCAGGGGGATGTAGCTATGGGTACAATCTGGGCCTTGATTTAGTCCTTCACTTACCTGTTATGTAAAACAGGCAACTTCTTACTTTTTCTTTCTGAATTTATTGGCCTATGCCCCATAATGCAATAGGTGGACCCCTCATGGGTCAGCTTGACCCTACCATGGGTGGTTGAGTATGGCACTCCAGCTATCTGCAGTTGGGTTTATAATGTGAAATTAGTGATCAGAAATTTCATCCAAGCCCTTGCTGATGTAACAAAAGGTGTAATCCATTGACATTTACCACTTTTATAATCTAGTTATCCCTACAAACGTGTAACAGAAGCAGTTTGACACAGAAAATGATTGAACGGTAGACGCCATCATGTTTTTGCTCATGTGACCATGGGGCTGTAGATATGGGTACTATCTGGGAGTTGATTTACTCATTCACTTCCCTTTCATGTAAAACAGGTTACTTCATACTTGTCCTTTATTGATGTATTTACATGTACCCCATAATGCAATAGGTAGACACCCCTTGGGCCAGCATGATCATAGCATGGGTGGTTGGGTATGGCACCCCAACTATCTGCAGGTGTGTCTATAATGTTAAATTAATTATCAGAAATGTCATCCATGCCCCTGCTGCTGTGAGAAAAGGTGTATTCCTTTGATATTTACCTATTTTATAATCTAGTTATCTGTTATACCTGGGTTATATACCACAACTGACCCACATGTAACTGTAATCTTATATTGCTACAAGTATTAGTGCCTTACACAGTCTTGTAATATTTTGTATTGTTTTATTTCTTATCTTAGTGTTCTTTATTATATTTTCTATGCTTATAGCTGTCTGAAATATATTTACCTGTATGCTATGTTTCTGCCATAATTTCTGCTATACTCAAAATCACTCATATTTTGTAGTTTTCCACTATTGTGACACATAATGTGCTTTTTTGCTTATGTTGCATATATTTCCAGACAGTCTGGAAATAACAATAGGTAACACTTATCCTAGCTGAGCTACCGTTTTGTAAAATATATGCCAACCATGAACTCTTGCTTTCTGGGGTCCACCCTGATATTACACTCTGTATGCTATTTCCAATTGTATTGGTCTGCCTTATCCAAATGTTGCTTTCTTATTAGCAGAGTATATATTTAACTTCCAGCCAGCCCCTCCCCAGTCTCTGAGATCTTAGTGTTTTTCCGTACATTTGTTCTTTTCATATTTAGATTTATTTAGTATGTGCAACCCTGGGACTGACTGGTGGAAATCATCCTTTTTGTAACTCCTTGTTATATGCTTTGGCATGAGTATGTAATCAATGCTTCCTTTATCACTTGTTTGCCCTGCGTTTTCCTTACTCAGCACATGCATACGGGAACCTGAATTACTGTATAAGCTGGACTTATAATTAACATTATTGGTGATCTGTGGCTGATGCTGTGACTAGTGAGGAATTCATAATAGGCAAGTTGCTGTGTGTGTTGTTTAATTCTTCTCAGTCTGTTTTTACAGTGTGACTTCTAAGGCACTAGGGACCCCTGATTTTATTCAGACAGGCTGCCTTTGTCTACTGGTTACAATAACAACGGAGTGAGTAGAGATGCAACAAAAATAAAAATAAAACGCAGCTGTTTGTGGTAACTTTTTTCTGTCTTTTAAAGGTATCCACACACATCTCCTATTTACCAGTGTTCATCTACTGTGATTCAGAACACAGCAGTTGACCAGCAAATGGTTAAAGGTTCCCCTGCTTAACAGACATATATATGGTAATTAGCAAGGAGCTGAGTGAAGATATCTCAGTTTGTCTTAAAATACATAGTAGTTGGGAATGCTATAATGTATTAACTAAAGATGAGTTAATCACATAAGTTTCAGATCTAATCATATTAATATGTGAGCAGTATCTAACACTGAGACAGTCAACTAACAACTGATCTGCTAAGGGCCTGCTTCTAGCAATGTTGTTAGCATTGTTTGAGGCTTCATTACAGATGTTGATTTCTATGAAGTCTTCCTAAACTCCCCCCACTGGCTCCCCTTGTTCAACTGGCAGGGCTGCTCCTCTCACACATGGCACCAATGAGAGGGATGGGGGGTTTCACTATGAACAGTTCTGTTTACCAATACTTCTACTTCGTAGCCTGCTGTTCTCAGACAGGCAAACCAAGTGTGGCAACTACCTGGCTCACACCTGGGGGGATCACTTAGCATGGTCATCAACCTGGGTCCCTGGGAGAAAATGTTTGCTCAGTATTTTGCTAGGTTTGCAATTCTGGTCAGGGGAACCCGAGTAAATCCAGACACAATGGAAGCAATAACAGTACCATCCAAACCAGGTTGGGATTCTAGAGTGTGGCTTTTATTTACATACACAGTGAATAATATAAAGCTAAGGTGGACCCCCGCAGGGCTACTCTCACTGGTAATGCAGATTACTGAGGTACAGAGCACATACACAGTGAACCCTCAGGTTCTGAATGGAACTTGGCACACATGGCCAAACTGCTACACTTCCTTTGACTTGGCACCCTCAGCCAGTACTAGGAGACTGTCTCATATTTCATGAGGAATTCATGGTGGCTCCCTCGACCACCTCTAAGCACACTCAGGCTCACAGAAAAATCCAAAATCCCACATCTGGGTATTTTCTTCAGGCACTGACCAAGTGCACTGAGAGAAAATAAAGGTGCCCAAACTGAACCTGGAGAGGTGAACATGGTTACTCCAGATGGGGGGGTCTCCCACATTTTGCTTCCAAATTTATACTCGGCCATTCTTCTGGTTAATAACACCTTACTCAGAAAACTCTTGCACATGCTATCTTGAAATGTCTTTCACATTTAACATTTTACTTTTCACACCTCTGAGGTGTCATGAAATTGAAAGTTCTGTAATTGGCAATGTCTTTACTCTAGACCCCCACTTTAGCAGATGCTTTTAAATCAGACACGAACTAAAAGTTATGTACTTGGCAAGCCTCTCTCTGGACCCTATAGTAGGCAGACACTTTTAACAGAAACAGTCTTAAAAGTTCTGTACTTGGCTAGTCTCTCTCTGGACCCCATAGTAGGCAGATACTTTAACAGAAACAGTCTTGGTGACAGGGTCCCTTTGTCAGAGAAAAACTCACCACATGAATGCAGGTGCCCCAGGGCTTTTTCCACACAAAGGTTTTGGGTACTCACAGAAAAAATGAATCTCAAGCAGCTTCACCACACTCCAGCTGGACCAGGGGATTGCCCCTGAATCCTGGAATTCCACCTCATCCCTCCAGGAATGGGGCACTGGAAACCCCTCTAGGAATGGTCTCTACCACTTCACTCACTGGTCTTCTATGTTCTTCTTCTAGGGCGAGAACAAACTACCCAATCTCCAGAGGTAGCTCTCTCTCAGAGCTAAATCTGAGGAGATGCCTACTGCAACACTCTTCACTCTACAGACTACTCACTCTAACCCAACATTTTGCTGCTTACCTCTGCAGCTAACATTCCATTGTGGCTTATGCTGCTGCGAAAATTCTGCAAAAATTCTAAAGTGACATCATCACTCCAGCTCAGCTGAGACTGAAAACAGGGTGTGACCATGTGAAATCCATTTAATTGGCATCTTACAAGCTGCCTCTCCCTGCCTTCCACTGATTCTAAGTGGGATTCTAGTAACCCCTGGGAACAAGGGGGTTACATCTAGTTTTAATGACTATAAGAGATTAGTTGGTGAGAACACTGTAGAACACTCTAAAAATGTAACCATACTTCATTCTGAGCTGCAGGCATTACATCAGCAGTGTGACTGCCAGTTAGCTACCTCAGATGAACACTCTGACATGAAAGTGCATGAGCTGCATGAACTTTGTGATAAACTTCAGCTTGATGAATGGCAAGTTTTACAAATTAATGATATACTCTCTAATACTAATGAGTCTTTGATTCAGGAGAATGATGACTTAATAGCTGAGTGCAAACAGGGGGAGTCATTATTTAAAACAATTGAAGCTAGATCATGTAGAGTTGTTTGCCGCCTACAGGGTGTTACAGAAAGATGTGTATAGAGGTTTGTTTGCAACAAATGCAAAGGTTAATCATGACAAATGTTTTGCTAAAATGGTGAAGTTATGCCAACATTTCTTCCTTTTACAAGGTCACTTTGAAGCTATGAAGGGCTTTTATTATGTCCCCATTGATGTTTCTTCTTCTGGGGAAGAGAACTCTGATGCAGAGAGTTCTGTAGATTGATCAGTACAGGCTAGCCCCATGGTTGTCCCTGTTTTGTCACAAAATGGTGGATGTCCTCATTCACATAATATAGGTGGATGTCAGTATCTCGTGCAGCAGTGCTATTCACAAAATGGCACTGACCTACAACAGGATTGCCACCCTCAGGAGGTCCTCCTCCAAAATAGCCATGCCCATACCCTCCTACAAAATGGCTGCACCCATACAGCCTGTGCCCTACAACAAAATGGCCGATGGCAGCAAGCCAAGGATAACTTAAAGCTATCCTACCCCCCTGCAATTGCTGTTTTGAATTCAAAGGACAGAGTAGAAATTAATGCTATGATTGAAGAGGCTATACAGAGGCTGGAGATTGCTGATGAGCAGCAAAAACAGACTGCACGAGGAGGTTAATAAAATGATTAAGGAAGCTAGTTCACAGGAAAGTGTACTGAAGTCAGTTGCACAGACTGCTGCAGAAATTGCACACAAAACCTCCAGAGCGGTAGCTCTAGAAGCTGACCAGAAACCACCTACAGACAACCCCATGCAGGTTGTCCATTCAGCACAACAAATTGCTGGCAGCATTGGGTGTATGCTGCCTAATGATAATTTGAGCTGTAATCTGGTGGCAAATGTGAGCTCACACTGTGAAATGCTTAGCCTTCCAGAGGACTGTAAGGTTAAAGTTTTAAGGCTGACAATCGAACCTGGTCTCTGGTCCAATCTTAAGCCAGCTTACGGAATGGCGCTAATGTGGATTTTGATGATATCTGTACTAATTTGTTGTCTGCTGCCAACCCAGGAGTTGTGGATGTGCATTTAACCTTGAGTGTGAGACAACAGACTAGAAAATCCCCTGCCTCATACCATTCCCATTTGTGGATGGCTTATCACTCAGGCAAGCTCCTTGCAAAGGAGGAGCATAGCACGGAACAGACTGAATACAAGGATTTGTATATCAGAAACATGACACCAGCCCTATGTGAGAGGGTTGAGTGTGCAGTGTTCCCAGAACAGGACACATTTGATAAAAGTCAAACAGTAAATGAGAGGCTGTATCAGATTTATGTCCAGTCTCTCAATTATAAAGACAGAAAGAAGGTTGCTGCAATTCAGCAGCCTACCAGAGGCTACACCACTTATGCAGTGGAAGAAGGGAGGGCACCATCCAGCTCAGTTGCCACCACTACCCCAACCAAGGAGGGGGGAGATACAGAAATGGGCATAAAAAAAGTATAACAAGAATAACTATCATGGCATGTAGTATAGTAATGCTAATCAATATAGGAGTACTAAAGGCAGAAGGAATTACAAAACTGGACCACCATATAAATAGATTGCTGAAGAAAATAAAAGGTTGAGAGAGAGATGTTAGATCATGTCAGATCTGCTAGAACCCCTGGTAGTGACTGCATTGTGGCAGCGATTGTTCCAGCATTCCAACCCAAGATGGGTGGGGGGGATACAGGACCTGAAATAGTTCAGGTCTTGCAACCTATTTTTACTGCTCCAACACCACCCCATCCCCCCACATTAACAGCACCAGCTCCACCTACCATGCAGCCCTCTCCACTGACACCTGCCACTGTACCATCACCCATGGCAGTAATGGCTACTACTAGCCAAAGTGAGTTATTTCCAGATTATAATGTGAATAAAACTAGAACTGGAAAGAAAGCGCAAGCAATGGTTGCTCAACTCACAAGGGGAGCTCTAATATGTCACAATGACAATTAGAGGTCCCAGTCTGCATTGTTTCCCCTTTGGTTGTGGATACAAGTGGAAGGCCTTGTGTAGAGGCCATGGTAGGGGGCTGCTGACAGGTAATGCTGCTTGATACAGGAGCAGCTATGTCAGTACTTCATGATGAGGACCCAGCTTCCTCACACTGGTCCACCAGAAGGTTGACTGGTGCTCAAAGTGTTGATGGAACCATATTGCAGACATACAGGTCCATCCCCATTCCAGTGGTAGTAGGTATCCTAAACAAGCAATTTACTTTTGACCTGACGGTAGTGTGTCATCATCCCAGGATTGATTTCCTTGCACAGCATGGCTGTGTTGTGGATTTAGCCAACAGGCTAATGATTCAGATTCCAGGCCAGTACCATACTATCATGATATGTGATTCACATGTCCTGGCTGCCATTGCAAGCAGCGACACTGAGTATTATGTCATAGATGTCCACAAGGATCATGACTCATATAGTGATCTGAAGCATATACATGCAAAACAGCAAGATGTGTTTGCAACAAACAAACATGATTGTGACAGAATGAAAACATCCATTAAAGTAACAGGCCCAGACCCTGTTAGACAAAAACAATACCTTTTTCCTGCAGAAGCCCTGCCATTATTGAGAGAGACTATCCAGTTTCTACTCCAACAGGTAGTGATTAGACCATGTGTTTCAACAGCAAACTCCCCCATTTAGTCTGTGAAGAAACCAACTAGGCCTTGGAGACTCACAATTCATTATCAAAAACTTAATCAAGTCATCCCAAGCTGTGCCCCAACAGTGGCATTAGCACCAGATTTGTTAAGGATGTTAACATCTGACCACAAATGGTTCAGTGCATTGGACATTTCCAATGGATTTTGGTCTTTACCATTGGCTAAGGAAAGCCAATATAAATTTGCCTTCACTTTTGAAGGGCGTCAGTATACATGGACATGCCTCCCTCAGGGGTTTCATAATAGCCCCTTCCTCTTTCATATACATATGAAAGATGCATTACTGGGATTTTCAGCCCCTTAATGCCTTCTGCAGTGTGTGGATGATTTGCTCGTGTCCACAGCTCCCAAAACAGAACATTTGGTTCTACTTGATCAGCTACTGACCCTCGTACAGAGGGCAGGCCTCAAATGCAACCCTTCTAAAGCACAGTTTTGCCAGAGTGAAGTCACCTTTCTGGGCCTCCACATGACTGAAAAAGGCAGAAGCCCAGACTTAAGACTCAAGGACTACAAGACTTGTCCCTACTGACTAGTGTGGCAACTCTCAGACATTTCCTAGGCATGGTAAACTATTCTTGGGATTTTATTTGCTATTTCACACAGCAGGCAGTGCCTCTGTACGAGTTACTAAAAAAGAATGTCCCCTGGACATGGGGTTCAACACAGATAGCAACTGTAACCAGCCTAAAACAGTTGCTGGCCTCGGCTCCTGCTTTGGTTAATCCAAATCCATCGTTGCCTTATCATTTGGAAACAGCAGCTACAAATGTAGCCGTTTCAGCAGTTCTAGCACAGAAATCTAATGGACACATTAGGCCTATTGCCTATGCATCACAAATGCTTTCTCCAGTGGAAAGAAAGTATAACCTCTGAGAAATGAATCTCCTTGCTACTTTCTGGGCTGTGAAACAATTTTCCTACATCATTGGCTATGCTCCTATTGTTCTGCATACCGATCATAAGCTCACTAATTTTCTGTTGTCAGATAGAGTCAAAGACGACTCTGTCTCTAACACCAGACTTACACACTGGTCTCTTCTTTTACAGAATCATCAAATTACAGTACACTCTACAAAATTACCATTCCTGTTGGCCCATGGCCTATTATATACAGGTGATGCACATGAATGTTTCCTCCAACCGCCTGACCTGT
Organism: Neoceratodus forsteri; assembly: GCA_016271365.2. Classification (NCBI taxonomy): domain Eukaryota; kingdom Metazoa; phylum Chordata; order Ceratodontiformes; family Ceratodontidae; genus Neoceratodus; species Neoceratodus forsteri. The sequence continues at coordinate 1,256,553,454 of CM057454.1, forward strand.
CTGACCCAGGACCCTTTCTTCCTGCAACACCAGAAGTACTAAATGACACCAACTTATGTCATGTTTTCACTGATGGCTCAGCCTTATACAACAATGGGGATCAGACAGTGGGATTTGGGGTACTCATTGTGCACCTTGACAATAATACAGTCCGCATTGCCCTGAACTGTACTGTCATTTCCTCACAGTATGCCCAATTGGCAGCTGTGGCCTGTGCTCTGGAGTTGCCAAAACAAGGCACTACTGACACAATGATTTTCACAGACTCTGACTGGGTCTGTTCCTCCCTGTCTGAATTCTTACCATTTGGGGAGAAAACAAACTTTGCATCCTCTGATGGTACACCTGTAAAATATAGAGACTTGTCAGTGTACATCCCAACACTAGCACTACAGTTTAAGCATAAAATGTACATCCATAAAGTTCATGCCCACTCTAACAGTGCGCCATACCATTCTTTCAATGACCAGGCTGACTCTCTTGTGAAAGCCGGTGTTCGAGGAGGGAACGAATGGGAACTGAAACCCCCCTCTACTACAGGTACTGTATAGGTTGCTGCTGTGAAACAACAAACAACACCTTTTGTGCTGCTAGATCTAGCATCCACATAAAAACAGTACCCTCATCTGAGGGCAGTATTCAAATTCCTTGACAAACAACCTGAGGAAAAACTTCCACCACACAGTCCCTACAAGTGAGTAAGGGATCACCTTTACCTCTCCAGCATAATCTACTCATATGGTATCATAACTCCCGCAATTCTGCAAAATTGTAGGTAATTCCTGGACAACTAAGGACAGATTTTATCCATCAGATGGATGACATTCCTACTGGAAGGCAATGAGGAGTGGACAAAACCCTAGCTAGACGAACTACTTTTACTATTTTTCCTAACCCCACACCTAACCCCACAGGGTGGAATAGTACTGAACTAATCATGTCTTTTGTTTCTTTTTTTCTGCTAAGTACCTAACTGAGATGGTGACCCAACACCTACTCCTTTATGGAGTCTTGTTTATGACCTCACATTGTGTGGTCTATCATAAATCTCCCCATGACCCTGATTCTGGGGTGTCCAACATCAACATCGAAACCAATGAGACGGTGCCTCGTGGAATCCAAATTGATGTCTCAAGTCCAAAGATCATCATTCAGGATGGTGAAGAAGCACTTCTGAATGTTATGGTTAACGCCTCGGATCCAACCAGCCTTGACATTGTATGGCATACAGATCACAACGGAAGAAAAGTACAAGTTGCCCGCATGGTTAATAGCACTTTTGAAGGATTGCCCAATACCAAATTGGCACCTAACGGTACTCTTTTCATCCGTCATGCAAACCCCTCACATTCTGGTCTGTATAACATTACAGCTTGGTTCGATCCTAGCTCGTGCAATAATTAAAAAAATTACGATGATCAAAAATTCTGTATCTTACATTTCCCCGACACATTCTAGGATTCAACTAGAAGTTATACCTAAAATTGAATCTGTCACAGTTTAAGATTGGTTTATCAAGGTGATTGATTGTCCCAAACAAACACCGGGTCCACCCAGTGGCTTAATTGCTGGTTCCTTAGCAGGTGCCTTGATTAATAATGTGCAGTTCACGCACTTTCCTATTCTTTTGAACCTCTCATCGTGGGACCTGAAATTGTTTGGTTTATGTTTGGAAACAAATGTTTGAAGTTTTTTTTCACATTTTACTTAGTGATATTATTGCTGCATATCAAACATGCATTAGTGACCCCTTAACTGGGATCCTTAGCACTGAACTTAGGGGAGTTTTAAGACCCACCCTAAATCCTCTGTGAAAAAAGGTAAACTGAAACGCTATAAACATTTTGATATGACATTGGCTGGTGCAGCTACTGGCACTGTCACAGGCCTCTTGGGTTCTGGTATGTCTATTTGGAATAGGGCTGATATAGCCAGTTTAAAATTTCAAATCTCTAAAACTGATGAAGCTTTTAAATATAACACTTTTCCCCCACTGTTACATGGTGTAGATGGTCTAAGCCAGAAAGAATGTTTCACAGTTTATAATAAGAAATAAATATTTGAAGGGTTTGAGGACACAAGATTCAAAATTAATCAACTGATTTCTGCTCACAACAAGGAAACAGAAAGGCATTCAGATGTAAGGGAAATGTTATGCACTGCATATGGTTCCCACATCAAACTACGATTAAGGGATTGTTACTTGATCTGGAATCTGGACATATTCCGGATCTCATCCACAATAAACATCTTGGATGATGGTATTGCCCCCAATGTTACTCTATGTCATGTGTGGAAATGTGTCTGACACAAACTTTATCTATGCAGTTATCAATAGCACAAAATCTGGGATGTATAACCCCACACCTGAACATTTCTCCATGCTTTGCATCTCGCTCATGCTTGATCCAGGATGCATTTTATGTGACATTTACCATCTCCTTACCGCAATTTGATTCATCAGCGATTTTCAACCATCTGGCAACTGTCCATTCTGTTAGTCATCTTGATGGTAATATTTATCATGAATGTTTGGATCTTCCTCCATTGTTGGTGTTCCACCCTGTACTCAGTGTTTGGGCTGCTCCCCACACTGATTGCTATGCCTGGAAAGGGTATTATCTTCTCTGCAGATGTGATGTCTTTGATGTCATCCGCCCTGTTTGGGGTTATTCACCAATGTACTTGGATTGGTCGTATGCCTCTGATTTAGATCTTCTGAACAATGGAACTTTGAACGTCTCTTTATGGAACTTTGGTATTAATACTGATGCTTTCCTCCCTGTTGATTCTTCTTTTGACACTGGAAGAAACTAAGGATTTATTCCTGGAACTAATTTTAACGCATGGATTGTGGATAGAAACATTGACCTTGTTTGTCCTGGTTGCTTTTGCAAATGGATTGTGCAGTCTGCTAAAGTGACTTATTCATCTGATGGGGAATTTTGTGTTGTATCCAACCTAAAAACAATACATTATGGTGATAAACACTGTGACATTCTTCAACCAAACTTTTGTCTCACACCTCATCTCCCAACTATTATTGGTCACACAATGATCACACCTGTCCATTCTATGGAAATGGACATCATTGAGTCTGGCGCAGACTACTTGAATGCTTTATATCAATATGTGCCTATCTTTAATGTCCATATAGAACCTCTGGATCTGTCTCTTCAATCCCTTCTCGATCGTACTGATACTCAGTTGATTTACATTGATAATGGTATTCCAAAAGCTACTGAATCTTTGAATGATTTAGTTGACAATTTTGGTTTCTTTTTAGACAATCCCATAGTTGAATTTACATTTAAAATGTTTGTTATCATTCAATTCTGTTAGACCATCTTCAAAATACTAACTCTTTGCTGTCTTCGTCAGATCCTCCGACAACACAGGAGGCAGCTAGATTTCCTTTACAACTCCCATACCTTGGGCTTGTAAATGAAATAAGACATACCATTACTATACCTAACCTTCTTCTTTTTGTTGTGTTGCCCTTTGAGCAAGGCAACAAGGAGGGGACTGTTATGCCTGGGTTATATACCACCAAATGACCCACATGTAACCAAGGCATGTATACCTTGTATTGCTACAAGTATTAGTGCCTTACACAGTCTTGTAATGTTTTATCTTGTTTTATTACTTATCTTAGGACAAACAGGCAACAGACCGATGAGGAGTGAGGTGCAGCTGCATGCTATTCTGTGAGGAACAGAAGTAGCAGGGTGCTGATATGCTAGCTTTCTACCTAGTGTAGGTATGCCATTGTTGCCTGGAAAGTGAAGGATTTTTCTTACGTTAAGCTTGGTAGAGAAGAACTTGCGGTAGCAGTTTTAAAATCAGCATCTTACCGGTTCAACTTGTGCTGTAGTTTTGTACAGTGGAAGAACTTTAGATGAGGCCCGCTTTGCGATCGGGAGCTTGGAGTCCGGGCAGTGGCGGAGCCCACTTCTGACACAGAAAGGAGGCAGCAGCCTTCAGAAAGCTTTGCAGCAAGAGTATCTCTGCTGAAGACAGTGTGGTTCCTTGGAAAAGGAACGTATATTTTACTTCACCAAGCTCTGTGGTTGTTATAAATCACATTTCTCATTTAGGAATTTGGTTCTTAGATTTTGGAGTGCAGTATTGCTGTATCATAGTTTGTTTTTAAGTGGATATTTTAAGAAATTGTTTTATATTTTGTTTCTTTGTTTTTGTTTTATTGTATTCTCTTTTGGGACAGTTTTTAATACATGGGCTCATAATTATTACTACAAACAGTGTTGGAATTAAGAAGCCATTTTCTCTATATAGTAATATGTAAATGCAATCACTGCTTGAGAAGTTATATTAATTTAACAAGGGGCAGTAATTAGTCATTTTGCTTCTTTTATGTCTTTCCTATACTTAAATTAAGGTTGAACTCTGCTAATTGATGTCAATTGACGCTATTGTTAAAAATAGCTGCTGAACCTGCTGAATCTAATTAGTCTGCATGCACTTTTCTCAATTGTGCTAATTGGTGCTGATTGTAAAAACAGCCGTTGAGTATTTTTAAAAAATAGCCTGCATGTCCTCTTTTTATTTGAGCACCTTGTTCTCTACTGATTGTGCGGCTCTGAGATTTGGATATAGAGTTAATGCTGAATACTGGGATAACACCGTAATTGTGTAGCTGCCTAGTAATGCTTTTTTATCTTTTAAAGTCTCTTTTTCAGCTTTCCCATTTTTTTATTTGCTTCTTAGTCTGGTAAATCTGTTGATTCAGTGGAAGTGGAACTGAGACTTATGTTGATTAAACTGTAAAATAGAGTGTCGCTCTGCACTGTTTTCAAACTGCTTGGAAAATGAAAACATTTTTTTCCCGCTTAATAAAGAAATTTGCTTTAAACAAAGCCAAAGTTGCAGTCAGCAAGCAGAAAGCAGAGAAAGCAGAGAATATCAAAGGACTATTCAGATTCTTGGTGGGAATATAAGTAATTTGATATATAAGTGCAAGTAAGAACACAATTAGTGGTTCTTTTATTTATTGGTTTAGAATTGCAATTTACTCTCTATATACTCTGAGTGTAGCTAAGACACTGTGGGCCAGATATTCAAAGCTTTGCGCCAGGCAAAAAACATTTGTGCGGGTTTAGCGCGGGATTAGCGCGGGTCTGCTATATTCAAAAGGCTGAATAGTGCAGGCAAACAGCATCAGCGGCAGGCAAACTATAATTATATGCAAGGGGCAAAGTGAACATGAATACAGGTGCAATGAGATATTCAGTGACTAGCGCTGCGCTAAGGTGTTTAGCGTGACATAGCGCGACCCATAGTGCGGTGCAATTTACTGCCCAGAAAAAGTTGGTCTTAACCCTGGGCAAACAGCTTTGCGTGCTTTGTGCGGTGCTATCTCAGCATTAGCATGGCTTGCGCAGCCCTAACGTATGAGTATGACACTTAGAAACAGCCAGACATGGAAGACACATGCTGCACATTGCTAGCACCACAATGATGCCATCAGCTGCCACCAGTCCGAGCCAAGCACAAACAGTGAAGGGTGATCTGACCCACAGGGGACAGCATGGTAGTGTGGCCATATAGCATACACCTGCAGATCATACGTCTGTGGTGTATAACAGATGCCAGCACAGATATGCAGCACTGTGGGCATGGTGGCCAGTGAGGGTAGGGTGTATGGGTGGCCAGACCTCACCACAGCCCACTTTGTGGCCACAAGGCTGGGACACATCACTTAGTGCACATGGGCCAGTAGTGGGATTACGACACCACCTGTGTGCCTGTCGGATCCTACATGCCCCCCAAGCCACCTACCACACACAACTGTACAGATGTCACAGCACACACTGCCAGCCATATACATGACATTGTGTGCATCCCATGTCACAGCTGCAGCATCTGTGGATCACACAACAGCGTGATAGTACTGTCCACTGTCAGTAATTACCTGCAAGCTGTGCCTGGCACTGTGTACAGTGCAGTGGTCATCAGTGCCCTACATACCATAGGCAGTGTTGTGTCCCTCACACTACCAGCCCTCTTGCTACTGTAGTGTCTGCTGTGCACTGTAGCATGACTTACAGTGTGAAGGTTGCATACAGCACTACCACCACCTGTGCCTATGCTGTTCTGTCCCCTGGGGTACGATATGCTATGCTGTACTGTTTACATGAAGCCTGCAGCTATCAACATGCACTGCCTGACTGACCTACAGGTGGAGCTGCGGTCAGACCTGGCCAGCGCCTGTACCTCCAGACTGACCTACAGGTGGAGCTGTGGGACCCTGCAGTAACGCTGTGCAAACTGCATGCAAATCAGGGCTTGATGAGATGCTAATGTGGCTGTTTGCCCTCAGACTATCTAAGTAGGCTCATTTGCATGTCACTTTTAAATATGGCAAAGCTTAGTGCGGGGCTAACGTGTTTGCACTGGGCACACCGCTTAGCTCCACGCTAAAGCCGCGCTAACATGTTAGCGTGGCGCTAGCGGTTCGGGGAATATTGTACAGTTTTGAGCACAATTTTTTCATGTGTGCTGCTGCCTGCAGCTGTACTCGGTCCCTGCATTTGCCAGAACACACATTGGCCACATAGTTCCTCTCTACCTACCCTTACGTCTCTGTGCACTGTGTTGTTGTGGTTTGCACTCCCTGGTTGCTGTCTTCAGTGCTGTCTTATTCCAGGGCTATGTTTGTCCTGCACTCCCAGCCCAGTTTGCACGGCCTCATTCTCATGCTATATTTAGAAGCTGTTTGCCCTGGGCTATTCCTTTTGAATATAGCTTGCTTTGTACTCCAGGCTAAGTTTGCCCACCGAGCAGTGCTAATTTAGCCCTGGGGCAAACCTTTGAATATCTGGCCCTGTATGGGTTCCCGGTTATATCATTTATATCATTACACCTTTTGTTAGTTGAACTACATTGTTAATTGTTGGTTGATATAGGAGGGAGGGTGCCCTTAGGTTTTAGCAAAATTGTCCCATTTTGTATATTTTTTTCCCTCAGTGGATATAGGAATTGGCATGCTGAAACAATCAGAGGAGCTTTACAATGACTTGAATAATTTTGGTCTTAGATGCCACTTGAGTAATAAGAAGGGGAATACTTTGGATGTGTCTATTATAGAATCAAGAACTGGAATTTGGAAAAGGGGAGTAGCACTGCAGCTTAAGATCTTCAGCGTCAGCTGTGAGGGACACTTTGAAAGACTCTGGACTATAATCCTGCCTGACCTTATTCAAGTGGGGTATAGTGATGCTTTTGCTGAAAAGTTGAAGGAACTGGTGAAGTATTAGGGCTATATATGTTAAAAAGATATTATAACCAATACAGCAAGTGGTGCATATTGACTGACTTTATAAGACTTTAAAAAGTTAAAAATTTATAAATATTGCAGTATATTTTATAGCAATTTTATAGGAATATATGTATGATTGAGAAATTGGTCTCTTTTTATACTCATGCACCGTTTTGTACTTAGCAGATAATCTGATACTCAATATTATATTGGTTATTGAATAAGTATTGTTGGAATAAGTATTAAGTATTATTTCCAATAAACTAGGAAACTAGCTTTTAGTGATCCTGTGTTAGCAATTTCATACTAGTCCCACTTTTTTTTGTTTGTTACTTTAGTCACAAGCCAAGGTGTTAAACTGTTAAGGTGCTAAAAATGGTGTTCACCAAGAACAAATGTACCTTCATTAATGGTAATTCAGATTTAATTACAATGGGTAATATAGATCATATTGAACCAATTTCTGGTATGAATTGTGTTCCTGTGCCTGTTACGGGTGTTACTGGTACTAGTGGTGATTTCTATCCCATAGATAGTGCTTTAGCTAGTGCTAAACCCAAGGATAAGAGAGGAAGGACCAAACAATATGTTAACCACCCTGTGAGGAATTCTGTTCTAACAACTTTGAAAGCCAAATTGAAGGGAATAGGGAATGCTTTTACAACACCTAAACTTTATTTTTTAAATTCAAGTTTATTGATTTTTGCCCTTTAAAAGCAATAACACAGGCAGGGTACATTTACAGAAACAAAATGACAAAATCGTTCCCGTGGCATGCCCTCACCACCCCCCGGCTTGGCTTGACAGAGTGACATAAGGTTTTAGATAAGGTCATTGTTAGTCATAATATAAATTATGTATCATACATTATCTTGGTGAGTTTCAAATAGGCTCACCTCCATACCTAGAAAACAACAGGGGAAAAGATTAAGGTGAGAGAGATCCTACCTGAATCTCTGAGACAATTCCCTCAAAATCAATATACCTTACTGATTACTTTTGGTTTGTAACAGGAACAACATGTGAAAACTAACCCATATCCTGTTATATCGAGTTATGGAGCCCCAAAGGTTAGCTCGCATGTGCTCAACTCTGAGATTAAACAAGAGTTCAGCCAACCATTCAAGGTATGACGTGTTGATTGTCTAGCCAGTGATGTAAAATCAGTTTTTTAACTGTTAAAGAGATCAGGGCCATATGATACCATTTGATCTGTACTGAAATTTTGGAGAAGTCCCCCAAGACACAGATTTCAGGAGTGAATAAATCCTCAATCCCCAGTAGTGAATCTAGTGTGTCTTGAATCTGTTTCCACAGTTTTTGAACTCCAGGACAGTCCCAAAAGATGTGTTAAAGTGGTCCTATTGCCTGACGGCATCTATTACATAGATTATCAGGAGCTCTGCCCATTTTGTGGAGTTTAATAGGGGTCCAATACATATCATTTAATATCTGAAATTGGGTAAGTCTAAGTCTATCTTGCGGGATATATATAAAAGTAGATTTCCAAATTTCCCTCCATTCATTCCCCACATTCAGGTAATAAACAACCCATGTATTGGGGATATTACAATGAGGATCCAAAAATCTGTCTCTAAGAATAGCATACACATTACAGGAAGTATGAGGTTTTTCAGTAAGAGGTATCATTGACCTAAAGTTATTCTGCAGGTCAGGGCCTATGCCAAAATCCCACACTGAATGGGCAAGCAGATGATGTAATTGAAAGACTTTAAAAATCCAGTTTTTTCCCAGCTGTAACTTGCCCAAAATGGAGGCAGAACCCATACTTTTCCCATGGGAGAAAAAATACAAAACCTCAAATTGATCTAGGTGGGGTAACCACCCTACAGGAATGGATTGGCCATCCAGTCTTAGGTTAGGATTTCCAGTCACTGGTTGTCTAGGATCCCTGGTATTTTATATCCCAAAAAAGTGCACAACTGTGCATGGATCCGTAGGGAGCTGGCAATTGGAGAACTACTCAGAGACCTAGTAAGGGCATTAGGGGGTACCTTTAAAATAATTTCTGGGGAAAATTTGGCCTCCTTTAGTAGCTGTCTTTTGAGTATCAACCAATCCGGGACATAGCCTTGTAATTCAGTCTCTTCTTGGGGGTGAGCCATCTTAGGTATTTAATCACTTGGGTAGACAAGAAGAATAAACTAAAATGCAGAAGTTGTAGTCCTCCACAAGCTTTATAGGCTGCCAATTTCCTATATGCTCTTCTTGGTTTCTTCCCAAGCCAGAGAAATGTAGAAATAATAGCAAGTACTTTCTTAAACCAAGATAACGGTATCCATGAGTTCAACATAGCCAGAGGGTAAAATAATCTCGGTAAGACATTCATCTTAATAATACTTATTCTCCCCTAAAATGATATTGGAAGGGATTGCCATCTCTGTAGGTCAAGTTGAATATTTAGGAGAGTGGAATCTAATTTAAGTTTTTTTGTCATTGTCTCCGATCTGGTCAGAAATAATCCAAGATACTTAATACTGTGGGAGTTCCAATGGAGACCTAGATAGTCCAACTCCCCTTTACTATTATTATGATTGAGTGGGAAGACAATTGTTTTTATCAAGGTTAACTTTGTAATTAGAGATCTTTCCATAATCCAGTAACAAGGAAAAAACTAAGGGAAATGTTTGAGCAGGGTATAACAAGTGAAGGAGAATGTCATCCGCATAGACAGACAGTTTGAATTCCTGGTTATTTATTGAAATTCCTTGTATATCTTTATGTTCTCTTATTCTGGCCAATAGGGGTTCCAGATAAATATTAAAAAGTAGAGGTTACAAAGGGCACCCTTGTCTGTTGCTGGAGAATAGTGGGAATAATCTAGAAAATACCCTGTTGCAGTAAATTCTGGCTTGAGGTCGCTGGTAGATGGAAGATACCCATTGGATAAATTTCTATGGGAAGCCAAATCTATTCATAGTTGAGAATGTGAACTCCCAAGTAACTCTGTCAAATGCCTTCTCTGCATCCAGAGAAAGCAAGGCAGCCGGTGTTGAAGATTCCCTAGATGCAGCGAGGATATGATCAAGTTTGTGAAAGTGGTCTTTCCAATGTCTACCCGCCATAAAACTGACCGGATCCTAATGAATTATGCAGGGCAAGACTCGTCTTAATCTACTGGCTAGAACTGTAGCTAGTATTTTAATATCGCAGTTTAATAAGGAGATAGGTTTGTAACTGCTGAGTTCTTCTAACTTTTTACCAGGCTTGGAGATTACAATGATAAGCGCCTCAAGAAGCGTAGAGTCTACAGAGCGGGAGTCCAGAATCCAGTCAAATAACCTTTTTAAACAATGAATCAAATGGGAGGACAACTTTTTGTAGCAGTTGAGGGGAAAAACCATCAGGGGCAAGGACTTTATCTGATTTTAAAGAGAGATAGCAGCTTGTATTTCAGATTCCCTAATAGGAGTAATTAAAAAATCTTGTTGGTCCTGGGCAAGGGTGGGGAGAGGGGTGGCCTCTAAGTAATCCCCTATTGTAGATAGGGGAGCTAAACATGTGGCTCAAGGGCTGGTGCCAGGAAAAAGGACATAAATTAGTAGGGAATTGGCAACAGTTTGGGGAGTGAAAGTTCTTTAAATTTGATGGACTGCATCTGACTAAGGAGGGAGTCAGTGCATTGGGGCAGAAGTTTGATGTCTTTGCAGAATATTTAAACTAGCAAATGGGGAGAGGGGTGCAGCACCCGAAATGTCAAATGGAAGAACACCACTCCCCACTCAGCTAGTGGTCAAACAGGAGTTCAGTATATTTGTAGTTCATTTACATCACCAGGTAAAGAAAAAGGTCCAGCTCCCCATATGATGCACAGGGGAAAATGCCGGACCTTGCCCAACAACTAACACACTGAAATATGACAAATGGGAAATCATGAACACAAATACTCGCAGTCTGGGAAACAAGATCCCAGACCTGCAGGCAATAATGACAAAGGCTAAACTGGACATATTAGCCATTAGAGAGACATGATTTACCAGTAACCGCACTTGGGAGACTTCAGTACCTGGCTATGTACTGTTCAGAAGAGACCAAGGTGCAAAAAGTGTGTGTGGGGGGTGAAGTGGCCTTTTATGTCAATGAAAATATCAAAGCGACAGAAATTCAGAATACACATAAGGAGCCAGAAGAACTGTGGGTCACCGGGAAACAGGAAATGGGACAGCCATACAAACTGGGGTTGTGTACAGGCCTCCAGACCAGGGGAAGGACATAGACACATTACTGTTAGAAGATATACAAAACATGACAGCTAAAGGAGAGGTTCTGATAATGAGAGACTTTATGTCAGATACAGATTGGTCAATACCAGCAGGGACATCTGCAAGAACTAGACACATAGTGGATTCCCTGCAGGGGAAGACCTCAAACAACTAGTACAACAACCCACAAGAGACAGGACTATCCTAGATCTAGTACTGACTAACAGGGAAAGGATCACAGATCTCCAGGTAGAAGGTCACCTGGGGGCCAGTGACCATCACATGGTATGGTTCAATTTGGCCACTAGAACAAAATCATCCCATTCCAAGGCAAACATATATGGGACTTCAGAGGAGCTGACTTTGATAAGAGCATTAAAGGTGCAATACTTGAAGCAACATCTCAATGTGTTAGTGAGAAAAGGAAGTACAAAAGAAGAAGGAAACCACTTTGGTTCTCAAACACAGTAGCAGAAAAGGTCAGAGCCAAAAGGATGGCTTTCAGGAAATATAAGAGAACGCAGCAGGATGAAGATAGGGAGGCATACCAAACTTCCCTAAGGGAAGCAGGGAAGGCAGTAAGGCAGACAAAGGCCCAAACTGAGGAAACACTAGCACAAACAGTAAAAGAAGGTGACAAGACTTTCTATAGATGCATTAGTGAAAGGAGAAAGTCCAGAGGGGGTATTGCTAAAATCAAAGGGGATAAGGGTGTGTGTGAGGAGGAGGACCATGTAAAAGCATCTAAATAGATCCTAAATCCTAAATAGATACTTCTGCTCAGTATTTTCTGAAGAGAAGGTAGGGCAGGGCCCACAGCTCTGCACCATGGACACAGGGGGCAGGGAGGTGTGCACTAGTCCCTTCACAAAAGAAGGGGTCCTAGAAGAGCTCCATAAGCTCAGGGTGGACAAGGCAATGGGACCTGATGGCATACATCCCAGGGTACTAAAGGAGCTAAGGGTGGAACTAGCACAGCCATTATCAGAACTGTTTAGTGAGTCTCTGAGCACAGGAGAGGTCCCATAAGAAGATAGAAGGGCTCACGTGATCCCACTCCACAAAAGTGGTAGCAGGGAGGAGACAGGGAACTACAAACCAGTCAGTCTTACCGCAGTAGTGGGCAAGATTATGGAGACACTCCTTAAGGAAAGGATAGTGCAACACCTGGAATCCATAGGAGCACAGGATCCAAGATAGCATGGGTTTACAAAAGGAAGGTCCTGTCAAACTAATCTCATAGATTTCTTTGACTGGGTAACCAGAGTGGTGGACCAAGGGGGAGCAGTTGATGTTGCCTACCTTGACTTCAGCAAAGCTTTCGATACTGTTCCACATAGAAGATTGATTAATAAGCTGGGTAGGCTTGGGTGGGTCAGGCGTTGGTCAACTGGGTGGCAAACTGGTTGATGGGCAGAAAACAGAGAGTGATGGTAAATGGTGTAGAGTCAGAAGAGATGCAAGTCACAAGTGGGGTACCTCAGGGATCAGTCCTGGGGCCAGTCCTCTTCGATATCTTCATCAGTGACATTGCAGATGGACTGGAGGGTAAGGTTTGTTTGTTTGTAGATGACACCAAGATCTGCAACAGAGTAGATGATCTAGATGGTGTTGGCAGAATGAGAAGAGATCTGGATAAACTAGCAAAATGGTCAGAAGAGTGGCACCTGGGGTTTAATGCAAAGAAGTGCAAGATCATGCACATAGGGAAGAGAAACCCTGAAGCCACCTATAGGCTGGGAGAGGAGTTGCTGGCAGTCACAAGGGAAGAAAGTGACTTGGGCATCATCATCAGCAATGACCTGAAATCATCCAAGCAGACCTCTAAAGCAGTAGGTAAGGCTAGAGGGATGTTGGAGTGTATTGGTAGGGGTATCACAAGTAGGAAGAGAGAGGTAATAATCTCTCTTTACAAGACACTGGTTAGGCACCATCTGGAGTACTGCATGCAGTACTGCAGGCCACACCTTCACAAGGACATTAACCAAATTGAGGCAGTCCAGAGAAGAGCAACCAAAATGGTGCAGGGACTGCATCAGAAAACATATGAGGACAGATTAACTGAACTCAATAAGTATACCCTAGAGCAAAGGAGGGAGAGAGGTGATATGATTGAAACATTCAAACACCTTAAGGGCATTAACAAGGTGAAAGAGTCTAACATGTTTCAATATAAGAAAAATAGCAGGACAAGAGGACACAGCATGAGATTAGATGGAGGTTGATTAAGGGGTAATGTGAGAAAGTTATTTTTCACAGAAAGGGTGGTGGAAGCATGGAACGGCCTTCCTCAGGAAGTGGTGGATATGGATACAGTGCAGGGTTTCAAACAGTCATGGGTTAGGCATAAGGGAGCAATACAGATGAGTATGAATAGATAGGCCATTGACAGAGCAAAGGCCTAGGGCACATTCATAAGGTAGAAAAATAAATGGGCAGACTGGATGGGCCTTGTGGTCCTTATCTGCCATCAACTTCTATGTTTCTATGTAGTACTAGGTGAGGAATTGGACATGGGACTATATAGATTTTCATAATACATAGCAAATTCCTCCGTTATTTCTCTTGGGGCAAGCAGAGGGTTGCGTTGCGTTGGGATCGGATGGATCGAACTAGTCTGGATTGTTCAGTTTTTTTGAGCCTTAAGGCAAGGAGATGTCCCGCCGTCTCCCCTTGGTCAAAATACTTAGTGCTTGTCTTGAGAATAGCATATTCTGCGGCTTCTTGTAATAAGCGGGAATATTCATCTCTTAAACCAACTAGTACAGAGTGTTGTTCCTCCGTCATACTAGGTGACAATGTTGCTTCTATTGACCGAACTTGAACTAGCAAACCCATTGCTTTCTGGGCTCTTTGCCTTTTACATTGGGAGGCCATGTTAATAAGTAACCCACGAAGCACGTATTTCAAGGCCACTCATTCCAAATCTGGTCGCTGTGTGGAGTTAAGGTTTAGGGTAGTATATTCTTTTATTTCCTGAATAATTTGGTTTAAGGAAGACTCATTCTTAAGCAATTGATTGTTGAGTTTCCATAACGATTCTTTAGAAAAATCTCCTTGAAATATCATGGAACAAGTCACTACGGAGTGATCAGAAATCACCCTTGATTCAATTGTAGAATCATTGAGGCCCCTCTACAGTGACTGGCTCAATAGGAAGTAATCTATTCTGGAACTAGTACCATGGGCTGCCGATCTGAAAGTAAAATCCTTCTGCTGGGGGTGTAGGAGGTGCCAAGAGTCACAGAGACCTAGATGGTCAATCATTTCTCTAAGGGCTCTTTGAGCCAGCGAGAGACCCTTTTGCTTTACATTAGATTTGTCTAAACTGGGTACAAAAGAAAGATTCCAGTCTCCCCCTATTATAAATGGTAAATTGCTGTATGGGGCCAGAGCCTTAAGTATATCTATAAAGAACAGCAGAGAGTTGGCATTAGGATCACAGACACTGCCAAGAACTAAAGTTTGTCTATTTAACACTCCTTTTACAAAAATATAACGTCCTTCCGGATCTGCAAGAATAGTCTCACTGGTAAAGGGTAACCTCCGAGCTACTAAGATGGCTACCACCCTGGGATCGAGTACTATACCCAGTGTGGAAAACTTGTCCTATAAACTGTCTCCATAGGAGATTCCCTTCGGTCTCTAAGACGTGGGTCTTCTGTAAAAAAAATCACCTTTCCCTGTAGCAGTTTAACATGCTTGAAGAGTTGATATCTTTTATGCTTGTTATGTACACCACATACATTCCAAGTTGAGAACTTACTGGCATTAAACATTGTTACCCTTTAAGTTCAAGGTACCTCAGGAATGATATCATAAATATGTTCACATTCAAAAACGAGTATCTTTGCCAAGCCGAGCTTTCCTCCCTCCACCCCCACATATCCCTCATATTCCCCCACACATTTTCCTTTAAAACAATTAGAAACAGTACCAACAAAATGGATCCCCTCCCCAAGACATTTTGTCCCTGATCTACCATGATGTAGAGTCCTCGTCCTTGACTCTACCCCCCCCCCTCCCACAACCCTACATGCTTTACAGAAACACAGTAGTATAACTAACGCATACACCTTAGGGTCCTTAGAATATCATAAGGTCTAAACGTTGATAAACTGGCCACATAAATCCTAGTGAAGGAATTAGAAAAATGATCACAGCATCACAGTATAATAAGGAATGAGTACAATGTGAGGTCCTTAAAAGATCATGAGGCCTAAAACTTAGCAAGCCAGTATATTCTGGTGTAGATAAATTAGAAAAGGAAGAAATAATAAAGTTAATACTAAATGAACACTTTTAGGATCCCCAACAAATACCCAAATGGGATAAATATTCAAAGAGCTTATACATCAATTATCCTGATGTAGACATGGCCAAAGGAGTAAGTATTTAGCTGTACCTGTCAGTAAATGATACCTCGGGGGTGCCTCAGTATACAAATGAAATACTACTCAAGACGCCAGCCAGAACCAAATAAATGACTCCCTCCTCAAACTTAAGTAATATCTGTAAAAGTAAAACAAAAATCAGCTTAGAGGTTGTCATCAGATGCCGAACAGCAGCATTAGTCCCAAGGTAGAGATCGTAAGTCTGTTCACCCATTCAGCTGGGTAGGAGGAGGAGAGGAAGTTTGTAGGTCCCCCCTGATCCTGCCACTCTGGCATCCACCATTTACAGCTGCCAGACCCAGGGATCAAATAGGTTGTAGATGTTCCGAGGAAAAAAAACAAGCCCAGCACTTTTAAGAGTTCTTGTTCCTCTTCATACTTGCTCGTAAAAGTTCTTAACACTCCTTAAAGAGCTCAGGAAAGGCTTCTTTCAGCAAATCTTCTGCTATCTTGGAATCTTCATAAGATTACCACTTACCCGCCACTAGCACTTGAAATTGGGCCGGGTAGGCCATCCGGAATCTAATATTGGCAGCTATCAATTTAGTGATCACCGTGTGGTATGAGACTCTTTTCTGCCTAACCGACAGAGGTAGATTTTGTGCCATTCGGAAGGTATTTCCTGCCCAAAGCACTTCTTTCAGTTCCTTTATTTTATTTAGCACATGTTGCCGCTCTTGATAATTGAGAAACTTGAAAATGAAAGTGCAAGGGGGAGCACTTGGAGGTGGCATAGGCCACAGTGCTCAGTGGGCTCGCTCCAATGTATATCCAGAGCCAAAAGGAGAAAGGCCCACTGACTTAGAAAGGAACTTTTGGGTAAAAAGCACAGGATTGTCTCCCTCTTCCTTCTCAGAAAGGCCGATTAAGATTAGGTTATTCCTTCGGCTCCTACCCTCTAAATATTCAACCTTTTGCTTCCAGCTTCACAATTCTAGCTCTTGTGACGGCTATGGAGGGGTCTACTGTTGCAAGTTTCTTTTCGAGTGAAATAATCCGAACTTCGTTATCGCCAATCATTTTAGATAGATCCTCTAATGTCCCCAATAAATTCTTAAAGTCCGAAGCGAGGGAGTGGAGTTCCTCTTTAAAAGGCTTAAACTCCTTTCAGAACAATTGGAGTGTCAGAGGTGTTTGCTGTTGGCAGCCCACACCTTGGGAAGTAGGAAAGTGAGCCTGGGCCTTGACTTTTTTAGCTTCCTTCTCTGGGGTGTTCAGCGGCGGGTGGTTAGGAAGTACGAGATGCATTTTGGTCTCCATAAGAGTGCTATAGCAGCCGAAATTACACCCAGGCTTGCTGAGAGGTAAATAAGTGTTTCCAACACAATCTGCACTCTTTTACATGCAGTTTGGAGAATTAGTTTAAAGAAGTTGAGAGGGGCGGGCTGCAGCGACCGAGTCTAGCTGCTACCTCGCTGGTTGCATCACGTGATCTCCACAAAACCTAAACTTAAACAACAGACCCTCAGCTAAGCACTTTTTAAAGACAAAGTTAAAATAAACAAAGAAGGTTCTGATTTTTTATCTTCATCTTCACACTATTTGAGTTGTACTCCTACCCCTACCCAGTTTTTAAAGTTTTGTATGTCTGCTTCTCATAAATCATTTTTGATACTTCTAATAATGAGAATATAAGTTTAGATGTTCTCCCTCCAGTTTTGGAAAATTATAATAGTACATGTGATAATTGTAATATCATACATGATGTGCAACAAGTTAAGGAGCAAGTACTAGTATCTTCTGCAACTGGGAATGTTGATGATAAAGGAAGTTTTCTCAGTTATGAGATGCAGAATGTACAGAATGACAGAACTGAGCAACAATCCTGATTCTGTGATAATAATGAGATGTTACAGTTTGGAACTGAGGAGGGTATTAGTGGGGTTAGCATTAACCAGGAAATACCTCAAGTCTGTAAATCAGTCCTGAATGAAGTTTTAAGTAAACTGGAAGGCACTATCCAGGGGTTCAAACAATTGGATGTGCAGAAAACATTTTCTTCTACTGACCCAATCTATTCCCTTGTAGATGGGTCTCAACGATTAAAAACTGAGTTCCCTGGATGATGACAGTATAAATAATTATCTGCATGATTTGGAAACATTTAGTCAATCACTATTAAATAGAAGTACTAGTAGCTCAAATCTGGTTTATACTCCTTTAATTCTAAGTAAATATATAATTAAAGTCCTTAAGAATCAATATGCTGCTAATCTTATGCTCTGTGAACAGTTAATTATAAATAGAACTGAGATTGAATCACTCAAGGAACTTATAGCTGTGAATGGATCTAGGATGGATGATGTTATTAGGATTCTAAAAGAAATACATTCCCCAAAGGAGTCCTCCTCAATACCTATGGAAAGTGGGAGTGTTAATATTGTTGCCTTTATGTTGAATAGTCCAGTACCTATTAGACCAGATTTTTCATCAATTGATTTCCCTACAGATATATTAGTAGATAAGAGGAAATCAATAGACAGGATAGTGCAAGTTCAAGATAAGGAAAATTCCCTAACTAATGACTTCAGAGACAATTCCTAAACTTGATCCTTTGGCTGGAAAGGCTAATAAGAAACTAAAAAAGGGTAAACACAATAGTAAAGATTGTATAGGCAGTAAAAAGAAGGTGGCCAATGGAAAAAATTAAAGGCTTAGAGTCCTGTAGTATACAAGGGAAACAGAAAAAGAAACAAAAAAAAGATCAGGGAGTGAGGAAAATTGAAAATACACAAGTTTTAAGGGAAAAAAACCCTGGAAGAGGCAATAAATGTTACTTTGATTAATGATAGTATTTCTACTATTAATTCAGTGCAAAGTAAGGAAAATCTGAGTAATACTGACTACAATCATCACTCATTTTCTCCACCTTTGATTACTCCTTGGATCAGAATTTATGGACTTAGAACAGTGAAGGAAGATGTCTTGACAGATGTGGTTCACAAGTTATTTAATAATGAACTGAAACTGGATATTGCTGTTAGTGATTTTATTATGGTTAGGAGAAATGTGGATGCAAATGAGAATAACTCTGTGGATAGTGTAATTTTGTTGTCTGAAAGGTTGGCACACTATGTCTGGAGAAATCTCCTGGGCATTCAAAGATTTAACCTTACTGCAGTGTTATTGGATAAAGACTCTAAAGTGATTGATTCTATTAGTCAATATAGAGAGGGTTCACCTGGCAGTAACAATGGGACGATTGATGTAATTGCTGCTGATTATGAGTTTGCACCAGTTACCCTAAGCATTTTTGGGCATAGAAAGTTATATAAGGAAACCAATGATAAACTGGCAAGAGTGTTATGTAATTTGCTTGCAAATTTTTTAAATGTTAGATTGGGTTATAACGGTGTATTAGGCATTTCCAGGTATTCAACCCTGTCAAATGGGGGACAAATTGATATAACCTTTAAAAACCCTGTGATAGCCAGTAGGGTTTGGAATGCAGCAACAATGCTCGATGCAGGTGGCCTTTATTTGGTTGATCTTACTATTAGTGATGGAATTCCTCCATTTTATTTTGGCCCCAGCCTTGTATCTGAAGGAAATATACCTCATTCTGATATAAGAAGTACTTACACAGTTCCAATTTCAAATAGATTCTTGGCTATCACAAGTTATGAGGTATGACTGTCTGACCCTATAATGGGGTCTCCCCTTCTGACTTGAGGGTTTGGGTGGATGAATCCAGGGGTTAACTTAGCTTGGGGTCTCAATCGAGAAACTTGTCTTCTATGTTTATTGAAGGGAAAACATCTTTTCTAATTTCCTGGAATATCGCTGGTATTGGGACAAAGTTTCAAGATAAGGATTGGTTGAATTATATTTGTTCCTTTTATATTATATGTTTGCAAGAATCTTGGCATAAGCAAGTGGATGACTTGGATATTAATGGCTATACATTGTTTCACTCTCCAGGTTTTAAGTCTGGAAAGATGGGTCATCTATCTGGTGACATTCTAACATATGTTAAAATAGGGATCTTTAAGGGTGTTAAACTGATGCCAGAATGGAATTTTGTCAGGTTTGTATTCTCAATTAATAAAACTCGTCTTCTTTTGTTCAATTGCTATATTTCTCATGTAATAGAAAGTATTCAAATGAGATTTGGGACAGATTAACTGACTTGGTACGAACATACCAGATGGAATATCCTAATGCTTTTCTACTATTAATTAGAGATTTTAATTCTAGAATTGGCAACTCTGATGGACTAAGTGATAACTCAGTACTGTGCTATATGTTTCCTGATATTCCTAGAGTAAAGAGAAGTTCATCTGATGTAAAATTTTATTACAATGGACATAAATTAATAACATTTATGAATGATAATTTGGTATATCTGTTAAATGGTAGATCACAGGGAGACCATTAAGGTTCCCCCTGTTATTTTACAAAATATGTTTTTCCTGTAATTGATCTGGCCCTTTGGCAGGGACTCCCCAATATTTGGGAGGACATGGTAGTAGTAAATAGTGTGGAAAGTGACCATTTTCCAATTACTTTGCATAAAATGATCCAGGTAAAGTCTGAAATCAGTTATGATTTGTTACTCTAGGAAAATTGAATGGTCTTGAGATTTGCAATCTGGTGTGTCATCTTTAATAATTTCTTTTTTTAATACCCAGGATAAGTTAATTATGGACCTGTCATTGATTTATGAAAATCTTAAATCTCTCTTTAATATTCTTGAGCCTAATTTATACACAACTATATCTGTGCCAAGTACAAAAGCAATTACAGGATGGTTTGAGTCCGAGTGTAAGTCTTATAACTATAAGGATTCCCTGTCCCCTAGTCCATAGTGCTAACTAGGTCCTTGTAAGAAAACTAAATTCTAGCTACTCAGTCGGTATGTGAATCACTACACTGCTGCTTAGGAAAAAAAAAAAGAATCGCACAGTTTAATCACTTGTGAATTACCTCTGGGGCTTGTTAAAAATATTTCTACCTCTTCTTTTCTTCTCAGAAGGTGTGGGATCTGCCATGGGTCCAGGTCATGAGGGCACTGCTGGTGTAGCCCTCCCCCAACCCCTGAAATGAAAACAGGTACGGAGTTACTGCGCCGCAAAACGCATGAAGAGAGCTGGTCCAGTTCTGGCTAGCCCTGCAGTCACTTTGTGACTGCTCCCCCCACCCTAATACCTCCCCCCTTATCTGGTGTTACTTATATACATTAAGGACTGTCTCGCGTTACTTGGTCCTTCTGGCATGATGGTGTGTGTTACAATTTATTTTTTCTAACTCCCTTGTTTCCCATTTGCTCCTTATATTCTCTGGGCACTAGAAGTCACCTTTACTCTTTATATCCTGCTTAATCCTTTCACTGTTCACAGTTCTGTTTAGTTTCTTCCTTCCTACCTTCACCCCTTGCTCCTCCCCACCTTTCTGTTCACTCTCTCCCCCCTTTTGTTGTCCCATTGTCATACTCTAAGCTCAAAATGACTACCATGCCTATATTCACCCTTCTCTCTCTCTTGGACTCATGTTATGGGTACTCTCAGTTCTAACTGGTCCTGTACAGATTACGTCACCCACATATGCACACTCACTGGATAATTTCTGGTTCTCTGTCCTCCTAACTGATCCCATCCCTAATTCATTCCCCAAAACCGGGCTTGTCCTCAAACAACTGGGGTTATTAATCAGCTATAACCAATGTAGGTTCTCCATCTCCACTGGTTGTGCAGCTCTGTCTTTCATTATTGTGACTCTCTGGATCTTTACCCTATCCCTTACTCTTGTGGGGGATGTTGAGAAAAATCCAGGTCCTATTCTGGCCAATAATCCCACCTAGTCTCACCACTCTCACTGTCTGCCCCAAACGTCTGGCCCCACCTTTGCTCACATTAATTCCAGGAGTCTATTGGCCAACCTCCCCGACCTTGAATCTTGGATTAGGGTTAACAATCCTGATATCCTAGCCATATCTGAAACGTGGCTTAAGCCTTCCATCACTGATTCCCAGTGCTCCCTCCAGGGATATAACATGCTTCAGGTGGATCACCCTACTGCTAAAAGAGATGGTGGCCTAGCACTTTACTACAAAGCTCAACTTAACATCACTTTATTGCATGATCCCCCTCTCGCAAACTGTGAAGTTCTTCATTCCCTCCTACTGCCTGGGGGTGTTAAAAAACTCCACATCTTCTGTGTGTGTATATATATATATATATATATATATATATACACCTCAGAAACTCTAGACTAGGCATTGAGGAGTTCATGGAATATCTGCTATCTGTGACTGGGAAAAATGATATAATCTGCCTTGGGGATTTTAACTTTGACTGGACCGGACATAGCTCTGCACTCCTATCCTCCTTGACAAGCAAGGCCAATCTCTCACAGCTCATTCAGGAACCCACTAGAATCTCCCATGGTAGAAACAGTGCTACTCTCCTAGAGTGGATCCTGACTAATAGAAAGGAGGTCTTTACCTTGGCCAGTGTTCTTCTGGATACCATAAGTGATCATTACCCTGTTTACTTTATATTGGATACCTCTTCCCCCTCCCTCCCTTCAAATGTTTTAACCTTTTCCAATCTCTCCAACCTTAATACAGAAGCTTTTATTCATGATCTTAACCTAGCTGACTGGTCCCCCCTTTACTCTACAGATGATATGAACATTGGTACAGGCTATTTCAACTCTTCACTACTCCCGCTACAAAATAGACACATCCCAATCACCACAAGAAGGGTTAAAGGGAAAATCAACAAATGGCTCAAGCTTCCCCTGCTCCACCTTCTGAAACTCAGGGATAATCTGTTGTCTACTTGGAAGACCTCCTGTCTTTTCTCTGACTTTGAAGCCTATAGAGCCATATAAAACACTTGCAGAAAAGAGATTCGCCTAGCTAAAAGCTCTTATTACAGGAACCTCCTAAGTTCTTCCACTTCCTGTCCCAAAAGGTATTGGTCTCAAATCAAGGAAATTCTTGGGAACAACAAGCCTATGACACCAACTGATATGTACATAAATGATGTCCACTGTAACCACCCACTCACAATTGCTAATGCTTTCAATTCCTTATTTTCCGCTCTACCCACTCTTACCCCCCGTGTTCCCCAAAACTGGGTCTGCCTCTTCCCCCAGTTCCCCCTCCCCCTATTCTGGAGCTGGCTCAGGTCTCTTACCTGGAAGTCCTAGACCTACTCAAAACTGTTATTGCTAGTGGTAGCCCTGGTCCTGACGGTATTCATCCTGGGATTCTTAGGCTGTTTGCTGACTGGCTTGCAGGGCCTATAACTAGGCTTTTCAACCTCTTTATTACCACTGCCTCTCTCCCCGTGATCTGGAAAATGACTAGAACTATACCTGTTTTTCAGAAGGGAGATGCCAAGTTACTGTCCAGCTACCACCCTATCTCACTTCTCCCCATGCTCAGCAAGCAACTAGAGAAACTAGTCCATCGACAGGTCTCTAAGTACCTTAAGTTTAATCTTCAATTCCCTTTTCAACATGGTTTCAGGGCTGGGTACAGCACTACCACTGCCCTGACCTTGCTTGCTAGTGATGCCAAAGGCAACATGGATAAGGGCTTACTCACAGGAGCCATGTTCATAGACCTCTCTAAAGCATTTGATATGGTTCACCACCTGCTTTTACTGTCTATGCTACAAGCCATAAAAGTCACTGACTCTACCCTATCCTGGTTCAGTAGTTACCTGGATAACCACTTTCAGGCAGTTTCCTTCTGTAAGGTTCTCTCCTCCCCATCCCAATCACCCGTGGTGTACCTCAGGGTTCTATACTTGGTCCTCTACTCTTTTCTCACTTCCTAAATGATATTCCCATTCCTTCTCTTCACAGCAGCTTACTCATGTATGCTGATGATCTTGTGTTTTATTATTCCTCCAAGTCTATTGCCGACATTAACCTTAACCTTTCACATAACTTTTTGTCCCTTCAATCCTGGCTCTCGGCTAACCACCAAATTCTAAACATTGGTAAGACTCAGGCCATGCTGTTTGGGTCCTCTAAAAAAGTGCTCTCTGATTCCCCTACGCTCCTTGTCTTGCAGTTTGGACAACACTTTCTCCAGCTTATGACATCTCTGGGCCTTACACAGGTGGTTACCTCTGCCAGCCATAAACATGGCCACTCCCTTGATCTGGTCTTCCTCCTGGGGATCGAGGCCTCTGATGTGGAGGTGGAACCGGTAGGCTGGTCTGATCACTACACTGTGAGGTTCAATTTTTGCACCCCCCCAGAAGGCCTGCCCCTGTTGAGATGGTCAGTTACCACCCTTTGAAGGAAGTGAGTCCTGAAGGCCTTGAGGTGGTGATTGATCTTTTGGAGTTTCCTTTGGCCAGCTCAGGTCCAGAGACTTTAGTGGTGGCTTGTAATAGGGCCATTTCTGTAGCTCTGGACTTGATTGCTCCTGTGTGTGTTCATCCTCTCTCCCTTTGGCCTTGGGCCCTGTGGTTTGATGGGTCCTTGAGGGAGTTGCGGTGAGTTGGACGTAGGTTACAGCGGTGCTGGCGGAAATCCACCTTGGATGCCAACCATCTTAGATTGGTTGAACACTATCAGATCTACCAATCAGCCATCTCCCGTAAGAAGGCAGAATTCCTGTATAGGAGATAGCTGCCGCTCAGAACCAACCAGCTCAGCTCTTCTGTACTGTGGACAGGCTGTGCAGCCCAGCCTGTCTTGAGCCACGAAGACCTTTTTTGCAGTTAGATTGTGATGAACTTGCTTGTTTTTTTGCAGATAAGGTGGCTGACATCAGGTCTGAAATTCTTTCGACCTGCTCTGTGGGGGTTGTGGATGATTGGTGCTTAGTTGCCTCACCTCTGATTTTGTGGAGTTCCTTTGCCTTGCCTGAACTTGTGGATGTCATGCGGATTGTCCAGGGTATGCACCCTATGACCTGTAGTTTGGATCTGGGCCTGACTTCCTTAATTATGGATTGTTGGGATTTGATCGGCCCGGTTCTGGTGTAGCTAGTTTGGTGCTCTTTGGAATCCAGTGAGTTTCCAAGCTCTCTGAAGGAGGCGGTGGTTATTCCCCTCCTTAAGAAAGCTTCTTTGGACCCAGATATTTCTGCTAACTACAGACCAATCTCAAACCTTCCCTTTATAGGGAAGGTGATTGAGAAAGTAGTTGTGGTACAGCTGGATGACCACCTGACCATCCATAACAACTACAAACCTCTCCAGTCTGGTTTTCAAAAGAGGCACAGTACTGAGACAGCGCTGGTTCAGGTGCCCAATGATCTCCTGATGGCGAGAGATTGGAGAAGCTGTTCTATCTTGGTGCTCCTTGATCTCTCTTCAGCCTTTGACACTGTAGACCAAGGAGTACTGCTTGGATGCCTGAGGTCTGTCTGTGGACTAACAGATTTGGTCCTCAGATGGTTTACATCTTTCCTGTCTGGCAGGACTCAGAGAGTGGTGTCTGGGATTTTTTCCTCTGACCCATTTTGCCTGCCATGTGGGGTCCCTCAGGGTTCAGTGCTGTCCTCCATGTTGTTTGCAGTGTATATGCTGCCCCTCAGAGACATTGTAAGATGGTACGGGCTGCGGTTTCACTGCTATGCTGATGATACCCAGCTCTACCTGTCTTTTAACCCCGACCAGGATAGAGCTGTCTCTGTATTTAATTCCTGCCTCACTGATATCCAAGACTGGATGACTTCGAGCTGGTTAAAGTTGAACTCTGGGAAGACCGAATTGATTGTAGTAGACCCGGGTCACCGGATAGCAGGGTTGAGGGCTGGTCAGCCCTCTGGACTTGTTCTGGAGGGTTTGCAACTTCCTTCCTCTGAACAGGTGCGAAACCTGGGGGTAATGCTTGACGATCGGCTGACGTTACGGGCTCAGGTGTCGGCCATTGTCAAGTTTTCCCTTTATCATCTTAGGACTATCTCCAGGATTAAGCACCTTGTTTCATCCGGGGATCTACCTACCCTGGTCCATGTTTTTGTGACTTCATGCCTAGATTATTGCAACTCTGTGTACTTAGGGTTGGCTGGGGTTGATATCCGCCACCTGCAGCTTGTGCAGAATGTGGCAGCATGATTGTTGATGGAAGTTCCTTGATCCTCTCATATTACACCAGTGCTGTGTGATCTGCACTGGCTGCCGATTAGGTGGTGGATCACCTTTAAAGTTGGTTTACTGACTTATAAAGCCCTACTTAAACAGGGCCCTGACTACTTGAAAAAGTCTCTTGTTTCTAACGCCCAGTGCAACAGTTGTGCTCCAGCTGATGAGGGTTGCTAGAATTCCAGGTGTTTTGAAATCTTCAGGGGCCCATGCATTTGTGCACGCAGTCCCGGCCCTCTGGAATTCTCTACCCCACCAGCTTCAGGAGTGCACGACTGTGGGGGGTTTCAAGCAGGCAATGAAAATGTTTTTGTGGTGCCATACTTTTGGTGGCACAGTTTAATTTTGGTTCTTTTGATTATATTATTTTATTGTGACTCTGTTTTATTATGTTTCTTATTTTTTGTACTGCACCTTGATAATTGAAAGGCACTTTTGAGAAATAACATTTATTATTATTATTATTGTCCACTGCTGTGAAAGTACTTCTGTCACTAACACCTCTACTTTCAAATACCTTAAGGTTATGCTTGACCCGGCTCTTGACTTTTCAGCGCATGTCAACGAGGTGTGTTGGTCTGTCAATGCCAGACTTGGCGTAGCCTATTGAGTGCACCACACACTCACCCCTACAGCTAGGATATCAGTAGCTAGAGGTGTACTACTCCCTCAACTCCTTCATGCCCTCCCAGTTCTCTACCAAGCCAATGCCAGTGTGCTGTGTAAGTGGGACACTTCCTTAATAATATCTGTAGGTTCGCCTTATCAGCTCCTTGCCTTACTCATCACTGCCTGCTCTACTCTGGCTTACACTGGTTGTCTCCCAAAGACCTCCGGTCTTACACTCTAGGGTGTCTAGTTGACTCCCTCACTAGACCTCCTAGTCCGACCTCCCTGGGTGACATGCTTACCCAGTCTCTCACTTCCACTCACTCAGGTCCTCTTCTGTCCCCAAGCTCTCAGTATGGCCCTGTGCTACGAAAGTGGGAGAACAGGCCTTTTCCTGTTTTGCTTCTAAATTCTGGAACTCGCTTCCCTCACAGGTTAAAAACTCCTCCACCCACTTTTCTTTCAAGTATTATCTGTTCTCTCACCTCTATGCTCTAGGTTACTGTAACTGCTAGTAACTCAGAGTTTCCTCCTAAGTCTCCATGTTAAGTAGATGCCTAGGTATAACTTACTTGATGTATCTTTGTTATTGTGTGTCCTTTTACTCCAAGCTTGACTAAATGACTGAGAAGAGGGTGCTCCTCCTCTCGCCTATCTCACTTCTTACTCGTTACACTATTGTCTACAATTTTCTGTGCTTGAATTAATTGCTAAATGTGCCCAATTCTATGATGTATGATCACCCAGACTGTAAATGATTGTACCTATCTACTTGTTTCTTAAGTGTACTGCTGTCATCACTGTATTCTCAATGTTGTACTCTCCCGAGTCATGCCTAACATAGGCAGGATTGTCGCCTAGCGCAATTACCCGGTTACCAAAAGCTAATAAATAAATTAATAAATAAAAGGCAGTTGCACAAAATATCTAGAAAGGCCAAGGCTAACCCAGGTCAGTTTAGAGCCATCGATTTGAAAATATCTAAAAAAAACTATAGAAATTTAGTAAAGCAAAAAAAGAAAACATTCTGTGAACAACAATGGGGAGGATGTATGTAGCAATCTGGATAATGATATTAAATCTTTTTGGTCCCTGATCACCAAGGGCTATAAGGGATGGTCTAATGAGTTAGAGCGGTATATTAAACCAAGAAGATGGCTTGAGTTTTATGGTAACATGCTGTTTGATTCAAATATGGTATCTGCCTGGGATTTAATGGATATGAATATTATTAAAGAACAGTTTGTTCCATTCTCAAAAACAGAGGTGATTGAAGCAAATGTAATAAGGCAATGAGTCCAGATAGGATTTCAGGGGAAGTTTATTTGTGTTTACCTGAAGCCTGGGCAAATTATTTAGTTCCTTTTTTTAATCAATGTGTCTATGATAATTTTGTCCCTGAATCATGGGTAGGGGCTAATATCTTTCTAGTTTATAAAAAGGGTCCCAAGGATGATCCTGCGATGTACTGTCCTATAAGCCTACTGGACATACTGGGCAAGATTTTTGCCAAATTATTATCAGTTAGACTAAGTAGTGAGATAGAATCACGAGGGGGGCTTGCTTCAGCTAAAATTTCAGGAGGGATTTTCATCACTTGACAACTGTTTCATACTTTCATATTTGATTGAAAAATATGTAAATATAAGGAAACAAAAACTGTATGTAGGTTTGTAGATTATAGCTCAGCGTTTGACACAATTAATAGATCAATATTATGGGAAATAATGTTTTCAAGAGGTATTTCCCCTGTATTGGTTAATAGTATTAGACATTTATAGTCATACATCTGGGTTCAGATTCATTCTGGGAGTGTATTATCGGGTAGAATAAATACAAATAAAGGTGTCAGACAGGGATGTATTCTGGCACCGATGCTCTTTTCAATTTATTTGGAAGATTTATTAATCCAATTACAGTCACTTCAATCAGATTCTCCTAAAATTGGTACAAATGTCTGTTTAGCACTTGCTCATGCCAATGATCTTGTTTTGTGTTCTGTCTCAGTTTCAGGTCTACAGAAGAAATTGAATATTTTGTCATCTGTATCTGAGACTCTATCTTTGAAAATTAATCTTAGTAAAACAAAAGTAATGGTATTTGGTGCCAGACTTAATAGATATAGGTGGAAATTGGCAGATGACTATTTGGGAACAGTTTCATTATATATATATATGGGTTTACTATATTCCAACAATGGATTCTGGTGTAGACACCATAATTATATACTGTATGTTCCAAAACTAAAACAATAGGGGCTTTGGTGAAATTTAATCATGTATATGGTGGCTATTCACTTATAATCTTTTATCCACTTTACAGGCAAAGTACAATGCACAATCCCTATATGGGGTAGAAATTTGGAGGTTAAAACCATTAGACCATTTAGAATTACCAGCTAATAAACCTTTAATGAAAGTTACCAGCTGTCAAAGATCTACGCTGTCCTATTTCCTAAGAGTGGAATTGGGAGTTCCTAGTTTGCAGGCATTGGCTGACAGTAGACCGATTCATTTTTGGATTAGGATTTTAAGATTGCCAAAGGACAGATGGGTCAAGTCTTGCTTAATGGAGAAGGAGGTTTGGGTACAATGCAACCATAAGCAATCAACCTGGCTCTCCTATTTGTATGGTTTACTTGATAAATATTTGTTGTCTTTCCTGTTGAAATATACTGTAGGCATCAGGGTGTGAACATTAGTGAGAATTATAAAGCGTATGTAAAAAATAAAACTATACAGTTTCATAGAGAACTGAATTTTGCACATTTTGCTTTTCAAAATATTCTAGATGGTATTCTCATGTATTGACAATCATGTATATAGATTTTATTTTGATGTCTTGGAAGACCCAGATATTTGTAAAACACATACAAGATTCAGGCTGGAGTTGTTTGAATCTAATGTTAAAAATGTTTTATATAAGAAATCAAGTAATTCTAAGGATATGCTTTGTGCCTGCAAACAAGGAGAAAGGGAGGACTTTGCTCATGTTTTTTGAGGTGTCCCTGATATATTAAAATTAGGCATACATGGTTGTCTCCATTAATCACAGGAATAGAAACATCCAGTGATACAAAGTTTATTAAGGTTTTTCTGTCCTCTGAGGATTCAATTATTATATATTCTGTGGGGAAATTTGCATTCCCAACAAGGAAAATTAGGAGAAGGAAGGTGAGTACCCTTAAGGGCTCATCCTTCGTGGCCTAATGATTCTGGTCCCTTCTAATCCTATACCCTGGATTCATCTACCTGACCCTCTTTTGCTAATTTTGTACATAAATTGTACTCTTTGTATTTATTTGTACTATTGGTCAATGTGTACAAACTGTTATGTCAGACTGTATTTTTATGTTTTGTGATAGTGCTATGTTTGTTTGTATGTTGATGTTTAATTATCTATTTTGTGATCATCATTTTTTAAGATTGAAGAAATAAACTAAAACTAAACTACTCAAACTAAACTGTGTGAGAGGCCTTTTGGCACCATGCATTTCTGATTAAAGTTGAACCAGCATAATATTCTGTGGTGATTTGTATATGCAACCCATGATGCTTTGCATTATGGGGGTATGTGTGATTTTGTATTTCTTTGAAATTTGGCTTCCCAGCCAATGCCCTTTGAGGTAACCACTGCCTCAGTGCTTGTGCGCTGAGGTTCTTTGTCTTTTAACTTGTTTTTTGTTTTAATTGGGTTGACCAAAATATAACCCAGATAGACCATCTTAGGGTAGCTGGTTCATTCCACTGGGGTGTAAAACAGATGAGGCACACTGATGAGTCCTGGTAGGATGAAACACATGTCTGTGTCTTCTGTTGGCACCCTTTGCAAACTGTGTGAGAGGCCTTTCAGCACCATGCATTTCTGCTTAAAGTTGAACCAGCATAATATTCTGTGGTGATTTGCATATGCAGCCCATGATGCTTTGCATTATGGGGGCTTGTGTGATTTTGTATTTCTTTGAAATTTGGCTTCCCGACCAATGCCCTTTGGGGTAACCATTGCCTCAGTGCTTGCACGCTGAGGTTCTTTGTCTTTTAACTTGTTTTTTGTTTTAATTGGGTTCACCACAACATAACTCAGATAGACCATCTTAAGGTAGCTGGTTCATTCCACTGGGGTGTCAAACAGATGAGGCACACTGAAGAGTCCTAGTAGGACGAAACACGTGTCTGTATCTTCTGTTGGCACCCTTTGCAAACTGTGTGAGAGGCCTTTCAGCACCATGCATTTCTGCTTAAAGTTGAACCAGCATAATATTCTGTGGTTATTTGCATATGCAGCCCATAATGCTTTGCATTATGGGGCATGTGTGATTTTGTATTTCTTTGAAATTTGGCTTCCCGGCCAATGCCCTTTGGGGTAACCATTGCCTCAGTGCTTACACGCTGAGGTTCTTTGTCTTTCTATTTATCTTAATGTTCTTTATTATATTTGCTATGCTTTTAACTGTCTGAAATATATTTACCTTATATGCTGTGTTTCTGCCATATATTCTGCTATACTCATAATACTCATATTTTGTAGGTGTTCCACTATTGTGACATGTAGTGTGTTTTTCTGATTATGTTGCATATATTTCCAGACAGTCTGGAAATAACAATAGATAACACGTATTCTAGCTGAGCTATCATTTTCTAAGATATACTGTATGCCAACCATGCACTCTTGCTTCCTGGGGTCCACCCTGATATTACACTCTGAATACCATATTCAATTGTATGTGTCTGCCTTATCCAAATGCTGCATTCTTATTAGCAGAGTATATATGTAACTGCCAGCCAGCCCCTCCCCAGTCTCTGAGATCTTAGTGTTCCTTCTGTACATTTTTTAATTTTGTGTTTAGATTAATTTAGTATGTGTAACCCCTGGGGCTGACTGGTGGAAATCATCCTTTTTGTAATTCGTTGTTTCATGCTTTGGCATGAGTATGTAATAAATGTTTCCTTTATTACTTGTTTGCCCTGTGTTTTCCTTACTTAGCACATGCATACAAGAACCTGAATTATAAACTGGACTTATAATTAAGATATCCCAATAAATGTGTAAGAGAAGCAGTCTGACCCTGAAAATGATTGAACAGTGTCAGCCATCTTGTTTTTGTTCATGTGACCCAAGGGATGTAGATATGAGTGCAGTCTGGGCCTTGATTTATTCATTCACATCCATATCATGTAAAACAGGCTACTTCTTACTTCTTCTGTCTGAATGTATTGGCATGTACCCCATAATGCAATAGGTGAACACCCAATTGGCTAGTATGGGCATACCATGAGTGGTTGGGTATGGCACGCCGGCTATCTGCAGGTGGGTCTGTAATGAAATTACAATTAGTGATCACAAAGTTCATCAGAACACCTGCTGCTGTAAGAAAAGGTGTAATCCATTGACATTTATCACTTTTATAATCTAGTTATCACAATAAATGTGTAACAGAAGCAGTTTGACACAGAAAATGATCGAACAGTGGCAGCCATCATATTTTTGGTCATGTGACCCTGGGGATGTAGCTATGGATACAATCCGGACTTTGATTTACTCATTCATTTTCCCTGTAATCCAAAACAGGCTACTTCTTACTTTTCCTTTCTGAATTTATTGGCATGTACCCCATAATGTAATAGGTGCCCCCCATGGGCAAGCATGGCCCTACCATTGGTGGTTGGGTGGCACCCCAGCTGTCTGCAGATGGGTATATAATGTGAAATTAGTGATCTGAAATTTCATCTAAGCCCCTGCAGATATAAGAAAATGTGTAATCCATTGACATTTACAACTTTTATAATCTAGTTATCCCTACAAACATGTAACAGAAGCAGTTTGATGCAGAAAATGACAGAACAGTAGCCGCTATCTTGTTCTTGCTCATGTGACCCAGGGGATGTGGATATGGGTACAGTCTGGGCCTTGCTTTACTCATTCACTTCCCTGTCATGTAAAATGGACTACTTCTTACTTTTCCTTTCTGAATTTATTGGCATGTATCCCATAATGCAATAGGTGGGCACCCAATGGGCCAGTCTGCACATACCATGGGTGGTTGGGTATGGCACCTTAGCTATCTGCAAGTGGGTCTGTAATGTGAAATTAGTTAAAAAGAAATTTCATCCAAACTTCTGTTGCTGTAAGAAAAGGTGTAATCCATTGACATTTACCACTTTTATAATATAGTTATCACAATAAACATGTAACAGAAGCAGTTTGACACAGAAAATGACCGATCAGTGGCAGCCATATTGTTTTTGGTCATGTGACCTCGATGATGTAGCTATGGGTACAATCTTGGCCTTGATTTACTCATTCGCTTCCCTGTCATGTAAAATAGGCTACTTCTTACTTTTCCTTTCTGAATTTATTAGCACGTGCCCCATAATGCAATAGGTGGACACCCATGGGCCAGCATGGCCCTACCATGGATGGTTGGATATGGTACCCCAGCTATCTGCAGGTGGGTCTATAATATGAAATTAGTGATCATAAATTTCATCCAAGCCCCTGCAGATGTAAGAAAAGATGTAATCCATTGACATTTAACACTTTTATAATCTAGTTATCCCTACAGATGCGTAACAGAAGCAGTTTGACATCGAAAATGATCCAAAGGTAGATGCCATCTTGTTTTTGCTCATGTAACCCAGGGGATGTAGATATGGGGACTGTCTGGGCCTTGATTTACTCATTCACTTCCCTGTCATGTAAAACAGGCAACTTCTTGCTTTTCCTTTTTGAATTTGTTGGCATGCACCCCATAATGCAATAGGTGGTCACCCCATTGGCCAGCATGGGCATACCATGTGTGGTTGGGTATGGCATCCCCGGCTATCTGCAGGTGGGTCTATAATGTGAAATTAGGGATCAGACATTTCATCCAAGCTACTGCTGCTGCAAGAAAGGGTGTAATCCATTGACATGTACAACTTTTATAGTCTAGTTATCCCAATAAATGAGTCACAAGCAGTTTGACACAGAAAATGACTGGACGGTGTCAGCCATCTTGCTTTTGGTCATGTGACCCAGAGTATGTAGCTATGTGTACAATCTGGACCTTGATTTACTCATTCACTTCCCTGTCATGTGAAACAGGCTACATCTTACTTTTTCTTTATGGATTTAGTGACATGTGCCTCATAATCCAATAGATACCCCTCCATTGGCCAGCATGGCCCTACCGTGGGTGGTTGGTTATCATCACTCTCATAATCTGTAGGTGAAAACAAATGTGAAATTTTTGTATATATAAAGAATTTGTAACCTGAAATTGAAAATTAGTTACATTTTAGACAACATTTATCAGTGATGCTACCGATTTTAATGTTTTTACAAACTTCAATATTTTTTGCAAATGCAAATTCGCAAAAACAATTGACATTTCACTTAATAAACATATATATCACCTAATTGCTTAGTTGGAAAACTTATATTTTCACTTTAAATTATAGTTGTGTTAGATTCTTACTACCTTGACAAAAAATGTTTACCATGGAGTTAAGAAATATTATGTAATAACATTGTAATTGATAGGTGTACAAACCCAATGAAAAAACCTCTGGCAGCAAGGATATGCCATTTACAGAAATATCTTGGCAGTGAAAGGGGTAGATTTATGGGTTTGGAAACTGGAGAATTTTTTAATTATTTGTCCAAACTATACCACATTAATTACAGATGTGTCCCAAGTTTAGGATTTCGATTTTGAATGGTAAGAGTTATAAGCCCCAAGACTTTCAAAATTTTTAAAATTACATCCTACAGTAATATAAACTGCAGAAATTCTAAATTATTCATCCAAATTGCATTATGTTTATTATGATAACTTTAACAAGGCCCATATATACATGTACCAAGTTTCAGATCTATGATTGTAAAGGGGATTGAGTTGTATGTCCAAACATTGAGAAACTGTAAAATTACATTTTAAACCCTGGCCCAGTGGTGTAGAGGGTTGAGGTGCTGGCACCTTACCTCGACCCATGCCAGCAACCCGGGTTTGAGAACGGACTCGGGTCATCGGGGGTCGGCAGGGGGAGGATAGGATTGAGCATTTGATGGATTGCTCTCGTATCCTGGGGTGGGTTAGGGACTGACCTCACTCACGTAGCAGCCCCCAATGGAGATTGGAGGCACTACAAGAAGTGGTGTGCAAGGGGAACAAGAAAACCAGAAAAAAACACTCCGGAAGTTAGCCAGATGATGGCTGCCAGCCCCAGGCACCTCCGAAGACTCATCTGGAGAGCCACAGAATGCCTCAGCAGCTCCCAGGACCAAGAGAAAATAGTGTGCTGGTTCCTCCCACCAGTGCCTTCCCCCTCAGAGGAGTGGGAACCCACCTGGTGAAGGATTAGACCGGGCTACCCCACAGAAGGCTGTAGATATGAGGTAGGTGGTCGATAGCGGAATAGTAGAGGAATGCCTGTAGACCATGGTGGCCTGAAGGAGAGGCAGCTCTGGGACATGTAGGGATATAAACAGATAATGCAAAAAAAAAATTCCATTTTAAAATGATATAAACAATAACATATTATTTATATAACATTTTATCTGTCTATTTAGCAGTTTTTGTGATTCCTCCAAGAAAATATTATATAGATTTCCAATTATCTAGCTCCAAAGGTGGCTACATTTTAAGTGTAGAAATATTTTCTGTAATGTTCACACAAATAAATATCAAGAGTGTGAATCCCTGTAACTTCCTCTCCCCTCATGCTCATAGCATGACAGTTGGCATGCTTGCAGTTCCTCTCCCAAACAATGTGCATTCCAAAGTTCAAACGTTTAACTAAAATATTGAGTGATGGCCAATTAAATAATTTCAGAAATTTAAGAAAAAAGTCACAACATTTCACATAATTTTGCTGAATTGCACAAAAAAATGGAATTTGCTAATTTTGCCCAGCCCTACTGAGAGGTAATCCAGAGAACAATTGATTCATAGAAACATAGGATTTGATGGCAGATAAGGACTGAATGGCCCAGCTAGTCTGCCGATTTTTCACTGACTGTAGTATCACTGCAGATCCTACTTGATCAGCAGCCCACCCCCCTTCCCACTCACTAAGTTTCCCTTGTGCCTATTCCATGCATTCTTTACCCCCCCCGCACGTATTGTTTTTGTCCCCACCACCTCTGTAGGAAGACTGTTCCAGGAATCCACCATTTCTCCTGTAAAAAAGTACTTATTTATTTTATTTGAAAATTGGTAAATGCAAATGACAAACTGAACTTAAGCTCATTTCCAGGTGTGACCCGGGTGAAGGGTAGCAGGAGTAGACATTATAGCAGTACAATAAATAACATGATGAAAACTTACTATTTGATAAAAGTAAAGTAATGGTGCAAACAGGCAGCAGGAATAAAGTGCTTAGTAACAATGACATGCATGAAATCTAGAGCAAGTACAACTTGAGATTGTAAACACTCAAAACATGTTAGTCAAAACAGGAGCAGTTCAGCTAATAAGGACATTTTAGCTGATGTCTGAGGCATCCTAAAGAGGTGGAGAGATGACTGGCATGAGGGAGCTGGTTCCAGAGAAGGGGCAAGCAATAGGAGAAGACAAATTGTCCAACAGAGGAATGAGGGTGAGGAGTGGAGAAGGTCAGTTTGTCTCTAGAGCGAAGGGAACTTAGACCTGGAGTGATTGGATAGTTGAGAGGTTATACAGGATGGCAGGGAGCACAACCAGTACTTGGAATTGAGGACAGTATTGTGGAGCTGGTGACGAGAGTGTAGTATGACCAGTGGTCTTCCTCAGTACTCCCCTAACAGTATTTTCTCAGATCTGTCCTGTATCTACCCCATCCAGCTTCATGTCATGCCCACTTTTCCTTGAGCACCTTTACTTCTGAAAAATATTTCCCTCTTATACCCTGTTTATTTCCGAGAGTTAATTAAAGGTCTCCATCATATCCCCCCACTCCCTCAACACTTTCAGGGTGTATATATTTAGGTCCTTTACTCTCTCCTCATAGGGCTTCTGATGCAGACCCTGCACCATTTTAGTAGCCTTCTTCTGAGCCACTTTCACTCTGTGTCCTTTCTGAGATGTGATCACCAGGACTTGACAAAGTACTCTTGATGGAGTTATCAGCGATCAATACAGAGGCAACACCACCTCCCTTTTTTGTTGGTGATACCCTTTTCCTATGCACCCCACATCCCACTTGCCATTCCAACTGCCTTGTTGGGCTGCCTGACCACCTTTAGGTCATGCAAAATACTCACCTGCTGGTCTCTTCCTGCTTGGTGGTTGCAAGACCACAACCTCATTCTGTACTCTGCCCCGGGTGACTCAAGTGCATTATTTTCCACTTTTCACATTGAAACCCAGGTGCTTTTCTTGCCATTAATCAGAACCAATAACTGCAATATCACCATACTGACTGTCTTTAACCTGTCCTCTTTTACATACATTTCCCTTAATCCTTCCTCTTCTTATGCTCTATCCTCCATCTGCTGCTTTCTGCTGTCCTCCTGTTGATTTACTTATCCTATCTCCATCTAAGCTACCTATTAATAATTATGTTTTATTCTGGCCATGCCTTATGATGAAACATGATGATACCACCTGGCTCTTTACTTCTAGGTCTACCCTAGTCCCCTCCTCTACTACTACCCACCTAACCCAAATCAGCATACTGTCACTTAAATCTGAGTTATCCACAATTTGTCACTTGCAGACCATACTGCTGCAGCATTGTTTGTTCTATGCTATTGGCGGATGTCTTGTATGCTATGACTTATGTGTATCAAATTGTCCCATTGTCATTAGATATGTATCCCTCATCTTTTGTATTTTGTCTGAGATTTTATCATAACTGGGTCCGTCTTGCAAATGAGCACTGCCCAATGATGTTCACCTGGATAAATAAAGATTTTGATTGATTGATTGATTGATTGAATCCGGCCAATCTAAGCTTCAGAACCTCTTTCCTCCCCCCCCCGAGTTGAGGTGTCCCTTGCATACAGATTCTTGTCCTCCCAGGTTGTATTCCAGTCCCCAGCCACCCATACCCTCTGGCCTCACACCATTCACTGAGCCATTCATTTACATCCCTTATTTTTTGCTTATTCCCCACAGTGGCCCTAGGCACCGGTAGGATCTACTACCCTAAAATACCCTAAAGTCACCTACCATCACAATCCCCCCACCATAATTTCCTACCTTCTGAATGTTGCAGGTTTATAGTTTACATCATTTAGCATGTGGTATTAGTGGCCTTATGTAAATAATAATCCCCTGAAAAAATGTTCTTAAAATTAACAAGGATTTCTTGACACTCATAATTATAATTCCCCAGCTCCCACTACTGTTCCACCCCCTGTTATGGTTTCTGCAATAGAAACAATTTTTTTTCCTTTTACATTACTTATTTTATTTTTTTGTTAATTCCCGTGGTCACCAACTTTTTGGATGCTGCATGTTTTCATTTCCAAAATGCAAGCTACAATACACTTTTATTGAAGTGGGCAGTGCATCGCCTTAGTGTCACCTGTAGTGAAAGCGCGCAGCTTCTACAATTTTGCAGAACCTATGATAATTAAAAAATAAATAAAAGTAAGTAAGAACTCTTGGAAACTTCCTTTCTATTGGAGAAAGCATAATGGTGGTGTGATAAATTTGTGAGAGATGTGACTTAGATTAGAATAATGACTTTTTTCCTTTCATTTGGTTAAAGCAGGAGTGCAATAATCACAGTACCATGAAATCATACCATGCCTCTCACCAAACGTCCTATCTTGCGAATGTCCCACTGTTTTAATTTCATGAAAAGTCCAGATGAAGAGTAAGGCCAGAAATGCATCACAGTGTCCGAAGTGAGAGTATTGCCTGGTGACACCAATTGCAGCTACTTCTGCTAATGCCCCACTGCTTTAATTTCATTAAAAGTCCAGATGAAGAATAATGCCAGAAATGTGTCACAGTGTCCCAATTGAGAGCATTGCCTGGTGACGCAAATTGCTGCTGTTGCTGCTGCTGTTGTGCTCCTATTTTAATTTCATGAAAAGTCCAGATGAAGAATAAGGCCAGAAATGTGTCACACTGTCCCAAGTGAGAGCATTGCCTGCATTGTTGCCTGCTGCATCACTGATACATACTGCCCTTTGTGTGTGCCTTCATACCACAATATGTACTTGTGTATACTTGTGTGTTTCAAGGGAAAACTCAAGATACCTAATGACTTGAAGCTTCTATTGCTCATGTGGTTAGAGCAAGGCATTGAATGCCAAGATCCATGGTTTCGAGTCCCAGTAGGAGTTACACTTTTCCTTTAATTTCTACAATTGGATTTCCAAAATTGCCTCACAGTGGCTAACTGAATGGGGAAAAAGAAATAGGAAATAATTTGAGTCGTTGGACTTCCTAAAGTTACTGATTTTACAACACCAAGAAAGGAATGTGTGTGTTTAAAGGGAAAACTCAGGAAGCCTAATGACTTGAGGCTCCTATAGCTCAAGTGTTTAGGGTAACGCATGGCATGCCAAGGTCCATGGGTTTCAGTCCCGGTTGGAGTATAATCACTTGAGGCTCCTATAGCTCATGTGGTTAGAGCAAGGCATGGAATGCCAAGGTCCCTGGGTTTGAGTCCCGTTAGGAGTCACTTTTCCTTTCATTTTTAAATTTGGATTTTTATACCACAATGGTGAATTATTGTTCACCCCATTGTAATTTTTTTGGCATAGACACTGCCATTTAATTTCTATTGAATCCTGTTCTGTGTTGTAAGCAGTCTGTTATGTTGTTCCTTTTCAGGGAATCATCATAATACATATGGAAGTTTTCCACTTTACCGTGGTGGGTATGATGATCACATCCACATGCCAGACATATGTTACGAGTCTAACACATAATCTGGTACTGTAACATTTAATTTTTACTTGAGGGTGCAGGGTTACTGCTGTGGTTGACTGAAATAGAATAATTTCTGATTACTTTTTTTCTTTGCTCAGGTCATAGGCACATAGTGTTCCACAGGTTTTGGATGGTTGATGAATTTGGCTGTACAGAAACTGTCAATCCATTTAAAGTAAGTATTTTTTTGTTGGGGACATCATTTGAAAACAAGTTTCATTAATGTTTTTGTCTTATTTCTAGGTCTTCAGCATATCCTAACTGTTGTCCATCTTCAAACTGGAAGATATCACCGACGGCAGTCCACAGCTACTCAATGTTACCTGAAAACAAATGAAGAAGAAATTATTAGTTAGTTAGTTATTGGTTTTATTGTTCAGCTAAAAAGTCATTACAATATATTAAAAGCAGATAAATACATTTGTAATATACTATTACACAATAAGGAAAAATTGAATTCACAGTTAAATATGATTGTACAAAAAAAACCCCATCAAAATCATCGCAGTCTAGCATATCCAGTTACTTAAATAACAAT
The DNA here is from genome assembly GCA_016271365.2 of Neoceratodus forsteri. Classification (NCBI taxonomy): domain Eukaryota; kingdom Metazoa; phylum Chordata; order Ceratodontiformes; family Ceratodontidae; genus Neoceratodus; species Neoceratodus forsteri. Next base: position 1,256,593,405 of record CM057454.1, read on the forward strand.
ACAGCCTTAATATTTCACACATAACACACCTTTCATATTACCCTAATACATCATCTCTAATAGCAATATAAAATAGTTATACTGTACTGAGGTATAAAATTCTCCAGGAGATGTAACATTGTATTACATTGTGAGGGTACCAGAAAATATTTTTTTAGTCAGCCACTAAACACCACAGAGGATACAGGACTAGGCTACATATCACCTCTATCCTCCAGATTTTCAGCCTCATCTTACATATAGGCAATGCTATACAGCGCGTTTCAGTCAGAGTAAATAGGTCTGTCCACGAGGTTCCCTCGTATTGATAAATGATACTTAGCCGAAATTAAGTCTGCGTACTCCATGCTGCACATTATATGTCAGTAAAAGGCCGACCAGCATACTAGCACAACAATTTTTCTACATTTGCTACATTCAGCATCTGGAAGTTTTAGTCATTTCAAAGGATCCAGTTAGGACTATATCCTACCTACAACTGTCCTATAACATATCTAATTTGCTTGCCAAAGTAAGGAGTGCTTAATAATCAATTGGGACAGTAGCGACTAGCCATGCTGCCAAGCATCAATGGATAGATGTCCCATAATTTAACCATTTTTACAACCCCCTTCTAGACATTGAGATACCTGGGGTATACTTTTAGTCAGTCTCTAGACCCTATGACCGTCACGTGACTAGTCTGCATCTTGCCCCTATCTTCCAGATTCTCAGCTCCATCTTACATGTAGGCAATACTATGAGGCATGTTACAGTCAAGGCAAATAGGACTGTTCATCAGGTTCCCTCAAGTTGATAAACAATACTTGGTCAGAATTAAGCCAGTGTACTAAATGCCACTTGTTCTGTATCAGCAAAGTGCCAACCACCATACTTGTGCAGCATTTTTCTACATTCATTACATCCAGCACCTGGTAGTTTAATCATTTATATGGAAACAATTAGGACAGTTTCCTACCCTCCACTTACTTATCACATGTAATTTCTTGGCAAGTAAATAGTGCTTAACAATCATCTAAAACAGTGACACTTTGCTATACCACCAGGCAACATAAGTCATGCATCCATTATGTCAATTAATTATATTCCCCCTTCTGAAATTATTCTGATACCTCTAGGGAGGAGGGAGATGGCAGACTAAATTAGCCTTCAAACAGATATGTAATTTTAACAATAAATAGCCCCTTAAACATAGAAGAGTCCATGTCCAAATAATATAACGTGCATCAAACTGCTGACACTCTGTTTAAACATTTTAGAAACATTCAAAATATCATTAATAAAATCAATATTTCTTGTACAAGACTTCAGCTGGGCACAAAGTGATCTTAGTAGCCTCTCCTGAGGTGTTACAGAACCACAAGGTCCGAAAAGATTTTTAACCAACATTGCAGGGTTTTGGTTGTTCCAACTGCTCGATGCAGTGATTCTAATCACCTTGTTAGAGTCCCGCTACTTAATAATAAGCTACTGAGCCACCCTAGGGTCGTGAGACAATTATTTCCATGTCAAGCACATAGAATTCCTTTAGTAGCAGCTCAGCAAAATTGGCCCCTTGATTTAACATTTAAGGCCCTTGCATTTTAAACAGAAGCTGTTGAAATAAACCAGCCAGGCTCAAAACTGAGTTTCAATGCGGAATGTAAAAAGTACCTGAAAGGGGCAAATACCCCAGTGGACCCAGCGGTTATCAGCACAGCAGGATGTCCGACTTGAGAAATTTTTAAAATCACAAATTGAACTTAAGGCTCAAATAATACCATCTCTATCTCCACTTAAGAGTCCCAGTTATTGGCTCTTGGTGGTCTCACTGGCATGTTCATTCGAGTCCTCAACTATCCGTTTCCGAACATGAGCTCTGTAAAAAAAGCAGAAAAACATTGCTCTTCTGAGTGCAGTAAATTATAGTCATATTAAAATATACTCAGAGCCCTTTGGCAAAGCTGGCACACCTGTTAAGATAAAATATGAGCTTATCAGCACATATCATGCACCTTAGCCTCAACTTCTTCCTCCAAGGCACTGAATATCCCATCTCTGCTCCAAAGCACCATTAGCCCTGAGCACCTTTGTCCAATGTCCGGCAATATCTTGTTTAGTACCACCATCTGTCAGACTCATTTTATTGGATATATACTTTGGCCAAAAAGACATTTTAACCTGTCTCTTCAGGCTCCCTTATTGCCACTCCAAGAAGCTGGTAATGCAGGCGAGCATGTAAGAGAAAACTCCAAAAGCCAACTAACAGTCAGCTCGTTTTTTTTCAACAATGGGACAGGCCATTTAAATCCCTTTATCAAAATGCAAGGGGTTCACTCAGGGCACAGAGAACTAGACCAAAAAGATCTCCTTACACCAGTTTTAAGTTTACGGCTTAGACGAACAACACAGACCGTCTTCTGGTAAACTCACAGTTTACATTTCATAGAGCACTAATATATATTAATTAGCTCTTATGGTTTGGCTTGACATCCTTTTAAAACAGTAAATCAACTCTTGTTGTTCCCTGTAATAAAGCCATCGAAATTTAAACGTATCTGCCATCAAGAACTCGGGCGTGCAGAGTGTAATGATTCTAATTTCAACTCGCACAACTTCCAAGTTCCAAAAAAATATATGTATAATAAGAACCATGCATGAAATGCATTTAGAGTTACATTCTTAAATTTCCTGCAGAAGAGCCTTTTTTTGGCATCTCCCTCACTCCAACTCTGTAGATATAAGACTCCAAAGCTAAACGGCCAATCTTACACAGACCTTAGGTGCATAGAAGTCACTCTACTGCTTCCCACATAGCAAAAATGCACATTCAGTCTCTATGAATTAAAACAGCCCAAGGTTCATTCATTAAATGACAAGAAATTATTAGGAGTTCATTGCACGACCGCATTCGGTTCCCAGCATGGCTGTTCCTGTCATCTGTTATATCTAGCTTAAATTACCAAGCTGATAGTAAACCCATTATCCAGCTTAAAATACCAAGATATTAGTAAAGCCCTTAAAAAAATTTACACATGTAGTGAGTCACGTGAACTGGCCCACTACTGTAGTTACATTACATCTTGTGTTTTCATGACCAGGATAACATGTTGTACAATGTTGGTGTACTGAAGTGTGCCTGTCCCATCTGTGAAGAAAAAATAGATTACCTGGCCTGTATGTCACTGCCGTTAAATGTTTTACACCAATGGAAAAAAATTAAAACAAAAAATGAAACAGGAAATAAGAGTGATACTTACCTATAGGTGTTATCCTTTAGGTGGTAGGAGTACTGCAGTCCTGCAAGTTTACACAGTCTGTAACCTATGAAAACAAAATGAAAATGAGTTGCCTGTATTTGGCGACAGTGACATTTTTAAAATGGTGAAGGAAGGATTCACACCACAGTTCAAGTCAAAATCATAGAAAATGAATTAAAGTTACATTAGTACATACTAACTGTAAATTAGTGATAAGAAGCAGGGTGGCTCTCGCTGGCTTATGGTTCATAGCCTGGGCACTAGTACAATGTGTGTCTCTCTCTCTCTCACTTCCAAGAAGCAGGGTGTTTGTGGCTGGCTCTGGGTTCATAGCTTGGGCACAGGTACAATGTCTTTGTGTGTCTCGCAAGGAGCAGGGTGGCTGGCTGGGGTGCATTACTGCTTTTCAGTATCAGGAAGATATCTGTCATTCAATCAGCAGGATTTAAGTGGCTACAAGATGACATTTGTATTTAGTGGATTGTGGGTAATAATGACTGCACGCATTCTGTGAGCTATACCCTCAAAATCAAGAAAGGGGAAGTCAAAATTTAACTACATGTTATTATTTGTCAGTTGTCATATGATAGTCAAGGCCACTGATTTTCATTTTTTAACTTGAAAAAATGGTAACATTACAGAACCATGACAGCCTTCACCTTGGTAGTTTTGTCATTGTGCCCTCCCACCAACATCCTCATCACCATGATCAGCAAGGAGGAAGCAGCCCTCCCAATCCACAATGTCGGAGTTGTACCCACTTGGAAATTCTTTTTCCATGACTGCATCATCAACCTCAATGGTACACCATTTGACACTGCCACCAGGATGGTCTGCTTTGTCTGCATTATCGGCACAACCATCATCATGAGTGGGTACAAACATAGATGTGGTTATCCTACTTGGTACTGTATGTGACCTTCATTCATTTTGATAAATGTTAGCATGCTGACATTTGTAGGTGATAGGTTAGTATGACGGTCACACACTATGTCCCCCACTGAAATAAATACCCTCTCTACACATACACTGGAGGGTGGGCAGGTCAGGTACTTTAGCACTACTGACATCAGTGTTGGCCATTCATTCACCTTGCTACTCCAGTACACCAAAGGATCATCCAATATTGTCAGATGCCTGTTTTCTGCCAAATAGGCCTCAGCCATGGTCTGTGATGCATGCATTCCTGAAGAATCATCCACCTGTTCAGAAGATTCACCTAGATCATAAATTTCTACTTGGGACAAGGCACCACAAAGTGGATTAACATACAACTTTGCAGCTGACACCACCCCTTGCCCCTCAGCCACCTTACTGGATGTACTCGGTTCATAGTGACCTTCAGCCTTGTTGAGCTGTGGTTTGAAGAACTTTGCACATGACTTCTGTTCCCCCTGAACCAATCGGTCCTGCTGTCAAGTCAGATTTTGAACCTGATCATACAATCCCTCCAGTATGGATGCAATGCCATGCTTGTAGGTTGGGTCCAACATTGTGGCTATTCCAAATTCTGGAGATGGCTGAATAGTGGTGATGTGTCAATTGCTAATATTGCAATCATGTATTTCATTACTGTACAGCTTGACCTATCTTTGCCACATCAAGACTAGGTTGCAGATTCAACAAAGTCTTTCTCAGCACCTGTAGCAGTGGAATGGCTTGACTAATGGATGCGGTGTCACCACTCATTGCCTGTGTGGCATGTTCAAACAGTCTCAAAATTAATATTACTGAGTTGATGAGTCACCATTGTTCAGTTGTCCTAGACACTGAGGCCCCTGAACTGTCATGGCTAGTGTGCACAACTAGGTACTTGGAGATGGCTTTGTACTGCTCATACAACTGCTCTGCCATGCAAAATGTCGAGTGTCATGTCATGACAACTTCAAGCTTGAGGCAGTGCTGAGGGAGACTGTTTTGAACCTGCAGCTGCCTAAGCTGGTTACATGCCTTTCCAGAGCATGCAAAGTGGGCACAGATGCTGCATGCAAAAGGCAGCATTTGCTTTATTCCAGGGTAGTGCAGAAACTCCTGCACCACAAGATTTAAACAGTGGGCCATGCGAGGAAACCTAACAAAGTCACCACTGCTGATACATTTAGCAACGTTTGATCCATTATCACTAGCTATGAAGCCACCTTTTAGGGACAGGGGGTGCAGCCACTCATCAGTTTCAGTCAGTAGCAAGTCTAGCATGTTTTCACCTGTATGCAATCCTGCTACAATATGCATTGCAAGCGTGGCATGCCATCTAATGCAATGAAGGTCGCAATCACTACAGTCTGAGTTATTACACTGCTTTCCCATCCCACCGTCACAGACAATCCCAGGTAGTTGCACCCAGTGTGTAGTAATACACAGATAGGAATTACTTGCTATTTTGCCACTGGTCCACATATCCATGCTTAAGTGAATGTAAGGTGATGTGGAATGTCGAAGGTCGTGTCTTACAGACTCTGTCACCATCCAATATAACTCAGGGACAGAACGGGTGGAAAAGTATGTCCCGGATGGGTTCTTCCATTTAGGACATGCGCATGCTGCAAAGCACTGGAATTCTGCATTCTCCACAAAGGAGAAGGGCAAAAGGTCAATTGCTAGTATTTCTGCTACGGCAGTACTGAGCTCAAGTGCAACTGCATGATTTGGTGGGTATTTACTATTCCTCACAAAATGGCTGTGCGATGTAGACTGCATTGTTCAGTGTTTTGCACATGGCATGCCAAATGACTCTCCTCTGTGAACTGAGATGGATGGGGTACCTTTGACATGTGATGGTGGGTGTACAGGTGACAAGCCAATAAATGCTGTTATTTTCCCTGTTTTAAGCACAGGGGTTGATGTAATAGAATTACTACATGGAACACCACTGCTACTCTGACCACTTCTTGAACATTCAAAATCCTCCTCCTCGTCCTCGTGCCCGTAGTAATCCTCCAGTGTTATTTCAATACTTTTAGTGACATACTGTAGCCACTTACATAGGAGGAAGAGGATACCATGCTCACTAAGGTAGATGAGGGGTGAACACCCCACTATGGCATTAGCTCCCATCTGGTGCCGAGTCCACAGTGCTATTTGCCTGCTCCTGAGATGAGTATACTGATCCCCATTGCCTAGATGGCTACCATTTTTACCATTTGTCACACACACTTGGCAAAGCTGGCAGATTGCCATTGTTTCATCGCTACCATAACAGACCAGGAAAGTGCACCCAAGGCTGTGGTGCTCTCAAGCAAAAGACAAAGTACACAAAAAGAAAACAGCTTGGGCACTCACCACTACATTAAGTTGCTGACACCGTGTTGATGTTCCAAAGAAAACAGATTTATTACATGTTAAAACATGAGTAAAGAAAACACCCACCTGACGCAGTTCAGGTCACATACTCTTGACCCTTTCTCAAAGGTTAAAATTGAAACCACCAAACGGGAAATTTATAGGCAGATCTTGTGATGACATCATAATTACATCATAAACTTAATCAAATTGTTTGTGGTCCACTGGCTGTCACAGATTAAAACAAGCCTTCATTCTAATACATAATGTTAAATTATCATAACCCATCACACTTTTTTTTATATATATAAACCAGATTATAAATGGGTATCATGACCTAGCAATATCTAAAAAAAACTTTTCATATACAAACAGTGAATGGCTCTCTAAATATAAAGTGAACATGAATCCACATGATGGAAATTACAACAATTTAGTAATAACATGATAGACCTTTTGGATTATCAAATTAAGTGCTAATAGACCTTCTGGTCTGAATATGGGCTTTGAGATTAAACCATATTTAGAAGAAAGAAATTAATAGAATTGTCTAGCCTATGGTTTGTCCCCCCCCCTCCAAAAAAAAAGCTTTGGCTGTCTCTGATTTTTTTCAGATTTTTTCTGACTCTGTCTTTTCTGTGGGTATTTAGTGAGTATTTAAAATAATTTGTGGTAGTAATTTATATTAGACAGCCACTCACTGTTTGTATATAAAGGCCCAGATATTCAGAGCAGCTGCGCAGAGTTGCACTGGAGCAAGTGTGGAATTGCGCCAAGGAGCCATATTCAGCGGGAGCCATTGCACAGCACAGAATCTATTGCGCCAATGCGCAACTATAATGAATGGAGGCACAAGTGCAGGGGGCGTTCCCATGAATATCCAGTGCAGTGGCATATTCAACTGTGAAACCATGGTGCAAGTGTGGAGCAAATCGAAGTTGCTCTGAGCAGACTTGTTCCTATAAAAACAGGGTGCAAACAGACAGACTGCACTTGTGCCAGGGGTAAGAGTGAGAGGGAGTGATAGAGACAGAGAGAGAGACAGACAGACCAGAGTCCACATACAGAGGGAGAGGGACAGAGGTGGTGTTGGAGAGGGAGAGAGGGGAGAGAGAGAGAGAGAGTGAGGCACACACACAGACAAGCAGTGCACCAGATTGGCACACAGCCAGCAGCCAACCACCCAGGGGTACAGTGGACAGCAAGGGCCATGGACAGTGTGCACTTCATGTTGGAGGCAGTAATAAGGGGGTGTGAGGGGGCAGGAGGAACAGTGACGTGGCTGAGGAAGGGCCTGTGGGCGGTATGCCCGACACAGGTGGCACCATGTCCGCATGATCTTTGAGAACTACAGTGACACTGAGATTGTGGGCCAGTACCACCTGAACAGGACTATTCTGGTGGGGCATGGCTAGCAGTTGAGCCAAATGGATGCCTGATCTCCGAGCTCCCACAAAACCCCCTAAACAATCCTTATTAATCCTGGATTCTTCTACAGTACGGCACGACTACCATTATCCCATTGCCCGTGTAGTTAATGCCCATCTAGCAACTATTTGCTCGGTCTCCAAATATTAAGATACTGCACTTCATTCAGCTATCTTTGTTTTGTTACGTGGCCTAATCAATCCCTGAGATGGATTATGCATTGGGATCCAATCCGTTACAAGGAGACATGCCCAAAATCCGGCAAATGTTTGCGGAGATTCTTCAATGCATGGAGAAAATAGACCTACTTACAAATAAAAATTCAGCAAATATCATTGATCTCTTTCAGCGAGTATGTATTACCAAGCACAGACTGGCTGAAGCTGAAGATGGTTTGCATAAAGCTGGTGCTCGGTTACAAGAACGAGAAAGGCTCTTCCACTTACTTTGGGACAGAGTTGAAGATCTGGAGAATCGCAGCCACTGAAATAACCTGAGGTTTGTCAGGTTTCTGCACGGTTACGAAGGAAATGTTACAATTACATTTCTGCAAAAAGAACTACCTGCTATTCTGGAATGGCGCTGTGGGACTCCGACGGAAATAGACAAGGCCCACAGAACTCTGGCTCCTCGCCCGGAACCTGGAGCCCGCCCTCATACAATTTTGGCCCATTTTCTTCAGTTTCAAGATCGTGAAATGATGAGCAGACTGGCACGCATAAAGAAAGAACTGCGATGGAATAGGCATAGAATACTATGTTTTTGCTGATTATTCTTGAGAGGCGACTACAAAGCTGAGGGCCTTCATGGCAGCTCACAGAGCCTGTGCTGAACTGGGCCTAGATTATTCCCTACAATACCTGGCCTCACTTAGAATTATTTATAATGGAGCCCCCAAAGTTTTCGACAATCCAGCTGCCGTGGAGAATTTCTTGTCAGCACAAGCTCCTAAATTGAACTGGGGCCATCTGCGTGAGTTCCCTGGCTCACAGGCCCAACCTCATAGGCAGTCACTGGTGGAGACCTCTGCACAAGAGACTAACTGCCATTCTCCAGTATTTGCAAATCAGCAGAGCACTCTCAGCTAAATGTCTCCTCTAAAATCCCTGGGAAGTAATAACAAGAGGAGGAACGGAAGACGCCAAAGGATTGAAGGGGTACATGTTGACAAAACCCCACGGCTCCGGCCAAGAAGCCAAAGTGAAAGCCCTGAATTGACAACACCGCAGAATTCCTTCCAACTAGATATGAGCAACAACAAATTTCAGGTGTTGATGGACTTGCCTACTGATGGTCCCCCCGGTTGCTCCACCACTGCCCCCCGATGCTCTCAACCAAAAGAAGCTGGGCCCCAAGTGGCTGGGAACCTCATATGGGCAGAGGTAAAGGGTACACTCCGGGAGGCCTCTGGCCCTTCAGACAACTTGCCTGAATCGATGCCCCAGCTGGAGTCCACAGAGGAACCAGCTCCGGCTGCTGAAGCAGTGGGCTGACTCTCCCTGTGTTATCTTCTTTTTAGATGGTAATCAGTTTCCCCGGGGAACTAACCCAGTAGGTTTGGCTATGGAGTCCATAACTTTGGGCTTATCTCATAGGTGACCTGAGTCTGTTGTTTACTTAAGGTGTATAAGCTCTCTACCCCCTCACCTTGAAGATCCTCCTTCGGTACATTTTTGGGGCTGTACTTATGTGCTGCACCTTAACACTGAGGATTTGTTCAATATCTTTTCATCTACCCCCCCATATGGTCGGGTGACTGATGGGTAATTGGGGAAATTCCTCCTATACTTGATTTAACGGCCCCTACCCTGATTCATTAGATTTGAGGGGAATCACTTGGCTCTTGTTCTCCCGCATATTCTTCCCATTTGGAGGAAAAGAGCACCAAGCAAGGGCCTACATGTCAAGTCTTACGGTTACTGAATATCCAGTTTTTAAACAGATCACTGGGGACCTGACATGAGCTCAGTTATGAGCTCTAAAGCATGATGACTTGTCTTTTTTTTTCTGACTGAACATGTGGAAGGACTAGTTGGCTGAAAGGGGAATGCGATCAGAAGATTCAGGACTTCTAATAATCCTCACTTTTTAGTGTAGTCTTCAATTACACTACCCCCCAGTGACCTCTGCTGGTATCTGGGCTACAAGATTGCCGATACGCACAGCAGCTGTTAGTCAGACAAGGGATTGTTCATGGGTAAGGGGAGGGGAGGAGGGATGGTTCTTGTTATTGATCGTTATGTGTTTCTCATAACAGGTTTGTTAATATCCATGTATGCGATACTGTTTTGTTTATGACTGTACTTTTAGAAAGTCTTGCTTTGTTTGTTGCTATGGCAATCTGGAAGCTAGGACTGGGAATTGTGTCATGGGTATAAGGAGAGGGGATTTGGCACATTGGGCATAGACTATTAGGTAAGAACTTCCAGTCGCATCTCTCTTCAGTCATGCTATATCAGTGGTTAAATGGAGACTAGATTTGTATCTTGGAATCTCAGAAGGCTTAATTCTCTGGTTAAGTGGAAAAAGGTCCTGCTTCAATTAAAAAAGCTGCACCCTATGGTGGTGCTTCTCCAAGAGACAAAACTGTCCCCGGTTGAGGCTAAGAAGCTCAAATGGGACTGGGTGGCTGAAGAATTGCACAGTGCCGCGGCGTCTCATAAAAGGGCAGTTTCTATTTTATTCCACAAAAACTTGGGGTGGAAAGTGAAGAGGCACATTTATGATAAGTAGGGGAGGTGGATCTTGGCGGATATGGAGACTCTGGAGGGCTCTCTGATTTTGGCCAACATCTATGCCCCTAATCAGGATTGTCCTCAGTTTTTCCACACTTTCAACCAGGCCCTTACTAACTTTAATGTGGCTAAGGTACCAGTACTATTGAGTGGGGATTTTAACTTAGTGTTGGATTATTCTATGGACAGAAGTAACAAAACCCCTGAACCACACAGGCAAGCTAAGAAAGCGGTCCAGAGATTAATGTCCGAGCATATACTGCTTGATGCCGGGAGAACGATGCACCCAGGGGTACACGATTACTCCTGCTTTTCTCAGGTCAATGGTTAATCTAGCAGAATAGATCTTTGGCTTATTTCATCTGCCCTATATGAACAAGTAACTATGATATGCATCCGATATATGCCTCTGATCATGCCCCCCTGGAATTAGTGATTAAACTGGGTTCAGATCCCCCTCAAATTCCCTCATGGCAGCTGGATCCCCTTTTGGTGGAGGATGTTAATTTTCAAAACTGGCTAGGACCTGAAGTACAGGAATATTGGGCAAATAATGACAATGGGGAAGTGAATGATTCTACCCTATGGGAGGCCTTCAAGGCGACCCTCTGTGGCAGAATCATTGCCTATGCCTCTGCCAGGAGTAGGCGTCGAGAGGCAGACCAAAGAGCCCTAGAAAAGCAACTATCCTCCTTAGAATCTCAGTATAAATCCCTTCAATCTCCAGTCCCCTCCTAGTCTTTGCTGGCCCAACTAGCTAGTACCAGAATTTCTCTGAATGCCCACCTGACCTGGCAAGCTGAGCTAAATCTCAGACGGATGCACCACTCTTATTGGGAAGGGGTAAAAGGCCAGTAAACTTCTAGCATATCAACTTAAGCACCAACAGGCATCCCAAACAATTCATTTGTTGACAGACAAGCATGGGATATTGTCTTCCTCCAACAAAGGGGTGAATGAGATCATGGCCCAGTTTCATGAGAAATTATATGCATCTCCCCACCCCCCTGATCCACTTAATATTCAAAAATTCTGGGATACAATACCTATTCCCCAATTATCAGAAATTGATACCAGCCTGTTGGATGCACCATTCACTGTAGTCTAAGTGGAGAAGGCTATAGCCTCCCTAAACCCTCATAAAACTCCAGGGAAGGATGGACTGCCCATCGATTTATATAAAATCAAAGGAACAAATCTGGCTCCGTATTTGATCCAGATGTTCCAACACTCCTTGCAGGTAGGACTATTACCCCCATCCATGAGAGAGGCCACTATCACAGTACGCCCTAAAAAGGGGAAGGATCCTGTCTCCCCTAGTAGTTACCACCCCATCACACTCATTAACGCGGATGCAAAAATCTTAGCCAAAATCCTTGCAAGTAGGCTTAATTATCTCCTGCCAGATCTGATTCACCTGGCCTAGGCGGGTTTTGTTAAAAGTCGCTTAGGGTCGGACCATCATAGATCGCTGGTCTCACTATTGCACTATACTAAATTATCTAACAAGCCCTCTATAGCCCTGGTTATTGACTTTGAGAAGGCATTCAACTCAGTCAAATGGCCTTTCTTGTTCCACATCCTCTCCAAAATGGGTTTGGGACATGGCTTTCTTTCATGGATTCAATTGTTATACACCTTCCCCATGGTTTCGGTCCTGACGAATGGTACTATGTTTCTGTTCTTTTCCCTACAGAAAGGTATGAGACAGGGATGTCCCCTTTCCCCCTTTTTATTTGTTCTAGCTATAGAGCCCCTGGCTATTGACCTTAGGGAATCCTCAAATATTCCAGGTATACAGGTAGGAGATAATACCTTCAAAACTTTTTACATGCAGATGACCTTCTCATCACCATGGAGTCTTCCCTCGAGGTGATCAGTAGCATCTTTGACATTCCGTCCACCTTTGCCGAAGTGTCAGGTCTTGGGATAAATCATTCCAAAACCAAGGTGCTTCCACTAAATTCAGTGACTCCGGGGGCCAATTTTACAGCTAGAGGGCTAAAATGGTCCCCTAATGGTATAAAGTATCTGGGTATTATCCTTCACTCAAACATGGGGAAAATGCTCTCAGTTTATTTTACTATATTATTAGACTCTCTCAGACAGGATATGGGAAGGTGGAAGACCTTGAGATTGTCACTTGCTGGCAAGATTGATTCCATTAAAATGATGGCAGCATCTATGATATTATACCTGCTAGTCCATTTACACTTGTTTATCCCACATAAATGGTTTCAGAAACTTGAGGCATTAATGGGTAATTTTTTATGGGAAGGATCTCTGTCTCGGTATAGTAAACTTACACTACATCAACATTGGAGAAGGGGGGGCTTGGGTCTCCTGTGGTTTCATAGATACCATATGGCCTTCATTACTTCCCAGACCATTAGATGATTCTCCAAAATTGGTCAGGCCTCTGCAACTTGGCTCCCTTTGGAGGCATCAATGGTCCACGCCCCCTCTCCGGTGGTGGTCCTATATTGTAAGAAAAATATACCCTAGGATATTCCTCCTTCTATACAAGTCTCCAGCTTGTACTGGAGGCAGGTCCTTTCTCTTCTGGGGCAGAACCCAACCCCATGGGAAAATATGCCCCTGTGAAATAACCACGCCTTACAGATAGGGAAATCTCAAATACATTGGAAATATTGGGAGACCCAAGGTATTTCCACGATTCAAGATTTATTACTTCCTAACTCCAATATACTGGATACTTTTGAATCATTAAAAGTCAGATATGGTCTCCCATCCACTCATTTCTAGAGATATCTTCAGATTAGAGATGCTATAACCCATTTGTCAAATGCCCCTCTAAACAGGGAAGTACAGCACCTCCCACATCCGGTAGTTAATGGGGAAAGTACCCCAGGAGCAGGGCTAGTGGGATTTATGCTGCTCTCAGAGAAGCTACTGTAGACCTTATCCAAAAGGCTAAAGCACAGTGGGAAAAGGACTTTCTGTTCATACTCTCTGACCAGCAGTGGGAGCATGGCTGGGTGAGAGTCCACACTGCCTGCCGGGATGGGCATACGTGTCTTTTCATGAATAAGACCAGTCATAGATGGTATAGGGACCTGGACAAACTTAAAAAGATGGGTCTTCTTCCAACTGACACTTGTTGGAGATGTGGTAGCCAGGGGACGCATTTGTTTCATATTCTCTGGGACTGCCCCAATCTTAAACCATTTTGGGTATCAGTCCAAGGAATGTGTCAACAGATTTTTCCAGATATAGTTCCTGATCCACCCCTTTTACTTTTGGGATGCGCCCAGCTGAATGTGCCTAAACGTAGCCCAGGGGCCCAATGGGTTATTGCAGTTGGGGCTGCAGCCAAAAGACTCATATTATTAAATTGGAGATCCTCAGTGATACTCTCCTTTTAAGAACTCCTCCTGGCACTAGCCCAGGGGGCTATATTCAAAAGGATTTCCAGCTTTGTTGCTGGCTCTGTGGCTCAATTTGAGAAATGCTGGCAACCCTATCTGCAGTCAAAATATTGTCATAATCTCCTTCTCTGAATTGTCTCAAAGGATACTGATATTCCTGGGTTAAATTCTTTTCCCCTTTGTTGGAAATGGTGCCTCTCCCCCTCATGGTTTCAGTTTTCCCTTTCTTTAGGCCCTCACCTAGTAAAAGATTGCCTTTTGTATATAGTTGATATGGTTACATGTGTATATGATAGACACACACTAGTTTCACATCCTGGTGCTAGATTCGACCCAGCATGTTAATATAGCTATACACCTACCCTATTGTATTCAGGCCCCTTTGCCCTAGTGGCATTAGGGATCTAGCCGGGCCCCCATTACTCCTGGATTAGATATTAGCTTAGTTTCTATTCTTGTTAGTACAGTATATTTGCTATTACTGCATATATCAACTCATTCTGCTACATCTCTATGTATAATTGCAACCTTTTGGTCATACTAAATATTGCGGTATGGTCCAGACTTCATATGTATTACTCTATACCTTTGTGTGTGTCTCACTTTAAATAATAAAAATTGTTAAACTTTGAACAGGGCCATTCTGAGGCAGCTCTATGAGCTGTGCAGTGAGGATATGCAGACACCCACCAGATGGAGCCACGTCACGTCCGTGGAGACGAAGGTGACCGCCGTCATGTGTCTGCTTACCATGGGCACCTTCCAGAAACCAACGGGGACACCACAGGCATCACCCAGTTGGTCACTTCCTGCCTCCTCACACAATTCCTTAATACTCTGCTGCCACATGCTTCGGAATTCATTAGTTTCCCCAGCACACAGGCAGAGCATACAGCAACCATGCAGGACTTCCACAGGGTGGCACGTATGCCTGGCATGATTGGGGCCATTGACTGCACCCACGTGGGCATCCACATGCCACCTGGCCCTGATGGCATAGCATATATCAACCAGAAGGGGAGCTGGAGTGTCAACTGCCAGGTGGTGTATGATGCCACGGGGTATATCACCAATGTCTTTGCCACACACCCTGGGAGTGCACATGACGCATTCATCTGACACAGCTCTGCACTGTACCACAGGTTTGAACATGGGGACATCCCCACAGGCCACCTAGTAAGTGAGTATGGCACGAGCAAGGGGCGATGGGAAGAGCAGACCTGGGGATGGGGTGGGCAGGGTGTGCATGGTGGCATGGGTGCCAGAGACAGGAAAAGGGTGCAGCATAGCATATCAGAGGGCTAACCATGTCACTATCCACACAGATGACGGCGCGTATCCACTGAGATCCTGGTTGCTCACCCCCTAACGGTGCCAGTTATCCCCAGCAGAGGAATGGTACAATGAGGCACACACCAGCACACACAACATCGTTGAGCGTGTCTTTGGCATGCTGAAAGCATGGTTCCATTGCATAGACAGGTCAGACGGTGCCCTACAGTACAGTCCCTCGAATGCCTGTGGCCTATTCCTGGCCTGCTGCATACTGCACAACATAGTCATTGACTGTGGGATAGCTGTCGAGGCTGATGAGGGTGACAGTAGTGGGGACGACAGAGGCAATGGGCTGGAGGGTAGTGGATAGCCACCCCTTGGGTGGAGAAACCCCCGACTGCTCCAGCAGGCATGATGCCACAGGGACAACATCGCACAGGAGCACTATGGTGCACACAGGAAGGTGGTGCAGTACACATGCATGGGCCACACAAACAGGTACAGCACACATGCAGGGGCATGCATGGCAATGGGCGTGCACACACAGAGGTGTGATGCAGGAGTAGGGGAGTCAGTGGCACACAACCACATACAACAACACACACACACACACACACACACACACACACGCACCCTCCCACCAACGCAGGTGTTGGTATGTGGTGTGGATCAGATGCATTGTACCGGTGCACAGGCATAACTGGTGCTAGACTGCCCTCATCAAGCCTACAGCACATGGTTCAGTGACCAGGCAAGCATGCACACAGGCAGTGTGCGGTGTAACACACAGGCACAACACCAGTGGTAGGCACACACACACTGCCCATGTGCACCCAGGGTGGCAGCTGCAGACTGCGGTGTGGGCAGCCTGCAGATCAGGGCTGCTGCATGGTACCATGGCCACCATGGCTGCGGAGCCGCTACACCGGGGCCGATCATCAGCCACAGGCTAAGCATCAGCCAGGGGGGTTTGCAACAGCCTCACAGGGGTGGAACCATGGGACCATGACCATGTCTGTGTGGGGGTGTGCAGGCACCCAAACAGGCAAGCCCCGGGTGTGCCTGGGATGCCTACATCAGATCCCGGCATCGACTGTGTTGGGGTTGCCCGATGCTGGGTTCGTGGGGTGGACAGCGCACTTCAGCGGATCACCTGTGCTCAGACATGCCCTGTGGCAGCCAGCAATGCAAAGCCATCCATGATCGCATTGGCAATGTGATCCAAGGATGCAGTTGTGACCTCCTGCATGCATTACATCCCTGCCATGATCTGCACAGTGCCCCTTTCCTACTGCTCAGCAAACTGGTGCACCTCCACACACATTGTGTGCACCCCAGTGGCAAGCAGCACCTGTTGCTGAATGGATGCTGACACCAGCCGGGTGTGCTCAGCCAGACGGTCGGTGTTCTGGGGCTCCTGGGTGGGATGCCAATCCTCTTTGGAGACCATCCATGCTGCACAGCCCCCTCTCCAGTGGACGCTGCACAGAGGGGGTCTGTAGGGAGGATGGACACAGCAGGTGCACTGGCAGTGGACCCTGTGTCCGGCTGCACGGTGGTACCCATAGCCTGCTGCCATCACCTGTCCAGCCACTGTATGCCACCCGGCACCTGTGCGGCCACACCACCACCACCATCGCAGGGTATAACCATGGCAGAGCACACTGCTGCACCTGCAGTGGTGGCAGCTGTTCCGCCACTGGCAGAGTGCTTGGCATGTTGCCTGTGTCAGATGCCAGTAGGGGTGACACACCCACAATGTCGCCCATGCTGTCCAGGAGCAGAGTGTAGTCCTCATCGGAGTCGGACCCACCCTGATCTAGGTCTCCACACACAGGACACCAAGGCTGGAATCCTGCAGGATCACATCCAGGGCCTCATCCAACCCCAGGTCCAGGACATCCACTTGCACTGTGGCACTGAGCTGCAGCCTGTCGGGCCCCCGGATGCTGGTGGATGTGGATGGCTGGTCTTCCAGGGCCATACCAGCATCCACTGTTGCTGCCAGTGCCCCATCATCTGCATGGAGGCATGCTGGTGCTGCAAGAGAAAAATGGCATGTCAGTGATGCAATGCCTAGATGTGCCCCCCCGTACACTGCCGCTGCATGTGTCCTGCAGCATGGCATGCACATGGGTGCACACACATGCACATGACATGCATGCCGGACACATGAACGCTAGCATGCCTGTGTATGCACCCTCTGTGCCACCAGCTGTTCATGTCTGACATACATACCATGCAGTGATGGGCTGCCACCCATCTGGAATACCCCTCCAGGCACATCCTTCACCATGGTGTGGTGCATGGTGGCTGCCACCAACTCCTCCTGTGGTGTTAGTGTGGGTGCATCTGCAGGCCCTCCTCCAGTGGCAGTACAGGATGCCCGGATCACTGCTACCTTCTACTTGATCCTCTGCTTGTCTGTTCCCACCTTCTTTCGACACTCCTGCACCGAGCACTGGTGGCTGCCGTGCTGGTTCACATAGGATGACACCTCCTTCCACACACCAGCCCTGGCCTGTGGAGTGCCCATGGCACTACTCAACAGGGACTCCCTGTCCAGATAGGCCTCAAACAGGGCATCAGTCTTGGCCTTAGTGAAGTTGGGCCTGTGCTTCCATGAAGGTCCCCATTCCTCTCCCTCCTCATGTGCTGACACATTGCTGCCTGTGGACATGGACAGCACAGTTTGTCAGTGGCAGTATCTCCCTGGTCCGTCCCACCCTGCAGTGCTGTCTGCTCCCAGTGAGCTGCAGTGGCATGCACAACTTACCAATCAAGGTTGCAATATCGGTCCATGGCCTGTGCTGTTCCATGATGCTTATAAGGCGCAACACATGCAAATGAGGTTGGGCACCACAGTAATGGCAAGCTAATGCATCCACTGCACCACGCATTGGCTGATGAGCTCATTTGCATGTGGTGTCTGAACATCACAATATTGCACCTTGCGCAATGAGACCGCTGGAGCAAGTCACGGTGCAATGTGCACAGGCCTGGGAGCATGCATGCATGTCACGGTGTCAATCACGCACTGTATGCCAACAGCATGATACAGTGGCATGGTGCATGATGTGCAAGGCCTGCTACATGCATGGTCACACATGGGGTACCGTACTGTATCACGCACATGCGCACTGCGCAATGGCCGGCAACCCCTGACCTCTGGGTCAGACCTCTGACCCCATGACCCCACTGAGCCACGCCCACTCTGTGCACCTCCAGCATTGCATGATGGGCAGGCACTGCACATGCTCCCCTGCATCGCGCATCTGGCACATGTTGTGGACAGTGTGCCTCCACCCACCATTTTCGCTGCTGAACACGTTACAGTGATCATGGTGCAGGGAAGACACAGGTGAGCACAGAATTGGTCACAGGTGGTGTTGGCAAACCTGGTGGTGAGGGCAGCAGCAGCAGCACAGCTGGGTGCAGTAGCACATGATAGCACTGGACCAGCACCAGCAGGGCTGCAGAGGCAGGTATGCACTGTCATGGTCCTTCAAACTGGACATGGGGAGTGACCAGGGGAGTGGGTGTGTACATGGTCGACTGTGCCATGTGCCATGGCAGCTGTGTGTATCACACTGTGCATGGTGCATGCCACTGTGGTGCATCCATTGGACACGTTTGCCGGGTACTGGTGGGGTGAGCATGTGCCTGGCTGCCACTGTTGTTGCTGTGGTGCTGTCGGTGCACTGTGCCTTGTGACTGTCATTGCACTGTTGTGTGGCCATTATGTAGCAGAGACCACCTCTCTGCAATGTCGTGTTGCACTGAGTTGCTGGCTGGCATTGTCCTACCCCCTGCAGGTGACCATCACTGGCCATCCAGGGGTATGTGTTCCCACTGCCCGTTGTGCACTGTGGGTGGGCATGGTTCCTTGGGACATTGCACTGATCACTTGTCCTGTCCCTTGTTATAGGTTTCCAGTGGCGAAGACCACCACAGTCCATGATCACCAGACTGCTGCGCCAGACACTGCTTGTGGCCTCCACTATACTGGAGGAGGTAATATAGATCCGAAGGATGCTGGAGGCTGACCAGAAGCAGTGTCTGCTCACCAGGGCAGCCAGATGGGGCCATCATTAGTTTTGCCCCTGTTTCCCCCTGTTTCCCCTGATGTACCTCCCCCTACAGTCTCCCCCACTGTACAGTTCCTGTTCCTTGTCCCCTTCCCTCGTTATACCTACCCTTTCCCAGCCCCTGGTTATTGTATATAGTTTGTTACAAATATATATTTTCTGACTTACCTGCCTGTTTCTGTGTCTGCTTTGCAGGTGGCATGAGGAGCCATGCTGCAGTGGCCCAGTGTCTATCTATGTGGTGTGCATGTGTAGGGGCGCATGTTGTGCTTCTGTGGTTCACTGCCATGTGCTGTGGTGTGTCCCACTGTGGTGGTGTCCATCCCCTGGGTCAGTGGCTGCGCCTTGGGTGCCCATGGGCCAGCTGTCTGTGCTGTGTGGTGGTTGTGTGTGTGGTGGTGGCACACAGCCATGACCATTGGTCAGGTACTGTCCACACACTGTGTTGAGCCCCTGCTTGGCATTGTGTGGCCTGTCCCATGTGGTCTGCCATGCTACCTGCCACCCACCATGGTCAGTGCCTACTGTGTGGGCTTCCTGTGTGCCTGTGTGGTGTGTGTGTGCTTGGCTGCATGGTCCTGGGTGTGGCCTACTATGATCTGGGAGGGGGGCATGGCCAGTGGCCTGTGGGAGGGCTCCCTTGGTGGCCCTTCTTTGGCCATTGGCACCTTCTGTTGCCTGCTATCTGTGCCACTGTTGTGTTCTGGGGTCAAGTGTCTGGGTGCCTATGTGTGCCTTGCTGTGCCCTGCTGGTGGAGGCCTCCTGTGGCCTGTCACTGTGCTTCCATGGCTCTGTCCCTGGGTCTGTTCTTTGTGCCATGCCCCCCTCTGTTGCTCTGCTGCTCTGCTCCCACAGTTGCACTGGAGCATCTCTGTTTGCACCGTGGTGCAACTCTGTTTGTGCCATGGCACAACTTTGCCATATTCAGCCTGGTTGCGCTGGTGCAGTTTGGCCTGCACAACCTCTGAATATGGCTGCTGTTGCACCGTGGCACAATAGATTTGCACCGGACTGGACTTGCGCCAGCCTTTGGCTTATTTATGAATATCTGGGCCAAAAAGTTTTTTTAAGATATTGCTAGGTCATGAATTTGATACCCATTTATATTCTGGTTTATATATCAACAAAGTGTGATGAGTTATGATAATTTAATATTATGTATTATAATGAAGGATTATTTTAATCTGTGACAGCCAGTGGACCACAAACAGTTTGATTAAGTTTATGATGTAATTAGATGTCAACACAAGATCTGCCGATAAATTTCCTGTTTGGGGTTTCAATTTTAGCCTTTGAGAAAGGGTCAAGTGTATGATCTGAACTGCATCAGGCGGGTGTTTTTTTACTCATGTTTTAACATGTAATAAATCTGTTTTCTTCAGAACATCAACATGGTGTCAGCAACTTAATGTGGTGGTGAGTGCCCAAGCTGTTTGCTTTTTGTGTACTTCATCGCTACCATCGTGTATGAAAAAATCCCAAACTAGGGATTTTGACATTCCAACCACAGCCTCAATATTATCATCCATACTTTTTTCGTAAAGATCTGAATGTTTGGATGGCCTAACCTCAAGGTCAGTGGAAACATGAGTCTGTGAGTCATTAGCATGATCAGAATCATGTTCACCTACTGTGGGGAGTGGGACATCAACTACACTCAAAGTCTACATATAAACAATATTTTTCCCACCTGAAAACTTTGCCCAGGTTGAGCTTGTAGCAATACTCATGCTGTTATCAACCATGCCATCACTAACTTTACTACCAGCAGGGACAACAGCATCTACAACCAGCACTGAAGTGACTGATTTTACTGTGAAAAACAGAGCCAGAGAAATCCCTTTACTTGCAGCAACTAGTACCTTTCCCTTCTGCTGTGTACTTCTGCGCCCACGGCCACAACCCCTCTTAACACTGCTAGACTTGCTAGCCCCTGATGAACCTGCCTCATCTTCACAACAATTTCCACTGATAATAGCCTTCTTGGCAGCAGTACCACAGCCAGAAACACATTTTCCAGACTGTCTCTTCACAAGCATTTTTTAAGATTACACAGAAAATTAACAGCACGTTTATATTTCTGCAGATTTTGCGGCATGGAAAGCAAAAAACAAGAGTTGCAGCCACACAGGCACAACATAAGACCTTAACCAGTCTTCAAAAATCCAAAAGTCCAAAAACAATACCTTTTTTGTTGGGGAGGTACAGCAGTAGCTATTAGCTACACAGAAGCAGGGAAACATATTGCAGACTGGCTGAGGAATTCAGAGTACTGGTATTGTGCTGCCACAATAAAATATTTATTATTTGACACCATGCACACAGATTGAAGGTCAGGCACAAAAATTTTAATTGTTCAGTAAACTATGACACAGACAGTCTTTCAAAATGACTAAAAAAATGCCCAGCAAACAGAAAAAAAACTTACAAAAAAGTAAGTGAAGTTTTAGTGTGTGTACCTGAACACACAAATAATAAAAACTAGTCAACAATAGTTGGAAGGGCTGCCTTTCTCACTAATATCCCTTCTACACCACAGATATGCCCCTCCCTAAAGCACACATCTACAGTGTCTGTCAGTACAAAGACTGAATACACTAAATTAATATTCAATATTCACACAAAATCAAGAAATGCTCAATGATGTAAACACACGAGGGTATACTACAATCGATGTACTAAATTTGGACCCAAACTTTTGTGGCAAAAATGCATTTTTAAAGGTTTATCGATAGTTTGATTCGCAGAGCTCTGAGAGCAGACTGTCTCCAGCTTTCCACTACACATACTATGCTGAACTGAGGCTGTGCAAGACAATATAGCATCCATGTGACCTTACATCCCATGAATCACTGCAACATTTGCCTTAAAGAGCAAAAAAAAAAGGTGAAGTAATGTGAAGTCCATAGAGATCAATGGGTATTTTGCATTATTCTGAGATGCCAAGTTATTCGTTTTGCTTTGTGGAATATTATGTGAAATTCAGGTTCCTACGTGAAATACTACACAAAGTGAATTTTGTGCACTTCACCCACGTCTAATTTTATGTCTTCCTGAAAACACTGAGGCTAGTGACCTACAGGCCTTTCTTGAACCCTATCTTCAAATGGTTCTTTTTTTTTTTAATTTAATGTACTTTATTATTTTAACTTTATACACACAAGTTACATCTTTACTCAAAGCAACATAGACACATTATGATACAGTTTGATTGGGTATGGGCAGATACAACTAAATCATGTACAATAATATACAATACAATACAACACAGTATACCATACATCCCGATGTCCCCCCTCCCCTTTTTTGAAATAAGCTGGTAATCAGTTACATATGCTAGCAACTGTTTTTTTCTATTTGTAGGTTAAATAAAACTTCATTCAGCCATTCTGGGTAGGTGATATCCTCTTGGTCAAGCTAATGGCACAAGTAACCCTTTTAACAGATAAAGATATCAATGAAATATGGAACTTCCTTTCAAGCACTGGTGTATCAGCCACATTGCCCAAAACACATATTTCAGGTGAAAAGCAGTCTTATAGTCCTAATAGTGAATCTAACTTTGTTTTAATCTTATCCCAAATAGGTGCTACTTTGGGACATTCCCAGAGTTTATGCAAAAGGTTTCCCTCCACCACATTACATCTGGAACATTGAGTAGTAGGGAGTTTACCCATCTTATTTAGATGGAGAGGGGTATAATAGATATTATGTAAGATATGAAACTGCATAAGACATAGCTTATCATTTGACACAAATTGGTACATATCCTTCCAATGTTCATCCCAGTTAAGAGTCAGATTAGGTAGAGCTGACTGCCAATAATGCGACTTACCTGACACATCAGGAAAAAACTGCGTAAACAGTAGAGAAACTAATTGAGAGACCAAGTGGGGTTGCCAGTCATGCAACAGTGCTAAGGAAATTAAATTACTACAATCCGTAGTCCATTCTGTTACTCCAAACCAACATATGTCTTAGTTAAAACATTCGAAAAATGTGCCTCCTGGGGAGATTAAGTTGGGTCAGCAGATCACTGCTATTGGGGATTTGTCCATTCACTGGTAGGTCGGAGATCAGTTTGTCTTGCAATTCAAGAAAGTTCAAGTGGGATAAAATCATGTTATCTATTTTAAAGTTTAGGTTGCCACAGAGTGGCTGGGAGATGTCCTGTAAGTTATTGTATCGCATAGATCTACACAATTGGGCATGTATCCACAGCAAAATATTTATTACTGTACCTTTAAGATGAGGTGGTAGCCCACTAGGAGAGGTATAAAAAAGGCTATTAAGAGATATGCTTAAGGATTGAAGCTGTTGCCTTTCAATTTGCAGCCAGATTGGTGTATAGCAGGATCTTTGGTTTAGATTTATGGGCCACCTTGCATATTTGGATAGGTGACTGGCCAAGTAATAGATATAGAAATTAGGCAATTTAAGTCCTCATAAGTGCTTTGGGGCCCCTAATTTATCATGTGCTTTATGAGGAGTCTTCCCCTTCCATATAAATTGGGATATGACTGAATGAAGCTTCTGAAACCAACTGCGTGGGAGAGAGAGGTTTAACATATTAATGGGATAGAAAATACGTGGGAGCACATTCATCTTAATCACATTAATGCAAGCTTGCAGGGAGAGAGAAAGGGAGTTCCATCTGTCAAGGTCTTGTTTTATAACTTGTACCACTTTGTTTAAATTAAGCACTCTCAACGAGGATTGATCTAGGAATAACAAGATACCCAGATATTTCAATTCTGTTGCCCACGTCAGTCCTAGATGGGCATACTCAGCAGGGATAGTTTTGGAGTATAGAGACATTATAATGGTTTTATCTGTTGAGTTTGTACCCAGAAAATTTCCCAGATTTGATAATGAGGTGCAATACTTCGGGAATGGAGAAATTTAGATGAGATAAATGTAATAAAATGTCATCTGCATACACAGATATTTTTAGGTCGAAGGTTCCAACAGGGACACCAGAAATATGGGGGGAAATCTTAAGATAACAAAATTCGGGGCTCCAAATATCAGTTAAAAATTAGGGGGGATAGGGGACATCCCTGCTGAGTACTCGAGTACAGAATCCCTGCCGAGTACTCGAGTACAGAAAAAAAACTTTTGAATAAATCCCATTGCAGTACACTTTTGCTTGTGGCTTAGTATATAGTACTTGTATCCATTCTATAAAAGACCTAGGAAACCCACATTTTTCCAACACTAGAAACATAAAGTCCCATTGTACCCTGTCAAATGCCTTCTCTGCGTCCAGGGATACCAGAACCATAGGTTACTCGACCTCCCTGGATGCAGAGAAGAAGTTCGCCAGTTTCCTGAGATGATCAGCTGATGTTCTGCCCCCCTTAAAGCCAAACTGTTCAGGTCCAATAAAATCCTCCCAGACCTGCATAATTCTAGTGGAGAATGTTTACAACTATCTTCATATCATAATTCATTAGGGAGATGGGACAATGGTTAGAGACCTTATCTCTTGGTTTATTTGGTTTGGGCAAGACTATGATTAAGGCCTCTAGTAGGGAGTAGTCTGTTATCCCCTTTTGACATAAAAATGAAAATAGTTGGTGAAGGATAGGAGTTAGTTCTTTAGCTAATACTTTGTAGAGGTTAGAGGGGAAGCCACTGGGACCAGGGGCCTTGTCAGAAGACAGTGATTCTATGGCAGTTAGGATTTCAGAGGTAGAGACGGGATGCTCCAAGTATGCCTTTTGTTCCTGGGATAAGGCCGGAAGTGAGATTGAGTTCAGGTATGCCTGGGTTTCTCCCTCAGGGGGTGAGTTACTCTGAGAGTTATACAACTGGCTATAAAACTGGTCAAATTCTTTGGCAATATCTACTGGGAATATTTTAAGTGAACCATTCTCTTGGGATACAATGGCTTGGATCAACCTGGTGGCCTCCAGCTGTCTTAACCGGAGGGCTAGCAGATGACCTGCCTTATCTACTTGATCCATGTATGTTGAATGAGTTTTATGTATTACATACTCCGCTCTCTCACTCAGGCAATCCGCATATTGATGTCATAGGCTAGCTAGTGTGGACTGGCATGTCTCTGAGGAGTCCAACAGTGGATCTCAATCAAGGGCCTTGATTTTAACAAGTAGGGACAGCAAAAGGGCTTTGTGTTTTCTTTTCCTGGTGGCCGCTATCCTAATGAATTCTCCTCTCAAGGCACATTTAAGGGCACATCAGATCTTATCTATATCTGGAATAGACCCCACATTCTGTTCCATAAAGTGCCCAATAAATGGTTTGATACCTATCAAAATATGAGTATCGTTTAATAATAGGACATTCAATTTCCAAATGAAATCCCTCTTGATGTTTGGGAGGGAGATGTGTTCCATCCATACTGGGGAATGATCCGATAGGACCCTTGGCAAGATTCCACTATCCATTACTCCTGACAGAGAATTTGTGCTAATTAGAAAATAATCTAGGTGAGAGTAGGACTTGTGAACTGGGGAGTAAAATGTGTATTGGCATTCAGTTGGATGCATGACTCTCCATGATTCACATAGTGCCCCCATTTCCATAAGTTCATGGAGAACTAGTTGCGTAGAAGAGAGAGGCATGTGGGGTGGTGCCCAGACCTATCCAAGTCAGATGTTAGTGTCACATTCCAGTCAGCCACCAGGAGGATTGATAAATGGACATATGGAGCTAGACATAGAAACATAGAATTTGACAGCAGATAAGGACTGCTTGACCCACCCAATCTGCCCATTTACCCTACCTAATAGATAAGCTAAACAGCAGCCTACTTCTTCCTACCCTCACCCCCTAGAATTGCCTTATGACTATCCCATGCATGCTTGAATTCCACCACTGTTTTTGACTCCACAACCTCCTCTGGTAGACCATTCCATCATCCACAACCCTCTCTGTGAAAAAATACTTCCTTACATTACCTCTGAGCCGCTCCTCCTTATCTTCAGATTGTGCCCCCTTGTTCTTGCACACCTCTTTTTCTTTTTTTTTTTTTATATTTATCTTAGTTTTTGCCCCATCCTCTGCCATCCATCATATCTCTGCCCTGGTCATGGTGCCCCCGAGACTCCACCGCCTTATAAGCCCCTCGCTCCTACAGTCACTCCCAGCTTACCCCCCGGGAGGCGGGGCACAGCACCGCTGAGGGCACTGGTGCCATGGATCCATATCTGGTTGTGGGAGCTCTTGGCCAGGCAGCTAATTGAGTCCAGGGGTAGGGTGTCATAGAGGCATTCTGCAGAGAGGGATTTTTACCCCTATAGGCTGGGGCGGAGACGTGCAATGACACCAGCGTCTGTCCCGCCCCAGTATCCCTGGACCGTGCGTCATTGCATTGGGTGATATAGCCAGCTGCTGCTAGGCACCACTCTTACACCGATTGCAAGAACCTCCCACCCCCCCCCCGGAGAAGGAGCGCAGTCTAAGGATGCTCAATCCTTCTCCTCCTGGCTGGCCCTCCAACTACCCGTGCTCGTTCCCGAACCCGGTTCTCCGGCGTTGCAAGCAAAAATCCAACTGCTGTGCCAGTGGGGCGGCTTGCACACCTCTTTTTCTGAAAGATGCTACCCTCTTGGACTTTGTTGATTCCCTTGAGGTACCTGAGAGTTTCTATCATGTCCCCCCTCTCCCTCCTTTCTTCGAGGCTATACATATTAAGCTCCTTAAGTCTCTCTTCATATGTCTTCCGGTGCAGACCCTGCACCATTTTAGTTGCCCTCCTCTGGACAGCGTCCATCCTGTCTATGTCTTTGCAGAGATTGGGTCTCCAGAACTGCATGCAGTACTCCAGATGGGGTCTTACCAGCTGTCTGTACAGAGGGATAACAACTTCCTGTTTTCTAGTGGTGATGCTTCTCCCTATGCATCCCAGTATCCCCCTAGCCCTCCTTGCTGCCCTCTCACATTGCTTGCCCACATTTAGGTCATCTGATATGACTACCCCTAGGTCACTTTCCATTTTTGTTGTTGTTAGTATCTCACCCCCCATTGTGTACTCTTCCCCTGGGTTTTTGTTTTCCAGGTGCATTACCTTGTACTTCTTAGCACTGAATCTAAGCTGCTATACATTTGACCATTCCTCTAACCTTGTCAAGTCCCTTCTCATCCTTTCCACCCCACCTTGTGCATCAACTCTGTTGCAGATCTTTGTGTCATCTGCAAAGAGACATACTTTTCCTTCCAGTCCCTCTGCAATGTCACTTATAAAGACATTGAAGAGGTCCGGTCCTAATACTAATACTGAACCCTGCGGACCCCCCCCTTTCTTCAGAGTGGACTCCATTTATTATTACCCTATGTGTCCTATTCTCCAGCCAATTCTTTATCCAGGCTATCATCTTGGGATCCACTCCCAGGCTGGCTAACATGTATATTAATCTTTTGTGTGGGACTGTGTCAAATGCCTTGCTAAAGTCTAGGTAGGTCATGTCCACAGCCACTCCCTGATCTAATACTTTGGTCACCCAGTCAAAGAACTCTATTAGATTTGTCTGGCATGACCTTTCCAATGTGAATCCATGCTGCCTTGGGTCCTGTGCCCCTCTGGCCTCTAGGTACTTGGCAATTCTTTCCTTCAGAAGTGATTCCATCATTTTCCCTATAACTGAGGTTAAACTAACAGGTCTGTAGTTCCTGCTGCTGCCCTGCTCCCACATTTGTGAAGTGGAATCACATCTGCCCTCCTCCAGTCCTCAGGTACCACCCCATCCTCCCATGATTTGTTAAAAAGGGCAGTCAGAGGTATCACTAGTTCTACCCTTAGTTCTTTTAGAATTCTGGGATGAATCCCATCAGGTCCCATTGCTTTGTGCACCTTCAGTTTTAAGAGTTCTTTCAGAACCCTTTCTTCTGTAAATTGGCTGGTATCAACTTTTGTATCCAGAGTGTTTCTATTGTTTGGTTTAGGTACCTCTCTCTCTTCATTTGTAAATACTGAGCAAAAATATTTGTTTAGTATCTCTGCCTTTTCACAGTCACATCTGCCCACCCCCCTTCCCTTTATTAAGCCTCACTATCACTCCCTTGGTCTTCCTTCGCTCCCTGATGTACCTATAAAAGGTTTTATCCCCTTCTTAACTGAGTTGGCTATTTTTTCCTCGGTTTGGGCCTTTGCTGTTCTGACTGCCTTCCCAGCTTCCTTTTGCTTTAACTGATACAATTCTGTGCCCTGCTCTGTCTGTGATTCCTTGTACTTCCTGAATGCTTTCTTTTTCTCTTGAACGTTCACTGCCACCTCCTTTGAGAACCATAGTGGTTTCTTACATCGTTTTGTTTTGTTTATTGGCTTCACACAAAGGCTTGTTGCCTCTGTGATGGCAGTTTTGATTATTTCCCATTGTTCTTTCACCCCTCCTTCCTGCCCGTTTGCTAGTGCATTCCTTAGGTACTCACCCATTTTGGCAAAGTCAGCCCTCCTAAAGTCCAGTACTTTTGCCTTTGTGTGATGACTCTACTGCTGTGTTTATTGTGAACCATACTGTTCGATGGTTGCTAGTTTCCAGATGGCTACCCACTTCTACATCTGTGATCCTCTCTCCATCTCCATTTGAGAAAACCAGGTCTAAGATTGCTCCCTCTCGAGTGGGTTCCAATACTAGTTGTCTAAGTCATGCCCCCTGTAGGGCATCTAGAATAACCCCACTTTTAGAAGTGGCTGCTGCAACTGCACTCCAGTTAACATCTGACATATTCAGATCTCCCATCAGCAATATCTCCCCTTTTTCTGCCATTCTAAGTATACTTTCTATCATTTCCTTGTCCGTTTCCTCCAACTGAGAGGGGGGTATGTATACAACTCCTGTGTGGATTGTGGTGCCATTGCCTGTCTCCAAATTGACCTACAGTGCTTCTTCTCCTCCCTGTTTACCCTTTTGTTCTGTTACTTTGATTCCTTCCCTAATGCAGAGAGCTACTTCACCTCTTTTACCCTCCCTGTGCCTCCTGTAGATAGTGTATCCTTGTATGTTTACATCCCAGTCATGGTTCTGTGTGTACCATGTTTCTGTGACTGCCACAACATCCAGATGTTCCTCCTCCATCAAGGCCACTAATTCAGGAAGCTTGTTACTCAGACTATAGGGACTGGTACTCATTGCTCTCCATTTTTTGATGGCTTTACCTTTTGTAGCAGCATCCCCCACAGACCTTTCTACCTTGGTCTTTTCCTCATTTAGTATCCTGTTTTGTAGGGGGAGGCTGGAAATTTCCTGCTGCTTATCAGTGCCTCCCCCCTTGACTAGTTTAAAAGCTTGCCAATGAAGCATTTAAACCAATTGCCCAAAATACTTGTTCCCTTCCTGGACAGATGCAGACCATCCTGCCAACATAGGCTGGTGTCCCTTCAGGTGGAACCCCAGTCCCCAATGAAGCCAAACCCCTGTTCTCCGCACCATTTTTTCAACCATTCATTAAATTGCATGGTGCAAAGTACCCTCGCCTCACCCATGCCATAGATGGGCAGCACCTCTAAGAAGGATACTGTGTGTGCTACTTGTCTTAGGCCCCTCCCCAACTCCACAAAGTCCTCCTGCACTGCTCTAATCTCATGATGAGCCAAGTAATTTGTCCCTAGGTGAACAATGATGTCCAGCTCAGACTCCCATGCAACTGTTCTCATGATCCTGAAGATGCGCTTCCTGTCCCTCCAAGCCAAGGCACCAGGCAGGCACCTTACTTCAGTTTTCCCTGCTCCTCTCAGTTTTATGCCCCTAATAATTGAGTTCCCCACCAGGAGCTGCTTCCTTTCCCTGTGGTGTCTTCTGTCTCCTTCCTGTGGGCCTACCTTGTGACAGTTGTCCACAACCTCCTTAGTTGGCTCTGTGGGTGCATCCATAGGGGGATTATGCTCCCCCAGAATGGTGTATGGATTATGGAGTGGAACAACTGACTGGGTCTGCCTCTGTTCCACCACCCTCACCCTCCCTGAGCCCACTGTGGTCCAACTGCTGTGCTTTCTTTGCAACCTGTGAGATAGTGGTGGTGGCTCTGGTACTCCCTGGATGAGGGAGGTTCCCTTATTACTGTCCAGTGTGGCCTGGGGGGAGGTTCCTTTACTACTTTCCAGTGTGGCCTGAAGACAGGCAATGTCTTTCTTCAGGGCAGAGAGTTGTCTGCAAATAGGGCAGCATCTCAGCCTCCAGAAAGACTACTGGAAGACTGCTGCCCCACAGCCATTACATTGCACTACTCTCCACATGTCTGTCTTCCTTCTTGTTTATCCTGTTTAATTTTTATTTTTGTGTGTGATTGGTTTGTTATATATAATATATATATTATACCATGTGTCTGCTTATATTGTCAGTGCAGCATGCTAGAAAGGATATGACAGTGATATGCACCTTGCCCTCTTGAGGAAATGATGTCAGAACCCCAGGTATAAAGGAAATATTTCCAGGGGTGGGTAGGGTCTGAGCCTAAACTGTGCCCTCATGAAACAATCAGCTAAAAGCTCTGAGCCACCGCTGCGATGAGTGCCTTCCTGTCAGCAAGATGCCCTACACGACAATTTTACAGAGAAAATACCCTGCTAATCAAACAGAAAAATCCAAACTTCCAAGTCAGACACAGGTAAACCTCCCCAGCCCCAAAACAGCCTGGTGATTTGTGCTCTGACAGCAGTCAGCCCCAAAAGAAGTCAGCTGTGCACAAGGACAGACACAGTAAACAGTATTTCAATCCCTCTGGGTTTAAACTCTCAATCTGCAAAGCAATATTGCAAGTCCCTGCACTGAAAACAATAATAACAATTGTAACAAAAGTAAAGCATGGTACACCTCCCTCTGTTGATTGAAAGACTGTCTTTCCTGGTAATTCTAAGTTCCTTATTTTACCTTTCAGTTAGAAGTAGCCTCCACCTGAAGAATATTAGTTTTTCTGATGAATCTGCTACAAACCAAAGACAATTGTAAATTGTAAGGTTCACATCCTCTGTTGTGAGCACAACTTGCTTTCTTGCAGATCCTAAGTTCAGTATTGCAACTTCCAGCCCGAGGTAGCTTCACCTGAAGAATATTAGCTTGTAGACGTGTAACCAGAAGAGAAAACAGTTCAGGAGGTGGTACATTAGGACCATATATGCACCCCATCAGTGTCTCCGTGTGGTCTAATATACTATGTAACAATATATATCTTCCTGCAGGGTCTATAACACTGTGAGTTAGGTTGAAGTTAATGCCTTTAAAAAACAGTACTGCTACCCCTCTTTGTTGAGTAGAATTCCCAGCTGCAAACACTTGGCTCACATTCTGTTGAAGGAAAATGATTGTCTGTAGCAGATTTTCCGTGGACAGAAGGTGAGTCTCTTGAAGGAATGCTATTTGACACTGAAGAATTTGCAAATGTTTTAGTATTTGGTATCTTTTCTGCCTGGTCCATGCTCCTTTAACATGATACATATCTCATTTACAATGAGTACCATTAAAGGTAGAGCAGGAGAATGTAATGATTACATTGTATTTCTCACAAATGGCACCAATCAGTATTATTTTGTGCATCTCTATGCCTACCTCTCCCATGAAACAAAACCCCATACCCTCCCTAACGCATATAACAAGCATGTACATAAAAACACCCCAGTCCCATCGACTGATCCACCCATATTTTCTGGGCCATGATCAGCGCCCGAGTTTTCTGCAATTCGCGGGTGCGGCAAACTGAAAGTATCTGTGGAATTTGCCATCACCAGAATTTGTGGCGCTCATGAACAAACATCTTGCCAAAGAGGGTGCCCAATCCCCCGCCGGCTTCACTGCCCCCTTAAATGTGTTTGTATGCCATGCTGGGAGCCCACCCCAGTGTGGCAAAGCTTCATTTGCTGATAGGGTTGTCCAATCCCTGTCGGCTTCACTGTCCCAAAGCTGCCTGGTGCCACTCTGGGAACCAACCCCAGTGTGGCAAAGCTCCTTGCCGATGGGGTGCCCAATCCCCATCAGCTTCACTGTCCCCAAATGTTTGTATGCCACTCTGGGAGCCCACCCCAGTATGGCAAAAGTCCCTCGTTGTGTGTAAAAAAAAAAAAAAACCTGAAACAAAACAAAACCTTCCCTCATTGATTCTTTTGCCCCCTCCCCAACCCACACCCACACCACCCTTTGTGTACCCACCTCCCACACCCCACCTCACCCCATACTTACCTCTGGAGCCCAGGGCCACGATCTTTGTGGACTGGGAACACGCCTGCATTCTTCAAAACCAACCACGAACTGAAGAAATGCCAGTAAGCTGTATGGATAAATGGATTTTTTCAACTTTAGTGCATATCTCAGCCATTTCTAGGAATTGTTTCGCAAATTTTCAACATGGGGTTTTAGGCCCCACCTCATGAACTGTGACACTGTTATTTCGTTAATCTGTCCCGAAAGGTGGTTCCGCGGTCACTGTCTGGAACCACCTTTCCAGAATGATTATGAAATGACACAGTGTCAGAGTTCATAGTAAACTCTCAAAACCCTATGTTGAAAAATTTGGTGAAAATATTCCCAAATGACTGTTTTATTGTTATATACATGAAGTTCCACGACGCCAGAACTTTACGCGATTTTTTAATATTTTCCTCCAGATTTTAGTATTGCCATTTTATCACACCCCCTTATGAACAGTGCAACTGTCATTTTTCACATCTCGCCTGGAATGTGTTTTTGCACATGTAGCGCACAATGGTGTGATCGGTGTGCAAAATCAATGTTCTGGACAGATTAAGAAAATCAGAGTGATACTGTTCATGAGCAGAGGTCTTAAACTGGCTATGTTGAAAATTTGGTGACAAGCGCCCATAAAATGACTGTGATACGAGCGTGCATTGTGTCAGATATGCCCAAAAAAGGAAAAAAATTAAGGGTAAAAATGTGCCACAGAATTGCTGCAGAAATTGGTGTAGAGTGCCGCAGAAGTTCTGCGGAAAATGAGAACCTTGCCGTAGAACTTT
Organism: Neoceratodus forsteri; assembly: GCA_016271365.2. Classification (NCBI taxonomy): domain Eukaryota; kingdom Metazoa; phylum Chordata; order Ceratodontiformes; family Ceratodontidae; genus Neoceratodus; species Neoceratodus forsteri. The sequence continues at coordinate 1,256,626,766 of CM057454.1, forward strand.
GCTCTGATGTTCCACAGAAAAATCGGGGCCCTGGCCATGATATTCAAAAGCTTCCCTAATCATTCCCACCTCTTTCCACTCCCATAGAAACATAGAATTTGACGGCAGATAAGGACCGCTTGGCCCACCCAGTCTGCCCATTTCCCTACCTGATGAATAAGCTGAAGATTCTAGTTAATCAACAGCTTACTTCCTCCTGCCCCCCACTAGAATTGCCTTATGCCTGTCCCATGCATTCTTGAATTCTCCCACTGTTCCTGACTCCACAACCTCCTCAGGAAGGCTGTTTCATGCATCCACAGCTCTCTCTGTGAAAAAATACTTTCTAACATTAGCTCTGAGCCATCCCCCCTCTATCTTCAAATTGTGCCCCCTTGTTCTTGCAGATCTCTTCTTCTGAAAGATACTACCATCTTGTACCTTGTTAATTCCCTTGAGATACTTGAAAGTTTCTATCATGTTCCCCCTCTCCCTCCTTTCCTCAAGGGTATACATGTTAAGCTGCTTTAGTCACTCCTCGTATGTCTTCTGGTGCAGACCCTGCACCATTTTGGTTGCACTCCTCTGAACAGCCTCCACTCTGTCTATGTCTTTGCAGAGATGGGGTCTCCAGAATTGCACACAGTACTCCAGATGGGGTCTCACTAACTGTCTGTAGAGAGAGATAACAGCTTCCTGTTTTCTACTGTTGATGCCTCTCCCTATGCATCCCAGTATCTCCCCAGCCCTCCTTACTGCCTTCTCAGATTGCTTGCCCACCTTTAGGTCATCTGATATAATTACTCCTAGGTCTCTTTTGATTTTTGTTGTTATTAACTCACCCCCCATTGTGTACTCTTCCCCTGGGTTTTTGTTTCCCAGATGCATTACCTTGAACTTCTTTGCATTTAATCTGAGCTGCCACATATTTGACCATTCCTCCAACCTTGCCAAGTCCCTTTTCATTCTTTCCACTCCATCTTGTGTATCAACCCTGTTGCAGATCTTTGTGTCATCTGCAAAGAGACATACCTTTCCTTCCAGGTGCTCTCCAATGTCACTTATAAAGATATTAAAGGGGACCGGTCCCAGTACCGAACCCTACGGTAGCCCGCTAGTTACATTCCTTTCTTCACTGTGGACTCCGTTTACTATTACCTTTTGCGTCCTGTTGTCCAGCCAGTTTTTTATCCAGGCTACCACCTTGGGACCCACTCCAAGGCTGGCTAACTTGTATATTAATCTTTTGTGTGAGACTGTGTCGAAATGCCTTGCTAAAATCTAGGTAGGCCATATCCACAGCCCCTCCCTGGTCTACTACTTTGGTCACCCAGTCAAAGAAATCTATTAGGTTCATCTGACATGACCTTCCTGCTGTGAAACCATGCTGCCTTGGGTCCTGTGCCCACTGGCCTCTAGGTACTCAACAATTCTTTCCTTCAGAAGTGATTCCATCATTTTCCCTACCACTGAAGTCAAACTAACTGGTCTGTAGTTTCCTGCCTCTGCTCTGCTCCCACTTTTGTGAAGTAGAATCACATTTGTCCTCCTCCAGTCCTCAGGTACCACTCCATCCTCCCATGATTTGTTAAAGAGAGAGTCAATGGTGTTACTAGTTCTACCATTAGTTCTTTTAGTATTCTTGGGTGAATCCCATCAGGCCCCATTGCTTTGTTCACCCTCAGTTTCAAGAGTTCTTTCGAAACCCTTTCTTCTGTGAATGGACTGGTATCAACCCCCCTATTCAGAGTTTCTCCCTTGTTTGGTTTAGGCACCTCCCCCTCCTCAACTGTTGTGAATACTGAGCAGAAATATTCGTTCAGTATCCCTGCTTTTTCACTGTCACCCTCTGCCCACATTCTCTCCCCTTTATTAAGTCTCTGTATCCTCCCTTCATCTCTTTCTTCGCTCCCTAGTGTACCTATAAAAGTTTTATCCCCTTCTTAACAGAGTTGGCTATCTTTCCTCAGTTTGTGCCTTTGCTGTTCTGACTGCCTTCCCTGCCTCCCCCATGCCCGACTATAGGAATATTTACAACTATTCAAAGAACAAAACATTTTAACACACAAATTTGCTGCTTGTTCTTAAGACCACATTAGGAGAGAGGTATGGGTTATGGTCATAAAAACAGAAATATATATAAAACAAGAAAAAACAGTTTAATTAAGATATAGACATGTCCCAAAAGTGTCCTTCTTTCGTTGTCGATGTCACTAATACTGCAGATGTGTTCCACACGATGGTTCCCATTTAATAATGTTCCAGCGCTGCCAAGTAAATTTTTTTCTGTACCATCTCCTTGGTATTAATCATGAGCACACTTAAATAGAAGTCTATTTCTTCATAGGCCACTAGATGGAGCGAGTGTAATGCACCATATTGTAAAAGAATTGAAGGTTAGGGAGCATACATGTGGCTTTCAGGAACCGTCTTAAATAAGGTCAGAGTGTCACAAAACAAATAACCCCTGTTAAATAGTCACAGGTAATGGTCGCCATGTCTAGTGAAACATTCAATTGTCATGTAAACCTTAGTCCCATACCAACAAAAATTGCTTGGATAGTTCTATATTCACTGAGATTTGAGGACGAGGCGGTACTACAAAGCATGTCCCTAGTTGCTCTTAATTCATTACTAATAACCCTGTATACTTGTGAGAGCTGAACACTTCCAGCAAATCTTCAGTGGCCTAAGGAAGAAAGGTTGCAGATGTGGGCATTCCACATGCCATGTATTTGTTGCTTTCTGTGCCTAACAGTTTCTCAAGCAGGTGGGGAATGTTTGGGAAGGTAGTGAGTGGTAATCACTGGGGTTGAGAAAAATCTAGTGAGCTGCTTCCATACATATTCTCTCCATTGATGTGAACTCGTTACCTTAAAAGGTACATGGCATGCTTAGGCCCATGTCACTGAGTTACTGGAATTCCTATCTATGTCTTCCATTTCAATGATACATCCATAGATATAGCCCCAGCATGGCTGGGATAGACTGATCAGTTGTGCTATCATGTCAGGCTGAACACAGGGGAGAGAGAGGGACACAGAGCTACATACAGTGGCCCAGTCCTTTATATGCCTTTGGGCAAATCCTGAAAAAGTATGTCTCTTGTCTGTCTCAAGTCACTTGACTCTATTTATATTGCAGTCCTGCAGTATGGTCAGCGAGTACGCACTGATACAGAACAGCTGTGGAATGCAATCCCAACAGAGCAGCAGCAAAATGCTGATCCACGTACTGGGGCAGTGCACAAGTTTGAGAAGCTGTCCGTCCGCTCCTCTGAAAATCTCACACACACACACACACACACACACACACACACACACACACACTCACAAACATGACTGAACTGGAATTTTTATACTTTTCTTTGAAGACAAGGAAGAAAGAAAATCGCATCAGGGGTTCCATCCCTTCCTAAGACTTTAAGACAAGTCTGATTACAAGGTGCTTTTCCTCGTGAAAAAAAGGCATAACTGGGTTTATAGCGATGACAAATTTAAATAAATAAACACAGCAAACTGTTTATAGAAATACATGTGCCTATGGTGACCCATTTTGAAGTTTTCTAATGTAACAAATTGGTCTTAAATAAAGGATTTGGAACCAGAACCCTAAATGCACAAATCTGTATAAAATACACTTTCAGATCTCCATATCTTCCCCCTTTTCCCTTCTGATTTGGACATTTTGAACTGCTGCACTTTATATGAACAGACACATCCTGGTTCCGTGTCATAATAGTGATTGCAAAGTAGTGATCACTATTATTGCAAGTGTATATCGCTGAAAAGCAAATCGCAATATACTGTATACTTGCTGGTGACCCGACATTCAGCAAAAGAAAAAGTGTTTTTGCAGGGTGCCCCATGCCACACCTCACTGGGGCTTGCCTCAGCACCCCTGAATAAATATAATTAACTCAGGGAGTGCATGTCAGGAAGAGGCACAACCCACATTTGTGGGAAAAATTAAGTGCTGCACCTGCAGACAGTGGCAACATTGTAACCCTCCTGGTCCCCAGCCCTGAACCCGTCCCACTCAGCCACAGCTAGCAACCCTCACCACCATGCCACAGGGCTAGCTCAGCTGAAGAGGGCACAGCAGTCCCCTACTGACCCATCCACTATCGCTCTCCTTCCCTTCGCTATCCCTCTTCCACTCACTCTTCCCTAGAGTCGCTTTTGCTTTAGGGTCGCTACCCTTGCAGGGTAGCCCTTGATGATATCGCTGAAAATTAATCGTCATTTTTGCAGTCACTCATTCTCAGTCGCTATCATCACAGGATACTCCACTTCCCCCTTGTCCAGACACTATCTGCAAACTATAAATAAGGTTTAAATGCTTGATGACAACATTATTATATTCATAAACTTGCCCTTTCACTCCTGTATTTCATCTAGAAGAAATGGGCAATTTGAAGGACTTTTCTGCTGAATTCTTCAGTCATATTAAATGCAGACAGGGCTTCTATTGATCAGTTACTTGATCATTTGTTGTTGTAATTCTGGAGTTCTGATAAAAACAAAATCTTCCATCAAACACACACTTACATACACAAGCACAATCTATTATTAGATAACAGTTTCCTAGAGTTTACACCTTTTTCTATCCTTTAAAAGATTTATGTCGACAGTAATAGCATTTTAGTGCATTTAAGAAAACAAAATGCATGTTTATCTGGTTATAGAAGACAGCAGCTCCATTAAAATACTAATGCAATTGTGGTGAACTGAAATGCAATCCTTTCACCCTATCCCAATTAATAATGTACGGTATTGCCTCATTATAACACATTGTTTTCTGCAATATGGCTTTCATGTTTGTAGTACAAACCCTTACATTCATACATAGGGCAGTGTGTGTATTAGCTCTTCATCTGTCTGTCTGTCTATCTATCTATGCATTGCCATTTCGGAAAGGGTGGCATTGAAGCTAAAGCTAATAGAGATGAAACTGTGCCTGAAGCCCTGGAGGGCCCCCACCATGGTCACAAGCTTCCATATAGAGGTGGGTGAAGTGGAAAAACTTTGCTCCATGGAGTAATCCATGAATTTCACCCATTTTGCTGAGCAAAATGCAAAATTTTGCCTGGTGTAATGATGAAATTTTGCTGAAATGGTGAAATTTCACCTTCTGTGGCAGAAGGCAGAATTTCGCCCATAGGAGGTGAAATTTTGCCTAAGTGAAATTCCACATGAACCATGGAAATTTTGTGGATTACTCCGCATGGTGAAATTGGCCACTTTGCCACCACTTTGCCGGCAGAATTAAAAATTTGCAACATCTCTACTTCCATCACTGTCCCATTCCACGTTCAGCTTCCACAGTTCCATATTTAATTAAACTGTACACAGCCATCACGCCCCTAATAATAATAATAACTTTAGTTCATAAAGTGCTTTTCAGTTTTCAAAGCGCTGTCCAGAGTAAAACAGTACAAATCAAACATTAAAATACACTGTTAGACACAGATAAAAACCTTAGTATAATTAACGATTTAAATTAGTCAATTTTCCAAGAAGGCCGTTTGCCATAAATGAGTTTTCAGACCCCTCTTAAATTCCTCCACAGTCATGTACTCCGTAACGGTGGGATATTGAATTCCAAAGAGTGGCGCAGCATAAGAAAATGCTCTACACCGGATGACTTAGATTCCTCTTGGAATCTCTAACAAGCCCTCGTCGGCGGACGGAGCAATTGGCCGGGCAGTGGGGGCCAGATGTTCTTTCAGATAGGCCAGACCCTGACCATGAAGGCGTTTGAAAGTCATTAAACAGACTTTAAAGGTGATCCGCCACATATAGGCAGCCAGTGCAGTTCACGCAGCACTGGGGTAATATGACAGGACCTACATGATCCAGTCAAACCCGGGCTGCTGCATTCTGCACTAGCTACAGGTGGTGGATTCAAACCCTGAAAGCCCAAAGTAGAGGTTGCAATAGTCCAGATGTGAGGACACAAAGGCATGGACCAACGTTGGCAAAGTTTCACATGGAGCAAGGTGCTTAACTCAGGCAATATTCCTAAGATGGTAAAAGGAAGTCTTGACGACTGCTGACACTTGCGACTGCAGTGTCAGCCTGTCATCCAAGATAACCCCCAGGTTATGCACCCATTCAGAGGTCGGGAGTGAAATGCCGCCAAGAAAAATTCCTGAGGGCGTTCCTACAGACGACCCCTATATCTGATGACCCGGGCCCACAACCAATACCTCTGTCTTTTCTGAGTTCAACTTTAACCAACTAGAACCCATCCACTCCTGGATTTCTTTCAGATAGTTGTTAAACACTGAGAGTGCTCCATCCTGGTTGGGTGCGAAAGAAAGGTAAAGCTGGGTATCATCTGCATAGCAGTGACACCTCAGCTCATACCATCTTATAATGTCTCCGAGGGGCAGCATATACACCGCGAACAACATGGGAGACAGCACTGAACCCCGAGGCGCTCCGCACAACAAAGAAGTTGAGCTCAAGGAAAAAACCCCAGACACAACTCTCTGTGATCTCCCAATGAGGAATGAGGTAAACCATCGGAGGACGATATTCCACAAATATGCCTCAAGCATGCTATCAACACCATGTCATACACGGTGTCAAAAGCTGATGAGAGATCAAGGAGAACCAGAATGGAACGTCTCTTCTGATCTCGCGCCCTCAGAAGATCATTAAGCACTCTAACCAGAGCAGTCTCGGTGCCATGTCTTTTACGAAAACTGGATTGGAAGGATTCGTAGATGTCATGGATGGTTAAATGGTCCTCCAGTTGGGCTGCCACTTCCTTCTCAATCACCTTCCCTATAAAGGGTAGGTTTGAGATGGGTCTATAGTTTGTGAATCAGTCTGGGTCCAAGGTAGCTTTCTTCAAGAGATGTGTCACCACCACCTCTTTCAGGGAGCTAGGGAACTCATCCGACTCGAAGGAGCACCAGACTATTCGCACAAGGACTAGACTGATGATATCACTACAACCCAAGATAAGAGAGGCCAGTCCAGGATCCAAACTACAGCTTGTAGGGCGCACGCTATGGATAATCCTCATGACATCCACAAAATCAGGTCAGCTGAAGGAACTCCAAGAAAACTGAGGTACTGCAAACTCACACTGTACAACGGCATCCCCCCTAGACAGTGCTGGTTGCAGATTCACCCTGATGTCAGCCACCTTAGTTGCAAAGAATCAAGCAAGCTCATCACACTCTAATTGCGAAAAGGCTTTCCGAACCTGTAGACAGACTGGGTTGCACAGTTCGTACACAGTTCGAAAAAGCTGATCGGGTCGATTCCGAGCAACTGCAGTCTCCCTAGACAGGAATTCTGCCTTCTTACAGGTGATTGCAGATTGATAGACTAAATAATGATCCATCAATCTAAGGTGGTCGGCTACAAGGGCGGACCTGCGCCAGCACCGCTCTAACCTTCGCCCCAGTCTCCGCATCTCCCTCAAAGTCCCATCAAACCAAGGGGACTTGGGGTGAAGGGATGGGGGGGCATACACGGACAGGAGCAATAAAATCCAGGGCTGTTGAAGCAGCCATATTATAGGCCGGCACAAGGGTCTCTGGACTATTGCTCACCAACACGGGGGATGAGAGGTCAAGGATCACCGCCAAGGCCTTGGGAAGTAATATTCCATAAAGGGTGACACCTAACCATCTCCACAAAAATAGGCCTTCTCAAGGGGATGCAAAAGCTGAACCTCATGATGTAGTGGTCTGAACAGGCGACCGGTTCCACCCCCAGATCGGATGTTTCAACCCCTAGAAGAAAGACTAAGTCCAGAAAGTGTCCAGATTTATGGGTAGCAGCAGAAACCACCTGTGTGAGGCACAAAAAAGTCATTAATTGGAGGAAGTGATTACCAAATTACGAGAGTTCATCGTCGACCCAGGCGTTAAAGTCACCCAGAACCATCAATCTGGGCGACTCAAATGACATGTCGATGATGAAGTCTACTACTTCCTGTAAGAAATGTTTTCCATCCCCGGGTGGATGGTAAATGAGTATGATTCGAACACCTACACCTGCTACCACCGTGCACTCAAAGGACTCAGTCTCTCCCACTACCACATTCATGAGGCCCAGTTCAGTCTTGAAACAGACTGCAACCCCAACCCTGCGATCCAATCTCGGCGGTGTATCACGAGTACCCAGCTGGAGTCTTAGCCTCCAACATGGGGCCTGGATTTTCATCCAGCCAGGTCTTGGTGATGAAGCCAAGTCCACTGAGCCAACAAGATCAGCAATAATATGAGTCTTATTCCTGATGGACCTGGCATTGCTAACACCACCCAAGTTGGACGAACCTCGAGGCTGTCAGGCCCATCTGTCTACTGAATTCAGTAGTGCCCTTGGGTATGGGCATCAGGCATGGTGAACCATGATCTGAATTCCATTTCACCCAGAGCACCTTCTGGATCTAACTACACTCAATACGGTAGCCCCTCATCCATCCTCCCTTGTTCACAGCCCCTCACCCTCTTCCCTCTCCTACGAGCAATCCCCAGCACTCTACAGCACTGATATGTCTCATATTATAGAGGGAGAGAATAGAAAGGGTGGAGGTCGTGAATAAAGAAGGATGAATAGCAGGACCACCGTGGGGATTGAGGGCCAACACATGCCACTAGTAAACAATTAAAACTAAACAAAAAACAAACAAAAACACCCAAAATGATTAAACTTACAAAAGCTACCCCACCCCAAAAAAACTTGAGTCAAGAGCCAAGCAGAGGACTACTAAAACTTAGAATAAATTTAACTATAAAGTTCTTCCACACCCCAATTTAAACAAAACAGAAATTAGATAAAATTAATTATTTACCACCTAAGCTCTCTCTGCCAGAGGAAGGAAAAGGTTACTATGGCACTCTCACTGCCAAAGTACAGATGTGTTCTTCAAATAAATCATAAAAAACATTTCAAACTAGAACAAACAAAATAACACATCCTCTCCCCCAATTCTCTCATGACCAGGGTAAGGAAAACAATCAAACTTAAAATAAAATAAATGGACACAAGGTCCTCTCACCACCTCGATGTCCAGAAATAGACTTAAAACAAGTTAAAAAAAAATAGTAAAAGGTGCACAGTCCGGCGGGCACAGAGTCAAATTTTATCCATCGGCCATGAAGAATCAGGATCCATCCAAATCAAAAAAGCACAGGCAAACCAGTCATCCATGAAGCTTATTTAAAGAATGAAATTGAAAGCATCCAAAAAACAGGTCATCCAGATCCATAAAGTGTCCAAGATAGAGTAAGACCCCCTCACTCCCAACTGGGCAAACACCACACAAAATAACGTGGCCTGATAAGACACCCCGAGCAAGCCACATTAGTAGCCCAGCCTGGGGGTCTAGGGGCATGAAACTCCAGTCAATTCCTTGGTTGAAAAAATCTCAGTACCCCTTCAGACCACAAATCAGGGAAGAGTCCCAGTGGGAGTAGAGCCTCAGATCAATCCTATAGCCAAGCTCAGTATGGCCATATGCACACCAAGGGATCTGAAATAAGCCTGGCAAATCCTCCACAATCCTTCTCACCACTCCAACCATAAAGTATCCAGGATTCCAGTCCGATCTCAAACTACTTCGATAAGTGACCCTTCTTCCATTTTTGGGACACCCTCACAACAGATCCCATACACAATTCCAACAGTAACAAAGTCATACAAAGCCCCCAATGCCCAAAAGTTTCCCGTGCTGAAAGTAGTGTGCTAGCACCCCAGCATCTCCATCCAAGGACGAATCCGCTCCAGATCACTCCCAATCTGAACGAAACACACAGTTGGGCGGCAGGGCAAAAAGTGACACAAGAATGCCCAGCACACAAATTCCACACATAGCCCAGTCAAGCACTAGGGCAAGGGAAGTCACCGAAAGGCACTCTAACACCGATGGATCCCACAACAAATGGCACCCTGCAACATCTCAATCGTGGGGTGAAGGCACTCTAATCACTCCATGCCCATTCACAGACCGAGTCGGGCGACAGAGAAGAACACAGAGAGCCCAGCACACAAACTCCACACACAGCCCCAGACAAGCATCAGGACAGGGGTAACTAAACAAAAGTACCCCCAAGCCTATGGGTCCCATTCAAAATCCAAGTCGGGCAGCAGGGCACAACGCCAGGACGCCAAAACTCAAACGCTCCCGCTCATCCAAAATTCAAGGTGCGGCAGAACTCTGTCAATCGCAAATGACACAAAATACAATAAAATAAATACAACTAACTAAAATAACTTTAAAACTCAGTAACATAATTAGCACAACAAAGCATTAGTGTGCTCAGCTCAGCAGTCATCTTGCCAGAGAACTCTAGAACTCTAATAAAACCAGTATATATGACCAAGGGTCCATGCTGACATTGATAACTAATAACTAACATTATATATAGCCTGTTTTATATATAGTTATATATACCAATATTTTGTATGACCTTTACTCCTGTTTGCAATACAGATTTAGAGTAATAAACGTTGATTTTATGTAAGTTATTGTGAGAAATTATGTTACAAAAATGAGTGATAATCAGGGCTGGCCTGCTGACATAGTGATAGCGCTACTGCTTGCGATGCTGGTGACTCGGGTTTGGTAGTGAGCTCGGGTCGCTAGAGGGCTGGCTGGGGGAAGAAGGATTGAGCACCTGAAGGGCCACTCTCCTTCTTTGGGACAGGTGGGCTGCAGTCCTCACTGCTATACCACTGCCTGGGTGTCCACAGGTGGAGGTGCAGCAGAGAACGCAGAGTATAAGAGAGGGGTGGGCATTGACCGAGGACCTGAGTGAAGGCCCATCCCAGCATGCCTCCATCTCACTAACCTTCACTGAGTGCTGACATCTGTAGGGGGCTGGACCAGAAAACCTGTAAATACACCACGTCTGGGCCAGGTGATGGGCTCCTGCACCGGCAACCATGGGATATGGGGTTGAAGCTCCAGGTGCACATTCCCCTGAGGATTTGGAGGGGAAGAAGGGACTCCTCCACCCCACCCCACCTGATGGGTCATCCAGGTAATCCTAAAATTACTGGAGTAGGGCATTAATTGGGAGTAAGCACCTCCAGTCCTGGTGGCACAACCTGAGTGATGCATTTTGAGACTCTGAGAGAGGTTCTAGACATGGTGAGGAAGCAGGCATACAAAGAAAGTAGAAAAAAAGTGATGATCAAAGAGATACAAATTGTTTGCATTGTGCTTTCATTTGATGCAGGTTTTTTTAATGAGAACAGATCACAGAAATGTTCAAGTTTCTGAGATGACAAAACTAAATGCTGTTGCATAAGAATACATTTCCCTCACGGTAATGCTTCTGGTCCACAGTTATCCCCAATCTCATTTCAACTGTAAATTAGACTATTGTTTTATCTCTGTATATCTTACTTAGTTTAATAATTCCAATACAGTAATACATTGATGCATCTATTTTGGGAGATAGCCTCTGGAGAACAGTGACTGACAATTTCGTATAATGAGTAGTGCATGGCAAAGTAGGGAAGCGCAATTCAATAGATGCAGTTACATATGCAGGGGAAGGCATTCTTACCTAGAGGTTATGAATAAGGAGTGGAGTATGTGTCCAGTATATCTGGCAGAGACAGGTTTTATTTCATACAACCTCTAAGTGCATGCAGTGATTCAATCAGAATCACTTAACCTCCCCAATGTGCCAGAGCCATGTCATATATAGTTTCATGATTTGAATCCTTGCGGGTTTGAAATAAATATTATTATTCTTTTAGTAACTGTGTAAGGTAGGAGAGTGGGCTCCAACAGTAGATCTGTAAAATGCTGCCTCTGAGTAAAAGACAGAGTCCGACACCCTCCCCCCCACACACACACACACACTAACGTCTCCCTTATTTGGGTCTGAATAATTGACAACATGATCAATTCTGACTTTTTATATTATTAGATGTACAAATCCTAAAGGTTTGCCAATGCATTTTAAACCAGTGGTGGTTTTTAGTTGAAGCTATTTCATATACAACATAGATATTCCAAGATGGCGACCACGCTGGGTCAGCCTTAACCTTAGCTTAACTTTAGCTTTATTTTGTGTTATTTTAGTAATAGTAGTAGTCTATTTTATTTAGTAGTAGTGGTAGTAAGAATTACGATCCACAAATTAGTTTGTGGATGTTGGACTGGCTAAAAGAGCAGTATTCTGTGTAATATTTGTTTGAGGTACTTTGGGTGTTTTAATAATTAGACCGAGCCTGTTCTGCCCCAATCTCGACATCGGCTTTTGCCGTAAGAACTGTGGACCTAACTGCATAGGATTTGCGAGGCGTGAAATCGGAGCTTAAAACATATGTAGCTTTGATTGCTGGGGCTTGTATTGGTGAAGGGGTTCTCTGCAAGACATAATACAGGAGTGTTGGATCTTTTCGGTAGTCAGACGCCAGGTTTTGGCGTCTTCGGGTGATTGACTGCCCGTTGAGCGGCGTGTAGACCTGCTGGAGTCCTCTGGAAAGTTTTTTTGGGGTAATCTGCTTTAAGAGCCATCATCGCTAAATGGATCTAATAATCTTGGCTGTCTGCTGAGAAATGTGACTGGGAAAGGCTGTGAACTGGAAAGAGGAATTAGCGAGCCGGAGCAGATGAGTTGGAATAAGAACTAAGGAGGAAGTTTTTGCTTGTGGTGCTGTTTTCTAAAAGCAGCTTCTACAGTATGGAAAATTCTTTCTAAATACTCGTAGTGGAGTTCCCATTTGTCAAGCAGTTGGTGCACTGGTCATAGTGGCATGGGTTCTAGCTCTCATTCACCGGGGAGTCGGTGTTGAAGGGCTGAGCCCTAGGGCTCTCTGGGGGCCCATCATTTGGTGGGTGTCACCAGGGAGCTCTGTGGTAACTACTATGACTGGCGGCCATCCATCTGGTTGGTTTGATTGGGCTCCCCTGGTCCTAGAATGGTGTCTGGCCCGGAAGAGCTGTCCTGAAGAAAGTATTTGATCTGGATTTCCCTCTCCTGCTTGTGTTTTTTGAACTCAGCCAGAGTGTTTTCATTTACTCATTTACGAACAGTGACTTAAATCCCCGGACTAATTCCATTTCTGTGCTGGTAATTTGAGGACTACTTTCTTGGACATTTGAGGTGGTGAGAGGACCTTGTGTCCATAATCTTAATTGGATTGTACTCTCTCCTTGGGTTGTGAGAGGACTAGGGGAAGAGACATGTTATTTTTGTTTAAAGTTTAAATTGTTGTTGATTTGTTATTATTTTATATCTTGCAGTGAGAGTGCTAAGGTATATTTTATTCTTCTCTCTCCCTGGCTGTGACAGAGCTTGGGGGGTAATTAAAAAAAATTTCTGTGGGGGGGGGTTGAGAGAACCCTTACATTTATATTTATTTATTTTTATTTATATTTTATTTCTTGTTTGTTTTTATGTTAATTTGTTTTATTTTATTTTATTTCATTTGTGAGTCCTCAGTCCAGTCCAGATCCAGTTTTTTATGAGGTGGGTTTTTTTGTCTATTTGATTTTGTTTATTTATGTTGGCTGCATTTAGCATTATTTGGTTAATTTTTTGTTTTTAAGATTGATTATTTTTTGTTTGGGGTTTTGTTTCGTTTAAATAGTGATATGTGCTGGCTTTTAGTCCCCTCAGTGGTGCGCTATTCATCTTCCTCTCTTCGTGCCTTCCGCCTTTTTACTCCTCCCCTACATTTCGATACTTACCAGTGCTGTAGAGAATCGGGGATTGTTAAGTAGGAGAGTGGGGAGGTAGGGTTACTACGAACAGGAAGATGAATGAGAAACCACTGTATCAGAGGGTTAATAGGTCAGAGGCACCCTGAAGCGAAATGGAACCCAGATCGTGGTTTACCATGCCTAGTGCCCATACACAAGGACACTACTGAATCCAGTAGGCAAATAGGCCTGACAGCCTCTGAGGTTTGTCCAACTTGGTGAGTGTTATGCAATGCCAGGTCCGTCAGGAATCAGACCAGCCATTATAGCCGATCTTGTCAGCTCGTGACCTGGCCATCACGAGACCTGGCTGGATGAAATTCAGGCCCCATAGTGGAGACCATGATACCAGCCAGGTACTCGGTGATACACCGCCCGAGATTGGACTGCAGGGGAGGGGGGGTTGCAGTCTGTTTTAAGACTGAATTGAGCCTCACTAATGTAGTAGTGGATGAGGCTGAGTCCTTTGAGTGCACAGTTGTAGCGGGTGGAGGCATTCAAATCATTCTCATCTACCATCCACCCAGAGATGGGAAACGCTTCTTACAGGAAGTAGCAGACTTCCTCGTCGACATGTCGTTTGAGTCACCCAGATTAATGGTTCTGGGTGACTTCAACGCCTGGGTTGACGATGAACTCTCACAATTTGGTAATCACTTCCTCCAATTAATGTCTTCTTTGGGCCTTACACTGGTAGTTTCCGGTGCTACTCATAAATCTGGACACTCTCTGGACTTAATCTTCCTCTTAGGAATCGATGCATCCAGCATGGAGGTGGAACCAGTTGCCTGGTCAGACCACTACACTGTGAGGTTCAATTTTTGCACCCCTCTGAGAAGGCCTTCCCCTGTGGAGATGGTCAGGTACTGCCCATTACGGAGTATACTTCCCAAGGCCTTGCGGTGGTCCTTGACATATCATCTCCCGTGTTGGTGAGCAATAATCCGAAGACGCTGGTGGCGGCCTATAATGAGGCTGTTACGGCGGCCCTGGATTGTTTTGCTCCTGTTTGTGAGCGCCCCCTATCCCTTCACCCCAGGTCCCCTTGGTTTGATGGGACACTGAGGGAGATGCGGAGACGGGGTGAAGGTTAGAGTGTTGTTGGGGCAAGTCCGCCCTTGATATCAACCGCCTTAGATTGATGGAACATTACTCTATCTATCAATCTGCAATCACCCGTAAGAAGGCAGAATTCCTGTCCAGGGAGATTGCAGTTGCTCAGAATCGACTGGCTCAGCTGTTTCAGACTGCAGATAGACTGTGCAACCCAGCCTGTCTACAAGTTCAGAAAGCCTTTTCGCAATTAGAGTGTGAGGAGCTCGCTCGTTATTTTGCAACTAAGGTGGCCAACATCAGGGCAGACCTCTGTCCTGCAGTCTCTAAGGGTGATGTCATAGAACAATGTGAGCTCACAGTACCCCAATTCTCTTGGAGTTCCTTTGGTCGACCTGAGTCCATGGATATTGTGAGGATCATCCATAGTGTGTGTCCCACAAGCTGTAGTTTGGACCCTGGACTGACTCCCCTAATTTTGGGTTGTATTGATATCATTGGTCCAGTTCTGGTGCAAATAGTCTGGAGCTCCTTGGAGTCAGGTGAGTTTCCTAGCTCCCTGAAAGAAGCAGTGGTGACACCTCTCTTGAAAAAGCTACCTTGGACCCAGACTGTTTCTCAGACTACAGACCCATCTCTAACCTTTCCTTTATTGGGAAGGTTATTGAGAAGGTAGCGGCTGCCCAATTGGAAGACCATTTAACCATCCACAATGTCTATGAATCCTTCCAATCCAGTTCTAGTAAAAGACATAGCACCGAGATTGCGCTGGTTTGGGTGCTTAATGATCTTCTGAGGGTGAGAGATCAGAAGAGACATTCCAGTCTGGTTCTCCTTGATCTCTCGTCAGCTTTTGACACTGTGGATCACTTGGTGTTGATAGCACACCTGAGGCAAATTTGTGGAATATCGGGAACTGTTTTACAATGGTTCACCTCATTCCTCACTGGGAGATCACAAAGAGTTGTGTCGGGAGTTTTTTCCTCTGGCCCAACTCCTTTGTTGTGTGGGGTGTCTCAGTGTTCCGTGCTGTCACCCATGTTATTTGCAGTGTATATGCTTCCCCTCAGAGACATTATAAGACAGTATGGGCTGAGGTTTCACTGCTATGCAGATGATACCCAGCTATACCTGTCTTTTGCACCCATCCAGGATGGAGTTCTCACAGTGTTTAACAACTGTCTTGAAGAAATCCAGGGTTGGATGGATTCTAGTTGGTTAAAGTTGAACTCAGAGAAGACAGAGGTTCTGGTTGTGGACCCGGGAGGTCAGATACAGAGGTCGTGTGTTGGCACACCTTCTGGAATATTTCTTGATGGCGTGTCACTTCCGACCTCTGAACAGGTGCGTAGCCTTGGGATTGTCCTAGATGATAGGCTGACATTACAGTCTCAGGTGTCGGCCATTGTAAGGACTTCCTTTTACCATCTTAGGAATATCGCCAGGGTTAGGCACCTTGTTCCGTCTGACTCTTTGCCAATGTTGGTCCACGCCTTTGTGTCCTCACGTTCGACTATTGCAACACCTTACTTTGGGCTTTCTGGGGTTGAACCACC
Source organism: Neoceratodus forsteri (assembly GCA_016271365.2). Taxonomy (NCBI): domain Eukaryota; kingdom Metazoa; phylum Chordata; order Ceratodontiformes; family Ceratodontidae; genus Neoceratodus; species Neoceratodus forsteri. Next base: position 1,256,643,046 of record CM057454.1, read on the forward strand.
GCCTACAGCTGGTGAAGAACGCTGCAGGCCCGGTTTTGACTGGGACCAGTAGATCTTACCATATTACCCTGGTGCTGCGCGAACTGCACTGGCTGCTTATATGGTGGCAGATCACCTTTAAAGTAATTTTATTGACTTTTAAAGCCCTTCAGGATCAGGGTCTGGCCTATCTGAAAGAACTTCTGGAGCCTTACTACCCTGGCCGATCGCTTCGCTCGACCGAAGAGGGGTTGCTAGAGATTCCGAGAGTGAGTTAAAAATCTTCAGACAGTAGAGCTTTTACTCATGCTGCTCCACCTCTCTGGAACTCTCTACCATGCTGGTTACGGAGTGCACCTCTGTGGAGGAATTCAGAAGAACTTGAAAACCTATTTGTGGCAAATGGCCTTTTCAGATGCTTAATCCTTCTTGGATGCTCAAGTAAATTTATTCTGCTGAGATTTTTTGTTTGTATTTATTAATTGATTTAATAATTGCTGTTAATATGATGTGATTTTATTTATATGTATTATTGATTTATATCTGATGTTGTGGTTTTAATATGTTCAGCACCTTGGTATGCTGAAAGGTGCTACACAAATAAACTTATTATTATTATATCCTTAGGATGCATGAATTATCACGACTGACAGACTATGGTAATATTTGTATTACTCACATTTGCATTTGTTTAAGGCTGCATAACTGAGTGTAATTCTATGTTTGAATGTGCCTATTTGCAAATGTATATCTGTTTGTCTCAGTTTGCCTTTGAAGAGAAAAGTCATCTATCCTTACCCTTGCTGCAGTGATGCTTGGTTTAGGAAAAAACAAATAAAATGAATGCTGACTGGTATGATAAAAATAATTGTTTCCTGACTCATACCTATTCCTCAGTCTTTATATATAAAACAATTACTTGCTCATGGCTAATTAAAAGTATTAAACTAGCCATGTATATTAATATTATTTTTAAAACTTACAGGCCCATATTTCACAGCACACTCAGAGAGAGGAGTTCTTGATGATACCTCTCTTTTGAACATGCTTTGAATATGGACCTGTACATTTTACAAATAAAATGACCTGTATACAGTTAATGGAGGTTAGTGCCATATTTTTCATTCTGCATTACTTCAGGTTAGGTACACACTGTTTTAGAGCTGCTTTCTGGTCCCTTATACTGTATGTATATTTGTGTTTATGTGTTCTAACAATATTCTTGATGTTATTTTAAATGTCAGACTACTGTATATATTATCAGTGCTGGAACAACTGTTGGTGACTTCAGCAAACTCTAGTTTGACTTACTTTCTGTGAGTTCAGTGATACTGGTAAAGGATTCATCTCTGTCTAAATATAACAGTTCTGGATTAAAAAGTAGCAATCAACTGACAGTCCTGTTTAGGAAGTCTAAGATAAGACAGCATGTCATCTACTGAGGCATGAGAAATGGCACAACTGAACAGAACTCTTTTCTTAACATATATGCCCTTTCACAATGTGAGGAGAAGCACATGTTTCTTGAAACTGATCTATGTTTTCAGGGGAGGGCAGCAACTAATTCTTCTTTGATGTGTAATAAAACTTAACAAGATATGGACTTTTGCACTGTGTGTTGTGGGCGTGCACGAGTGCATGTGTTACTTATCTACAGGGCATCAGACGTATTATTTCAGTTGTACCATCACATTCCATCACATATTTAAAAAAAAACACATTATACTGTTACTCACATGCACTTTTCAGTATGCATAACTGCTCTGTAGAAACAGTCCCTAATTTGCAAGACTTCAGTAGGTTCATTCACAGCCTGAATGTAGATGACAGGGGAATTTTTCTATAAGCTAACTGTGGACATGGTGGAAATGTTGGATCAGGGCCATGGATCCTCTTAGAGCTATAGATTGGTTAATTGCAATAATCATTATTACATAATATTTCTATACATTGTACCTTAATTCAAAGGATATCACAGACTTTACAGCAATGACCCGAGTTTCTCATGTGAGTAGGTGTATGATATATTGCACACCACTAAACACTTTAACTTGACAGGTGGATATGTAACATTAAATACATTTAAATATTTAGTAAGGCTGCTTAAACTTGGTAAAATCCGAGGGCCAGATATTCAGAAATGTGCCAGAGTCCAGTGCCAGTCTGGCACAGCGCAAATCCAATGCGCACTGGTGCAACAGGAGCAATATTCAGAGATCGTGCATGCCGTAGTGTGCCAGCACAACCTGGCTGAATATGGCACAGTTGCACTATGGCACAACTGGGAATGTGCCATGGTGCAAGGAGAGGTGCGCCATGGCGCACACACACACAGTTGTGCCACAGCAGCAGAGCAATGGGGGGGGGCTCGGCAAAGATAAATGACCCAGGGACAGAACCAGGGAGGCACAGCGACAGGCCACAGGAGCCCACCACCAGCTGGGTACAGCAGGGTGCAAACATGCACCCACACCCCCACCACAGATCACAACAGTGGCACAGAAGTGAGGCAACAGGAAATGCCAATGGTCAACTGAGGACCACCAAGGGGACCCCCGCAAGCTGCATGCCATGCCCACCCAAAACAGCTAGTCCAGAGCAGGACACACCCGGGATGATACAGCCAATCGCACACACCCACAACATGCATCTGACAGCCCACCCATGGGCACCCCATGACATGCTCACTGACCAATGGGGTGACACCACCACAGTGGGACACAACACAGCACACAGTAAGGAACCACAGCAGCACAACAGGCACCCTGACACATGACACCACACAGACAGGCACTGGGCCACTGCAGCATGGTGCCGCATGCCAGCTGCAAAGCAGACACTGACACAGGCAGGTAAGTCAAAATAATGTAATAGAGAAAAGAACAGTAAACTATGTACAGAACAATGGGGGAGGGAAGGCGTAGGAATGTGAGGGATGTGGACAGGGAACAGGGTACAGGGACTGTACAGTGGGAAGGGGGACTGTAGGGGGAGGTACAGCAGGGGGGAAACAGGGGAAGATAGGGTGTACATTATTGGCGGCCATGCCGTGCCAGCCCGTGTTGTCCACAGTGTCCACCTCCCAACACCTACCTGTGTATCTGGAGCACCGCCTCCATAGTGGTCGATGCAGTCAAGATGATCTGCTGCAACAGCCTGCAGTACAGAGGCAACCTCCTACACCTTTGGACACCTAGGAGAAGGGACAAGACAGGCGATCAGTGCAGTAACCCAAGGAACCACGCCCAACCGCTACACACATAGGACAGCAGGAACACACCCCCCTACAGGGCCTGAACAGGCCACCTGCAGAGGGATGAGCCAATGTCTGCCAGCAATGCGGCACACCACAACCCTGCACAACGGTGGTCCCTGCTGCACAGTAGCCACCAACTGTGCAATGCCAGTCACATGGCACAGTGCCGTACAGCACTACAGCAGTGACAGTGGCAGCCGGTGCACACCCACCTCAACAACACCTGGCACATGAGTACAAAGGATGAGCCACAGTGGTGGGCACCATACACAGTGCAACACACACAGCTGCCATGGCATATGGCACAGGTGGCCATGCCCGAACCCATGCTCCTGCTAACCCCCAATACAAGTGTGTAGGCCCATGACAGTGCCTACCTGCTGTCTGTGGCCCTGCTTGTGCTGGGGCCACTCCAGCACCCCCTCCGGGTCCTGCTGCAGCCTGCTCTCCTGCTGCGGTGGCTGCCGCTGCTGCTCTCCAGTGATTCTCAGGGCCTGGGAATGGAACATAGACTGGAGGATATCAGTACACAGCCACAGCAGCTGCTCTGCACAGTCGGGCCCTGCCTGTCACAGTGCTCATAGTGGCATGGCAAAGCTAGCGGTGGTGGGTGATGCATCCCTGCGATGCACACAATGACAGCACACCGTCCTGTGGGACAGGACAGGCAGCCCAGCCAACACTACAGTACAGCACCAGGGTACACATGCATTCTGGGCCTACTCACCTGGCTGTGGCACATGCCCAAACCTGATGCATGCCTCCAGGCATCGGAGATGACCTGGGTCCCTCCGTAGCTGGTCCCCATACCAGTGACAACACTGTTCACCAGTTCTGGCCATCCAGTATACTGTACTAGTGTGGCAGCAATATCTTGCCATGCAGACACATGAGGCTGGTGTAGTGGGGCCTGTCCAAATAGTTGGAGTGCATGGGGCTGGATGCAGGCCACGAGGTTGGCCAGCTCCACTTGCATCCAGTTCCTTGCCCGATGAGATCTGCACTGAGCCATATCCCTGCTGAGAGCCATGGAGCACAATGGTGGCCATAGCCGCACATGGCAACAGCATGTGCCAGATGCATGGGCCGAGGGGATATGTACTGTGTCTGCCAGTCATGCAATGGTGGAGATGTACGGCATGGGTGTGACTTGGCAGGGCCACATGTGTGGGGTCAGCTAGGGTCAGAGGTCACTGCAGGGGTTGAAGCATGGCCACGCAATGTGCACTAACTTTGCAATAGCATTCATAGCGCACAGAGTGCACCATGGATGCTAGTGCGCAGTTGGCACACAGTGTGCAATAGATGGCAGTGCACCACAAGGCACATGTGCACAGCACCAATATACACCGTGCATGCATGCGCATTGCACCACATCATGCTCCAGAGCAATCATCTGACTTGCTACAGAGCACTCTCATTGCACACAGCTCAAATGCGATATTCAGCACCACATGCTAATGAGCTCATCAACCAATCATGTGGTGCAATGGGGCATTATGCATATCATTACCATTGCGCCAAAGTCCATTTGTGTACGATGCACCATAAAAGTGCCATGGAATGGCACAGGCCATGGACCGGTATTGCATCCTTGTGAGGTAAGTTGCGCATGCTGCTGAAGCACACTGAGCACAGAGGGTACAGCAAGGGGGATGGCACTGGATGATACAGCCACTGATACACTGTGCTGTCCATTACCACAGGAAGTGACATGTCAGAACCTGAGGAGGTTGGGGAGCATGGGCCTGCTCACAAGCACAGGCCCAACTTCACAAAAGTAGAGACAGATGCCCTGTTTGAGGCATACCTCGACAGGGAGAAACTCTTGAGCTGTGCCACGGGCACACCACAGGCCAGGGCTGGGGCCTGGGTGGAGATGGCAGAATTCGTCAACCAGCAGGGTAGCCACCAGTGGTCAGTGCAGGAGTGTCACAAGAAGGTGGGCACTGACAAGAGGCAGATCAAGGAGAAGATGGCGGCCATCCGTGCATCCCGGAATGCCACCAGGAAGGGGCCTACAGATGTGCCACAGCTCATGGCGCAGGAAGAGCTGGTGGCAGCTACCTTGTGCCACAGCACCATGGAGTGTGTGCCTAGTGGTGGATTCCAGAGAGGTGGAAGCACATCCCTGCATGGTACGTATGACGGCAACGCACAGCATGATGTGGCATAGTTGGGGGACACGTGTGGCCACTGCTTCACTGATTCACCTGTTTTATCTTCCAACACTGGCACACCTGTGAGCAGAGGATGGGGTGCTGGCAGCAGCCATGGAGGCAGGAACAGCCCCAGATGACCAGCCAGCCACCTCCACTGGTATCCAGGGGCCTGGGAGGCCACAGCGCACCACCACTGTCCAGCCGGATGTCCAGGGCATGGGGTCAGATGAGACCCTGGATGTGTTTCTACAGGATGCCAGTCTCGGCATCCTCTGCATGGAGACACAGATCAGGGCGGGGTCTGACACCGATGATGACCTCACCATAATCGTGGACAGCATGGGCGGTGTTGTAGGGGAGACAGCCATACCAGGCACTGACAGCAGGGGCCAGCTGCCTGCCACCACTGCAGGTGCCGCTGTGTGGTGATGCTGCCATGCAGGCACTGGGTGGTGTTCAGCAGCTGGAGGGGCAACAGCAGCAGGCTGCTGGCACCACAGGGCAGCCGGACGCAGGGTCCACTGCTGGGGTGCCAGTAAGGACATACCCAAGAGGACCCCACTGTGCAGTGTCCACCTGAGAGGGGCTGTGCAGCATGGCTGGTCACCACAGGAGCATCGGTGTCCTGCCCAGAATCCCCAGGATGCCGACCAATGGCAGAGCACACCAGTTTGCTCTGGGCTTTCGCTGAGCAACAGGTGCAGGTTGCCGATGGCCTGTGTGCACTGCTCACAGAGGTACACAAGCTGGCTGAGCAGCACAAGACTGGCATTGTGCAACTCCTGGTGGGGATGCAGCACATGCAGGAGGCCACGATGGCTTCCATGGATTGCATTGCTCACCACATGCAGGAGGCTGTGACTGCATCCATGGATCATATTGCACATGCGGTCATGGATGGCTTCACGCTGCTGGCTGGCCACCATGGACCCACAGGTGCATTGTCCACCCACAATCCCGGCATTGGATGACACCCACACTGTTGACCCCAGGCTCTGCTGTTAGCATCCTAGACATGCCTAGGGCAGGCCTATTTGGGTGCCTACACACCCCACGTGGACCAGGTCATGGTCCCACAGATCAACCCCTGGGGGCCGTTGCAAACACCCCTGTGGCCGATGAGCAGCCTGTGGCAGCTGATCGCCCCAGCAGCCACCCATGACTGTGGTGGCCAGTGGTTCTGTGCGGTGGCCCTGATGTGGCCCACCTGACCGCAGTCTGCTGCTGCTACTCAGTGCATGAATAGGTGGCATGTGCATGTGCATACCATTGGTGTGGTGCCTGTGTGTTGCACTGCATGCTACCTGTGTGCATGCTTGCCCATCTGCTGGACCATGTGGCATGGGTGTGATGAGATCTGATCTGCACCTGTTGCGCCTGTGCCCTGGTTCTATGCATTTGATCCTCATCACATACCAATGCCTGGGGGTGTGTGTGTGTGTCTGTGTGCATGGCCCTGTGCTGCTCTGTGCAGTTGTGTGTGGTAGTGTATCACCAACTCCCCTAACCCTGCACCATGCCTCTCTGTGTGCATGCCCACTGCCATGCATACCCCTGCCTGTGTGCTGTACCTCTGTGTGTGGCTCATGCATGGGCTTAGTGCCACCTACCTTTGTGCACCATAGTGATTCTGTGTGATGGTGTCATGGTGTTGTAGGGCATGCCTCATCAGCCATGGATCCCTCTACCCAGGGGTGGCTGTCCACCTCCCTCTGGCACATTGCCTCCATCGTCCTCACTACTGTCACCCTCATCAGCCTCAACAGCTATCCCATGGTTAATGACCATGTTGTGCAGTATGCAGCAGGCCAGAAATAGACCACAGGCATTTGAGGGGCTGTATTGTAGGGCACTGCCAGACCTGTCTTGGCAACAGAAACATGCCTTCAGCATTCCAAATACATGCTCAATGATGTTCCGTGTGCTGACGTGTGACTTGTTGTAGCATTCTTTGGCTGGGGACGATGTGTTCCTGTAGGGGGTGAGCATCCAGGGCCTCAGTGAGTAGGTGCTGTCATCTGTGTGAATAGTGACATGGTTAGCTCTCTGCCTTCCCTTGCTGTACCCCTTGCCTCCCTAGCAAACTTGCCTGCTTGCCACCCTGCCCTCCCATTCCATGGCATGCCCTGCCCTGCCCTGCCCATCACCCCTTGTCTGTTCCATACTTACCCACTACGTGGCCTGTGGGGATGTCTCCATGTTCAAATCTGTGGCACAGCATGGAGCTGTGCCAGATGAACACATCATGTGCACTCCCAGGGTGTGTGGTACAGACATTGGTGATGTGCCCCCTGGCATCACATACCACCTGGCAGTTGATACTTGGGCTCCTCTTCCTATTGATGTATGCTAGGCCCTTGGGGCCAGGTGGCATGTGGATGCCCATGTGGGTTCAGTCAATATCCCCAAGCATGCCAGGCATACATGCTACCTTGTGTAAGTCCTGCATGGCTGCTGCGCTCCACCTGAGTGCTGGGAAATGGATGTATTCAAAGCATGTGGCAGCAGGGCACTAAGGAACTGTGTGAGGAGGCGTGATGTGCGATGGGTTATACCTGTGGTGTCCCTGTTGGCCTCTGGAAGGTGCCCGTGGTGAGCAGGCACATGACTGCTGTGACTTTTATCTCCACAGACATTGCATGGTTCCATCTTGTGGGTGCCTGCATCTCCTCACTGCACAGCTCACAGAGTTGCCTCAGAATTTCCCTATTCATGTGTTACCGGCCCATTATCTCCATGTCGGTGAACTTCTCAAATGTGGTGTGGGCACAGTAGCACCTGTGTTGGGCATACCACCAAAGGCCCATTCCTCTGCCATGTTGCTGTTCCACCTGCCCCCTCACACCCCTCATTACAGCCTCCATCATGTATGGCACACTGTCCATGGCCCCTGCTGTCTCATCTCCCCCGGGCGGTTGGCTACTGCAGGATGTGTGGCACCCTGGTGCACTGCCTGGCACTGTACCTGCCTGTCCCTCTCACTCTCTCTGCCCCTTCTCCCTTTCCAGTGCCACCTCTGTCACTCTCCCTCTGTGACTGACTGACTCTCTCTTTCTTTCTTTCTTTCTTTGTTTCCTTCTTTCCTTCTTTCTTTCCTTCCTTCCTTCCTTCGTTTTGGGTTCTCTCTCTCTCACTCTTTCTCTCTCTCCTTCCCTCTCTCTCACCTGGCTCAAGTGCTGTCTATGTGCTTGCACCTGGTATTTATAGGCACAAGTCTTCTTGGTGCATCTTGGTTTTGCTCCACACATGCACCATGGTTTCATGGCTGAATATCAGACTCCATTGGATATTAATTGCCACACCCCCTGCGGTTGCGCCTGTATTCATTATAGTTGTGCACTGGCACAATGGTATTTGCACTGCACATTGGCTCCCGCTGAATATGGCTCCTTGGTGCAATTCTGCACTTGCGCCGGTGCAACTCAGTTGCGCCTTGTGCAACTGCTTTGAATATTTGGGCCCTTGTGTGTATCAGAAGTGAGTTTTCTCAGTCCATGCACAGAAGTTGCTGACTGTAAGACCCAAATGGACTGGTAGACTATTTCAGGAGAAAAAAAGAGATTTAACAGATTGCCAATGGTACATTACTTATCTTCTGCACATGATAAATGAATTTTAACTAGGCAGGGCTATTTTCTGAAAGAAATTCTTAAATAAAAAAAGGAACAGATTTATTACAATTGATAGTACATTAATGTGCTATTGGCATTACATTAGGGTGTATTATTAAAAAAATAATGCATGCACTATATTCTGTTGATTTGTTTTTCTTTTTATGTTTTAAATTTTGTAATAATTGTACCATCTTAATGACAAACAATAAAATCTTACCTACACCCCTTCCCTATTTTCCAACTTCCGTTCAGTGCTGGCTTAGGTCCATTATGACTAGCGCTTCCCCCATCGGTGTCCTCACTGAAATGAAGAAAATCATGCCTTGATGTTTTTTCCAGCAAAAAAAGTATATCGCCGATCAGTCCCCCATCCCTACCTCTTACTTAGCACCTACCACCCCACACAGCCCAGTTACACCCCCACACACTCTGACTCACTTAAACCAGATCCAAGGTTTGAGATCCACTCTCCAATCAAAGACATATCTTGCTACTGGAACCGGTGACTGCAATATGAGAAACTAAGGTAAATGCGGTTCAATGTATTTCAAAGCGGGTTTCAATGGTAATGCATAACTCGGCCATTTTTAGACATTTTGACCCCAAAGTTTCAACATGGCATTTTTGGGGACCCCGCCTCATGCCAATATGGCTGTCATTGTGCAACTCCCACTCTAAAGGTGCTTTTGCAGTTGGTTGGTGAATTCACCTTTCAGGTGGTATTTGACATTTGTCCTGACCTTATTCATAAAGTAGGGACATAAGAACACTATATTGAACAATTGGAATCAAAATATGTGTAAGTGGCAAAGTTACAACCATTTGTTTGTTTGTTTTTATTTTGTTTACTGGGTGAGGACATTGGGACAAGCCCTTTTTCAAGTTCGATCTGACACATAATAACAAAAAATACAACATAACAATAAAACTAATTAAAACAAGAGAAAACATTGAAAACATTTACATTCATTCAAAACTTTCAACCAATCTTTTAACTTATTTTTAAAATAGTTCAGAGAGCAGTCCCTTCTCAAATCCTCAGGCAAACTATTTCACAGAAAGGGTACAGATACTGCAAAAGCCCTGGAACCAGTTTTAGTAGTTGAGTGTTCAGTTAAGAAGAGAGTGCCCTTAAAGAATCTCAACTTTATTGCAATTTCACTACGTACACTTGTACCTTCGGAAATATTAAATATTTTGACACCAAATTTTCAACATAGACTTGTTATTACCCCACCTTATGTATGCCACATCTGTCATTTTTTAAATCCTAGTCAGTATGTTTTTTCACACTTGTGGCACAGAATGGCATTGTAGTTGCACAGAATTATGTTTTGGCAGGGATTAAAAAGTTTCCAGTATCAGGTACATGAGTTGGTGTAATAAGATGTCTATGATGACAATTTGGTCGCTGTTGCCCTATAAATGGAAGTGCAGGGCCCTTCTAAAGATACATGCTTATATGCAGTTATGTAGGGATGGGAACTCCCTCTCTTGAAAGTCTTAAAGTGCTGATGCAGCCCTGTTGACTCTTACCAGAGTTTGTTTAAACTGAAAGTTACCGGTGATGAACTGTCATTGCTGAAAAAAGATGGGGAATGTGAAGTGCATTCTGCCTGCCTAACCTCGGAGCTACTTTGATTTGGTGGCAGAGCTCACTCTTTACCAGGTTACCAGACAGTGTGTGCTGCCAGTTCAGGGCTCACATTTCATTGAGGCTGTATCCTCATACATTGGAGCATTACACACATTAATGAAATCATATGGACATTCCTTTACTCCCTACCCTATAGATTACAGAGGACTGTTGTCGGGTCCCCCTTCATTTATTCCTAAATGAGATGCCAAAATTGCTTGGATGAATCAACCCAGGCCTAGATATTCAAAGGATATGCACCCTGCATAGCTGAGTTTCACTGGTGCAACCCAGAAATGCACCTCTCAGCCATATACAGAAGGAAGGATGCACAGCGCAATTCCGGATATGCTGCAGTGCAAATATAATGTATGCGGTGCATCTGGAGGGGGCATTCCTATGAATGTTCTGCATAGCCCCATGTTCAGACCAGATATGTGGTGCATCTGCAGTGCATCCCCCAAGATGCGCAACACAAAGATAAGCATAAAAGAAAGTGGCCTAACTGCAAGTCACCAACAGGGGGACAGCAGACGTAACAGCAGCAAGATGGATTGGGCTGTGTTTCTTATGGCTGAGGTAATAAGGGGTGTGAAGAGGTGGGTGGAACAGCAACGTGGATGTGGAAGGGCCCATAGGTCATATGCCCAGAGACAGTACTGCACCCGTGTCACCTTTGAACAGCATATTGACACTGAAATAGTGGGCTGCTGCAGACTTAACAGGGTCATTCTTAGCCAGCTGTGTGAACTGTGCCATGATGAACTGCAGGCACCCACTAGAAGGGGTCATGTCATGTCAGTGGAGACCAAGGTGATGGCAGCAATGTGCTTGCTCACCATGGGCACCTTCCAGAAACCAGTGGGTGACATCACTGGTATCACACAGTCAGCCACGCCCCACCTGCTCACACAGTTCCTCAACTCTCAGCTGCCACATGCTTCAGAGTTCATCACATTCCCAAGCACACAGATAGAGTGTACAGAAAACATGTGGGAATTCCACAGGGTGGTATGCATGCTAGGTGTGATGGGGCTATTGATTGCATCCATGTGGCGATCCACACACCACCTAGCCCAGACTGTATCGCATACATGATCAAGAAGGGGTACTATTCCATCAACTGCCAGGTGGTGTGCAATGCCATAGGGGCATCATCAATTTCTATGCCATGCACCCTGGGAGGACACATGATGCATTCATCTGGCACCAGTCTATCGTGTGCCACAGATTTGAGGGTGGGGCCATCCTCACAGGACACCTACTGGGTGAGTTGTGCAGTAAGCCATGACTATACACCACAAACACTGTGGCACAACACACAGCCACTGGTAGTGCATGGGGGGAGTGACAGGGACAGTGCAATGGCCAAATGCCATGCAGAACTTTTGAACCAGAAGACATGCCAGACAGGTACACAGAGATACAGAGATACTGGTGTGGAGAGCAACAGGGCAAGCATGGCAGGGGCACAACATAGCAGTCATATGCTGCACTGCAAGGAGCAACAGATGCCGACAGGCACCAACATTTTACAGGTGATCAACAAGCACAATGGATGCACAGGACAAAGGCATGTTGCCCACACAAGCAGGTATGGGGCCCAGAGGCCTAGGTAGGTGTTGTACAGGCTGGTGTCAGTCAGGCTGCAGGAAGGACACAGTTATGGGGTCCCTACAATGGAGAGACAGGACCTGTGCATGTGTGGGGTGGAGTAATGGCATCCAAGTGGTCAGGTAGTGGCAGTGTAGACAGTCAGGTGTGGTGGGAGTTGGAACAGGCCATGCACACACCACAGTGCAACTAACTCAGTGTCTGCCCCCTAGGTGAAAGTGCATACCCCTCCTACCATGGCTGCTCACCCTCACACCCCCATAAGACAGACCAGCAGTGGGACCATGGAGAGATACAATGAGGCACACACCATAACATGCAACATTGTTGAGCGTGTGTTTGGCAAGCTAGAGATATTGTTCCATTGCTGACATGTCCAGTGGTGCCCTACAATACGGCCCTGAAAAAGCCTGTGGCATATTCCTGGCCTGTTGCATGCTACACAACATAGCCATTGACCACAGAATACCTGTCCAGGTGGAGGATGGTGACAATTCAGATGAGGAGGAACCCCAGGAGGAGGTGGGCAGCCACACATTGAGAGGAAGGACCCAAGACTGGCAGCCCGAGCCAGGAGGCAAAAGAACACTGTTGTGGAGGAGCATTTCAGGCAATGTAGGTAAGTAACCCAGGATGAACAGCAATGAGACTCACACACACACACACACACACACACACACACAGATAGGCAGGCACTGAACAACAGATGGAGGCTGCACTGCAGAGCGCACTCATCCATGCACACACATCTGCAACAGTGCCACCAAGGACAGGGAGAGGCACCACTGCATTTCAGAGACTGGCATGGATCAGAGGGTATGTGCCGGCATGCAAGCATGTCAGGCACAGTTCTGCACTCATCACGCCCATGCCACACAGTACAACACCAGTGCCCCACACATGGCCTGTGCAACACACAGACAGCACTGGCAGGGTGACACCAGGGTGCATGTGTGCCACACCATGCAGCCCTGGCCACAGAAGGCTTGGTGCACGGTGGACAATAGCAGCAGGGTACATGAACCTGTCAACCGCACCTGACAGGACTCACTTTGTGCCAGTACTGCCACCATGGCCATGCTGGTGGCCACTCCTGACTGAGAGGCAGCCACAGGAGCTCACCAGGCACAGGGATGTTAACACCTCCCAGGCAGGGGTCGACTCCTGTGAATGTGACCAGGTCCACATAGGTGTATCCCTCAAAGAAAACAGAATGAGTTGTGGGGTGTCCAGGATGGCACTGGCAGGGTGGCATCAACCTATAAATGGTGTGACTCGTCACAATCCCTGGGGCTTCTCATGTTACTGCATGGTGTGCAGTTGGACCACACTGCGACCACGAGATGCCAGGAATGCAAAGCCCACCGCAATGTTCTCTGCAATCTGATACAGCAATCTAGTAGTGGCCTCCGCGGTTGGCGTAACTTGCCAAGCATCTGGGTATGTCCCATGGCCTCTTGCTCCATCAGACACCCACTGAACATGCAGTCCATGGCTCCTCCTGAGTATCACCTGACCGCCACATTTTCCCACAGAAGACAGGTGTGCTCCTCGAGCCTGTCAGTGAGTGGTGTTTCTGGGGCTGATCGCTGACAGGCAAGGTGTGTACAGCCTGCTGAGCCATGGCCTCCATCCAAGAATGCCCCACAGGTGGCTGCTGTTTGGTCAGGTACTGAGCCCAGGCATGCACAGCAGGCCCAGGGGTGAGCAGGACAGTGTCTTCCACTGGCCACTGCAGCACTGCAGCACCCTACTGGACTGTGCTGGCAGTCCCATGCCCCACAGAAGCACCTTGTCCCTGTCCACCACCTGCCACTACAGCAGCAGGTGGCAGGGGAGATGCAAGGGGAGTGCGTTTATGGGCAGAGGACTGCCAGAGCTGCTTGTTGCTACCTGTCTTTGTACCAGATTAGTTGGAGGCTGTGGTCTGCCTGTGTATTCCCTCAGTGATGGTTGTATCATCATCAATATCATAATCCTCCACCGAGCAAGTACAGTGAGTTCCTCCTGCATGAGAATGCATGATAAGGGATCATCAGCAACCAACCCCAATGTATCCAACAGATAATTTGCAAGGCGAAGGCCACATGTACCGGCCATTGGACTTTCCGCAGCTGGTGAGGCCCACTGGAGACATGATGGAGCTGAAAGACAGAAAATAAACATGGTTAGTAACACATAGAGAATGTGCTAGTCTGCAGTCTGCTGTAGTAGATTCAAACAGTTCTGGTTAGCATTTCACTTAAATAATATAGCAGCACAAATGATTATGGCACAAAAATCATTTTTGTTTATGGCGTGAACAACAAAGAGCATTTAGACAGTGCATACAAAGTGAAGAAGCATATTATGCAGTTCAGTAGCTCTTTTTAAGTCTTACCCAACCCTTCTCTGTTCAGTTGCAGCGGAGTGGTACTGTAAAAAAACTTCTTGGATTAATAGCCTAATCCAACCTTTTGCTGCTGTTTTAAAAGGTCTGCATGCTCTTTCCTATTTTCAGTGTGGATCACAAGTCACATGTCAGACAGAGAGGAGGATTCAAGTAGCGAAAATGTTTTCATTTCATTACAGTTCAATTTCTTCCACTCACCATTTTGTTACATCCCGGTCTCTGGCCATGATGTGGCAGTATCTACGGAGATAGCTGATGTTTCTGACACTGATATGTCTTCATCAAAGCTATTGCTACTATCCAATGGGGGCATTTTAATCCACTTCTTGTTTCCATGGTTACTATAAACAACTTACTATTTTTTCAAAGTCCCAACTACCATATTTCAGCACCCACCATGAGCAAATGTTTGTGGTTGTGCACAGTGCAAAAATTAAAAGATTTTTTAAAAACAGCTTTTAAATTATGCAGTTTCTCAATACGGATTAGGACAGATATTCAGTATTATCGTTATTTACCAAGTTAGCCCACTCAGGTTTGTTGCAGTTTACCTTGGTTTACCAGAACCTTAGTTGATTTTACATGTTTTTAAGGGTTTAAATCTTTCTAAGGTGTCCCAATACTACATCTCCTTGTATTTGCATATTTATGGATTATTCCTCTTAAGTGAGAGCTTTTATTCAATGAGACCAAAATTGCTGCTATTTCTTACAGCTGCACAGTGTTTCAAAACATAAGCACCACCATGTACTCAAGTAGCCAATGCTTGATTTCCATGGCCTTATGGGCGTACTACTAGCTATAGCTGGTTTTTGGTATATAGCTTCAAATTGTCAGATAATTTTAATTGTTATTACGAAACCAATTACAATAGAAATTGCTGCCATTTATTTTGACAGCACAGTATTCCCTACCTGTCACAACATAAGTGCCACCATGTACTCAAGTAACCTTTACTTGAGTACATGATATTATAAGCACCGTACTAGTTCTGGCATGGCCCCAAAATGTAATAACATTCATATTGGTATTTCACTCTGCAGAAACTAATTGTGAGAAGAGTTTTATTTTTTTTTTATTCCGGTTCTGCTCCAAAGTATTTGCTGTCTAATGCCCATTTTTTCTGATTTTTATTATTTTACCATGTACTGCCAGAAAGGACCCCTATTTTGTGGTCCATGAACCAGTTCTTCATTATGCATAAAATAAATGTGGTAAATGTCCACATCTTGCCTCAATTGTACAGTAGCACCACCCTTTGTGTGGATAAAAGTCTACACACATCACCGCTAAAATTCTTTATTAGTAAATATCACATTGTTTTCATTTCTTACTGTATACAATTATAAAAGGCATGTTTCAGGCTGTATCAGAAATAACTCTCTCTGTAAATTCTTTTTATCCTAAATAGCTATTGTATCCATTGCCTCATGTTGATCCTTTGGGACCATTGCTTCTAATTTCTCAGTCCAGAAGTTATCCTTTGTTGCAATAGTCTTTTTAAGTCTCTGCCTCTTTTTGGCATCTGGACTCATTCAATCCCTATGAATTTCAATGATGCTGGGGACCCATGTCCCCTCTCCTTATAGTGCCTCACCATCACATATACTGGGTTGCTCAGAATGATCACTGTCTTATGTTCTCCAATCTTTGTTTTTAATTTTCACTTTGTCTGGCCTATATAGGCCAGACCACAAGGGCATATAAGCATGTAAACAACACCCTTTGATTTTCAGTTAATGAACCCATTTCTTCATATTATTTGCCCTTCCTTGGATGATTGAATGTCTTTGTGTTATTGGTGTTTTGCAATATATGCAATTGCCACATCTGTAATTGCCTTTGGGGCTTCTGGCATCCATTCTGATAATAAATTCTGTGGTTCCTGAAATTGTAGAAATGAAAGGAAATATGTGACTCCTGCCGGGATTTGAACCCAGGGACCTTACCATTCTGTGGCATACTCTTAACCACTTGAGCCATAGTAGCCCCAAGTCATTAAGCTTCCTTAGTTTTCCCTTGAAACACACACATTCCTTTCATGGTGTTGTGAAACAGCAACTAGCCAGTCTCTCAAGACTCAAATTCCTTCCTTTTCTTTTCTCCATGCAGTCAATAAGCCACTGTGAATCAATTTTGAAAAGAAAGTGTGACTTCTACTGGGATTTGAACCCAGGGACCTTGCCATTCAGAAACAGGAAGTATTTTAGTCTTGAGAGACTGGCTAGTTGCTGTTTCACAACACCATGAAAGGAATGTGTGTGTTTCAAGGGAAAACTCAAGAAACTTAATGACTTGGGGATCCTGTGGCTCAAGTAGTTAAGAGCATGCCACAGAATGGCAAGGTCCCTAGGTTCAAATCCCAGTAGGAGTTACACTTTTCCTTTCATTTCTACAATTGGTTCCTCAAAGAAATTTTTCATCAGGGTACCTCTTAGATATTCCCCCTACATCTTGTTATTCTAGGTCCTTGATCTGCAATTTCTTGTAAACATGGTTCAGCAAGCAATATATACCAATGTTTCCTTATTGTGTCTGTAATCCTTCCTCTATTTTTGTTATATATTGTACTGTATGTGACAATGTTCCCATCTTGCTGTTTGACTTTTTTTAGTAGTAGTTCACTTCTATTTCTCTTTTCTGCATTATTTACTGCTCTCATAAGTAAGCATGGGTCATAACTGCTATTTAAAAATCGGTTGCACATATTGGTCATTTTAAGCAATCTGCACCTCTGAGTAGTTTCTTTTATCTCTTAGTAGTTGTCCATAAGGCATGCTTTTCTGCAGATAATAAGGGTGATTACTTTCTCAGTGCAGGGGTGTGTTTCTGTCTGTACATTTCTTAAATAATGTCATCTAAAGCTTGTCATCTTTTTTTTTTAGATGAATGTCCAAATAATTTACTTTCTTTTGATTATGCTCTTCCATAAATCATAAATGACTCTTACTAGTGTTTAGGTATGCAAAAAATCTTTAAATTCTTCCTCTGTTCCTTTTCATAGACAAAGTACATCTTCTATAAAGCATACCCGCAGTCTTAGTTTTTCCTCTCTATCTGTTATTCTGTTCATTCCAGATAAAATCTTTCTCCCACCTTCTTACATACAGAATTGCCAGTGATGGTGTGAATGTGGTACCCGTGGCCATGCCATGATGCTACTTATAGAAATGACCATTAAACAAGACATAGTTTGATTTAAGTGTAAACTTTGTCATGTCTTCTTTAAATTATGATGGTGGAAATATTAGTATGTGGGAAAATTAAAAAAACAATGAATGGACTGAAGAAATGTAATTATTCTTATGAGGGGTTTTCCTTAAAACCCTTGCTAAAAGCTATTAAAGCTAAATGCTGGGCACAAATGATGTATGCAACTGAAGTACGGAAGATAAATGATGCTGAAATACGCATGACTTCAGTCTATAAAGCATTACAGGCTGAATTACATGTTACTCTGTCCTGCCCATCAGTCTATCTGTTGGCTGAACTTGGATTAATAAATGTTAATGCACTTAGCGAGGGAAAGAAACTTAAATATTGGTTATACTTAACTAGATTAGATAAAGATAAGTTACTGAAGAAATGTCTCTTGGAACAGCTTTGTTGGATTAAAAATGATTGTGGGAAAAAGTGTTAGATGCAACATAGTAAATTGGATCAATGTGGTCTCTCAGTATTAAATTCATATTTTATAAGGAATATTGGGCCAGATATTCAAAGCTTTGTGCGGTCCGCAAACAGTTTGTGCGGGAATAGTGTGGGATTAGCGCGGGTCTGCCATATTCAAAAGGCCAGCTAGCGTGGGCAAACAACAGTAGCGCCGGGCTAAGCATAATGATATGTAAGGGCATAGTGAAAATGAATAAATTCGCTATGAGATATTCAGCGACTACTGCCGCACTAAGGTGTTTAGCGCAACATAGCATGACCCATAGTGCAGTACAATTTACTGCCCAGGAAAAGTTGGTCTTAACCCTGAGCAAACAGCATTTTACATCATTGGTGCATTGCATGGTGCTTGCATAGGATTTGCATGGCTTGCACAGCCCTAACATAGGAGTACAATGTTTAGAAAATGCCAGACATGGAGGACACGTGCTGCTCACTGATGGCACCACCATGATGCCAGCAGCTGCCACCAGTCTGAGCCAAGCACAGACAGTGAGGGGTGATCTGACCCACAGGGGACAGCATGGTAGTGTGGCCATATAGCACACACCTGCAGACCATACGTCTGTGGTGCATAACAGATGCCAGCACACACATGCAGCACTGTGGGCATGGTGGTCAGTGAGGGGAGGGAGTATGGGTGGCCAGACCTCACCACAGCCCAGGTGTGGCCACAAGGCTGGGACACATCACTCAGTGCACATGGGCCAGTAGTGGGATTACGCCACCACCTGTGTGCCTGTCGGATCCTACATGCCCCCCCAGCCACCTACCACACAACTGTACAGATGTCACAGCACACACTGCCGGCCACGTATATGACACTGTGTGCATACCATGCCACAGGTGCAGCATCTGTGGATCACACAACAGCGTGATATAACTGTCCACTGTCAGTAATTACCTGCAAGCTGTGCCTGTCACTGTGTACAGTGCAGTGGTCAACACTGCCCTACATACCATAGATAGTGTCGTGTCCCTCACACTACCTGCCCTCTTGCTACTGTAGTGTCTGCTTTGCACTGTAGCATGACTTCTGAGTGTAATGGTTGCATGCAGCACTACCACCACCTGTGCCTATGCTGTGTTATCCCCTGGGGTACGATATGCAATGCTATGCTGTACTTTTTACATGAAGCCTGCAGCTATCATCATGCACTGCCTGACTGACCTACAGGTGGAGCTGCGGTTGGACCTAGCCAGCCCCTGTACCTCCAGACTGACCTTCAGGTGGAGCTGTGGGACCCTGCAGTAACGCTGTGCAAACTGCATGCAAATCAGGGCATGATGAGATGCTGATGTGGCTGTTTGCCCAGAAACTATCTAGGTAGGCTCATTTGCATGTCACTTTTGAATATGGCAAAGTTTAGCATGGGGCTAACGTGTTTGCACCGGGCAAACCGCTTAGCTCCGCACTAAAGCTGCGTTAATGTGTTAGCACGGCGCTAACGGTTCAGGGAATATTATACAGTTTTGATCACTGTTTTTTCATGTTTGCTGCTGCCTGCAGCTGTACTGGGTCCATGCATTTGCCAGAACACACATTGGCCACATAGTTCCTCTCTACCTACCCTCACGTCGCTGTGCACTGTGTTGTTGTTGTGGTTTGCACGTCCTGATTGCTATATTCAGTGCTGTCAAATCCCAGGGCTACAGTTGCCCTGCACTCCCAGCCCAGTTTGCATGGCCTCTTTCCCATGCTATATTCAGAGGCTGTTTGCCCTGCGCTATTTCTTTTGAATATAGCTTGCTTTGTGCTCAGGCTAAGTTTGCATGCCAGGCAGTGTTAACTTACCACAGGGCAAAGCTTTGAATATCTGGCCCATTAAGCTTAGCCTAATTATAAGGCATACATTCAAAAAAGGTTAATGAATATTGGATTAATCAGGATTTAAAGAAAATCTGACTATCCAGATTTTCTAGATGGTATACAGAAAACAATGATAGTATTAAGTATAAGGACTATTGGGATGTATTAGAGAATAGAATACTTAGAAATGCCTTTTTTAAAGCTAAACTAGAGCTATTTGAGAATAATATTTTGAAAACTAAATATCAAAATCTTCCTAAGATATATGAAATATGTGATTGAAATAATGGGAATAAGGAGGATTTTTCCCATGTTTTATGGCAGTGTCCTTGGTATAATGATAGTATTGGTTGGGACCATTTATCAACTGGCCTGATATATCAAGAAGTGAAATTACATCTATTATTATGAATACAAATGATGAAAATACTATTAAGAGATTGCAAATTATGTTATGTATGCTGCTAGAATTAGAAAGAAACACCAGAGAGACAGTATTGTTTATACTGGCCCAGATATTCAAACTGTGCCCAAAATATGCGCAATAGCAGGAGCAAGCACAAGTCAATTGTGCACATGTGCAACAGACGCAATATTGAAACGTGGAGCAAGTCAAATTGCGCAACAGCCAACGTCTGAAAATCACACAACCTGCGCCATAGCGCAACCAGGTAGGGGAAGCTGAGCACATATGTCGCGCCGTAGCACAACAAGGCCAGCCCAGCTGAGCAGTCAAGATGTGCCATAGCACAAGCAGGGAGCCCCCCCAGCAGCAGAGCAATGGAACTGCACATCCAGGGAGGTAGGCAGGGGCCCACCACCCATGCCACAGACGGGCACAGGAACACAGTGTAGAACTAACAACACACACCCACACCCGAAGCACAGCATCACTGGTGGAGGGACGGAATATCTACTGGCCCATTGGGACAAGCCTACAAAGCACAGCTGGGCCACGGTGCCACAGCACACCCACTGGCAAGCAAATACTGCCATACAAAGGGGCTGGACAACCCAGGTGTACCACAGCCCCCACTGTGCACAGCACACCTTGCTCTGGAACCCCAAGACACCACCCATGAGCAATGACTGTGACTGGCACTGCCGGAACCACCATGCCCCCCCCACCTGGCACAATGCAACCATTTGTACCACAGAACCATAAAGCCAGATCCACTAGGAGCCCACAGTGGTGTGTGTGGCAGCACGCACAGACCGGCTGACAGCCACCACCACACCAGGGACATCCCCACGCAGACACACACACAATCCCAGGACCACACCACACCAGATGCCATGCACACCACTGCAACTGAGCACCTATAGCCAGCTGCAAATCAGAGACAACCACAGTATTCATAACAAAATAGATATATATATTCAATAAAAATAAAACAACAACAACAGGAACAACAATAACACTATTTACAAATATATACAATGCAGGGTGGGGTACAGGTAGAAGGTAGGGGTGGGGTGGGGTGGGGTGAAGAACTGTGAGGGAAGACAGGTGTGAGGGAAGGGTAAGGGTGTAGTTGTGGGGCAGCCACCGCCCCCAGGCTGCAGATCTGCAGGCCGGCTCAGACCCCGTGTCCCCCTCTGGTGTTGCACACCCCTCTGGTTCATCTCCCTGAGGATACTGAGTGATTTCTGTGACATCTCCATCAGGCGGTGGATGGCCTGCTCTATCCTGCACAGGACCTGGACACCTAGGGCAAGGGAACAGAATCAATGGCTAGGACTGTACACAACCCTGAAGCCCACCCAGTATGCATGGCACACAGCCAAGTGCCCTGCCCCTGTGATGGACTGCACACACTCACAGTGACCGTGCATGGGCCAAGCCTAACCAGGCATCAACAGCCATGTGTGCCACTACACACACACCCCACCCATGCCCAGCACAGCACAACCAAGGCAGTACAATGACATGGCTACGTGGTGGGAAGGTAGTGCCACAGCCATGTGCCCAGTGCATGCATGATCATTTTCCTATAACTGAGGTTAAACTAACAGGTCTGTAGTTTCCTGCTGCTGCCCTGCTCCCACATTTGTGAAGTGGAATCACATCTGCCCTCCTCCAGTCCTCAGGTACCACCCCATCCTCCCATGATTTGTTAAAAAGGGCAGTCAGAGGTATCACTAGTTCTACCCTTAGTTCTTTTAGAATTCTGGGATGAATCCCATCAGGTCCCATTGCTTTGTGCACCTTCAGTTTTAAGAGTTCTTTCAGAACCCTTTCTTCTGTAAATTGGCTGGTATCAACTTTTGTATCCAGAGTGTTTCTATTGTTTGGTTTAGGTACTCTCTCTCTTCATTTGTAAATACTGAGCAAAAATATTTGTTTAGTATCTCTGCCTTTTCACAGTCACATCTGCCCACCCCCCCCTTTATTAAGCCTCACTACTCACTCCTTGGTCTTCCTTCGCTCCCTGATGTACCTATAAAAGGTTTTATCCCTTCTTAACTGGGTTGGCTTTTTTTTCCTCGGTTTGGGCCTTTGCTGTTCTGACTGCCTTCCCAGCTTCCTTTTGCTTTAACTGATACAATTCTGTGCCCTGCTCTGTCTGTGATTCCTTGTACTTCCTGAATGCTTTCTTTTTCTCTTGAACGTTCACTGCCACCTCCTTTGAGAACCATAGTGGTTTCTTACATCGTTTTGTTTTGTTTATTGGCTTCACACAAAGGCTTGTTGCCTCTGTGATGGCAGTTTTGATTATTTCCCATTGTTCTTTCACCCCTCCTTCCTGCCCGTTTGCTAGTGCATTCCTTAGGTACTCACCCATTTTGGCAAAGTCAGCCCTCCTAAAGTCCAGTACTTTTGCCTTTGTATGGCTTGACTCTACTGCTGTGTTTATTGTGAACCATACTGTTCGATGGTTGCTAGTTTCCAGATGGCTACCCACTTCTACATCTGTGATCCTCTCTCCATCTCCATTTGAGAAAACCAGGTCTAAGATTGCTCCCTCTCGAGTGGGTTCCAATACTAGTTGTCTAAGTCATGCCCCCTGTAGGGCATCTAGAATAACCCCACTTTTAGAAGTGGCTGCTGCAACTGCACTCCAGTTAACATCTGACATATTCAGATCTCCCATCAGCAATATCTCCCCTTTTTCTGCCATTCTAAGTATACTTTCTATCATTTCCTTGTCCGTTTCCTCCAACTGAGAGGGGGGTATGTATACAACTCCTGTGTGGATTGTGGTGCCATTGCCTGTCTCCAAATTGACCTACAGTGCTTCTTCTCCTCCCTGTTTACCCTTTTGTTCTGTTACTTTGATTCCTTCCCTAATGCAGAGAGCTACTTCACCTCTTTTACCCTCCCTGTGCCTCCTGTAGATAGTGTATCCTTGTATGTTTACATCCCAGTCATGGTTCTGTGTGTACCATGTTTCTGTGACTGCCACAACATCCAGATGTTCCTCCTCCATCAAGGCCACTAATTCAGGAAGCTTGTTACTCAGACTATAGGGACTGGTACTCATTGCTCTCCATTTTTTGATGGCTTTACCTTTTGTAGCAGCATCCCCCACAGACCTTTCTACCTTGGTCTTTTCCTCATTTAGTATCCTGTTTTGTAGGGGGAGGCTGGAAATTTCCTGCTGCTTATCAGTGCCTCCCCCCTTGACTAGTTTAAAAGCTTGCCAATGAAGCATTTAAACCAATTGCCCAAAATACTTGTTCCCTTCCTGGACAGATGCAGACCATCCTGCCAACATAGGCTGGTGTCCCTTCAGGTGGAACCCCAGTCCCCAATGAAGCCAAACCCCTGTTCTCCGCACCATTTTTTCAACCATTCATTAAATTGCATGGTGCAAAGTACCCTCGCCTCACCCATGCCATAGATGGGCAGCACCTCTAAGAAGGATACTGTGTGTGCTACTTGTCTTAGGCCCCTCCCCAACTCCACAAAGTCCTCCTGCACTGCTCTAATCTCATGATGAGCCAAGTAATTTGTCCCTAGGTGAACAATGATGTCCAGCTCAGACTCCCATGCAACTGTTCTCATGATCCTGAAGATGCGCTTCCTGTCCCTCAAGCCAAGGCACCAGGCAGGCACCTTACTTCAGTTTTCCCTGCTCCTCTCAGTTTATGCCCCTAATAATTGAGTTCCCACCAGGAGCTGCTTCCTTTCCCTGTGGTGTCTTCTGTCTCCTTCCTGTGGGCCTACCTTGTGACAGTTGTCCACAACCTCCTTAGTTGGCTCTGTGGGTGCATCCATAGGGGATTATGCTCCCCAGAATGGTGTATGGATTATGGGTGGAACAACTGACTGGGTCTGCCTCTGTTCCACCACACCTCACCCTCCCTGAGCCCACTGTGGTCCAACTGCTGTGCTTTCTTTGCAACCTGTGAGATAGTGGTGGTGGCTCTGGTACTCCCTGGATGAGGGAGGTTCCCTTATTACTGTCCAGTGTGGCCTGGGGGGAGGTTCCTTTACTACTTTCCAGTGTGGCCTGAAGACAGGCAATGTCTTTCTTCAGGGCAGAGAGTTGTCTGCAAATAGGGCAGCATCTCAGCCTCCAGAAAGACTCGCGGAAGACTGCTGCCCCACAGCCATTACATTGCACTACTCTCCACATGTCTGTCTTCCTTCTTGTTTATCCTGTTTAATTTTTTATTTTTGTGTGTGATTGGTTTGTTATATATAAATATATATATTATACCATGTGTCTGCTTATATTGTCAGTGCAGCATGCTAGAAAGGATATGACAGTGATATGCACCTTGCCCTCTTGAGGAAATGATGTCAGAACCCCAGGTATAAAGGAAATATTTCCAGGGGTGGGTAGGGTCTGAGCCTAAACTGTGCCCTCATGAAACAATCAGCTAAAAGCTCTGAGCCACCGCTGCGATGAGTGCCTTCCTGTCAGCAAGATGCCCTACACGACAATTTTACAGAGAAAATACCCTGCTAATCAAACAGAAAAATCCAAACTTCCAAGTCAGACACAGGTAAACCTCCCCAGCCCCAAAACAGCCTGGTGATTTGTGCTCTGACAGCAGTCAGCCCCAAAAGAAGTCAGCTGTGCACAAGGACAGACACAGTAAACAGTATTTCAATCCCTCTGGGTTTAAACTCTCAATCTGCAAAGCAATATTGCAAGTCCCTGCACTGAAAACAATAATAACAATTGTAACAAAAGTAAAGCATGGTACACCTCCCTCTGTTGATTGAAAGACTGTCTTTCCTGGTAATTCTAAGTTCCTTATTTTACCTTTCAGTTAGAAGTAGCCTCCACCTGAAGAATATTAGTTTTTCTGATGAATCTGCTACAAACCAAAGACAATTGTAAATTGTAAGGTTCACATCCCTCTGTTGTGAGCACAACTTGCTTTCTTGCAGATCCTAAGTTCAGTATTGCAACTTCCAGCCCGAGGTAGCTTCACCTGAAGAATATTAGCTTGTAGACGTGTAACCAGAAGAGAAAACAGTTCAGGAGGTGGTACATTAGGACCATATATGCACCCCATCAGTGTCTCCGTGTGGTCTAATATACTATGTAACAATATATATCTTCCTGCAGGGTCTATAACACTGTGAGTTAGGTTGAAGTTAATGCCTTTAAAAACAGTACTGCTACCCCTCTTTGTTGAGTAGAATTCCCAGCTGCAAACACTTGGCTCACATTCTGTTGAAGGAAAATGATTGTCTGTAGCAGATTTTCCGTGGACAGGAAGGTGAGTCTCTTGAAGGAATGCTATTTGACACTGAAGAATTTGCAAATGTTTTAGTATTTGGTATCTTTTCTGCCTGGTCCATGCTCCTTTAACATGATACATATCTCATTTACAATGAGTACCATTAAAGGTAGAGCAGGAGAATGTAATGATTACATTGTATTTCTCACAAATGGCACCAATCAGTATTATTTTGTGCATCTCTATGCCTACCTCTCCCATGAAACAAAAACCCCATACCCTCCCCTAACGCATATAACAAGCATGTACATAAAAAACACCCCAGTCCCATCGACTGATCCACCCATATTTTCTGGGCCATGATCAGCGCCCCGAGTTTTCTGCAATTCCGCGGGTGCGGCAAACTGCGGAAATATCTGTGGAATTTGCCATCACCCGCAGAATTTGTGGCCGCCCGCGGAACAAACATCCCTTGCCAAAGAGGGTGCCCAATCCCCCGTCGGCTTCACTGCCCCCCCTTAAATGTTTGTATGCCATGCTGGGAGCCCACCCCAGTGTGGCAAAAGCTTCATTTGCTGATAGGGTTGTCCAATCCCCTGTCGGCTTCACTGTCCCCCCAAAGCTGCCTGGTGCCACTCTGGGAGCCAACCCCAGTGTGGCAAAAGCTTCCTTTGCCGATGGGGGGTGCCCAATCCCCCATCAGCTTCACTGTCCCCCCCAAATGTTTGTATGCCACTCTGGGAGCCCACCCCAGTATGGCAAAAGTCCCTCGTTGTGTGTAAAAAAAAAAAAAAACCTGAAACAAAACAAAACCTTCCCTCATTGATTCTTTTGCCCCCCTCCCCCAACCCACACCCACACCCACCCTTTGTGTACCCACCTCCCCACACCCCCACCTCACCCCATACTTACCTCTGGAGCCCAGGGCGACGATCTTTGGTGGACCGGGAACACGTCTGCATTCTTCAAAACCAACCACGAACTGAAGAAATGCCAGTAAGCTGTATGGATAAATGGATTTTTTTCAACTTTAGTGCATATCTCAGCCATTTCTGGGAATTGTTTCACCAAATTTTCAACATGGGGTTTTTAGGGCCCCACCTCATGAACTGTGACACTGTTATTTCGTTAATCTGTCCCGAAAGGTGGTTCCGCAGTCACTGTCTGGAACCACCTTTCCAGAATGATTATCGAAATGACAGTGTCTGATTCATAGTAAAAGCTCTCAAAACCCTATGTTGAAAATTTGGTGAAAATATTCCCAAATGACTGTTTTATTGTTATATACATGAAGTTCCACGACGCCAGAACTTTACGCGATTTTTTAATATTTTCACTCCAGATTTTAGTATTGCCATTTTATCACACCCCCTATGAACAGTGCAACTGTCATTTTCACATCTCGCCTGGAATGTGTTTTGCACATGTGCGCTATAATGGTGTGATCGATTGTGCAAAATCAATGTTCTGGACAGATTAAGAAAATCAGAGTGATACTGTTCATGAGCAGAGGTCTTAAACTGGCTATGTTGAAAATTTGGTGATAGCTAAAATGACTGTGATACGAGCGTGCATTGTGTCAGATATGCCCAAAAAGGAAAAATTAAGGGTAAAATGTGCCACAGAATTGCTGCAGAAATTGGTGTAGAGTGCATAGAAGTTCTGCGAATGAGGAGCTGCTGCCGTGAGAACTTTGCTCTGATGTTCCACAGAAAAATCGGGGCCCTGGCCATGATATTCAAAAGCTTCCCTAATCATTCCCACCTCTTTCCACTCCCATAGAAACATAGAATTTGACGGCAGATAAGGACCGCTTGGCCCACCCAGTCTGCCCATTTCCCTACCTGATGAATAAGCTGAAGATTCTAGTTAATCAACAGCTTACTTCCTCCTGCCCCCCCACTAGAATTGCCTTATGCCTGTCCCATGCATTCTTGAATTCTCCCACTGTTCCTGACTCCACAACCTCCTCAGGAAGGCTGTTTCCATCCATCCACAGCTCTCTCTGTGAAAAATACTTTCTAACATTAGCTCTGAGCCATCCCCCTCTATCTTCAAATTGTGCCCCTTGTTCTTGCAGATCTCTTTCTTCTGAAAGATACTACCATCTTGTACCTTGTTAATTCCCTTGAGATACTTGAAAGTTTCTATCATGTTCCCCCTCTCCCTCCTTTCCTCAAGGGTATACATGTTAAGCTGCTTTAGTCACTCCTCGTATGTCTTCTGGTGCAGACCCTGCACCATTTTGGTTGCTCTCCTCTGAACAGCCTCCACTCTGTCTATGTCTTTGCAGAGATGGGGTCTCCAGAATTGCACACAGTACTCCAGATGGGGTCTCACTAACTGTCTGTAGAGAGAGATAACAGCTTCCTGTTTTCTACTGTTGATGCCTCTCCCTATGCATCCCAGTATCTCCCCAGCCCTCCTTACTGCCTTCTCAGATTGCTTGCCCACCTTTAGGTCATCTGATATAATTACTCCTAGGTCTCTTTTGATTTTTGTTGTTATTAACTCACCCCCCATTGTGTACTCTTCCCCTGGGTTTTTGTTTCCCAGATGCATTACCTTGAACTTCTTTGCATTTAATCTGAGCTGCCACATATTTGACCATTCCTCCAACCTTGCCAAGTCCCTTTTCATTCTTTCCACTCCATCTTGTGTATCAACCCTGTTGCAGATCTTTGTGTCATCTGCAAAGAGACATACCTTTCCTTCCAGGTGCTCTCCAATGTCCTTATAAAGATATTAAGGGACGGTCCCAGTACCGAACCCTACGGTGCCCGCTAGTTACATTCCTTTCTTCACTGTGGACTCACGTTTACTATTACCTTTTCGTCCTGTTGTCCAGCCAGTTTTTATCCAGGCTACCACCTTGGGACCCACTCAAGGCTGGCTAACTTGTATATTAATCTTTTGTGTGAGACTGTGTCGAGATGCCTTGCTAAAAATCTAGGTAGGCCATATCCACAGCCCCTCCCTGGTCTACTACTTTGGTCACCCAGTCAAAGAAATCTATTAGGTTCATCTGACATGACCTTCCTGCTGTGAAACCATGCTGCCTTGGGTCCTGTGCCCCACTGGCCTCTAGGTACTCAACAATTCTTTCCTTCAAAGTGATTCCATCATTTTCCCTACCACTGAAGTCAAACTAACTGGTCTGTAGTTTCCTGCCTCTGCTCTGCTCCCACTTTTGTGAAGTAGAATCACATTTGTCCTCCTCCAGTCCTCAGGTACCACTCCATCCTCCCATGATTTGTTAAAGAGAGAGTCAATGGTGTTACTAGTTCTACCATTAGTTCTTTTAGTATTCTTGGGTGAATCCCATCAGGCCCCATTGCTTTGTTCACCCTCAGTTTCAAGAGTTCTTTCGAAACCCTTTCTTCTGTGAATGGACTGGTATCAACCCCCCTATTCAGAGTTTCTCCCTTGTTTGGTTTAGGCACCTCCCCCTCCTCAACTGTTGTGAATACTGAGCAGAAATATTCGTTCAGTATCCCTGCTTTTTCACTGTCACCCTCTGCCCACATTCTCTCCCCTTTATTAAGTCTCTGTATCCCTCCCTTCATCTCTCTTCTTCGCTCCCTAGTGTACCTATAAAAAGTTTTATCCCCCTTCTTAACAGAGTTGGCTATCTTTTCCTCAGTTTGTGCCTTTGCTGTTCTGACTGCCTTCCCTGCCTCCCCCCCCATGCCCGACTATAGGAATATTTACAACTATTCAAAGAACAAAACATTTTAACACACACAATTTGCTGCTTGTTCTTAAGACCACATTAGGAGAGAGGTATGGGTTATGGTCATAAAAACAGAAATATATATAAAACAAGAAAAAACAGTTTAATTAAGATATAGACATGTCCCAAAAGTGTCCTTCTTTCGTTGTCGATGTCACTAATACTGCAGATGTGTTCCACACGATGGTTCCCATTTAATAATGTTCCAGCGCTGCCAAGTAAATTTTTTCTGTACCATCTCCTTTGGTATTAATCATGAGCACACTTAAATAGAAGTCTATTTCTTCATAGGCCACTAGATGGAGCGAGTGTAATGCACCATATTGTAAAAGAATTGAAGGTTAGGGAGCATACATGTGGCTTTCAGGAACCGTCTTAAATAAGGTCAGAGTGTCACAAAACAAATAACCCCTGTTAAATAGTCACAGGTAATGGTCGCCATGTCTAGTGAAACATTCAATTGTCATGTAAACCTTAGTCCCATACCAACAAAAATTGCTTGGATAGTTCTATATTCACTGAGATTTGAGACGAGCCGGTACTACAAAGCATGTCCCTAGTTGCTCTTAATTCATTACTAATAACCCTGTATACTTGTGGGAGCTGAACACTTCCAGCAAATCTTCAGTGAGCGCAAGGAAGAAAGGTTGCAGATGTGGGCATTCCCACATGCCATGGTATTGTGTTGCTTTCTGTGCCTAACAGTTTCTCAAGCAGGTGGGGGAATGTTTGGGAAGGTAGTGAGTGGTAATCACTGGGGTTGAGAAAAATCTAGTGAGCTGCTTCCATACATATTCTCTCCATTGATGTGAACTCGTTACCTTAAAAGGTACATGGCATGCTTAGGCCCATGTCACTGTAGTTACTGGAATTCCTATCTATGTCTTCCATTTCAATGATACATCCATAGATATAGCCCCAGCATGGCTGGGATAGACTGATACAGTTGTGCTATCATGTCAGGCTGAACACAGGGGAGAGAGAGAGGGACACAGAGCTACATACAGTGGCCCCGGTCAGCACATGCCTTTTGCGGGCAAATCCTGAAAAGAAATGTATGTCTCTTGTCTGTCTCAAGTCACTTGACTCTATTTATATTGCAGTCCTGCAGTATGGTCAGCGAGTACGCACTGATACAGAACAGCTGTGGAATGCAATCCCAACAGAGCAGCAGCAAATGCTGATCCACGTACTGGGGCAGTGCACAAGTTTGAGAAGCTGTCCGTCCGCTCCTCTGAAAATCTCACACACACACACACACACACACACACACACACACACACACTCACAAACATGACTGAACTGGAATTTTATAACTTTTTTGAAGACAAGGAAGAAAGAAAATCGCATCAGGGGTTCCATCCCTTCCTAAGACTTTAAGACAAGTCTGATTACAAGGTGCTTTTCCTCGTGAAAAAAAGGCATAACTGGGTTTATAGCGAT
The DNA here is from genome assembly GCA_016271365.2 of Neoceratodus forsteri. Classification (NCBI taxonomy): domain Eukaryota; kingdom Metazoa; phylum Chordata; order Ceratodontiformes; family Ceratodontidae; genus Neoceratodus; species Neoceratodus forsteri. The sequence goes on from CM057454.1 coordinate 1,256,674,000, forward strand.
GACAAATTTAAATAAATAAACACAGCAAACTGTTTATAGAAATACATGTGCCTATGGTGACCCATTTTGAAGTTTTCTAATGTAACAAATTGGTCTTAAATAAAGGATTTGGAACCAGAACCCTAAATGCACAAATCTGTATAAAATACACTTTCAGATCTCCATATCTTCCCCCTTTTCCCTTCTGATTTGGACATTTGAACTGCTGCACTTTATATGAACAGACACATCCTGGTTCGTGTCATAATAGTGATTGCAAAGTAGTGATCACTATTATTGCAAGTGTATATCGCTGAAAAGCAAATCGCAATATACTGTATACTTGCTGGTGACCGACATTCAGCAAAAGAAAAGTGTTTTTGCAGGGTGCCCCATGCCACACCTCACGGGGGCTGCTCAGCACCCCTGAATAAATATAATTAACTCCAGGGAGTGCATGTCAGGAAGAGGCACAACCCACATTTGTGGGAAAAAATTAAGTGCTGCACCTGCAGACAGTGGCAACATTGTAACCCTCCTGGTCCCCAGCCCTGAACCCCGTACCCGCTCAGCCACAGCTAGCAACCCTCACCACCATGCCACAGGGCTAGCTCAGCTGAAGAGGGCACAGCAGTCCCCTACTGACCCATCCACTATCGCTCTCCTTCCCTTCGCTATCCCTCTTCCACTCACTCTTCCCTAGAGTCGCTTTTGCTTTAGGGTCGCTACCCTTGCAGGGTAGCCCTTGATGATATCGCTGAAAATTAATCGTCTTTTTGCAGTCACTCATTCTCAGTCGCTATCATCACAGGATACTCCACTTCCCTTGTCCAGACACTATCTGCAAACTATAAATAAGGTTTAAATGCTTGATGACAACATTATTATATTCATAAACTTGCCCTTTCACTCCTGTATTTCATCTAGAAGAAATGGGCAATTTGAAGGACTTTTCTGCTGAATTCTTCAGTCATATTAAATGCAGACAGGGCTTCTATTGATCAGTTACTTGATCATTTGTTGTTGTAATTCTGGAGTTCTGATAAAAAACAAAATCTTCCATCAAACACACACTTACATACACAAGCACAATCTATTATTAGATAACAGTTTCCTAGAGTTTACACCTTTTTCTATCCTTTAAAAGATTTATGTCGACAGTAATAGCATTTTAGTGCATTTAAGAAAACAAAATGCATGTTTATCTGGTTATAGAAGACAGCAGCTCCATTAAAATACTAATGCAATTGTGGTGAACTGAAATGCAATCCTTTCACCCTATCCCAATTAATAATGTACGGTATTGCCTCATTATAACACATTGTTTTCTGCAATATGGCTTTCATGTTTTGTAGTACAAACCCTTACATTCATACATAAGGCAGTGTGTGTATTAGCTCTTCATCTGTCTGTCTGTCTATCTATCTATGCATTGCCATTTCGGAAAGGGTGGCATTGAAGCTAAAGCTAATAGAGATGAAACTGTGCCTGAAGCCCTGGAGGGCCCCCACCATGGTCACAAGCTTCCATATAGAGGTGGGTGAAGTGGAAAAACTTTGCTCCATGGAGTAATCCATGAATTTCACCCATTTTGCTGAGCAAAATGCAAAATTTAGCCTGGTGTAATGATGAAATTTTGCTGAAATGGTGAAATTTCACCTTCTGTGGCAGAAGGCAGAATTTCGCCCATAGGAGGTGAAATTTTGCCTAAGTGAAATTCCACATGAACCATGGAAATTTTGTGGATTACTCCGCATGGTGAAATTGGCCACTTTGCCACCACTTTGCCGGCAGAATTAAAAATTTGCAACATCTCTACTTCCATCACTGTCCCATTCCACGTTCAGCTTCCACAGTTCCATATTTAATTAAACTGTACACAGCCATCACGCCCCTAATAATAATAATAACTTTAGTTCATAAAGTGCTTTTCAGTTTTCAAAGCGCTGTCCAGAGTAAAACAGTACAAATCAAACATTAAAATACACTGTTAGACACAGATAAAAACCTTAGTATAATTAACGATTTAAATTAGTCAATTTTCCAAGAAGGCCGTTTGCCATAAATGAGTTTTCAGACCCCTCTTAAATTCCTCCACAGTCATGTACTCCCGTAACCGGTGGGATATTGAATTCCAAAGAGTGGGCGCAGCATAAGAAAATGCTCTACACCCGGATGACTTAAGATTCACTCTTGGAATCTCTAACAAGCCCTCGTCGGCCGAGCGGAGCAATTGGCCAGGGCAGTAGGGGGCCAGATGTTCTTTCAGATAGGCCAGACCCTGACCATGAAGGGCTTTGAAAGTCATTAAACAGACTTTAAAGGTGATCCGCCACCATATAGGCAGCCAGTGCAGTTCACGCAGCACTGGGGTAATATGACAGGACCTACATGATCCAGTCAAAACCCGGGCTGCTGCATTCTGCACTAGCTACAGGTGGTGGATTTCAAACCCTGAAAGCCCAAAGTAGAGAGAGTTGCAATAGTCCAGATGTGAGGACACAAAGGCATGGACCAACGTTGGCAAAGTTTCACATGGAGCAAGGTGCTTAACTCAGGCAATATTCCTAAGATGGTAAAAGGAAGTCTTGACGACTGCTGACACTTGCGACTGCAGTGTCAGCCTGTCATCCAAGATAACCCCCAGGTTATGCACCCATTCAGAGGTCGGGAGTGAAATGCCGCCAAAAAATTCCTGAGGCGTTCCTACAGGCGACCCCTATATCTGATGACCCGGCTACAACCAATACCTCTGTCTTTTCTGAGTTCAACTTTAACCAACTAGAACCCATCCACTCCTGGATTTCTTTCAGATAGTTGTTAAACACTGAGAGTGCTCCATCCTGGTTGTGGAAAGAAAGGTAAAGCTGGGTATCATCTGCATAGCAGTGACACCTCAGCTCATACCATCTTATAATGTCTCCGAGGCAGCATATACACGCGAACAACATGGGAGACAGCACTGAACTTCCAGGCGCCCGCACAACAAAGAAGGTTGAGCTCAAGGAAAACCCCAGACACAACTCTCTGTGATCTCCCAATGAGGAATGAGGTAACCATCGGAGGGCGATATTCCACAAATATGCCTCAAGCATGCTATCAACACCATGTCATACACGGTGTCAAAAGCTGATGAGAGATCAAGGAGAACCAGAATGGAACGTCTCTTCTGATCTCGCGCCCTCAGAAGATCATTAAGCACTCTAACCAGAGCAGTCTCGGTGCCATGTCTTTTACGAAAACTGGATTGGAAGGATTCGTAGATGTCATGGATGGTTAAATGGTCCTCCAGTTGGGCTGCCACTTCCTTCTCAATCACCTTCCCTATAAAGGGTAGGTTTGAGATGGGTCTATAGTTTGTGAATCAGTCTGGGTCCAAGGTAGCTTTCTTCAAGAGATGTGTCACCACCACCTCTTTCAGGGAGCTAGGGAACTCATCCGACTCGAAGGAGCACCAGACTATTCGCACAAGGACTAGACTGATGATATCACTACAACCCAAGATAAGAGAGGCCAGTCCAGGATCCAAACTACAGCTTGTAGGGCGCACGCTATGGATAATCCTCATGACATCCACAAAATCAGGTCAGCTGAAGGAACTCCAAGAAAACTGAGGTACTGCAAACTCACACTGTACAGCAGCATCCCCCTAGACAGTGCTGGTTGCAGATTCACCCTGATGTCAGCCACCTTAGTTGCAAAGAATCAAGCAAGCTCATCACACTCTAATTGCGAAAAGGCTTTCCGAACCTGTAGACAGACTGGGTTGCACAGTTCGTACACAGTTCGAAAAAGCTGATCGGGTCGATTCGAGCAACTGCAGTCTCCCTAGACAGGAATTCTGCCTTCTTACAGGTGATTGCAGATTGATAGACTAAATAATGATCCATCAATCTAAGGTGAGCCGGCTACAAAAATGGACCTACGCCAGCACCGCTCTATTTCTCCTTCCAGTCTCCGCATCTCCTCAAAGTCCCATCAAACCAAGGGGACTTGGGGTGAAGGATGGGGCATACCGGACAGGAGCAATAAAATCCAGGGCTGTTGAAGCAGCCATATTATAGGCGGCACAAGGGTCTCTGGACTATTGCTCACCAACACGGGGATGAGAGGTCAAGGATCACCGCAGGCCTTGGGAAGTAATATTCCATAAAGGGTGAAACCTAACCATCTCCACAAAAATAGGCCTTCTCAAGGGATGCAAAAGCTGAACCTCATGATGTAGTGGTCTGAACAGGCGACCGGTTCCACCCCCAGATCGGATGTTTCAACCCCTAGAAGAAAGACTAAGTCCAGAAAGTGTCCAGATTTATGGGTAGCAGCAGAAACCACCTGTGTGAGGCACAAAAAAGTCATTAATTGGAGGAAGTGATTACCAAATTACGAGAGTTCATCGTCGACCCAGGCGTTAAAGTCACCCAGAACCATCAATCTGGGCGACTCAAATGACATGTCGATGATGAAGTCTACTACTTCCTGTAAGAAATGTTTTCCATCCCCGGGTGGATGGTAAATGAGTATGATTCGAACACCTACACCTGCTACCACCGTGCACTCAAAGGACTCAGTCTCTCCCACTACCACATTCATGAGGCCCAGTTCAGTCTTGAAACAGACTGCAACCCCCCCCCAACCCCTGCGATCCAATCTCGGGCGGTGTATCACCGAGTACCCAGCTGGAGTCTTAGCCTCCAACATGGGGCCTGGATTTTCATCCAGCCAGGTCTTGGTGATGCAAGCCAAGTCCACTGAGCCAACAAGATCAGCAATAATGCCAGTCTTATTCCTGATGGACCTGGCATTGCTTAACACCACCCAAGTTGGACGAACCTCGGAGGCTGTCAGGCCCATCTGTCTACTGAATTCAGTAGTGCCCTTGGGTATGGGCATCAGGCATGGTGAACCATGATCTGAATTCCATTTCGACCCAGAGCACCTTCTGGATCTAACTACCCCAATACGGTAGCCCCCCTCATCCATCCTCCCTTGTTCACAGCCCCTCACCCTCTTCCCTCTCCTACGAGCAATCCCCAGCACTCTACAGCACTGATATGTCTCATATTATAGAGGGAGAGAATAGAAAGGGTGGAGGTCGTGAATAAAGAAGGATGAATAGCAGACCACCGTGGGGATTGAGGGCCAACACATGCCACTAGTAAACAATTAAAACTAAACAAAAAACAAACAAAAACACCCAAAATGATTAAACTTACAAAAGCTACCCCACCCCAAAAAAACTTGAGTCAGGGCCAAGCAAGAGGACTACTAAAACTTAGAATAAATTTAACTATAAAGGATTCTTCCACCACCCCAATTTAAACAAAACAGAAATTAGATAAAAATTAATTATTTACCACCCCTAGCTCTCTCACTGCCAGAGGAAGGAAAAGGTTACTATGGCACTCTCACTGCCAAAGTACAGATGTGTTCTTCAAATAAATCATAAAAAAACATTTCAAACTAGAACAAACAAAATAACACATCCTCTCCCCCAATTCTCTCATGACCAGGGAGTAGGGGAAAACAATCAAACTTAAAATAAAATAAATGGACACAAGGTCCTCTCACCACCTCGATGTCCAGAAATAGACTTAAAACAAGTTAAAAAAAAATAGTAAAAGGTGCACAGTCCGGCGGGCACAGAGTCAAATTTTATCCATCGGCCATGAAGAATCAGGATCCATCCAAATCAAAAAAGCACAGGCAAACCAGTCATCCATGAAGCTTATTTAAAGAATGAAATTGAAAGCATCCAAAAAACAGGTCATCCAGATCCATAAAGTGTCCAAGATAGAGTAAGACCCCCTCACTCCCAACTGGGCAAACACCACACAAAATAACGTGGCCTGATAAGACACCCCGAGCAAGCCACATTAGTAGCCCAGCCTGGGGGTCTAGGGGCATGAAACTCCAGTCAATTCCTTGGTTGAAAAAATCTCAGTACCCCTTCAGACCACAAATCAAGGGAAGAGTCCCAGTGGGAGTAGAGCCTCAGATCAATCCTATAGCCAAGCTCAGTATGGCCATATGCACACCAAGGGATCTGAAATAAGCCTGGCAAATCCTCCACAATCCTTCTCACCACTCCAACCATAAAGTATCCAGGATTCCAGTCCCGATCTCAAACTCGCTCGATTAGGCGACCCTTCTTCCATTTTTGGGACACCCTCACAACAGATCCCATACACAATTCCAACAGTAACAAAGTCATACAAAGCCCCCAATGCCCAAAAGTTTCCCGTGCTGAAAGTAGTGTGCTAGCACCCCAGCATCTCCATCCAAGGACGAATCCGCTCCAGATCACTCCCAATCTGAACGAAACACACAGTTGGGCGGCAGGGCAAAAAGTGACACAAGAATGCCCAGCACACAAATTCCACACATAGCCCAGTCAAGCACTAGGGCAAGGAAGTCACCGAAAGGCACTCTAACACCGATGGATCCCCACAACAAATGGCACCCTGCAACATCTCAATCGTGGGGTGAAGGCACTCTAATCACTCCATGCCCATTCACAGACCGAGTCGGGCGACAGAGAAGAACACAGAGAGCCAGCACACAACTCCACACACAGCCCCAGACAAGCATCAGGACAGGGGTAACTAAACAAAAGTACCCCCAAGCCTATGGGTCCCATTCAAAATCCAAGTCGGGCAGCAGGGCTGCTGTAGAACGCCAAAACTCAACTGTCCCATCCAAAATTCAAGGTGCGGCAGAACTCTATCAATATAAATGACACAAAATACAATAAAATAAATACAACTAACTAAAATAACTTTAAAACTCAGTAACATAATTAGCACAACAAAGCATTAGTGTGCTCAGCTCAGCATCATCTTGCCAGAGAACTCTAGAACTCTAATAAAACCAGTATATATGACCAAGGGTCCATGCTGACATTGATAACTAATAACTAACATTATATATAGCCTGTTTTATATATAGTTATATATACCAATATTTTGTATGACCTTTTACTCCTGTTTGCAATACAGATTTAGAGTAATAAACGTTGATTTTTTATGTAAAGTTATTGTGAGAAATTATGTTACAAAAATGAGTGATAATCAGGGCTGGCCTGCTGACATAGTGATAGCGCTACTGCTTGCGATGCTGGTGACTCGGGTTTGGTAGTGAGCTCGGTTCGCTAGAGGGCTGGCTGGGGGAAGAAGGATTGAGCACCTGAAGGGCCACTCTCCTTCTTTGGGACAGGTGGGCTGCAGTCCTCACTGCTATACCACTGCCTGGGTGTCCACAGGTGGAGGTGCAGCAGAGCATGAGTATAAGAGAGGGTGGGCATTGACCGAGGACCTGAGTGAAGGCCCATCCCAGCATGCCTCCATCTCACTAACCTTCACTGAGTGCTGACATCTGGGGGGCTGGACAGAAAACCTGTAAATACACCACGTCTGGGCCAGGTGATGGGCTCCTGCACCGGCAACCATGGGATATGGGGTTGAAGCTCCAGGTGCACATTCCCTGAGGATTTGGAGGGAAGAGGGACTCCTCCACCCCACCCCACCTGATGGGTCATCCAGGTAATCCTAAAATTACTGGAGTAGGGCATTAATTGGGAGTAAGCACCTCCAGTCCTGGTGGCACAACCTGAGTGATGCATTTTGAGACTCTGAGAGAGGTTCTAGACATGGTGAGGAAGCAGGCATACAAAGAAAGTAGAAAAAAAAAGAGTGATGATCAAAAGAGATACAAATTGTTTGCATTGTGCTTTCATTTGATGCAGGTTTTTTTTTTTAATGAGAACAGATCACGAGAAATGTTCAAGTTTCTGAGATGACAAAACTAAATGCTGTTGCATAAGAATACATTTCCCTCACGGTAATGCTTCTGGTCCACAGTTATCCCCAATCTCATTTCAACTGTAAATTAGACTATTGTTTTATCTCTGTATATCTTACTTAGTTTAATAATTCCAATACAGTAATACATTGATGCATCTATTTTGGGAGATAGCCTCTGGAGAACAGTGACTGACAATTTAGTATAATGAGTAGTGCATGGCAAAGTAAGGCATAATTCAATAGATGCAGTTACATATGCAGGGAAGGCATTCTTACCTAGAGGTTATGAATAAGGAGTGGAGTATGTGTCCAGTATATCTGGCAGAGACAGGTTTTATTTCATACAACCTCTAAGTGCATGCAGTGATTCAATCAGAATCACTTAACCTCCCCAATGTGCCAGAGCCATGTCATATATAGTTTCATGATTTGAATCCTTGCCCGGGTTTGAAATAAATATTATTATTCTTTTAGTAACTGTGTAAGATAGGAGAGTGGGCTGCAACAGTAGATCTGTAAATGCTGCCTCTGAGTAAAAGACAGAGTCCGACACCCTCCCCACACACACACACGTCTCCCTTATTTGGGTCTGAATAATTGACAACATGATCAATTCTGACTTTTTATATTATTAGATGTACAAATCCTAAAGGTTTGCCAATGCATTTTAAACCAGTGGTGGTTTTAGTTGAAGCTATTTCATATACAACATAGATATTCCAAGATGGCGACCACGCTGGGTCAGCCTTAACCTTAACTTAACTTTAGCTTTATTTTGTGTTATTTTAGTAATAGTAGTAGTCTATTTTATTTAGTAGTAGTGGTAGTAAAATTACGATCCACAAATTAGTTTGTGGATGTTGGACTGGCTAAAAGAGCAGTATTCTGTGTAATATTTGTTTGAGGTACTTTGGGTGTTTTAATAATTAGACCGAGCCTGTTCTGCCCCAATCTCGACATCGGCTTTTGCCGTAAGAACTGTGGACCTAACTGCATAGGATTTGCGAAGCGTGAAATCGGAGCTTAAAACATATGTAGCTTTGATTGCTGGGGCTTGTATTGGTGAAGGGTTCTCTACAAGACATAATACAGGAGTGTTGGATCTTTTCGGTAGTCAGGCCTGGGTTTTGGCGTCTTGGTGATTGACTGCCGTTGTAGGTGTAGACCTGCTGGAGTCCTCTGGAAAGTTTTTTTGGGGTAATCTGCTTTAAGAGCCATCATCGCTAAATGGATCTAATAATCTTGGCTGTCTGCTGAGAAATGTGACTGGGAAAGGCTGTGAACTGGAAAGAGGAATTAGCGAGCCGGAGCAGATGAGTTGGAATAAGAACTAAGGAGGAAGTTTTTGCTTGTGGTGCTGTTTTCTAAAAAGCAGCTTCTACAGTATGGAAAATTCTTTCTAAATACTCGGTCGTGGAGTTCCCATTTGTCAAGCAGTTGGTGCACTGGTCATAGTGGCATGGGGTTCTAGCTCTCATTCACCGGGGAGTCGGTGTTGAAGGGCTGAGCCCTAGGGCTCTCTGGGGGCCCATCATTTGGTGGGTGTCACCAGGGAGCTCTGTGGTAACTACTATGACTGGCCATCCATCTGGTTGGTTTGATTGGGCTCCCTGGTCCTAGAATGGTGTCTGGCCGGAAGAGCTGTCCTAAGAAAGTATTTGATCTGGATTTCCCTCTCCTGCTTGTGTTTTTTGAACTCAGCCAGAGTGTTTTCATTTACTCATTTTCGAACAGTGACTTAAATCCCCGGACTAATTCCATTTCTGTGCTGGTAATTTGAGGACTACTTTCTTGGACATTTGAGGTGGTGAGAGGACCTTGTGTCCATAATCTTAATTTGGATTGTACTCTCTCCTTGGGTTGTGAGAGGACTGCGGGGGAAGAGACATGTTATTTTTTGTTTAAAGTTTAAATTGTTGTTGATTTGTTATTATTTTATATCTTGCAGTGAGAGTGCTAAGGTATATTTTATTCTTCTCTCTCCCTGGCTGTGACAGAGCTTGGGGGAGTAATTAAAAAATTTCTGTGGGGGTTGAGAGAACCCTTACATTTATATTTATTTATTTTTATTTATATTTTATTTCTTGTTTGTTTTATGTTAATTTGTTATTTTATTTTATTTCATTTGTGAGTCCTCAGTCCAGTCAGATCCAGTTTTTTATGAGGTGGGTTTTTTTGTCTATTTGATTTTGTTTATTTATGTTGGCTGCATTTAGCATTATTTGGTTAATTTTTTGTTTTTAAGATTGATTATTTTTTGTTTGGGGTTTTGTTTCGTTTAAATAGTGATATGTGCTGGCTTTTAGTCCCCTCAGTGGTGCGCTATTCATCTTCCTCTCTTCGTGCCTTCCGCCCTTTTTATACTCCTCCCCTACATTTCGATACTTACCAGTGCTGTAGAGAATCGGGGATTGTTCGTAGGAGAGTGGGGAGGGTAGGGGTACACGAACAGAGGAAGATGAATGAGGGGGGCCACTGTATCAGGGTTATTAAGTCCAGAAGGCACCCTGAAGCGAAATGGAACCCAGATCGTGGTTTACCATGCCTAGTGCCCATACACAAGGACACTACTGAATCCAGTAGGCAAATAGGCCTGACAGCCTCTGAGGTTTGTCCAACTTGGGTAGTGTTATGCAATGCCAGGTCCGTCAGGAATAAGACAGCCATTATAGCCGATCTTGTCAGCTCGGCTGACCTGGCTTGCATCACCGAGACCTGGCTGGATGAAAATTCAGGCCCCATAGTGGAGACCATGATACCAGCCAGGTACTCGGTGATACACCGCCCGAGATTGGACTGCAGGGAAGGGGGGGTTGCAGTCTGTTTTAAGACTGAATTGAGCCTCACTAATGTAGTAGTGGATGAGGCTGAGTCCTTTGAGTGCACAGTTGTAGCGGGTGGAGGCATTCAAATCATTCTCATCTACCATCCCCAGAGATGGGAAGCAGCACTTCTTACAGGAAGTAGCAGACTTCCTCGTCGACATGTCGTTTGAGTCACCCAGATTAATGGTTCTGGGTGACTTCAACGCCTGGGTTGACGATGAACTCTCACAATTTGGTAATCACTTCCTCCAATTAATGTCTTCTTTGGGCCTTACACTGGTAGTTTCCGCTGCTACTCATAAATCTGGACACTCTCTGGACTTAATCTTCCTCTTAGGAATCGATGCATCCAGCATGGAGGTGGAACCAGTTGCCTGGTCAGACCACTACACTGTGAGGTTCAATTTTTGCACCCCTCTGAGAAGGCCTTCCCCTGTGGAGATGGTCAGGTACTGCCCATTACGGAGTATACTTCCCAAGGCCTTGCGGTGGTCCTTGACATATCATCTCCGTGTTGGTGAGCAATAATCCGAAGGCGCTGGTGGCGGCCTATAATAGAGGCTGTTCGGCGGCCCTGGATTGTTTGCTCCTGTTTGTGGCGCCCCCTATCCCTTCACCCCAGGTCCCCTTGGTTTGATGGGACACTGAGGGAGATGCGGAGACAGGGTGAAGGTTAGAAGTGTTGTTGGGGCAAGTCCGCCCTTGATATCAACACTAGATTGATGGAACATTACTCTATCTATCAATCTGCAATCACCGTGAGAAGGCAGAATTCCTGTCCAGGAGATTGCAGTTGCTCAGAATCGACCGGCTCAGCTGTTTCAGACTGTAGACAGACTGTGCAACCCAGCCTGTCTACAAGTTCAGAAAGCCTTTTCAGCAATTAGAGTGTGAGGAGCTCAGCCGTTATTTTGCAACTAAGGTGGCCAACATCAGGGCAGACCTCTGTCCTGCAGTCTCTAAGGGTGATGTCATAGAACAATGTGAGCTCACAGTACCCCAATTCTCTTGAGTTCCTTTGGTCGACCTGAGTCCATGGATATTGTGAGGATCATCCATAGTGTGTGTCCCACAAGCTGTAGTTTGGACCCTGGACTGACTCCCCTAATTTTGGGTTGTATTGATATCATTGGTCCAGTTCTGGTGCAAATAGTCTGGAGCTCCTTGGAGTCAGGTGAGTTTCCTAGCTCCCTGAAAGAAGCAGTGGTGACACCTCTCTTGAAGAAAGCTACCTTGGACCCAGACTGTTTCTCAGACTACAGACCCATCTCTAACCTTTCCTTTATTGGGAAGGTTATTGAGAAGGTAGCGGCTGCCCAATTGGAAGACCATTTAACCATCCACAATGTCTATGAATCCTTCCAATCCAGTTCTAGTAAAAGACATAGCACCGAGATTGCGCTGGTTTGGGTGCTTAATGATCTTCTGAGGGTGAGAGATCAGAAGAGACATTCCAGTCTGGTTCTCCTTGATCTCTCGTCAGCTTTTGACACTGTGGATCACTTGGTGTTGATAGCACACCTGAGGCAAATTTGTGGAATATCGGGAACTGTTTTACAATGGTTCACCTCATTCCTCACTGGAGATCACAAGAGTTGTGTCGGGAGTTTTCCTCTGGCCCAACTCCTTTGTTGTGTGGGAATGTCTCAGTGTTCCGTGCTGTCACCCATGTTATTTGCAGTGTATATGCTTCCCTCAGAGACATTATAAGACAGTATGGGCTGAGGTTTCACTGCTATGCAGATGATACCCAGCTATACCTGTCTTTGCACCCATCAGGATGGAGTTCTCACAGTGTTTAACAACTGTCTTGAAGAAATCCAGGGTTGGATGGATTCTAGTTGGTTAAAGTTGAACTCAGAGAAGACAGAGTTCTGGTTGTGGACCGGAGGTCAGATACAGAGGTCGTGTGTTGGCACACCTTCTGGAATATTTCTTGATGTGTCACTTCGACCTCTGAACAGGTGCGTAGCCTTGGGATTGTCCTAGATGATAGGCTGACATTACAGTCTCAGGTGTCGGCCATTGTAAGGACTTCCTTTTACCATCTTAGGAATATCGCCAGGGTTAGGCACCTTGTTCCGTCTGACTCTTTGCCAATGTTGGTCCACGCCTTTGTGTCCTCACGTTTCGACTATTGCAACACCCTTTACTTTGGGCTTTCTGGGGTTGAAATCCACCGCCTACAGCTGGTGAAGAACGCTGCAGGCCCGGTTTTGACTGGGACCAGTAGATCTTACCATATTACCCTGGTGCTGCGCGAACTGCACTGGCTGCTTATATGGTGGCAGATCACCTTTAAAGTAATTTTATTGACTTTTAAAGCCCTTCAGGATCAGGGTCTGGCCTATCTGAAAGAACTTCTGGAGCCTTACTACCCTGGCCGATCGCTTCGCTCGACCGAAGAGGGGTTGCTAGAGATTCCGAGAGTGAGTTAAAAATCTTCAGACAGTAGAGCTTTTACTCATGCTGCTCCACCTCTCTGGAACTCTCTACCATGCTGGTTACGGGAGTGCACCTCTGTGGAGGAATTCAAGAAGAACTTGAAAACCTATTTGTGGCAAATGGCCTTTTCAGATGCTTAATCCTTCTTGGATGCTCAAGTAAATTTATTCTGCTGAGATTTTTTGTTTGTATTTATTAATTGATTTTAATAATTGCTGTTAATATGATGTGATTTTATTTATATGTATTATTGATTTATATCTGATGTTGTGGTTTTAATATGTTCAGCACCTTGGTATGCTGAAAGGTGCTACACAAATAAACTTATTATTATTATATCCTTAGGATGCATGAATTATCACGACTGACAGACTATGGTAATATTTGTATTACTCACATTTGCATTTGTTTAAGGCTGCATAACTGAGTGTAATTCTATGTTTGAATGTGCCTATTTGCAAATGTATATCTGTTTGTCTCAGTTTGCCTTTGAAAGAGAAAAGTCATCTATCCTTACCCTTGCTGCAGTGATGCTTGGTTTAGGGAAAAGAAACAAATAAAATGAATGCTGACTGGTATGATAAAAATAATTGTTTCCTGACTCATACCTATTCCTCAGTCTTTATATATAAAACAATTACTTGCTCATGGCTAATTAAAAAGTATTAAACTAGCCATGTATATTAATATTATTTTTAAAAACTTACAGGCCCATATTTCACAGCACACTCAGAGAGAGGAGTTCTTGATGATACCCCTCTCTTTTTGAACATGCTTTGAATATGGACCTGTACATTTTTACAAATAAAATGACCTGTATACAGTTAATGGAGGTTAGTGCCATATTTTTTCATTCTGCATTACTTCTCAGGTTAGGCACACACTGTTTTAGAGCTGCTTTCTGGTCCCTTATACTGTATGTATATTTGTGTTTATGTGTTCTAACAATATTCTTGATGTTATTTTAAATGTCAGACTACTGTATATATTATCAGTGCTGGAACAACTGTTGGTGACTTCAGCAAACTCTAGTTTGACTTACTTTCTGTGAGTTCAGTGATACTGGTAAAGATTCATCTCTGTCTAAATATAACAGTTCTGGATTAAAAAGTAGCAATCAACTGACAGTCCTGTTTAGGAAGTCTAAGATAAGACAGCATGTCATCTACTGAGGCATGAAAATGGCACAACTGAACAGAACTCTTTTCTTAAATATATGCCCTTTCACAATGTGAGGAGAAGCACATGTTTCTTGAAACTGATCTATGTTTTCAGGGGAGGGCAGCAACTAATTCTTCTTTGATGTGTAATAAAACTTAACAAGATATGGACTTTTGCACTGTGTGTTGTGGGCGTGCACGAGTGCATGTGTTACTTATCTACAGGGCATCAGACGTATTATTTCAGTTGTACCATCACATTCCATCACATATTTAAAAAAAAACACATTATACTGTTACTCACATGCACTTTTCAGTATGCATAACTGCTCTGTAGAAACAGTCCCTAATTTGCAAGACTTCAGTAGGTTCATTCACAGCCTGAATGTAGATGACAGGGGAATTTTTCTATAAGCTAACTGTGGACATGGTGGAAATGTTGGATCAGGGCCATGGATCCTCTTAGAGCTATAGATTGGTTAATTGCAATAATCATTATTACATAATATTTCTATACATTGTACCTTAATTCAAAGGATATCACAGACTTTACAGCAATGACCCGAGTTTCTCATGTGAGTAGGTGTATGATATATTGCACACCACTAAACACTTTAACTTGACAGGTGGATATGTAACATTAAATACATTTAAATATTTAGTAAGGCTGCTTAAACTTGGTAAAATCGAGGGCCAGATATTCAGAAATGTGCAGAGTCCAGTGCCAGTCTGGCACAGCGCCAAATCAATGCGCACTGGTGCAACAGGAGCAATATTCGAAGATCGTGCATGCCGTGGTGTGCCAGCACAACCTGGCTGAATATGGCACAGTTGCACTATGGCACAACTGGGAATGTGCCATGGTGCAAGGAGAGGATAAGCCATGGCGCACACACACAGTTGTGCCACAGCAGCAGAGCAGCGGGGGGCTCGGCAAGATAAATGACCCAGGGACAGAACCAGGGAGGCACAGCGACAGGCCACAGGAGCCCACCACCAGCTGGGTACAGCAGGGTGCAAACATGCACCCACACCCCCACCACAGATCACAACAGTGGCACAGAAGTGAGGCAACAGGAAATGCCAATGGTCAACTGAGGACCACCAAGGGAACCCCCGCAAGCTGCATGCCATGCCCACCCAAAACAGCTAGTCCAGAGCAGGACACACCCGGGATGATACAGCCAATCGCACACACCCACAACATGCATCTGACAGCCCACCCATGGGCACCCCATGACATGCTCACTGACCAATGGGGTGACACCACCACAGTGGGACACAACACAGCACACAGTAAGGAACCACAGCAGCACAACAGGCACCCTGACACATGCACACACCACACAGACAGGCACTGGGCCACTGCAGCATGGTGCATGCCAGCTAGCTGCAAAGCAGACACCTGACACAGGCAGGTAAGTCAAAATAATGTAATAGAGAAAGAACAGTAAACTATGTACAGAACAATGGGGAGGGAAGGCGTGAGGAATGTGAGGGATGTGGACAGGAACAGGGTACAGGGACTGTACAGTGGGAAGGGGACTGTGGGGAGGTACAGCAGGGGAAACAGGGGAAGATAGGGTGTACATTATTGGCGGCCATGCCGTGCCAGCCCGTGTTGTCCACAGTGTCCACCTCCCAACACCTACCTGTGTATCTGGAGCACCGCCTCCATAGTGGTCGATGCAGTCAAGATGATCTGCTGCAACAGCCTGCAGTACAGAGGCAACCTCCTACACCTTTGGACACCTAGGAGAAGGGACAAGACAGGCGATCAGTGCAGTAACCCAAGGAACCACGCCCAACCGCTACACACATAGGACAGCAGGAACACACCCCCCTACAGGGCCTGAACAGGCCACCTGCAGAGGGATGAGCCAATGTCTGCCAGCAATGCGGCACACCACAACCCTGCACAACGGTGGTCCCTGCTGCACAGTAGCCACCAACTGTGCAATGCCAGTCACATGGCACAGTGCCCGTACAGCACTACAGCAGTGACAGTGGCAGCCGGGTGCACACCCACCTCAACAACACCTGGCACATGAGTACAAAGGATGAGCCACAGTGGTGGGCACCATACACAGTGCAACACACACAGCTGCCATGGCATATGGCACAGGTGGCCATGCCCGAACCCATGCTCCTGCTAACCCCCAATACAAGTGTGTAGGCCCATGACAGTGCCTACCTGCTGTCTGTGGCCCTGCTTGTGCTGGGGCCACTCCAGCACCCCCTCCGGGTCCTGCTGCAGCCTGCTCTCCTGCTGCGGTGGCTGCCGCTGCTGCTCTCCAGTGATTCTCAGGGCCTGGGAATGGAACATAGACTGGAGGATATCAGTACACAGCCACAGCAGCTGCTCCCCCTGCACAGTGCGGGCCCCTGCCTGGCACAGTGCTCATAGTGGCATGGCAAAGCTAGCGGTGGTGGGTGATGCATCCCTGCGATGCACACAATGACAGCACACCGTCCTGTGGGACAGGACAGGCAGCCCAGCCAACACTACAGTACAGCACCAGGGTACACATGCATTCTGGGCCTACTCACCTGGCTGTGGCACATGCCCAAACCTGATGCATGCCTCCAGGCATCGGAGATGACCTGGGTCCCTCCGTAGCTGGTCCCCATACCAGTGACAACACTGTTCACCAGTTCTGGCCATCCAGTATACTGTACTAGTGTGGCAGCAATATCTTGCCATGCAGACACATGAGGCTGGTGTAGTGGGGCCTGTCCAAATAGTTGGAGTGCATGGGGCTGGATGCAGGCCACGAGGTTGGCCAGCTCCACTTGCATCCAGTTCCTTGCCCGATGAGATCTGCACTGAGCCATATCCCTGCTGAGAGCCATGGAGCACAATGGTGGCCATAGCCGCACATGGCAACAGCATGTGCCAGATGCATGGGCCGAGGGGATATGTACTGTGTCTGCCAGTCATGCAATGGTGGAGATGTACGGCATGGGTGTGACTTGGCAGGGCCACATGTGTGGGGTCAGCTAGGGTCAGAGGTCACTGCAGGGGTTGAAGCATGGCCGCACCCAATGTGCACTAACTTTGCAATAGCATTCATAGCGCACAGAGTGCACCATGGATGCTAGTGCGCAGTTGGCACACAGTGTGCAATAGATGGCAGTGCACCACAAGGCACATGTGCACAGCACCAATATACACCGTGCATGCATGCGCATTGCACCACATCATGCTCCAGAGCAATCATCTGACTTGCTACAGAGCACTCTCATTGCACACAGCTCAAATACGCGATATTCAGCACCACATGCTAATGAGCTCATCAGCCAATGCGTGGTGCAATGGGGGCATTAGCATATCATTACCATTGCGCCAAAGTCCATTTGTGTACGATGCACCATAAAAGTGCCATGGAATGGCACAGGCCATGGACCGGTATTGCATCCTTGTGAGGTAAGTTGCGCATGCTGCTGAAGCACACTGAGCACAGAGGGTACAGCAAGGGGGATGGCACTGGATGATACAGCCACTGATACACTGTGCTGTCCATTACCACAGGAAGTGACATGTCAGAACCTGAGGAGGTTGGGGAGCATGGGCCTGCTCACAAGCACAGGCCCAACTTCACAAAGTAGAGACAGATGCCCTGTTTGAGGCATACCTCGACAGGGAGAAACTCTTGAGCTGTGCCACGGGCCACCACGGAAGCCAGGGCTGGGGCCTGGGTGGAGATGGCAGATCGTCAACCAGCAGGGTAGCCACCAGTGGTCAGTGCAGGAGTGTCACAAGAAGGTGGGCACTGACAAGAGGCAGATCAAGGAGAAGATGGCGGCCATCCGTGCATCCCGGAATGCCACCAGGAAGGGGCCTACAGATGTGCCACAGCTCATGGCGCAGGAAGAGCTGGTGGCAGCTACCGCTTGTGCCACAGCACCATGGAGTAGTGTGCCCTAGTGGTGGATTCCAGAGAGGTGGAAGCACATCCCTGCATGGTACGTATGACGGCAACGCACAGCATGATGTGGCATAGTTGGGGGACACGTGTGGCCACTGCTTCACTGATTCACCTGTTTTATCTTCCAACACTGGCACACCTGTGAGCAGAGGATGGGGTGCTGGCAGCAGCCATGGAGGCAGGAACAGCCCCAGATGACCAGCCAGCCACCTCCACTGGTATCCAGGGGCCTGGGAGGCCACAGCGCACCACCACTGTCCAGCCGGATGTCCAGGGCATGGGGTCAGATGAGACCCTGGATGTGTTTCTACAGGATGCCAGTCTCGGCATCCTCTGCATGGAGACACAGATCAGGGCGGGGTCTGACACCGATGATGACCTCACCATAATCGTGGACAGCATGGGCGGTGTTGTAGGGGAGACAGCCATACCAGGCACTGACAGCAGGGGCCAGCTGCCTGCCACCACTGCAGGTGCCGCTGTGTGGTGATGCTGCCATGCAGGCACTGGGTGGTGTTCAGCAGCTGGAGGGGCAACAGCAGCAGGCTGCTGGCACCACAGGGCAGCCGGACGCAGGGTCCACTGCTGGGGTGCCAGTAAGGGACATACCCCAAGAGGACCCCACTGTGCAGTGTCCACCTGAGAGGGGGGCTGTGCAGCATGGCTGGTCACCACAGGAGCATCGGTGTCCTGCCCAGAATCCCCAGGATGCCGACCCAATGGCAGAGCACACCAGTTTGCTCTGGGCTTTCGTTGAGCAACAGGTGCAGGTTGCCGATGGCCTGTGTGCACTGCTCACAGAGGTACACAAGCTGGCTGAGCAGCACAAGACTGGCATTGTGCAACTCCTGGTGGGGATGCAGCACATGCAGGAGGCCACGATGGCTTCCATGGATTGCATTGCTCACCACATGCAGGAGGCTGTGACTGCATCCATGGATCATATTGCACATGCGGTCATGGATGGCTTCACGCTGCTGGCTGCCACAGGCCACCATGGACCCCACACAGTGCATTGTCCACCCCACAATCCCGGCATTGGATGACACCCACACTGTTGACCCCAGGCTCTGCTGTTAGCATCCTAGACATGCCTAGGGCAGGCCTATTTGGGTGCCTACACACCCCCACGTGGACCAGGTCATGGTCCCACAGATCAACCCCTGGGGGGCCGTTGCAAACACCCCCTGTGGCCGATGAGCAGCCTGTGGCAGCTGATCGGCCCCAGCGCAGCCACTCCATGACTGTGGTGGCCAGGGTTCTGTGCGGTGGCCCTGATGTGTGGCCCACCCTGACCGCAGTCTGCTGCTGCTACTCAGTGCATGAATAGGTGGCATGTGCATGTGCATACCATTGGTGTGGTGCCTGTGTGTTGCACTGCATGCTACCTGTGTGCATGCTTGCCCATCTGCTGGACCATGTGGCATGGGTGTGATGAGATCTGATCTGCACCTGTTGCGCCTGTGCCCTGGTTCTATGCATTTGATCCTCATCACATACCAATGCCTGGGGGTGTGTGTGTGTCTGTGTGCATGGCCCTGTGCTGCTCTGTGCAGTTGTGTGTGGTAGTGTATCACCAACTCCCTAACCCTGCACCATGCCTCTCTGTGTGCATGCCACTGCCATGCATACCCCTGCCTGTGTGCTGTACCTCTGTGTGTGGCTCATGCATGGGCTTAGTGCCACCTACCTTTGTGCACCATAGTGATTCTGTGTGATGGTGTCATGGTGTTGTAGGGCATGCCTCATCAGCCATGGATCCCTCTACCCAGGGGTGGCTGTCCACCTCCCTCTGGCACATTGCCTCCATCGTCCTCACTACTGTCACCCTCATCAGCCTCAACAGCTATCCCATGGTTAATGACCATGTTGTGCAGTATGCAGCAGGCCAGAAATAGACCACAGGCATTTGAGGGGCTGTATTGTAGGGCACTGCCAGACCTGTCTTGGCAACAGAAACATGCCTTCAGCATTCCAAATACATGCTCAATGATGTTCCGTGTGCTGACGTGTGACTTGTTGTAGCATTCTTTGGCTGGGGACGATGTGTTCCTGTAGGGGGTGAGCATCCAGGGCCTCAGTGAGTAGGTGCTGTCATCTGTGTGAATAGTGACATGGTTAGCTCTCTGCCTTCCTTGCTGTACCCTTGCCTCCCTGGCAAACTTGCCTGCTTGCCCACCCTGCCCTCCCATTCCATGGCATGCCCTGCCCTGCCCTGCCCATCACCCCTTGTCTGTTCCATACTTACCCCTCATTGGCCTGTGGGATGTCTCCATGTTCAAATCTGTGGCACAGCATGGAGCTGTGCCAGATAGACACATCATGTGCACTCCCAGGGTGTGTGGTACAGACATTGGTGATGTGCCCCTTGGCATCACATACCACCTGGCAGTTGATACTTGGGCTCCTCTTCCTATTGATGTATGCTAGGCCCTTGGGGCCAGGTGGCATGTGGATGCCCATGTGGGTTCAGTCAATATCCCCAAGCATGCCAGGCATACATGCTACCTTGTGTAAGTCCTGCATGGCTGCTGTACGCTCCACCTGAGTGCTGGGGAAATGGATGTATTCCAAAGCATGTGGCAGCAGGGCACTAAGGAACTGTGTGAGGAGGCGTGATGTGGCCAATTGGGTTATACCTGTGGTGTCCCCTGTTGGCCTCTGGAAGGTGCCCGTGGTGAGCAGGCACATGACTGCTGTGACTTTTATCTCCACAGACATTGCATGGTTCCATCTTGTGGGTGCCTGCATCTCCTCACTGCACAGCTCACAGAGTTGCCTCAGAATTTCCCTATTCATGTGTTACCGGCCCATTATCTCCATGTCGGTGAACTTCTCAAATGTGGTGTGGGCACAGTAGCACCTGTGTTGGGCATCACAAAGGCCCATTCCTCTGCCATGTTGCTGTTCCACCTGCCCCCTCACACCCCTCATTACAGCCTCCATCATGTATGGCACACTGTCCATGGCCCCTGCTGTCTCATCTCCCCCGGGCGGTTGGCTACTGCAGGATGTGTGGCACCCTGGTGCACTGCCTGGCACTGTACCTGCCTGTCCCTCTCACTCTCTCTGCCCCTTCTCCCTTTCCAGTGCCACCTCTGTCACTCTCCCTCTGTGACTGACTGACTCTCTCTTTCTTTCTTTCTTTCTTTGTTTCCTTCTTTCCTTCTTTCTTTCCTTCCTTCCTTCCTTCGTTTTGGGTTCTCTCTCTCTCACTCTTTCTCTCTCTCCTTCCCTCTCTCTCACCTGGCTCAAGTGCTGTCTATGTGCTTGCACCTGGTATTTATAGGCACAAGTCTTCTTGGTGCATCTTGGTTTTGCTCCACACATGCACCATGGTTTCATGGCTGAATATCAGACTCCATTGGATATTAATTGCCACACCCCCTGCGGTTGCGCCTGTATTCATTATAGTTGTGCACTGGCACAATGGTATTTGCACTGCACATTGGCTCCCGCTGAATATGGCTCCTTGGTGCAATTCTGCACTGGCGCCGGTGCAACTCAGTTGCGCCTTGTGCAACTGCTTTGAATATTTGGGCCCTTGTGTGTATCAGAAGTGAGTTTTTCTCAGTCCATGCACAGAAGTTGCTGACTGTAAGACCAAATGGACTGGTAGACTATTTCAGGAGAAAAAAGAGATTTAACAGATTGCCAATGGTACATTACTTATCTTCTGCACATGATAAATGAATTTTAACTAGGCAGGGCTATTTTCTGAAAGAAATTCTTAAATAAAAAGGAACAGATTTATTACAATTGATAGTACATTAATGTGCTATTGGCATTACATTAGGGTGTATTATTAAAAAAATAATGCATGCACTATATTCTGTTGATTTGTTTTTCTTTTTATGTTTTAAATTTTGTAATAATTGTACCATCTTAATGACAAACAATAAAATCTTACCTACACCCCTCCCCTATTTTCCAACTTCCGTTCAGTGCTGGCTTAGGTCCATTATGCCTAGCGCTTCCCCCATCGGTGTCCTCACTGAAATGAAGAAAATCATGCCTTGATGTTTTTTCCAGCAAAAAAAGTATATCGCCGATCAGTCCCCCATCCCTACCTCTTACTTAGCACCTACCACCCCACACAGCCCAGTTACACCCCCACACACTCTGACTCACTTAAACCAGATCCAAGGTTTGAGATCCACTCTCCAATCAAAGACATATCTTGCTACTGGAACCGGTGACTGCAATATGAGAAACTAAGGTAAATGCGGTTCAATGTATTTCAAAGCGGTTTCAATGGTAATGCATAACTGTGCCATTTTAGACATTTTGACCCCAAAGTTTCAACATGGCATTTTTGGGGACCCCGCCTCATGCCAATATGGCTGTCATTGTGCAACTCCCACTCTAAAGGTGCTTTTGCAGTTGGTTGGTGAATTCACCTTTCAGGTGGTATTTGACATTTGTCCTGACCTTATTCATAAAGTAGGGACATAAGAACACTATATTGAACAATTGGAATCAAAATATGTGTAAGTGGCAAAGTTACAACCATTTGTTTGTTTGTTTTTATTTTGTTTACTGGGTGAGGACATTGGGACAAGCCCTTTTTCAAGTTCGATCTGACACATAATAACAAAAAATACAACATAACAATAAAACTAATTAAAACAAGAGAAAACATTGAAAACATTTACATTCATTCAAAACTTTCAACCAATCTTTTAACTTATTTTTAAAATAGTTCAGAGAGCAGTCCCTTCTCAAATCCTCAGGCAAACTATTTCACAGAAAGGGTACAGATACTGCAAAAGCCCTGGAACCAGTTTTAGTAGTTGAGTGTTCAGTTAAGAAGAGAGTGCCCTTAAAGAATCTCAACTTTATTGCAATTTCACTACGTACACTTGTACCTTCGGAAATATTAAATATTTTGACACCAAATTTTCAACATAGACTTGTTATTACCCCACCTTATGTATGCCACATCTGTCATTTTTTAAATCCTAGTCAGTATGTTTTCACACTTGTGGCACAGAATGGCATTGTAGTTGCACAGAATTATGTTTTGGCAGGGATTAAAAAGTTTCCAGTATCAGGTACATGAGTTGGTTAATAAGATGTCTATGATGACAATTTGGTCGCTGTTCCCTATAAATGGAAGTGCAGGGCCCTTCTAAAGATACATGCTTATATGCAGTTATGTAGGGATGGGAACTCCTCTCTTGAAAGTCTTAAAGTGCTGATGCAGCCCTGTTGACTCTTACCAGAGTTTGTTTAAACTGAAAGTTACGGTGATGAACTGTCATTGCTGAAAAAAGATGGGGAATGTGAAGTGCATTCTGCCTGCCTAACCTCGGAGCTACTTTGATTTGGTGGCAGAGCTCACTCTTTACCAGGTTACCAGACAGTGTGTGCTGCCAGTTCAGGGCTCACATTTCATTGAGGCTGTATCCTCATACATTGGAGCATTACACACATTAATGAAATCATATGGACATTCCTTTACTCCCTACCCTATAGATTACAGAGGACTGTTGTCGGGTCCCCCTTCATTTATTCCTAAATGAGATGCCAAAATTGCTTGGATGAATCAACCCAGGCCTAGATATTCAAAGGATATGCACCCTGCATAGCTGAGTTTCACTGGTGCAACCCAGAAATGCACCTCTCAGCCATATATACAGAAGGAAGGATGCACAGCGCCAATTCCGGATATGCTGCAGTGCAAATATAATGTTCACGGTGCATCTGGAGGGGCATTCTATGAATGTTCTGCATAGCCCCATGTTCAGACCAGATATGTGGTGCATCTGCAGTGCATCCCCAAGATGCAACACAAAGATAAGCATAAAAGAAAGTGGCCTAACTGCAAGTCACCAACAGGGGACAGCAGACGTAACAACAACAAGATGGATTGGGCTGTGTTTCTTATGGCTGAGGTAATAAGGGGTGTGAAGAGGTGGGTGGAACAGCAACGTGGATGTGGAAGGGCCCATAGGTCATATGCCCAGAGACAGTACTGCACCCGTGTCACCTTTGAACAGCATATTGACACTGAAATAGTGGGCTGCTGCAGACTTAACAGGGTCATTCTTAGCCAGCTGTGTGAACTGTGCCATGATGAACTGCAGGCACCCACTAGAAGGGGTCATGTCATGTCAGTGGAGACCAAGGTGATGGCAGCAATGTGCTTGCTCACCATGGGCACCTTCCAGAAACCAGTGGGTGACATCACTGGTATCACACAGCCACGCCCACCTGCTCACACAGTTCCTCAACTCTCAGCTGCCACATGCTTCAGAGTTCATCACATTCCCAAGCACACAGATGAGTGTACAGAAAACATGTGGGAATTCCACAGGGTGGTATGCATGCTAGGTGTGATGGGGCTATTGATTGCATCCATGTGGCGATCCACACACCACCTAGCCCAGACTGTATCGCATACATGATCAAGAAGGGGTACTATTCCATCAACTGCCAGGTGGTGTGCAATGCCATAGGGGCATCATCAATTTCTATGCCATGCACCCTGGGAGGACACATGATGCATTCATCTGGCACCAGTCTATCGTGTGCCACAGATTTGAGGTGGGGCCATCCTCACAGGACACCTACTGGGTGAGTTGTGCAGTAAGCCATGACTATACACCACAAACACTGTGGCACAACACACAGCCACTGGTAGTGCATGGGGAGTGACAGGGACAGTGCAATGGCCAAATGCCATGCAGAACTTTTGAACCAGAAGACATGCCAGACAGGTACACAGAGATACAGAGATACTGGTGTGGAGAGCAACAGGGCAAGCATGGCAGGGGCACAACATAGCAGTCATATGCTGCACTGCAAGGAGCAACAGATGCCGACAGGCACCAACATTTTACAGGTGATCAACAAGCACAATGGATGCACAGGACAAAGGCATGTTGCCCACACAAGCAGGTATGGGGCCCAGAGGCCTAGGTAGGTGTTGTACAGGCTGGTGTCAGTCAGGCTGCAGGAAGGACACAGTTATGGGGTCCTACAATGGAGAGACAGGACCTGTGCATGTGGGGTGGAGGTAATGGCATCCAAGTGGTCAGGTAGTGGCAGTGTAGACAGTCAAGGTGTGGTGGGAGTTGGAACAGGCCATGCACACACCACAGTGCAACTAACTCAAGTGTCTGCCCCCCTAGGTGAAAGTGCATACCCCTCCTACCATGGCTGCTCACCCTCACACCCCCATAAGACAGACCAGCAGTGGGACCATGGAGAGATACAATGAGGCACACACCATAACATGCAACATTGTTGAGCGTGTGTTTGGCAAGCTAGAGATATTGTTCCATTGCTGACATGTCCAGTGGTGCCCTACAATACGGCCCTGAAAAAGCCTGTGGCATATTCCTGGCCTGTTGCATGCTACACAACATAGCCATTGACCACAGAATACCTGTCCAGGTGGAGGATGGTGACAATTCAGATGAGGAGGAACCCCAGGAGGAGGGTGGGCAGCCACACATTGAGAGGAAGGACCCAAGACTGGCAGCCCGAGCCAGGAGGCAAAAGAACACTGTTGTGGAGGAGCATTTCAGGCAATGTAGGTAAGTAACCCAGGATGAACAGCAATGAGACTCACACACACACACACACACACACACACACACACACAGATAGGCAGGCACTGAACAACAGATGGAGGCTGCACTGCAGAGCGCACTCATCCATGCACACACATCTGCAACAGTGCCACCAAGGACAGGGAGAGGCACCACTGCATTTCAGAGACTGGCATGGATCAGAGGGTATGTGCCGGCATGCAAGCATGTCAGGCACAGTTCTGCACTCATCACGCCCATGCCACACAGTACAACACCAGTGCCCCCACACATGGCCTGTGCAACACACAGACAGCACTGGCAGGGGTGACACCAGGGTGCATGTGTGCCACACCATGCAGCCCTGGCCACAGAAGGCTTGGTGCACGGTGGACAATAGCAGCAGGGTACATGAACCTGTCAACCGCACCTGACAGGACTCACTTTGTGCCAGTACTGCCACCATGGCCATGCTGGTGGCCACTCCCTGACTGAGAGGCAGCCACAGGGAGCTCACCAGGCACAGGGGATGTTAACACCTCCCAGGCAGGGGTCGACTCCTGTGAATGTGACCAGGTCCACATAGGTGTATCCCTCAAAGAAAACAGAATGAGTTGTGGGGTGTCAGGGATGGCACTGGCAGGTGGCATCAACCTAAATGGTGTGACTCGTCACAATCCCCTGGGGCTTCTCATGTTACTGCATGGTGTGCAGTTGGACCCACTGCGACCACGAGATGCCAGGAATGCAAAGCCCACCGCAATGTTCTCTGCAATCTGATACAGCAATCTAGTAGTGGCCTCCCGCAGTTGGCGTAACTTGCCAAGCATCTGGGTATGTCCCATGGCCTCTTGCTCCATCAGACACCCACACTGAACATGCAGTCCATGAAGCTCCTCCCTGAGTATCACCTGACCCGCCACATTTTCCCACAGAAGACAGGTGTGCTCCTCGAGCCTGTCAGTGAGTGGTGTTTCTGGGGCTGATCGCTGACAGGCAAGGTGTGTACAGCCTGCTGAGCCATGGCCTCCATCCAAGAATGCCCCACAGGTGGCTGCTGTTTGGTCAGGTACTGAGCCCAGGCATGCACAGCAGGCCCAGGGGTGGGCAGGACAGTGTCTTCCACTGGCCACTGCAGCACTGCAGCACCCTACTGGACTGTGCTGGCAGTCCCATGCCCCACAGAAGCACCTTGTCCCTGTCCACCACCTGCCACTACAGCAGCAGGTGGCAGGGGAGTGCACAGGGGGAGTGCGTTTATGGGCAGAGGACTGCCAGAGCTGCTTGTTGCTACCTGTCTTTGTACCAGATTAGTTGGAGGCTGTGGTCTGCCTGTGTATTCCCTCAGTGATGGTTGTATCATCATCAATATCATAATCCTCCACCGAGCAAGTACAGTGAGTTCCTCCTGCATGAGAATGCATGATAAGGGATCATCAGCAACCAACCCCAATGTATCCAACAGATAATTTGCAAGGAGAGGCCACATGTACCGGCCATTGGACTTTCCGCGGCTGGTGAAACCCACTGGAGACATGATGGAGCTGAAAGACAAGAAAATAAACATGGTTAGTAACACATAGAGATGTGCTAGTCTGCAGTCTGCTGTAGTAGATTCAAACAGTTCTGGTTAGCATTTCACTTAAATAATATAGCAGCACAAATGATTATGGCACCAAAATCATTTTTGTTTATGGCGTGAACAACAAAGAGCATTTAGACAGTGCATACAAAGTGAAGAAGCATATTATGCAGTTCAGTAGCTCTTTTTAAGTCTTACCCAACCCTTCTCTGTTCAGTTGCAGCGGAGTGGTACTGTAAAAAAACTTCTTGGATTAATAGCCTAATCCAACCTTTTGCTGCTGTTTTAAAAGGTCTGCATGCTCTTTCCTATTTTCAGTGTGGATCACAAGTCACATGTCAGACAGAGAGGAGGATTCAAGTAGCGAAAATGTTTTCATTTCATTACAGTTCAATTTCTTCCACTCACCATTTTATTTACATCCGGTCTCTGTAGCCATGATGAGGCAGTATCTTGGAGATAGCTGATGTTTCTGACACTGATATGTCTTCATCAAAGCTATTGCTACTATCCAATAGGGGCATTTTAATCACTTCTTGTTTCCATGGTTACTATAAACAACTTACTATTTTTCAAAGTCCCAACTACCATATTTCAGCACCCACCATGAGCAAATGTTTGTGGTTGTGCACAGTGCAAAAATTAAAAGATTTTTTAAAAACAGCTTTTAAATTATGCAGTTTCTCAATACGGATTAGGACAGATATTCAGTATTATCGTTATTTACCAAGTTAGCCCACTCAGGTTTGTTGCAGTTTACCTTGGTTTACCAGAACCTTAGTTGATTTTTACATGTTTTTAAGGGTTTAAATCTTTCTAAGGTGTCCCAATACTACATCTCCTTGTATTTGCATATTTATGGATTATTCCTCTTAAGTGAGAGCTTTTTATTCAATGAGACCAAAATTGCTGCTATTTCTTACAGCTGCACAGTGTTTCAAAACATAAGCACCACCATGTACTCAAGTAGCCAATGCTTGATTTCCATGGCCTTATGGGCGTACTACTAGCTATAGCTGGTTTTTGGTATATAGCTTCAAATTGTCAGATAATTTTAATTGTTATTACGAAACCAATTACAATAGAAATTGCTGCCATTTATTTTGACAGCACAGTATTCCCTACCTGTCACAACATAAGTGCCACCATGTACTCAAGTAACCTTTACTTGAGTACATGATATATAACACCAGTACTAGTTCTGGCATGGCCCCAAAATGTAATAACATTCATATTGGTATTTCACTCTGCAGAAACTAATTGTGAGAAGAGTTTATTTTTTTTATTCGGTTCTGCTCCAAAGTATTTGCTGTCTAATGCCCATTTTTCTGATTTTTATTATTTTACCATGTACTGCCAGAAAGGACCCCTATTTTGTGGTCCATGAACCAGTTCTTCATTATGCATAAAATAAATGTGGTAAATGTCCACATCTTGCCTCAATTGTACAGTAGCACCACCCTTTGTGTGGATAAAAGTCTACACACATCACCGCTAAAATTCTTTATTAGTAAATATCACATTGTTTTCATTTCTTACTGTATACAATTATAAAAAGGCATGTTTCAGGCTGTATCAGAAATAACTCTCTCTCTGTAAATTCTTTTATCCTAAATAGCTATTGTATCCATTGCCTCATGTTGATCCTTTGGGACCATTGCTTCTAATTTCTCAGTCCAGAAGTTATCCCTTTGTTGCAATAGTCTTTTTAAGTCTCTGCCTCTTTTTGGCATCTGGACTCATTCAATCCCTATGAATTTCAATGATGCTGGGGACCCATGTCCCCTCTCCTTATAGTGCCTCACCATCACATATACTGGGTTGCTCAGAATGATCACTGTCTTATGTTCTCCAATCTTTGTTTTTAATTTTCACTTTGTCTGGCCTATATAGGCCAGACCACAAGGGCATATAAGCATGTAAACAACACCCTTTGATTTTCAGTTAATGAACCCATTTCTTCATATTATTTGCCCTTCCTTGGATGATTGAATGTCTTTGTGTTATTGGTGTTTTTGCAATATATGCAATTGCCACATCTGTAATTGCCTTTTGGGGCTTCTGGCATCCATTCTGATAATAAATTCTGTGGTTCCTGAAATTGTAGAAATGAAAGGAAATATGTGACTCCTGCCGGGATTTGAACGCAGGGACCTTACCATTCTGTGGCATACTCTTAACCACTTGAGCCATAGTAGCCCCAAGTCATTAAGCTTCCTTAGTTTTCCCTTGAAACACACACATTCCTTTCATGGTGTTGTGAAACAGCAACTAGCCAGTCTCTCAAGACTCAAATTCCTTCCTTTTTCTTTCTCTCCATGCAGTCAATAAGCCACTGTGAATCAATTTTGAAAAGAAAAGTGTGACTTCTACTGGGATTTGAACCCAGGGACCTTGCCATTCAGAAACAGGAAGTAATTTTAGTCTTGAGAGACTGGCTAGTTGCTGTTTCACAACACCATGAAAGGAATGTGTGTGTTTCAAGGGAAAACTCAAGAAACTTAATGACTTGGGGATCCTGTGGCTCAAGTAGTTAAGAGCATGCCACAGAATGGCAAGGTCCCTAGGTTCAAATCCCAGTAGGAGTTACACTTTTCCTTTCATTTCTACAATTGGTTCCTCAAAGAAATTTTTCATCAGGGTACCTCTTAGATATTCCCCTACATCTTGTTATTCTAGGTCCTTGATCTGCAATTTCTTGTAAACATGGTTCAGCAAGCAATATATACCAATGTTTCCTTATTGTGTCTGTAATCCTTCCTCTATTTTTGTTATATATTGTACTGTATGTGACAATGTTCCCATCTTGCTGTTTGACTTTTTAGTAGTAGTTCACTTCTATTTCTCTTTTCTGCATTATTTACTGCTCTCATAAGTAAGCATGGGTCATAACTGCTATTTAAAAATCGTTTGCACATATTGGTCATTTAAGCAATCTGCACTCTGAGTAGTTTCTTTTATCTCTTAGTAGTTGTCCATAAGGCATGCTTTTCTGCAGATAATAAGGGTGATTACTTTCTCAGTGCAGGGGTGTGTTTCTGTCTGTACATTTCTTAAATAATGTCATCTAAAAGCTTGTCATCTTTTTTAGATGAATGTCCAAATAATTTACTTTCTTTTGATTATGCTCTTCCATAAATCATAAATGACTCTTACTAGTGTTTAGGTATGCAAAAAATCTTTAAATTCTTCCTCTGTTCCTTTTCATAGACAAAGTACATCTTCTATAAAGCATACCCGCAGTCTTAGTTTTTCCTCTCTATCTGTTATTCTGTTCATTCCAGATAAAATCTTTCTCCCACCTTCTTACATACAGAATTGCCAGTGATGGTGTGAATGTGGTACCCGTGGCCATGCCATGATGCTACTTATAGAAATGACCATTAAACAAGACATAGTTTGATTTAAGTGTAAACTTTGTCATGTCTTCTTTAAATTATGATGGTGGAAATATTAGTATGTGGGAAAATTAAAAAAACAATGAATGGACTGAAGAAATGTAATTATTCTTATGAGGGTTTTCCTTAAAACCCTTGCTAAAAGCTATTAAAGCTAAATGCTGGGCACAAATGATGTATGCAACTGAAGTACGGAAGATAAATGATGCTGAAATACGCATGACTTCAGTCTATAAAGCATTACAGGCTGAATTACATGTTACTCTGTCCTGCCCATCAGTCTATCTGTTGGCTGAACTTGGATTAATAAATGTTAATGCACTTAGCGAGGGAAAGAAACTTAAATATTGGTTATACTTAACTAGATTAGATAAAGATAAGTTACTGAAGAAATGTCTCTTGGAACAGCTTTGTTGGATTAAAAATGATTGTGGGAAAAAGTGTTAGATGCAACATAGTAAATTGGATCAATGTGGTCTCTCAGTATTAAATTCATATTTTATAAGGAATATTGGGCCAGATATTCAAAGCTTTGTCGTCCATAAACAGTGTTGTCGGGAATAGTGTGGGATTAGGCGGGTCTGCCATATTCAAAGGCCAGCTAGCGTGGGCAAACAACAGTAGCGCCGGGCTAAGCATAATGATATGTAAGGCATAGTGAAAATGAATAAATTCGCTATGAGATATTCAGCGACTACTGCCGCACTAAGGTGTTTAGCGCAACATAGCATGACCCATAGTGCAGTACAATTTACTGCCAGAAAGTTGTGGTCTTAACCCTGAGCAAACAGCATTTTACATCATTGGTGCATTGCATGGTGCTTGCATAGGATTTGCATGGCTTGCACAGCCCTAACATAGGAGTACAATGTTTAGAAAATGCCAGACATGGAGGACACGTGCTGCTCACTGATGGCACCACCATGATGCCAGCAGCTGCCACCAGTCTGAGCCAAGCACAGACAGTGAGGGGTGATCTGACCCACAGGGGACAGCATGGTAGTGTGGCCATATAGCACACACCTGCAGACCATACGTCTGTGGTGCATAACAGATGCCAGCACACACATGCAGCACTGTGGGCATGGTGGTCAGTGAGGGGAGGGAGTATGGGTGGCCAGACCTCACCACAGCCCAGGTGTGGCCACAAGGCTGGGACACATCACTCCAGTGCACATGGGCCAGTAGTGGGATTCGCCACCACCTGTGTGCCTGTCGGATCCATGCCCCCCAGCCACCTACCACACAACTGTACAGATGTCACAGCACACACTGCCGGCCACGTATATGACACTGTGTGCATCCCATGCCACAGGTGCAGCATCTGTGGATCACACAACAGCGTGATATAACTGTCCACTGTCAGTAATTACCTGCAAGCTGTGCCTGTCACTGTGTACAGTGCAGTGGTCAACACTGCCCTACATACCATAGATAGTGTCGTGTCCCTCACACTACCTGCCCTCTTGCTACTGTAGTGTCTGCTGTGCACTGTAGCATGACTTACAGTGTAATGGTTGCATGCAGCACTACCACCACCTGTGCCTATGCTGTGTTATCCCCTGGGGTACGATATGCAATGCTATGCTGTACTTTTTACATGAAGCCTGCAGCTATCATCATGCACTGCCTGACTGACCTACAGGTGGCGCTGCGGTTGGACCTAGCCAGCCCCTGTACCTCCAGACTGACCTTCAGGTGGAGCTGTGGGACCCTGCAGTAACGCTGTGCAAACTGCATGCAAATCAGGGCATGATGAGATGCTGATGTGGCTGTTTGCCCAGAAACTATCTAGGTAGGCTCATTTGCATGTCACTTTTGAATATGGCAAAGTTTAGCATGGGGCTAACGTGTTTGCACCGGGCAAACCGCTTAGCTCCGCACTAAAGCTGCGTTAATGTGTTAGCACGGCGCTAACGGTTCAGGGAATATTATACAGTTTTGATCACTGTTTTTTCATGTTTGCTGCTGCCTGCAGCTGTACTGGGTCCATGCATTTGCCAGAACACACATTGGCCACATAGTTCCTCTCTACCTACCCTCACGTCGCTGTGCACTGTGTTGTTGTTGTGGTTTGCACGTCCTGATTGCTATATTCAGTGCTGTCAAATCCCAGGGCTACAGTTGCCCTGCACTCCCAGCCCAGTTTGCATGGCCTCTTTCCCATGCTATATTCAGAGGCTGTTTGCCCTGCGCTATTTCTTTTGAATATAGCTTGCTTTGTGCTCCAGGCTAAGTTTGCATGCCAGGCAGTGTTAACTTACCACAGGGGCAAAGCTTTGAATATCTGGCCCATTAAGCTTAGCCCTAATTATAAGGCATACATTCAAAAAAAGGTTAATGAATATTGGATTAATCAGGATTTAAAGAAAATCTGACTATCCAGATTTTCTAGATGGTATACAGAAAACAATGATAGTATTAAGTATAAGGACTATTGGGATGTATTAGAGAATAGAATACTTAGAAATGCCTTTTTTAAAGCTAAACTAGAGCTATTTGAGAATAATATTTTGAAAACTAAATATCAAAATCTTCCTAAGATATATGAAATATGTGATTGAAATAATGGGAATAAGGAGGATTTTTCCCATGTTTTATGGCAGTGTCCTTGGTATAATAGAATATGGTAGTATTGGTTGGGACCATTTATCAACTGGCCTGATATATCAAGAAGTGAAATTACATCTATTATTATGAATACAAATGATGAAAATACTATTAAGAGAATTGCAAATTATGTTATGTATGCTGCTAGAATTAGAAAGAAACACCAGAGAGACAGTATTGTTTATACTGGCCCAGATATTCAAACTGTGCCCAAAATGTGCGCAATAGCAGGAGCAAGCACAAGTCAATTGTGCACATGTGCAACAGACGCAATATTGAAACGTGGAGCAAGTCAAATTGCGCAACAGCCAACGTCTGAAAATCACACAACCTGCGCCATAGCGCAACCAGGTAGGGGAAGCTGAGCACATATGTCGCGCCGTAGCACAACAAGGCCAGCCCAGCTGAGCAGTCAAGATGTGCCATAGCACAAGCAGGAGCCCCAGCAGCAGAGCAATGGAACTGCACATCCAGGGAGGTAGGCAGGGCCCACCACCCATGCCACAGACGGCACAGGAACACAGTGTAGAACTAACAACACACACCCACCCGAAGCACAGCATCACTGGTGGAGGGACGGAATATCTACTGGCCCATTGGGACAAGCCTACAAAGCACAGCTGGGCCACGTGCCACAGCACACCCACTGGCAAGCAAATACTGCCATACAAAGGGGCTGGACAACCCAGGTGTACCACAGCCCCCACTGTGCACAGCACACCTTGCTCTGGAACCCCAAGACACCACCCATGAGCAATGACTGTGACTGGCACTGCCGGAACCACCATGCCCCCCCCACCTGGCACAATGCAACCATTTGTACCACAGAACCATACAAGCCAGATCCACCAGGAGCCCACAGTGGTGTGTGGCAGCACTTGGCCAGACCGGCTGACAGCCACCACCACACCAGGGACATCCCCCACGCAGACACACACACAATCCCAGGACCACACCACACCAGATGCCATGCACACCACTGCAACTGAGCACCTATAGCCAGCTGCAAATCAGAGACAACCACAGTATTCATAACAAAATAGATATATATATTCAATAAAAATAAAACAACAACAACAGGAACAACAATAACACTATTTACAAATATATACAATGCAGGGGTGGGGGTACAGGTAGAAGGTAGGGTGGGTGTGGGGTGGGGGTGAAGAACTTGGTGAGGGAAGACAGGGTGTGAGGGAAGGGTAAAGGGTGTAGTTGTGGGGCAGCTACTGCCCCCCAGGCTGCAGATCTGCAGGCCGGCTCAGACCCCGTGTCCCCCTCTGGTGTTGCACACCCCTCTGGTTCATCTCCCTGAGGATACTGAGTGATTTCTGTGACATCTCCATCAGGCGGTGGATGGCCTGCTCTATCCTGCACAGGACCTGGACACCTAGGGCAGGGAACAGAATCAATGGCTAGGACTGTACACAACCCTGAAGCCCACCCAGTATGCATGGCACACAGCCAAGTGCCCTGCCCTGTGATGGACTGCACACACTCACAGTGACCGTGCATGGGCCAAGCCTAACCAGGCATCAACAGCCATGTGTGCCACTACACACACACCCCACCCATGCCCAGCACAGCACAACCAAGGCAGTACAATGACATGGCTACGTGGTGGGAAGGTAGTGCCACAGCCATGTGCCCAGTGCATGCATGGACCACCAGTGACGCACTCACAGACATGCAGTGCCACTGGACAGTGCTGACTGTCACACGTCACATGCATGGCAGTGTTGTCCATGGATGGTGGTCATGCCTTATCCACCCCATTGCATGCAATAGCAACCATGATGTAATGACACTTACCCTCATCCAGCCACTGCTGCTGCTGTGGTGGCTGTTGCTGCTGCTGTTGTGGGCCCATACTGCCACCTCCTCTGCTGGCCACCTCTGCAGCACCCCAGTGCGCCTCAGCCTGGGCCCTCCTCCGCTCCTCCACGCCTGTGGGAAACAAATGTTGAGAAACACATTAGTGAGATCCTAACGCAGACAGCCCCCTGCCCCAATGAGCGTACCTGCCCACACAGCCAGACCCATGTATGACACACCTGCAAACACTGACACAACCAACCATGAAACAACCCTCCCCCATGCTCTGGCCCGAATACACAGTTATACCCCTGCGGACAATACAAGTGCATAGATGGCTCACCCACCTGGCCTAGGCACAATGCCCCTCCTGGCACGGGACCCGAGGCATGCCAGCAGTGCCTGCTCCCTCATGCGCAGGTCACTGTAGCAGTGCCTGCACTGCTTCACTGTCCTATGCCACCCTGTGACCTGCTCCAGTGCAGTGGCCACCTGCTGCCACACTTGGGTGCGGGCCAAGTCTAGGGGTTCCTCCCCAAACAGTGGCCCATAGTGAGGCTCCACCATGGCCACTAGGTTGGCCACCTCCAAGCCACTCCACTGGGGAGCTCTCATGTGTGCCATGTCATCAACTTGATAGTAGGCAATATGGCGCTCCGCAGCGCGGCAACCCCACGTGGAAATGTTGCACAATACAACCCCATCTGTCCCTATCACGTTGTTCAGGTAGCACCGTCGGTCCCTATTGCGCTGTTACCAAACAGCGCGATAGAGCTGCACACATGCTAGACGTACAGTGCCAAGGGGCAAAGGTTGGGCACAAGGTCATGTCTCTGGCGCAAGGCCATGCATAGTGCCATCGGACATCTACACGTCCAGCATGAGCGGTCGCCTGCGTGCCAGTGCCACAGTGGACTATTACGCAGTTGTGCCACAGCGCCATGTGGTGACCAGTGCAGTAGCACCACTGGCACAATGGTGGCAATGTCCTGAATAGCTGACCGCGCACAGCACATAATCAGCGCAGCAGACACCTGCGTAAGGTACCTGGGCATGCGCGGTGCAGTGTACTACGCAGTCACAGAACTGTGCCATAGGCTCAGCCAGCTCAACCATATTGCAGAAAGCGCAACAGCGCGATATTCAGCCGTCATATGCAAATCAGCTGATCAGCCATTCAAAGGCGCAATGGCAGGATTTGCATCCCATTAAAGTTGCTCCACTCCTATTTTGCATGCATTGCGCTATAAATGTGCGACAGTGATCTGCAGTGGCCATATTCGGTTACTGCAGGTGATAGGTGGGTTGCATGCTGTGTGACGTTATGGACTATGGTCATGGGATAATGCTGTAAACGGCACAGTCACAGGTGTCCACTTCCACCCATACAGACCGTGACATGGCGAGCAAGGACTGGGTGAGGAGGATGATGGTGGGTGGAAGAGGCCCAACTTCACAAAGGCTGAAACAGAGGCACTCTCACGAGGCCTACCTTGATGAGAGCCACTACTCAGTGGACAGCGGCACCTCAGGCCCATGCTGCTGCATGGGAGGGGGTAGCTTGCACTGTAAACCTGCACGGAAGCCACCAACGCTTCGTGCAGGAATGTAAGAAGAAGGTGGGGACCGACAGGAGATGGGTTAAGGAGAAGGTGGCAGCACTCAGGGCGGCACGCGCTGCCACAGGTGGGGGCCAGCCAGTGGTGGCGCAGCTGACCCCGGCGGAGGACCATCTTGCTGCATCCATGCAGAGCAGTGCCATCAAGGGGATTCCAGGAGGTGGCTTCCAGACAGGTGGAAGCCCATCACTGCACGGTATGACATGGTGGGGGTTGGGGGGGAAGGTTGATCCCATGCACTAACATGTTCTCACTTTCTGTAACAGATCCTGTGCGCCTACAGGGGACAGTGGTGGTGGGCCCGTGCACTGTGGACGTGCAGCCAGAGTTGGAGGAGGGCCCATCCACCTCTGCTGGTAGCCGGCGTGCATTGCACCAGTGTGCACGCCTGGCCGCCATCTCCGATGTTGGTGAGTCAGGTGTGGGGGGTGCCCTTCCTGTGTCCCAGCAGTCTGGCATGCAAGCAGGCCAGCACGCTGTGGCTGAGGCTGTGGCCCGAACCTGCACCATTGATGATGCAATGGGCGCAATGGGCAATGACACGTGTGTGTCACATAATGGACACACAGGAGGACTGTCCTTTCCCATAGACCTAGATGGTTCCAACGTGTGTGCCAGCACGTCAGCACAGTCCCAGGCTGTGCCTGTCAGCACCGGTGGGGCAGCACCAGTGGCTGTGCAGGTCCCTGGCACTGTTGCGGACACAGCATTGAAATGACTGGTCCCTTGGGCACAGCAGGCAGAGGGGCAGCAGCGGCAGTCACCCACTGGGTCTGGGGGTACAGGGTTCAGTGGTGGCATATGCACACCGCCTGTTGACTTGCCCATACCTGGTCCTGGTGAACAGCACCCACCCTCAAGGAGTGTTGAGCATCAGGCCCTTCCATACCCTGGGGGACAGGTTGCCGATGTGGCAGATGACCCGTTTGACGAGCACACTCACCTGCTGCAGGCATCAGTACAGCAGCAGATGCAGGTTGCAATGTCTGTGGAGGCACTGTGTGTGGCTGTGGAGTGGCACAGCAGGGACAATGCAATGATCCTGG
Organism: Neoceratodus forsteri; assembly: GCA_016271365.2. Lineage (NCBI taxonomy): Eukaryota > Metazoa > Chordata > Ceratodontiformes > Ceratodontidae > Neoceratodus > Neoceratodus forsteri. The sequence continues at coordinate 1,256,711,745 of CM057454.1, forward strand.
CAGAGATGGTCCAAATGTGGATGGATGTGACCGCAGCCATTGACAGGCTGACCCAGGCATTGGTCGCTGTCGTGGCCGCATTGGGCACACAGTCAGGTGCCCCTGTACCACGCACCCCATGCAGTATGCTCTCCACTCCACATTCCCGGCATCGTGCGACACCCAGCCTGTCAATGCCGGGTTCTGCTGTGGGTATCCCGAGCACCCCTGGTGCAGGTATGTTTGGCACGCTGCAGACCCCTGTGCGGACAAGGTCGTGCTCACGCAGTGGGACCCCTGGTGGTCCATCGGTGCCACCCCATGTGGCCCATGCTCAGCCTGCCAGTGTGGCTGGGTCTCGGTGGGGCCGCCCATGCATCCGTGGTGGCCGTGGCTCAGTGCCGCCTGACGGACCTGTCTCCCAGTGTGGGCCCTGTCTGGTGCTGCCCTGTGTGCAATGTGTGTCTTGGTGGGCAGTGCACCGGTGGGTGCCCTGCCCAACACGCTGACACAGGAACCACTTGCACACCCACCCGACTGCTGTCCACAGGTGCATGTGCATGATGATGCCTGCATTGTACTGTACACCAAGGTGCAAGGGTGCCCAGCATCTGACACATGTACATGGACAGTACAGGTGGTGGGGATGGTCTGTGGATCTGTGTGTTTGACATGTCTGTTCCTGCTCTGCTGTGCAACTTCCCTGTGCACTGTGTGCCTGGTGTGTGTGTGTGTGTGTCCATGTTGCATATAACTATTCACCCCTCCCTGGTGGTGTGTTTGTGCGCCTGTACCCTTCCACTCCCCTTGCCGTCATGCACCCCTGGTGTGTTACCCTGTGTGTATGTAGGTTGCGCCTAGACAGTGTTGGTTACACATGGCCCAATGACTTACCTGTGTTGTGTGAAGTGCTCCTCTGTGATGGTGTCCCGGTGCAGCTGGGCCTGCCGGATCAGTCGGGGGTCATGCTGTCCAAGGGGGGGGCTTCTCATCCCCATTATCACCGGCGTCACCGGCGTCCCCATCGCTGTCCCCCTCCTTGACCTGTACAGCTATCCCACAGTCTTTGGCCATGTTGTGCAGGATACAATAGGCCAGGAATAACCCACAAGCCTTTGAGGGGCTGTACTGTAGGGCACCACCAGAGGTGTCTAGGCATCAGAAGCATGCCTTCAGCATCCCAATCACCTGCTCAATGATGTTGCGTATGGCGGCATGTGCCTCATTGAAGCGTTGCTGCGATGGGGTCGTGGGGCGCCGGTAGGGTGTGAGCAGCCAGGGATGGAGTGGGTATCCACTGTCACCTGTGTGGAGATAGTGGAGGTTAGTGTCATGTTCAGGTCCATATTGTCCCTAGCCCTGTGTGCCACCCCATGGCACCTGTGGCTTGCCCACCCATCCCACAACTTTGCCACTCCTACATGCTTACTCACCCACTAGGTGTCCTGTGGGGATGACCCCACTCTTGAATCGATGGCACAGTGCAGACTGGTACCATATGAATGAATCATGTTCTCCACCAGGGTGCGTGGCACAGACATTGATGATGCGCCCACTGGCATCACACACCACCTGGCAGTTGACACTGGTGAATCCCTTCCAGTTTCGGTATGCGGCCCCATCGGGGCCAGGTGGTGTGCGAATAGCCACATGGGTGCAGTCTATCACCCCCTAGCACACCAGGCATATGTGCTACCCTGTGGAACTCCTGTATGTTTGCTGTACGCTCTGCCACAGTGCTGGGGAAATGGATGTACTCTGCAGCATGTGGCAGCAGTGCGCTGAGGAATTGGGTCAGGATGCGTGATGTGGCCAACTGTGTTATGCCTGTGGTGTCCCCTGTTGGCCTGTGCAAGGTACCCGTGGCGAGCAAGCACATGCAGGCTGTTATCTTTGTCTCCACTGACAGAGCGTGACTCCGTCGTGAGGATGCCTGCATCACATCACTGCACAGCTCACAGAGCTGCCTCAGTATTGCCCTCTTCAGGTGGTACTGGCCCACAATCTTGACATCTGAATACAGCTCAAAGCTGATGCGAGCACGGTACTGCCTGTTGGGGGCGTACCGCTGATGGGCCCTTCCACGGCCACGTCCCTCTGCAGCATGCCTTCTCACCCCCCTCACTACAGCTTCCATGTGGAAGGTGGCACTGTCCATCTCCCTGGCTGGTGCCCCCAGCTGTTGTTGTTCTGTTCCCCCCGCTGTCCTGACTGCTACCTCCACTGCACCAGGTACACCTACTGGCCTCCGAACTCTGTGGCCCCACACGCCTTCAGCTGCCACTATTCTGTCCTGCCTACTCCCTGGCCTGCACTGGTTGCTGCTGTGGCCTGCTCTCTGTTGCTGCCTCATGAGCATTCCCTGTTGGGTTCTTGCACCTCATCCTTGAGCCTTTTTTATTTTGGCTCATTTCTGCCATGGCGCAACTTCCGGCTAATCCACTGTTGCGCATTGAGCAAGCCTTTGAATATTGCATTGCGCTCTTTATGCATGGATCCACCCCCTTCGGTTGCGCATGCCTTCATTTGCATTGCGCTGTTGCTCAGCATGTTTTCAGTGGCGCAACTGCCTCCTGTTGAATATCGCAGAATGGCGCATTTTCGGACTTGCGCTGGCGCAACCCTATTGCGCATGGTGCAACCCTTTTGAATATCCGGGCCACTGTGTTTTTTGGATATGAACTGATATGACTTAGTGCTTAGATTTATTAGTACTAGAGTTTATAATTAAATATGTGATAATTAGGATATGTCTTGTTAATGTAAGACAATTATGTCTATATTTGAACACTGTTGTTGACCTGCTGTGATAATCCTTTTCCTAAGTATGAATTGTATTCTAGTGAATGATAAAGGAGAAGAAACATTTTAGGTCACTAGTATATTAGCATATTGCTCCCTTAATGCTGTCTGTGTTACTGAATTTATATTGAGTATCTATATGTATTAGTAGTATAAGTTCATATATCTCATCACAATGTTAAATTTCAGCCAATCGGCACGTGCCGCATCATTTGACAGGTGGGCATGGCCTAAAATGGACCAATTAGAATTGTTCCTTGTTTGACCGTAAGTCCCTCCCTAAATGTGTTAGCCCTGCCCACTTCCACTGGAAGTGACATTCGCTCGAACCCTTGTCCTGCTCCTTGCGCAGGAATTGACATGTGCTGAAACCCTGGAAGTGACATAACACCACCATTTTGTAAGCATCCTATGCCCCTCCTTCTCATGCACTCCTCAAACCAGTGCCATGCCATCCTGGCTGGAACCCGAGTCCCACCATCCTAGCTCAAACTCCTGGCCCCCTCCTTTCTCCTGTACACCCACCATTCTGGCTCAAACCTCTGTCCCTCTTCACCACCGAGCCCCAACCCCAAAAAATAAGTTGGGTTTATGTAGTGTTATGTGCCTCCTGTCAGCCTGGGTGTATAATTGCAGGGGCATGTGTGTGTTTTTTTGATTAGGATATTTTTGGAATGCTGTATTTAGGAGGCAGCCTGATCATGCAGAGGTTTCACAGATGTGTTTGGAGACCCCCACAGAGGGAAATCCATCTACCTGTGTAAGTACCCCTTTTCTGTTTTATAACAAGGTATAAAATAATTAACAAGCATCTTTAGGACTGTGTAAAACTTGCACCAAAAGGATACCTCTGTGTTTATATATATGCATGTACCATTCATAAGCTAAAATGGGGACCTCCGTGTAAATAAGCTGGTTCAACAGTTTCTCTGGAAAGCATTGCAAATGCTGGCTATGTGTGTGTTTGTGTGTGTGTCTGTGTGTCAAGATGTCTGTATTTAAACGGATCTGTAAAAATGTAGATATAAGCTTTTGTTTTAAAAAATAAAACTGTGTGTTTTAAATTGAGAGTGAGAAAGGCTAAGAATCTGGTGTGTGTGTGTGTGTGTGTGTGTGTCCGTGTGTGTGAAGATGTCTGTATTTACAGGGATCTGTAAAATAACATACTAACATACTATTTGCCAGCAGATTAGGCCTTACAGTCTATCGAGTCTGCTCGAACCTCAGATCCCTAGTTGGGTGCCAAGGCCCACCCCCCTTGTGTTCCAGAAACCTCTATCATCAATTCCCACCCCCCTGGGCCAGGCCATCATCTGATATATCCACTTTCTGTGTCTGTCCCATCCTCTCTTGAAGCCCTCCACTGTGGATCTCTGAACCAGCTCACCAGGCACTGCATTCCAAGGGTCCACCACCCTCTCAGTGAAAAACCTCCTCCTCTTCCCCCCCACCCTTCCACCTTCCAACTTCAAACCATGCCCTCTGGTGATACCTCCCTGCTTTAGTCTAAAGATTCCCTCCATGTTTACCCTATTTATTCCCTTGAGGTACTTGACGACCTCAATTATGTCCCCCCTGTCTCTCCTCTCCTCCAATGAAAACAGGCAGAGGTCCTCAAGTCTATCCTCATACATCAAATCCCCTAGCCCTCATATCATCTTAGTTGCCCTCCTCTGTACTCTCTCCAGGAGCTGTATGTCCCTCTTCAATAGTGGTCTCCAGTACTGTACACAGTACTCAAGGTATGGTCTAACCAGTCCATTCTACAGTGGCAGAATCACTTCCTTGCTCCTAAAGGTGATCCCTTACGATGCATCCCAACATCCTGTTTGCCTTGCTAGATGCTCTCCTGCACTGCTCAGAGTTATTCATACATGCATCCACCATGACCCCTATGTCTTTTTCCCCTGTTGAGGCCTCCAGTGCCTCCCCTCCCAGGGTGTATCTGTGTTTAGGGTTTCCCCACCCAAGATGCAACACCTTGCACTTGGTGATATTGAAATTTAATTTACATGTGTGAGCCCAGCTTTCCAGGGTGTCCAGGTCCCCTTGCAGGGCCAACCTCCCCTCTTCTCCCTCAACTACTGCTCCCATCTTGGAGTCATCAGCGAAGAGACTCATTTCACACCCTATACCCTCCCTGATGTCTGATATGTATGCATTAAACAGGATCGGACCCAGGACCGAGCCCTGTGGTACCCCACTACCAACCTCTCTAGGGTTCGAGAGCTCCCCACAGACCACTACTCTCTGAGTGCATCCAGCTTGCCAGTTTTCAATCTATCTGACCATCAAAGGTCCTACTCCTAACCCCATCAGTTTCTCCACCAGACCATTGTGGGGGCAGAGTCAAACGCCTTGCTGAAGTCCAAGAATAATACATCCATAGGCTTTCCCCTGTCCAGTTCTGATGTTACCCATTCATAGAACTCCACAAGATTGGTTTGACATGATCTACCTGGCACAAACCCATGTTGCCAACTATCCAGACCTCCCACCTCCTCCAAGTACACTCCCAATCATTCCTTTAGTATACCATCCATTAATTTTCCCACCACCGAGGTCAAACTGATGGGTCTATAGTTACCTGGTACTTCCCTTGACACCCCCTTTATGGATTGGCACCACATGTGCCTCTCACCAATCCCTAGGTACCCTCCCTGTCTCAAGTGACCTGTTGAAGAGCTCCGCCAGGGGTGCAGCCAGTATGTCCATCAATTCCCATAGTACTCTTGGATGAATGCCATCCGGCCCAGGAGATTTGTCTTTCTTTAGGGCTTGAGGGCTAACCACACCTTTTTGGCAGAGATAGCATCATCCGTCCCCTCCACCTTACTGGCCTTTTTATCCTTATACAGATGTGACACCCCTAGGGTACCTCTCCCTCTCTCTTGCTCCATTTCTGTTGCTCCCCTGATCCCACTCACTGCCGCTTCTATCCCCATCATGCCTTGCTTTGTAGATATCCCATCCCCCTCCCTAGTGAACACAGAGGCAAAGTACTCGTTAAATACCTCTGCCTGGTCCCTCGCCTGTTCCACGCACCCTCCTTCTGATCTCAATCTGCTGAGATGGCCCTTAGTTTTTCTCCACTCCCCAATGTACTGGAAGAACCCCTTTTCCCCTCCATGTATCCCCTGTACCAGTCATTGCTCTTTACTGGACTTTGCTCCCCTCACCATCCGGGTGACTTTTCTAGATGCAAGATGGTACATTTCCTTATCCCTATCCCCTCTTGTTGTTTTAAAAAATAAAACTGCGTGTTTTAAATTTAGAGGGAGAAAAACTAAGAATCTTGTGTGTGTGTGTGTGTGTGTGTGTGTGTGTGTGTGTGTACAGTGACCTCCATGTAAATAAGCTTGTTCAACAGTTTCTCTGGATAGCAAGGTAAATGCTAGCAATGGTGTGTGTGTGTCAAGATTTTTGTATTTACAGGGATCTGTAAAAATGTAGATATAAGCTTTTGTTTTAAAAAATAAAACTGTGTGTTTTAAATTGAGAGGGAGAAAGGCTAAGAATCTGGTGTGTGTATGTGTGTGGGGGGTGGATCTGCATGTAAATAAGATGGTTCAACAGTTTCTCTGGATGGCAAGGCAAATGCTAGCAATCAGAAACTAATCATTTATACCCCATTATGAATTACAGAATAAAATACATTTAAATCAGAAAAAAAGGAAGACTTTTGTGTGTGTTTTAAGACGGAGACAATCATTAGCTCCCTTTCTAGGTGCCCTGCTGTCTAAAAGAAAAAACAGTTGATTCTCATGATCTACTTTTTTAGAAAAAACAAAATAAGTTTTATCTTTTGATTAGCAGAATGTAAGCTGTTACACTAAATTACTGATTTAAAAATACAGTTGTTTAGAAAAAGAGAATTTCCATTTTGACTTTTAAAAGCATTATAACTAAGCTGGTACACAACTGACCTTATTATAAAACTATGTCTCTTTGTGTTTTAAGACTGAAAAGAACATCTATTTTTTCATTTACACAGAGAATCATTAGTCTTTCTAGACCCCTGCTGTGTAAAAAGAGAAAAAAAAAATAAGTTTTATCTTCTGATTAGTGGAATGTAAGCTGTTACACTGAATTACTAATTTAAAGGATGCAGCTGCTTTAGAAAAAAAGACAAGATTTCCATTCTGACTTTTAAAACCTAACTAAGCTATACGATTATTTGGACTTGGCAGTCTGCATACCTTTTAATTAGACTGTGACCAAAGTTTTAGCAGAATGGCATTAGAGAGAGATGCATTCCAGCTGTTGCAGGAAGTGAAAACAAAGCCTGTAAGGAGCTTTGTAGGCCTTATATTTATTTTCCCATGGAGAAGGGTGGGGAGAGGGGGTGGATTGACAGTGCCAGATGTTCAGACTTTTTCAGTACAAGCCACGTACTTGGGGTGGGGTTTTACACATTTTATTTAAGGATAAGCTGTGCATACTGTGCTTAGGACAAAAGGCTAGAACGAGACCGCCAAAAATATATCTTGAGCTAAGGAATTTCAAAAAAGCATTAAATAATCAACAATAATGGAACCATGGGGAGGACTTGGTATATCTCAACCTGCAGATCTTTTCCAAATGATTAAAGAGCTGAATAGTGTACAGTCTATCACTACAGAAGGTGTGTATTTTTATTTTTAACTAGGAATAGTAGATGTTGCAGGTTTGGATTTGAAATTTTGTCCTACAGTATAATGCTAAAATTACAAAAGTAGTGACAGAGGTGTATTTTCCATTTTTATTAACAGCGCAAAGAAATCCTGCAGGAGAGAGAGGAAAAAAGAGACCATCACTTGAATGTGAAGTTCCCCTGAAACACTCACAAGTTTCTGCTGCTGGTGTGAGTCATGAGCAAAATAAATCTTGTATGAATTTGAATGATGATGTACAGCCATCCACAAGCAGCAATCCAAGGATTTTTGACAAAAAGTCATTGCACCCAAGGTTTCGAGAGAAGGACGTTGACGCTGTGAATGTAGGAAAAGCTTGTATTCTTGCTACAGTTGATGGTTTGTTTGAGGGCATGTTAATTGAGAGCAGATTATCTAGTGAGGATAATGATCATGAGATTTTTAAATCTGAGTTTTGTAAAGGTACTTTGCTAATATTTTCTTTATTATGTGCATCCAAATACTCGTGCTCAGAGCTGAAACAGACAGCGGATGTGGCCCAAATGTTTAAAAAGTTCAGGACATTGGAGGAAAAGCTGTCCAAAAACAAAATTATAAAGAGAAAGAACAGATGCTCTCACAAGCTGAGTGAAAAGGGGGGCAGCACTAACAAAATAAAAAAAATAACAAATGGGGTCAAAAAAGAACAATCTGGGTAAAAAATAAAACAATCTGAGAAAATTTGAAAAGAAAAGTAAAGTGTGCCAGGAAAATATTACATTGTAGAGTATTACTGCATGTTGCTAATGTTCATCAAGCTGGTAAATTAGAAAAACAGCTTGATGAAGAGCTGGCTAACAGGGAGCCCCCTACAGTTTTTTTTAGAAAGCGTGCAGCATTATGAACATGTTTTTTAAAAAATTAAAACTAATGAATTTCATGAGCAATATCACTTTATAAATCTAGATAAAATAAAATCTTTTAGAGGCCATTGCTGCAATTCATCAGGCTATTCAAGAATTGCTGGACAGGGTGATGTGACAAACACACCGTGGAGACTTTATACAGTTACAACTGAATGCTGCCTCTTTAAATCACCCATTGTTCTCAAGGAAAATACACCCTAATGAGTTAAATGCCACCACCTCCTTAGATCAGATAGCTGACATGTTACAGAGCAATGCAGAAGTAATTGCTGATGACATTATACATCTCGTGGTAACCACTATCAATAATCACCAGGGGTCGGGGGTGTGGGGTAGACGTCCACTGAGCTCTATCTTGTATAGCAGGATTTTATAAAAAAAGAGATGATACTTGATTGATTTAAATAACAGAGATAATAGTTTGTGTTTTGGTGGCTCCATTCTCGCACTCCTAAACCCACACGAGTGACATCCAGTTGCTGAATAAGGCTAAAATATTGCACGCTGAACTAGGTTTGTCAGACCAAACCCCTGTCACTTTTAGTGATGTGTTCCAGTCTGAATGTTTTTAAGGAGTCAAAATTAAGATTTGATATCATAATGAAGGAAACTGGCAAACATTTTTGACAGGGCCAGAAAGACTTCCTAAAACACTGTATTACTGCATGACAATCACTATTATGGTATAAGAGACATAAAAAAATGATTGGCCCTAGATACCTGTGTGAATACTGTCATGGGGCTTTTAGCCACAAGGACCAACACATCTGTGCACAGCAGTGGAAAGTTTGCTTTGACCCCAACTGTCTTGAATAGCAAACTGACACTGCATCCTGCCCCTACTGTAAAAAGATTTGTAGGTCTTTAGCATGCCTAGAAAGGCATTTAGCTAGAGCTGATGGGAGTACAGGGTCTTGTAAATCCTCAAAACTGTGTGAAGAATGTTTTGTCTTTTACAAGGGTTCTCATACATGTAAGTTGATTCAGTGTGACAGATGTGGGTCTTTCATGACTGCAAACAAGCATCTGTGTTACATGTCACCACTCACAGATGTAAAAATCGCTGAGAAATATAAAGTGTTTGATTTTGAGGCTGGACAGGAAACTGGGACACACATACCAAATTTTGTGTATGCTAAGCAATTAGATGGGAAGAGGTCCTTGGAATTTAAAGGGGAAGATTGTATAAAAGATTTTGTAGGACATTTTATTGATGCACCATTTAGACACTACACATTTATAGCACACAATGCCAAAGGCTATGACAGCTATTTTATCATTAGCCTGCTAGTCAAGGAAATAATTGATAGTAAATTGCTCACACAAGGAGGAAAATTAGTCTGTGTCACAGTACCATCCCTGCACATCAGATTTATTGACAGTCATTGTTTTCTGCCTTTAAAACTAACAAAAATCCCTGCAGCCCTTGGATTTCAGAATGAGATTGTTAAAGGTTACTTTCTCCATTTTTTTAACACCAAGGCCAATGAAAATTGTGTAGGTCCCCTGCCCGATGCTCAGTTTTATGGTTCTAAATATATGCTGCCTGAAGAAAAGCAAGAGTTTTTGGAATGGTACCTAGCTAACCATCATAGAGAATTTGATCTGAAAAGAGAGCTTCACTACTATTGTCAGTTAGATGTTGAAATTCTTCAAAAATTCTGTGACAGATTTAGGAAAGAAGTGATGAACACGACAGCCAAAAGTGTTTTAAAACAGTCAGATGGTGATACAGTAGAGTATGAAATAGTATCTTTAGACCCATTCCAGTACGTCACGATAGCCTCAGTCTGTATGGCCATGTACAGATTTTTATTTTTGAAAGAATGCACTATCGCTGTTCTCCCCCAGATGACTACCACAGACAATTAAAGAGATGCTCCACACCTGCTATTCAGTGGCTTATGTATAGTACATATCTGAGAAAAAAAAAACATTTCTATTCAGCATGAGCTAAGTGGTGGTGAATTTATGGTAGGGCCATACTTTTTGGATGGTTTCGCTGTCATAAATGGAATACCCACAGGATTTGAATTTAATGTTTTTTTTTTCATGGCTGCAACATCTGTTACTGTGAGAAAGATAGAAACCACCTGACAGGGACTAGTTTTGGACAGTTATTCAGTAGGACCATGCACAAATTTCATTTTCTAAAAAGTAAGGGTTTTGCCATTAGAATATTGTGGGAACATGAATGGAAAGCAATGCTGGCTACAGATCAGGGTTTGAATATTTTTTTGAGGGACAGGCAGCTAGCACAGCCACTTGAACCTAGGCAGTCACTGTTTGAGGGAGAGCAAATGCCATTTGTCTGTACTATAAGATGTAGCCTGATGAGAAAATTCACTATTATGATTTTACCAGCCTGTACCCTTTTGTTAACAAAACAAAACAGTATCCAGTCAGTCATCCTGACATCATTTATGAAAATTGTGATGACCTCACTCAGTATTTTGGTTTAGCAAAAGTAAAAGTCTTACCCCAGAGGTCTTTTTTTTCCAGTGCTGCCATCCAGAATTGGAAAAAAACTTGTCTTTACATTATGTTTTGCATGCGCTGAAGGCAGACTTCATACAACATTGTGCACACACAATGATGAACAGAGGTCACTCACAGGTACCTACTGTACTGTAGAGCTAAACCTGGCACTGTAAAAGGGCTACAAAATCATTAACATTTATGAAATCTTGCATTTTAAAGAGTCATGCACAGAGCTTTTTGCAGACTACAACAAGCTGCATCTAAAAGGCAAGCAAGAGGTGTCTGGTTTCCCTTCATGGGTAAAAAATGAAGCAGATAAAGTCAGATACATACAACAGTATTCTGAAAGGGAAAATATACTTTTGAACATTACGGCCATAGCAGTTAACCCTGCAAGGAGGCAGATATCTAAACTGTTTTTAAATTCTCTTTGGGGCAAATTTGGGCAGAGAGCTAATTTGCCAACCACAAGCATAGCAAGAGACCCTGACAAGCTGTTTCAGTGCATGTTTGCCCGTTACTATGATATTGCCTCATGCTGTTTCAATGATGATGAAACAGCTTGTTTAAGCTGGAAATACATCAGAGACCATTATCCAAATTCTAATAATATCAACATATTTATAGCTAGTTTTACAACAGCATATGCCAGAGTGGAACTCTGCATCCTGCTAGATGAGTTACAGGACAGGTGGCTTTACCACAACACCGACTCTGTCATTGTTGTGTCCAGACCAGGTGTCTGGTCCCCACCTCTGGGCGATTATTTAGGAGAGCTAACCAGTGAAGTTCCTGCAGATGAACACATTGCAGAGTTCATTTCCAGAGGTCCAAAAACTTATGGCTACTGGCTGTCCAGAGGAGAGGTTGTTCTTGAAGTGAAAGGCTTTACCCTTAATGTAGCCAGCAGTAAACACATTCATTTTGAAAGTCTGAAGGACCTGGTCTTTGATTATACAGGGTCACAGAACTCTAAAGAAATTACCATGAGTCAACCCAGCATTGATAGGAATTAAAAGCAGTGGTCTCTTGAAACAAAAATGCTGTCCAAGACCCAGAGAGTAGTTTATGACAAGCGCATTTAACAAGCCAATTTTAAAACACTTCCTTATGGATACTGATTGTAAAAAGTGGATATCAGGTTGCAGCATCACTTTACTTGTCTGTTGGCTGGCCCCTCTAATAGTGGGAAGGGCATCTTTGTAAAACAGTTGTTGGAAAATGCTGATGCCACTTTATCACACAAGCCAGAAAATATTGTCTGGTTCTACAGCTGTTGGCAACCTTTGTATAATGAATTGTTGTTAAAGTTCCTGCAGATTAAATTTGTAGAGGGGCTACCAATGTCATGAGCTGACAATGATCTCTTACCCCCTGGGAAGGTAAATTTTGTTGTTATAGATGATTTAATGGACTCTGCCTGTCAAAATAGTGAAGTCGAGTATGGGTTTACCAAGTACTGCCATCATAACAGTTGACAATATTTTTAATTGTCCAGAATGTGTTCTGTCAAGGTAAAAAAGGCAGGACCATCACACTAAATGCCAAATACATGATTTTGTTTAAAAATCCCAGAGTCAAGTTGCAGATCATAACTCTGGCTAGGCTGATGTATCCTGGTCAGACAACATTTTTCTTAGAAGCTTTTGAAGGTGCCACAAGAAAGCCTCATAGCTATTTACTGGTTGATTTAAGATCCAGTACAGCAGATGCATATAGACTGCCTAGTGGGTTGTTTCCCCTGACTGGCCTGTGGCATATGTCATGAAAAAAATAATCCCTCTTCTATAAATATATGATACTGTATTGTCATTATGTCTAAAAGACTGCAAAGAAATCTGTTTGTTCTAAAGTTACTAGTAAAAGGACCTCCCAGCTTAAGAAAAGCTATTTTATGTTCAGCCTCTGATTATCTGATATCAGCTATAGCTGAGATAGCCTTAAACACTCTCAAAGGAAATATTCCACTGTCAGCAAAACAGTTAGGTTTGCTGAAAAAAAATGGAGAGTTATTAGAACTTTAAGTGATAAACAAATAACCTTAAAAAGGAAAAAGAAAATAGTTAACCAGACAGGTGGCTTTATAGGGACACTGTTAGGAATTGCCATTCCTTTGATCACCAGACTGCTGGCTAACAGATAATGTATTTTATTCAGAAAATGTATTTGGTGCCTCAGCAACAGATGGATCACACTAAAACTAATTACCCTGATCAGGATATGAGAAAAGTTGCAACTAACAGTTTGGACACTGACATGAGAGTTATACTGTCCTGGACTGATTTATCAGACTATGACAAAGCCAAAATGTACTCTGCTGTGTTACAGCACTATCTGACTTTGGTAAGACAAGGAGGGCAAGCTAAAACCAGATGGACATTACTCATGCCTGAAAATGAATCAGTTTCTGACCCCCCCCACGGCTGCTGCTGAGATAGCTTCAGCACCAAGTGCTATGGAAAAATATATTTTAAGTAGTGTTTCTCATCGGTCTAAAACCAACGCTGAACATTTGTTAAAGCATATAGCAAAGAACAAGGATATCATTTTTTGGAGTGATAAGGGGGAATTAATGTATAAAGGTACTGTTGTTTCTGGGTCTCACATGGTCGATTTGGTAAGAGCGGCTACAGCCACTCACACAATCCCTGACCACAGAAAGCCAAACGGCTGGGATGTTTTTGTCAAAGCAATGGCTGAGTCTAACATACCCACCTCAGTGTTTGCTCATTCAGCAAACAGGAGCTATGTGGAAAGTCTAAAAACAACTGTTGCAAAACAGCCACAGCCATCTCCAGTTAACCAATGGTCAGTGACACCCAAAAGATGAAAGTCTTTTAAAAAAACCTACGTGGCTCACTATGTAAAACTTAAATGCCATCTCTATGTATGAATGTTACATACCTCAGTGACTGCTGTGTACAGCCTATGTTAACCATTTACCTCATACTTGAATATGTAATCCTAACTCAGTGACTGCAGTGCATGGCCTATGTTAACCATTTACCTCATATTGAATATGTAATCTTGTTTTTGTAAAGTGTTTATACTGATGTACATTAACCTAGCTCATAGCTAAATATGTCAACATGTTTTTAGAAAAGAGGTGCTTATCATAATTCTACCTCAGTGCTGTCATATATATTGTGCATTTTTAACAGGAGATGCTTCTGTTTATTACATCTTATCTATGATGTTACCACTGATATATGTCATATTTTTTACAATAAATACCTTTATATTTTGTATATTTTTGTCATCATTGAAGACATTGCATATATGAACATTTTAAAAACAGGTACCCCCCAAACCCCAAAGTTTAAACACAGGTCCCCAGAAAAACAGACAGAGACACACAATTATGAATGTTTATATATGATTTTATAAGTGACTGGTTTTCAATAAAATTACAAGCAGTTGCATAGCTTAAATTCATTACAAGACAAACAAGTCTGAACATGTTGCCACCTCACTGATACGTGCCCTGATATGTTTAGATATCTAAAAAGGCGACGTACAAAACTAATTACCATGGCATCATTTTTCAGCAAATCATTAGAGCACATTTTTAAAATTTGATCAGAAGAAAGTCCATTGCATCTGTGGTGTAAGAAGAAGATGCAGTGAAATCCATAGGTGGTAGAAAAGGCATCTTGCAACTGTGTGTTTTGGTACAAAATGTTCTTTGTATTTCTGTTTAAAAAGTCCCCAATCATTTGTGCATGATTGTCAGGATGAAAACCATAGCTGCCAAAGAACTCCCCAGTCCCTTTTTCTGAAATGTATACAGCTAACCAGTGCTGTTCAGGGAGGTCATGGGGGTCAGTATTGATGACTAGTGCTGTGGGAAGGTTTCTCAGTCTCTCCTTTGGTAGCAGATCACAGGGAAACACACCCAGAAAGCAGTCATGGATGTGGGAGTCATTGGTTACAATTTGTTTCCAGCTGCTTTGTTTTCATTTATTAAGGTTTATCACATATAATCAAAAATGACATTTCTTCTCTGGTTTATTTCAATGACATTATCAAACACAGCATAGACAATGAGATTAACTGTTTGTGGAAGGGCTTCTGCAAATCTGATCTCTGCTCTGAGGTTCCCAGTTTCAATTAAAGAGTAATGATCAGCACATTCTTGGTCCGGAGTGAGATCAAAGGCAAACAGTGTGTACCCTTGGGTAAATTCCTGATGGTTAACAACTAGTGGTCAATCTTTCATAGATTTCCCTCCACTTGTACAAGATTAAAATATTCTCTCACAGCATTCACATTTCTAAATTCGGGCTGCAGAGGTTTAGCAGGCATTTTTCACCATCCAGATACAGAGCCACAAAATAAATGTTATAATGTTTAAAGTTAAAGGGGTTTTTAGTGTAGGAACCACTAAAAGCATCATTGTCAACAAATCCCATGACCATCATTTTTGGTAACTGTCTCAAAAACAAATTATCTTGGTAGCAGACCCTGCTGCCTGCAGGGAGGCTGAACACTTTCATTCCCACTCTGTCTATTGGGTATTTAGCATTGGAGGTCAGCAGGGCTTCTGAGTGATCCAGACAAACACTGGGGGTCACTTTAACCCTTTTGACAAACAGAGAGACAGCCTTGACTTTTAGCTTATAAGGCTCATCATCTCCACTCATCAGGCCAAAACTGTCCATTACATGCCAGTTTAATTTTAATATCCTCACCATTCAGCATCAGTTTCTCTTGAAAAAACAAGTCTGTGTGCAAGTGTTCCAGCAGCTCTACCCCTCTACTGAGATGTGTGAAGGAGCTTCTTTTATTAAAACCTACATTGTCATTGTCTCTGTGATTTCATGGTTCCCAAGGGTGTCTTTGTAAAATAACCCTGCAGTAAATTGGGTAGAAAGGGCATCTTCACTGAAGTTCAGCATAAATTCTATGACTGCCTGTAGGGGTAACAGTTATTGCTCTGACTGATTAGCTGATCACCAACAGTCACATCCAGCTGACTGAAAATGGTGGTCACTGGGTAGTTTATAAGGCCCACTTTGGCCACTGCAGGTACATCACTGCCATCTGCTTCAGTGATTTTGCAAATCAGGTAAAGAAGAGTATTGTTTAGATCCAAATAGTCTTCACCATTCCCTGCTATATAAAATTCAATTGGTGAGTTTTCTGAAAGGGCAGCCAGGGGGCATCTCTACATGAATGCTTTTTTCAATGCTTGTATGTGTGAGAGCTATGGCAAACAAGTCAAGTTCTAATTTTGTACATTCTTCAGAACCACAGTGCATGAAAGTGATGTTTATTTTTTTAGAACAGGTCTCTGCTTTTTTTATGCCCTCTTGAAGGTCCTTCGGCCTTTGAACATTTTATTTTATGTGAAATTTTGCATTTTGAAGCACCTCTGTTAAAGTAGCCGAGAGGTCCGATGAGAAGTGAAGGGTGTACACTGCACTTTCTCTTTCTACCTCTCTTGAATACAATCAGCCCTGAATCACCCTGAGTGGGCTTATCACCCCCTGACATCATCAGAGCGACAGCACTAGTCACATGCCCCACAACATCCTTTGCAACATTTTTAGCAGCTGTCTGTAGATGTGATTTTGCAATTTCAAACCCCTTCTTAAAAATGGAACTGCTTTTCTGAACAGATTACAAAATCTCCCTCCTATACCAGAACCATACATAGTAGGAAGTCAATGAAAGCCAGGCAGACCGTATCCTGCCTTTGCCTTCTAATAGCTTCTCTACAAGGCAGGGTCCCCATAATGTCGAATGATCACCATCCTTGTTTAAATTTTAAAGCACTCTCTTGGAGGTGAAAATACAACTTCATGATCACCTTCCAAATTTAAATGGCACAGGTTCATTTTGATCATTCTTTATTTCAATAGTGACTGTATCAATTTGATATTTACTGACTGTTTGATAATGGGGTTCATCATAGGTCACGGTCACTATCTCATTGTTTTGGCCCTGACGGGTACGCATCTCAGCAAAGGCACTAGACTGTCACCCACTATTTCATGCATGATAATGTCTGTGTTGATATATAATGTGTAAAAGCCCCCATTAATATCTGTAGGGTTCTTTGTTAGAGTCTTTTCTACACCTACCTCGAGTCTGCTAAAACCCAAAAGGTACTGTAACTGTCCGTGCATAAAAAAAATGCATTTGATGTTGCTGTCAATGCTTATTTCTCTCCTGACGGCTTGTTGTTCCAAAACCACTGGCAGTTCATTTAGTTCAAATATGCTTTAATTAATTTGAGTAGTAACACTTGCCATGTTAGAATAATAGCCCGATGGAATTTTAAATGCTGCTGACTCAGCAAAGGTGCCGGTTCATGATGTTTTACTGTGGGCTATGCTTAAAGGTTGATACAGCATACTGAACTTGTTTTTCTGTGCAGGCATCTTGTCCCAGGTATGAGGGTACTGAATTTCTGCTAAGCCCACTTCCCATTCACCATGTAGTTCAAGCATTTGTGGTAACTTTACTGTAAAAGTGGATATAGTATTGTTGGGTAAAATGCAGTGCGAGGCGTTGCTGGGCAAGGTGACATAAAAAACATTTTTGAGCATTTTAAGCCTTATCTGCTTCTAATGTTCTGAACCTGTGTTGCCTCAACCCATCTATTAAATTTATCGGGCCACCCTAGCCACTTTACCAGATATCAAGTTTTTCTGCCACGCTTTTTCTCTGCCAGGATTTTCTGCACCTTTATACACACGGTCCTCATCTGGTTCAATTTTTTGCAACTCCTCAGCATAAAAAGTACCTTTGATGTCTTCCCCTGATAGCCTTTTAGCTTATAGGTGGGCCTTTGTGTCTTTAAGACCTCCATCACAATAACTATCTCATCTGTGTATGTCTGTTCATAGCCCTTTTCAAACACCCCTTTTAGCTTAGATAGTCTCACGTGATCATTTTTCTGAAGGGTACCCTTTTGTTTTTTGCCAAGAACAGCATTGCCATAGAGGATCTTCCATACACCCAGGGCATTGGAAGGGTTAACATCCACAGGCCTGTGTTTAATGCTTCTGTGATAAGTATGATTATAGCTGTGCACCAGGTTTGACAACACATCTGTATATTTCCAAGTATTCTGGGCTGTAAAATAACACCACATGCATGACTTCAGTGTCCTATTAAATCTTTCTACAATGCTGGCCTTAACTTCATTGCTTGCATCACTGCCTTGCCTGATTTGTCTTTTAAAGTCACTACCCAGGCATACTTGGACAGCACATCGATGCACGTCAGTATGTACTTAAACCCTTTATTGTACTTTGCATATTGACTCATATCCACTAAATCGGCTAGCCATTGTCTGTCTATGTCAAAAACAATGACAGGATTTCTCTTAAATCAGACTCTGGCTGCTTTGTGTAATGAATAGGGGTCCTGTTTCACAAGCCATTCTGCAACACCTTTCCTGGTGACCTCTTTATCAAGTTTTTTTGCAGCCTTATACAGCTGAGTCACCCCTGTGAAACTACCCACTTTTTTTGCATTAAAATATATACTCTGGAGCAGGTGATCATTCACCTTCTATCATCAGCCCCGATACATCTGTTAGCTAGCAAAACTCTTGTCACTAGTAAAATAAAGCATGTGCTCTTTTTATTCTTTAAAGACAGTATGACAACCACAAAGAGCAATGCATGATTATATTTTATTTATACATACACAAGTCATAACAGTATTTTAAAGTTTACTTTATATACTTTATAATACATACCACACATAGTAATACATAAACTAATGCATATAGCGGCTACCTACAAAAGGCATAACACACAGCAAGCATGCAATGATTACATAATATCTTGTTTTCTACACTTCCAGTTTTACACATTTTACAATACCCAGAGACAGTAACTTTTGAGATGCAAGTTTTACACAAGCATGGGCTTCGTCCACTTCCCCCTTGGTGATGAGGCAGGCACAACACATACACACATATGCCATGCACCACTCAAAATAATCAGACTGATTTTTAAGAAAATTTGTTACATCTACATTGTCATTCACCTTACATATGGGTCGTTGGTTAGTTTTTTTCCATTACTTCAGAATATAGTTTCCACAAAAAGTGAGGCAACTCTTTTATCAGAGTCAATGTGCTTTTTGCCAGTGAAGCAGCTGCATCTTCAGAGCAGATATTTAATGCAGGCTGCTTTCCAAAGTATACAGGGTCCTTTAAAATGTCCTTTATCACACGGTACATTGTAGACATCAAGACTGACTGGAATATTGGGAGTATGCCAGTACGTTCCATCTGAAAGTACATTATAATACACTATTTAGGGAAAGCATATGCTAAATCTGATTTATGAAACACAACAAAAGTGATAAAAGAAGCAAAATGTATGATGACAGACTCAGACCCCCCCATTCTGCAGACTAAACACTAAAAATTCAACAGCGGTACAGATAAAACCACAAAAGTGTACTACATCATAAGGATTATACATAAACTCTATAGCAACTTTATACATTGCTTCCTCAACAGTGGCACCCTCATCCTTAAAATAATCCACAGTTTCCTTTTGGGGTCCCTCTGGGAGACCATCAAAAAGGCCTTGGTATGTCTCTAAAAATACAGACAGTGCTTGTCCTGTAGGTAGATTTAACCAGGTTGTTTAACTCTGTATCTGACTAGGTGGTAAATAAGCCTCTGGATGCACTGACAGGGCATTTCCCAGCATGGTATACTCTAGAAAAAAAGCATACAGCACTATGATTTAGTGACCTCACACTGCGTGGTGCAGTTTAGCAAGCAGAAAACCAGGGTAACAACATGAACAATATTAAAAATGGTAACAAGTAACAGTTTTTTTTGGGGGTAAATATTTTTTACAACATAAATAGGGTCCCTGAATTTCCTTATAGAAATTTTTTTAAAGGGCCCTTTGCTGACCAGTGGATCATTTCAGCAAGCAGAGAAGCCAGGGTAACATCACGTACAATATCATAAGGTTTTTTCTGATTTATAGTACACACACACATGACTATGATGATCATGATGTAAAGTCCACAAAGATATTGATTATCTTCCTGCGAATATATCGGCAAACAATTTAACATTTTCTACAAGTGGCAACACCGATTTGTTTATATATTTATCTGTATCCTCACATATTTCTGGAAGGGCACACATCATCGGTTCAGAGGCTGCATGTATCTCACAAAGGCAAATTTTATATTGAGGTGAACCAAACAGTGATGGATGGCAGTAAATGGCTTAGGATCAGATACATACATCTTTGGATTCTCTCTGTACTTGCATCCCGTATGATCATCTGTAAAATAAAATGAAATTTTTTGGTACTGAAATGTTTACATGTAGCAATTTTTTTGGGGGTAATGTTTTTTACAATATAAACAAGGTCCCTGAATTTCTTTTTAGAAATTTTTTAAAGGGGCCTTTGCTGGCCAGATGTGTGGCCTCTCTTCTAATCTCTCTCTCTGTCTGTCTGTTGGTACATATTTTTAATACACCACTTGGGATCATCAGCTCTTTTCACGTCATTTAAAACATGACCAATATGCTGTAGTGTTTTGTTGGTCAAATTTAAGCCCTGTTGTTTCATTACTATTGCTAAAATCACAGGCGTAAGTTGCCCTATATGTATGGCTTCAGAAACATGTCTGTATAATTCTCTAGAGGTCAATTCATTGGTGATACAAGAATGATTTTTCTGACTAGGGTCATCTGTCTCGCAACCAGGACAGGCATCAACCAATTCAGCACGTATCACCCTTTCTATCACTGCAGCAATTATGCCATGGATGGTATGATACATAGCATACTTACAATACATATCGTGATCAGTTTTGGTGGGTTTACTACTGAGGCCTGGTTTTTCACATGAGGGCCCCTATCTAATCTCAGCAGAAGAAGAAGAGGGTTAGGTAGTGATCACAGCCTGTTCTGTGACATTTTAAGACATTCTATTGCTCTCCATATTTCTAACATACTGGTCTTCACACATCTCATTAACAACCACATTTGTATCTTTCACACAGCAAACACAGTTGAGCAGTAGATTTGTGGAAAGTAACAAATCCATGCTGTCCGAATATGACTGCTGCTCCATCACAAATCCTTCAGTCTATTAAAGTAAAAACAGAATTGGTCATGTGACTCATTATAGGTAAGATTTAATTCTACTGCTAACTCATCTCCTCAGTTACACCATGTATGCATGCACCACTCACACACACATTTTTCTAATGTTAAAAATGCATTTACCTCATCAAGGCAACTCTCTTCGTCTTCTTCATTTTTCTTATCTTTCTCTTTCTTAGCCTGGGCTTGACTGCTTGTGGCTGCATTATCATCATCATCCCCCTCTTGGTCAGAGGCCCCTCTTGGCTGTGTCTTGGATTTCTTTTTCACAGCTTTCTCTGATGCTTTTTTTGGCAGTGTCTCACCAACCATCTTCTCTGGCTCCCCATTCTTGTAGCTCTCTGTTTTGGGTTTCATAGTAACATCTTTTTCTGCATCAGATTCATATCCCAGCATCTCTTCAAGGTCTTGCAGTGGTGCCTCTTCAGAAGAACAGTCAGATTTAGGATTTTCTGATTCACCAAACTGTGTAGCGAACTTCTTTTTTATGTCAGACACTCTTCCACTCAACAAGACTTGTGTGGGACATTCTTTTTCACACCTCATGTAGCACACATTCGTTGGCTTGGGTTTTGGGGCCCCGATAGCAATCTTCTTGCCTGGCTTTTCATCTCCAGACTTTTCATTCAGTGGTGTGACAGTCTGTTCTGTTCCTGGGAGTTTGAATTGAGAAGCACTGCACTGTGCCATCTTCTTCTTGATGTCTTTGAATAATCTGCTCCAAGTCTATTAAACAGAATCTGAGGAGTCTCTCAAAAAGCTGTGCCTTCTGGCTTCAACTGCAGGGTTTATATAAGGCTTTGTAAGATGGACTGCCCCTTGGTAGAACCATCACCACACCCCCATACTATACATGGTAACATGTGTCACAGGCACATCTATTGTAGCCCCCACCCCATTTTTAAAAACATTATAAATATCACTCACATTTCATTCGGCCTTCTCTTTGATACTACACAGAGCTGAGGGGGGTACTATAGGTATGTGTCTTCCTTTTTTCTGATTCAAATGTATTTTATAATGTAATTCATGATGGGATATAAATGATTAGTTTCTAATTGCTAACATTTGCCTTGCTATCCAGAGAAACTGTTGAACCATCTTACTTGCACGCAGGTCCCCGTATACACACACACACACACACACACACACACACACACACAAGATTCTTAGCCTTTCTCCCTCTCAATTTAAAACATGCAGTTTTATCTTTTAAAACAAAAGCTTATATCTACATTTTTACAGATCCCTGTAAATACAGAAATCTTGACACACACACACACACACACACCCCATTGCTAGCATTTGCCTTGCTACCCAGAGAAACTGTTGAACCAGCTTATTTACATGGAGGTCCCCATACATACACACACACACACACACACACACACACACACCAGATTCTTAGCCTTTCTCCCTCTCAATTTAAAACACATAGTTTTATTTTTTAAAACAAAAGCTTATTTCTACATTTTTACAGATCCCTGTAAATAAAGACATCTTGACACACACACACACACACACACACACACACACACACACACACACAATTGCAATGCTTTCCAGAGAAACTGTTGAACCAGCTTATTTACACGGAGGTCCCCATTTTAGCTTATGAATGGTACATGCATATACATAAACACAGAGGTATCCTTTTGGTGCAAGTTTTACACAGTCCTAAAGATGCTTGTTAATTATTTAATACCTTGTTATAAAACAGAAAAAAAGATACTTACACAGGCAGATGGATTTCCCTCTGTGGGAGTCTCCAGACAGATCTGTGAAACCTCTGCATGATAAGGCTGCCTCCTAAATACAGCATTCCAAATATATCCTAATCAAAAAAATACACACATGCCCCTGCAATTTCTGTTGGTATGAATGTAAAATCTTTTTTCAGTACATGTTCCTGGCTTGATGTGATATCTATGTTTGATTATCTTCATTTCATCAACTTGACTAACATTCTGGGTGTCTGGTTCCTCTCCCAGTACCTCCCAAAATTTGTTTGTTCTCCTCTTCCTCTCCCTCTGCCTCCTCTTGCCCCACCCCAGGTCCTCTTCCTCTGCTTGTTTGCCTGCTGTTGCCTACTAAGGAGTCCTCTTGAAAATTCTAATGGTTTCTACTACTTCCTTGAACTTCATAATTAGAGATGATGTGAAATAAAATATTGCTGGGGAAATTGCCACAAAATCAACAATTACGCCACGTGAAACATTTTGCGAGATTCTGCCATTACGTGAAATTTTTCACTGGGTGCAAAATTGTGAATTTTTTCCTGCAAAATGCAAAATTTCACTCCGAAATTTGAAATGTCACCAAATGTCACCCAAATTTTGCTAACATATGTCCAAATTTTGCCATTTCACGTGCACAATTTTGCATTTCATGGCAAAAGTTTGTGTTTTGTGGGTAAAATTTTGCATTTCATCCCTGGAATTTCACATTATTCACCCATGAAATATTGCACAAAATGTGTGTGAATTTTGTGAAATATTTTGAGGAATGAAATGTAACAATTTTGCACATCTCTATTCATAATTCTCACTGCCACTCTCATCTGTCATTTCTAAATTGTCCTCATTTGGCATTTTGTTTTTCATTCATTGTGATATTATCTCTGTGCCTCTTTTGTGCCAATTATATATTGTTCCATTTTTATAGTCCCTAGTACCCCTTTTATGTTTCTTTATTTTGTACGCTTTCTGACATTCATACCAACAGAAAAGTGGAATGTCTTTAGAACAAAAACAGACAATTTTAAATTATTTCAACAGCTTCACCTTACAGTACATTTCTGAAGAAATAAGACTGAGATATGTTACCACTACAGAAATAAGGCTTAACAATGGAGAACAAGTAGAAGAAGTCAGATATAACAGGGAAGAGACACCTTTTAAAAAGAAGTCCACTTTTATGCCACCAGGCAATCAATGCCAAGCTGTCAATATTTTCTGTAAAATGGTGAATAAGGAAATGGAAGGCATTTTTAAAAGTCCCCAAAAAGAAAGAAGTAATTTAACGAAAAAAGAAAATGAGGCACTAAGAGAGTTAAGAGATGACAACGAGATCTTAATAAAAAAAGCCAATAAGGGTGGAACAGTAGTGATCTGGCAAAAAGAAATGTACCTTAAAGAAATGTACAGGCAGCTAGAAAATGAACATTACTATACAAAACTGAGACTAGATCCAACAGAAGATATTAAATCAGTGGCAGATGAAATGTTAAAAAAGTAGAAGAAAGGAGATGGATAATGAAAACAGAAAAAGACCTTCTTACAGTTAGTCATTCGATCAGACCCACCATCTACCTATTGCTGAAAGTACAGAAAAATGTGGACTGCCCCCCGGGAAGATGGATAGTAAGCAGTATAGGCTCTGTTATAGAGCCATTTTCAAAATACGTTGATCACTTTTTAAGACCATTTGTGGCTATAGAAAGTTCATATATAGAAGACACCAGACATGTATTGGATCTGTTAAAAGACATAAATGTGACTGAGGTGAGCATGTTATCCACAATGGACAGAGATAATTTGTATAATAATATTCTGCATGATGAGGGACTAGCAACAATGAGATATTACAAAAGAGAGAGACTCAAATATTCCCACCATCAGAAATTTATAGAAGACATGGCAAAGTTTACATTTGAATCAAACTATTTCTTGTTTAATGGCCATACTATAAGCAGCATCATGACATGGACATGGGTACCACATTCACACCATCACTGGCAAATCTGTATGTAGGAAGGTGGGAGAAAGATTTTATCTGGAATAAAAAGAATAACAGATGGAGATGAAAAATAATAGAAAAACATAGACTTTGACATCATCTAAGGACCTCCTGGCCAACCCAGTGTGCCCATTTCCTTACCTATTGGATAAGCTGCAGATCCTAGTTAATCAAAAACTGATGTCTTCCTACCCCCCACCAGAATTGCCTTATGTCTGTCCCATGCATTCTTAAAGGGGACAGGAATTGATTACTTATGTGCAGATGTTTGAAATGTCTTTATTTTCATAAATTATATTCACACGTCTAAAGGGTCCCTATTTAACTGTGTCTGAATAAAAGCTGAAGTTGTCAGTTGTGTTTTGTATTGTTTTCTTTGTATGGACAACATTCTGTGCAATTCCTTTTATTGAATCAAGAATGTGGAGTTTTGACTATGTCACTTCATGGTTTCAGAACCGTGGGCACTGTACTGATAAGTTCATGCTCACGTTTCTGAAACCATGAAGTGTCATAGTCAAAACTCCAAATTCTTGGTTCCATGAAAGGAACTACACAGAATGTTGTCCATACAAAGAAAACAATACAGGACATGACTGATAACTTCAGCTTTTATTCAGTCAACTCTGCAGCCACATTTTTCTTGATCCTGACATAAAAGGTTATAATTGGGGATGGCAAGGTAGCTATCCATGATTCAGGATAATAGCCATGTCTCTGAGATACACAGCAGGTCAGGGAAGTATTGAGTTACCCAGACTCTGATGTCATCCAATTTAAGAATAAGGCTGTGGATGTTCACATGGAACAACCTCAAACCCTTAGGGAAATCTATGATGGAGTTTAGGGTGGAGAGGCAGGAGTTCAGGTCAACATCGCCTGCAAGTAGCAGGAGGTAAAGAAGGAGGTGGGAGTGGGGTGAATGTTTTCATTTTTTAACCAGTGTCCATGAAGGACTGGACATTTAGCAGGGGTGGGAGAGCCATTTAAGAAGAGGCAGAGTGCATTGAACTTACAGCGGGATGAGAACAATGAACTAGGTTTGTCTTTAGATGAGAAATGAGTGGGCTCGTTGGTCAGCTCTAGAGGCACCAGCACTGCCTTAATGAAGCAGTTCTTAAACTAGCTATCACAAGCTGTGTCTTCTCTGTGGTAGATTATGGCCTTGCCATTTAAAGTGTGGCCTCTGATACAAGCCTATAAAGGATTGCCATCACCTTGAATAAAGCCTGCAGATTACTCCTTGGTGCTCCATGCTTGACCCACACTTGTGCTCTCTATTCTCAAATAAGCTGGCAAGATCAAGAAAGCAGGATTTACTAGCACATATGTCTCCTTGGGAAAAAGGCCACCCTTGATCTGGTGCCACCAAATGTTCAGACCATGCTCTGCCCTGCTGCATCAGCTAGAACAACTAGAGCTACTACTAGAAATCCCTATAAGGTCCCATACCACCGTACATCACAAGGCCAGAGATCTTTCTGTTACCAGGCTCCACTCTGGCTAAATTCACTTCCTATGGATCTCCTTGGCGAACCCAAAATTGGTCCTTTTAAATCAATATTCCTCTCTAATCAGATGAATTGTTCCTGCTTCTCATGAGCTGGCACTGGCTTTCAAGCTTGAGCCAAAACTCTGAGCTCTCATTCCACCCTGTCAAGTTGCTTTACTCTTGTTTCCATTTACCTCCCTTCCTCCCTCCCTCTTCTCCTATTATATACCACCTCTTCCCCTCCATTTCCAACCAAAACTCCCTTCCCCCTCCTTATCTCCTCTTTTCAACCCCTTCCCTATCCTTATACCTACCTTAGCTTTCCTTCCTCCACTCTCCCTGACAATGATTTCTGGCTTTTCTGGTTTTCTGGTATTGAACTCTAATCTGGATTCCTGTCAAGCTTATTTTCCTCTATATTGTACCCTATTCTATTTTATATGATTAGTAACAGTACCTGCTTTGTATTCTTATCAATGTCTATATGTTTCAAATGTATTGTATGTATTCAATGCCTATTATTGTACTTGTACTCTCTTTGACATGGAGTCTCTGTAAATGAGCTTTTAGCTCAAACATTGTAATCCGAGACTTCAATAAGTAAATAAAATAAATAAACATATAGAGGGAGAATGATGGGGCAGGTGATGAGATCTAACTGAGTTAAGAGTGTGAACCCAGGTAGGGACTGATTCAGATAAGATAGGTCTGAGGTGGAGAGGAGCTGGGTCTAAGGTGGGAAGGGTCAGGAATAACAGGAGTGCTAGAAGCAGGTGTAGCAGGCTGCAGTGGGAGGCCATCTGTTAGGTTATGAAGAAGATTACAGAGGCTGAATGGCTGAAAAAACCCTCAAGTGGTGGTGGAATACAGGGGACCAATGGAAAAGTGGGTAGATAGATAATCAATCAAGGGAGCTCTGGAGAGCTATAAATCTGAGCATCCAGATAGGGTGGGGGAGGGTGGGAGGTGCTGCACAGTGGCATCAGGAGTTAAATTAGTAAGTGGCAGTAGCAGCTGACCTAGACTTAAAACAGCTTTAAACTTACAACACAGTAAGAAAGCTAATCAGAAGCTAAATCAGTAGCAACAAGAGGGGGTTAGAGTTAATTAACATAGCAGGAAGAAAAGGCACCATAAATCAAGGTTTAAATTCTTCAGCTGAGGAGTCCATACCTTGCTTCGGGGGATTTTCAGGTGGGCAGTAGGCTTGGGAGCAGTGCTCCATAGGAGAAAAAGCCTGATCGGGGCAGCCTTGCTTCAGGAGATTTTTGGGCAGCCAGTAGGCTTGAGAGTGGTGCTCTGTAGGAGATGATGCCCTGTCATTGGTAGCCTTGCTTCAGGGGATTTTCTGGTGACAGCAGGCTCAGGAGCGGTGGTCCGTAGGAGACAAAGCCTGGCCAGGGGCATTCTGTTAAGGATTCAGCTAGGAAAAACTACTAAGCAAACTTTGGTGGTTAGAAGTAACACTTATGAGAGATGAGGAATTCAGACAACTTCATAAAGAAAGTTGTGCATGGATTTTGTTACACAATGCAAAGCTAGATATAATAGAACCTACACTGTTATGGGATACATTTAAGATGGTACTCAGGGGTACACTAATAGAATACACGGCAAGAAAAAAAATGGAAGCTAGAAGTAAACTATAGAGGCTTAATGCAACAACTAGAATCCTTGCAGAAACTATTTACTAAAGGGATAAGGGAAGTAGAGCCCCAAATAAGACAAATAAAAACAGAAATACAAAAGCGCATTAATGAAAAACTTCTGAGGATGAAAATGGGAGGAACACGAGGTGTACGGTTACTAGCCAGATGCATTAGACAACAAAAGAAAGCTTCAACACTTACTAAAATGAAAGATCCTCAAACAGGGAAATCCACCAACAACTAATCAGAAACTTTACAAATATTCCAAAATTATTATCAACGGTTATACAGAGAAACTTTTAATTCTTCTGATATATCACAAAGTGATTTCTATCTAAATTATGTAAGCCTCATTTGACAGATTTCTAAAAAGAAAGCCTTGAAGCACCAGTAATGTGAGATGAAATACTAAGGACCATAACACAACTTAAAACATAAAAATGCTCAGGACCTGATGGATATTCATTAGAATGGTAAAAGACTTTTAAAGAAGATTTGGTCCCATTGTTATGTCTGGTATTTGAAGCTATATGAGAAAGTACTCCCCACCTGATACTTGGAAATACGCCATAATATTGGCTATCCCTAAACCTGGATGACACCCGTTGAACGTATCTTCCTATCATCCAATATCAGTCCTAAATGTGGACTATAAAATATAGGCCAATAGATTAGAGATTATATTCTCCTACAGTATCTTATATACGAAGACCAATCAGGCTTTGTCAAGCAACAACATACATCTGATAACATGCAACATACATTATTACTTATACAACATGTGATTCAGTACCAAATTCCTTTAGTAACCTTAAGTTGTCATGTGGAAAATCATTTGATAAAGTTTCATGGTCCTTTTTTGTGGAACACAATGCTATCCTTTGGATTTCCCCAAACAATTAGTGATATTATCAAGGTCGTATATATAGACCCCAAAATATATGTTCACACAAATGGAACCTTTACATCCCAAATATCCCTACAGAGAGGTATGAGACAAGGCTGCCCCTTTCTCCATTACTGTTCTCACTATACATTGAACCCTTGGCCATAGCAATTTAACAATCTCCTTAAATAGAAGGACTTCTGACCGGTGGGCAAGAGTTTTAAGATAGCACTTTTCTCTGATGATATCCTCCTTACTTTACTTAATCCAATTAATTCCATGCAGTCTGGCAACTAATACAAAAATATGATAATTTATCTAGCTTCTCACTCAATATATCTAAAACTGAGGTGCTAGTTTACAATTATAACCCATCATGAGACATATGAACTAAATTTCCAAATTCCTTTAGTAACCTTAAGTTGTTAAAATTAATAACACCATATCTACTATGCTGCCTGTGTGCTCAGGTGTTCCCCAGGGATCTATCTTAGGCCCCCTGCTAATCAGCATCTACATCAATGCCCTGCATAAATCCTGCCTCTGCAACCTTCTCCTATACACGGACGATGCTGTTCTTTATGCCACACATCCTGATCCTCTCTCTCTCTCTCCAGCATACCTTACAAAACTCCTTCTTTCATATTGAACACTGGTTTGCTGAACACAGATTGGTGGTCAACATTAAAAAAAATAAGATGATGCTCTATGTCCACCACCAAAACAGATCAAAGGATTTCACCCTGGAAATACTCTCCGCCTCTCTATCCTACTGGAACAGGTCCATAAGTATAAGTATCTAGGTATTACATTTGACTCTTCCTTCTCATTCCACAAACATATAAAAATCCTCACCTCCATCACCAACACCCACATTGGTCTCCTTTACAGACACAAGGACTGCCTGCCACCTGAAGCACTTAACCTAGCCATTGCCTCCTCAGTCTTATCGCTGGTGGACTATGGCCTCACAATCTATGGTACTACCAACCCTATGGTGCTTCATCAAATAAAATTAGTCATCAATAAGGCCTGCCCCCCTCCTTTCTGGTGCTGACAGTAATACACATACCTGCACCCTATACATGCTCACCAATATCTTCTCCCTTGAGGAAAGACTATTATACCAGACCTGTCTCGTCACCAAAAAAATCCACCTGTGATTAACCCCAATAGGTGTCATGGCTTCTCTTCAGGCAGCCACCATCTCAGCTTCTACACGGGCCACCCCAAAAACTATCTGGAAGGTGCCTAGGGTCAGGACCACCCTAGCCCAATGATCCTTCCCCCTTAGAGCTCTATCCCAGTAAAATACCCTCCCTCAAGCTGTCACATCACTCACCAATCTAGGTCCTTTTAAAGCTGCCTTAAGGGCCCCTATCCTCTCCTTACATCAATGCCAGTGTAACTGGTAACCTGTGGATCCTGCACCACGCTGCTAGGCCATGCACATGCCCTTGGCCAGGCAATGGAGAGCCCTCACTATTTCTAGCCTACAGGCTCACCTCCTTTGGTTACCACATAGTTGCACTAGACTATGAATGCAGGGTTTTAAATAACTCTAAAAATTGATTAGCGTTTTGCTCATAAAGTTCTAAAACATTGTGAAAATGCATATCACTTGCCTCACTGTGTTTAACAAACATGTCACTTCTAGAAAATCTATATAAATGCTTTCTGTACAGTTAGTATTGTCCCAAGAAAAAAACTGCTAATAAATTATTTAAAACCCTGGAATGCACTATATTATGTATAAGACAAGGCCTCCCTGAGGTGGCTTACTACCAACTCATATCAAGCATTGCTTTACCTACCAATTGTATAGGTCTTAACCTCTCATTAGGTAAATATGTCAATAGCTCTGCCCTGTTTTAGCTACCAAATGTATAGGCATTAACCCATGCTCACTGTACTTGTACTTATACTCTGCATGACTGCTCACCCACATTTATTCTATGTATGGACTGTATGAATGTCTATGTTTTATTCTGATGTGGAGCCTTTGGAAACTAGTCTATGACTCAAAGAGTTGTAATTCTGATTTTCTAAATAAATAAAATAAATAAATACATTTCCATTTAAATGGCGGGGTACCAAAATCAAATATTTAGGAATTATTACTCTGCAAAATTTATACCATCTGGAACTGCTAAACTATGAACCTTTCACCCACAGGAGTGCAGCGGCCCCCTCTAGATGGGCTTTATTACCTTTTAGTTTCTTTTCAAGAGAAGTTATATGAATCAATATACTCCCATGTCTGTTGTATCTATTTCAAATGCTCCCAATATTACCTTCTACCCATTATTTTAGGTATTCAGAAAACTTATATTCAGATTTCTATAGATAGGATTTAAACCTAGGATAAGATACTCTGTTCTACAATTTTCAAAACAATAAGGCGGGGTAAATCTTTCACTCCTTCTTAACTATGCACAAGCAGCCTACCATAGTTGGATTTACCATTGGCTGAATCAGGAATTGGTTAGTTTATGGAAGCACACTGAATTCATATTATATGACCTATTTGACATAGGACCTCTGCTTTTTAAGATCCTAGCTCAATGAATCTCTCAGGAAGATTTTGGTCAATATACGGCATCCACTCTCAAGGTTTAGAACTCACTATATAGTAATAATAAGTTAGTCTGACCATTTTATTTTGTACAGATTGTATCATCAACACTGGACTTTTTTCTGCTCCACATAGATTTAACTTTTACTAGATGATGTACTCTAGCATTACCTTACATTCATCAATTCTTAGATAAAGATAGATAACTTCCATTTGAAGCTGTCCAGTCAAAATATGAGCTAGTAGGAATGGACCACTTTAGATATTTTCAGGTGTGTACTTACTCTTGCATAAAATCAAAGATAGAACTCAGATCCCAGACCCAATCCCATTACTTTTCTGGCTTTTAATAGATGCCCAATCAGGAACTCACTGGGATATTTTAATCAGTTATTTTTATAGAGGTCTAACAGACTATCTGATTCCATGCACTCAGTATTAGAAAAATGGAACAAAGATTTATCAGTGATGGTATTAAATGAAGATTGGCATAAATGCACTGGTTTATCAATAAGGGTGACTTCTTCAAACATCTGGTAAGAATTTGCTTGGAAATGCCATGCATAATACTTTCATACCCCAACAAAGATAGCAACATTTTAACTCAAACAGTGGGATGGTGTTGGAGAGATTGTGGCTGGCAGAACACAGACCAATCCCATGTATTTTACACATGCCCTAGATTAACAGAGTATTGGCTCAATTTTAGGAACCAAATGGAGCAGATAGATATACAATCCAGGTAAATTACACCACTTATGATACTTCTGTCTATTCCTCCAAGAAATATAAGGACTACCCCAAGGTCTTTGGCCCCAGTATACATATTAACAGCTAAAAACACCATCACTAGAAAATGGAAACAAGCAGCAAGTTCTAATAAAGTAGATTGGCAAGAGATCATACATGAAATACATAATATGAAATGTATAACAGCATATTTGAATGATGCACAACAGAGGTTTCAGACAAAATGGCAACCTTGGGAAATGTATGTTATGTCACAAAACCGTAAGTTTATTCTACGTATTAGCCTATAATGGTGAGATAGTGAACCAGGATATATAGAAGTGAATCATACAGGGCAGTGGAGAAAATAGTCCAGATCTGAAGCAAACAAATAAAAAGACACATATATAAATGTCATTGTCAATAGTGAAGTTTATATGTTGAAATAAGAACAACCTATGTTAGAAATTTAGAGATTGTTGTACTGTATTATAGGATCTCTGATGACCTGTCATGTCTTTTTAATTGTACTGTATATTGAAAAGTGGTATAATGTGATGTAACTGCCATCACTCTTTGATTTCTAATAAAATAAATATTGTACATAAAAAGAAATAAAAAAAGAATTGTGGAAAGAGAGTTCTTATGGTGGATTTTTATGTTATTTGCTCAATATATATACCCCCCCAAAGCATTGCATTGAGAAAAGCTATTATGAACTATATAACCTTTTGTACATAACAAAAGAAATGTTATAATTGTTGGTGATTTTAATTGTTGTCTCTCTCTAGCTGATAGGGGTAGTAAGACTTGTAAACCTTTTAGAGATATGACTTGTTTTAATCAACTGATAAAAACTGCAGATTTAAAGGATGCTTACACTGCTACACATCAGATAGGGATCAAGACATAAGAGTGGCATCTGGGCCACCAGAATTGACTATTTATTTTTTCTCGAACTATACAACTGTGGTAGAAGCTATATCATTCCATTTGAAACATTTGACCACTTAGCTATCTCTTGTCACTGTATTCTTGGCAATTAGGTCTTACGCACACCACAATCAAGGTGGAAATTAAATAGCATTTTATTATCAGATCCTTGCATCACTTGAAATTGCGAGGATCAGATTAGGGCCAAAGTTTCTATTAATGAAGCTTACGACAATATAGGACAATGATGGATAGCCACAAAACACGATTTCAATGAGTTTTTTTTTTTATTAAACAGGCAGCCAAAGGCAGGGACAAGTATTTCCAGCATTTAAAACTTAGAGAGCAACTGCACTTGTTAATACCATTAGTGCATAAAATTAAACAGGATATGGGTGACCAAATTAAAAGAATTAAAGAAGAATGTTTCAAAACCAGTATGATAGAGTAGAGACTTTAAAACTTGACGTTCAATTTGGCATGCAGGATAAGAAGCCCACATTAGATGTTTTTAAGAGTTGTGCTGATGGCAAGGCACGGCAAGGTGAATTTATTTCTAAGGCACCCAATCCCGGAGGCTCTGGGTGCTATATGCAATAAAAAACAGAATACAAATATAACATTTGTGCAATAGTAGCATACTTAAAATAACATTCTTAAAAGCAAAATGTTTAATGCCGTACTGGTCCTAATAAGAACAAATCCAGAACAAATGGTTTGTTGCCTTTTATTGGATCAACAAATATGTTACAAAAAGAATGAAAAGCTTTAGCTTTCAGGCCAAGTCCTTCTTCAGAAGCCTAATGAAAGTTATTTAGAAAATCACATATTATTAACACTTTGAACATGCAGAAAAAGCAGAAATAATTCTCATTGGTTTAAAACAAGCCTTCAGAAATAATTAAAGTGACATTGGAGAGATTGAATATCTAAAGTGTTATTTCAGCTGAACCAAATTTAAAGGTCAAAGGTTGCCCAGAGATAGCAGCAGGCAGAGAGTTCAACCCACATATATCATACCATGTATCAGTCTAATGAATAAAAAAAAACTTAAGATTCTCTGTTCACTAAATTACATGTCAAGTGAAGGAAACCTCCCAAAGACACATTTTCATGAGTGAGGTAACAGTACACCAGCAAAATCCAGCATAAACTCTACTCAGAACTCTGTTTCTGATGTTGTAATATTGGGGCTTATTTTATTTTTTTTTCTTGGTTATATGTTACATATTAGCATGCAGTTGTTTTCTCAAGGGTCATCTTATTATCAAAGACTCTATTCACAAACAGAGTGAGCATAAGCGGGTGAGCACGTGCAGAGACATGCATGTGTACACATCTTGCATGTTCAGCAGGACCAGTGGAACAGAGGGTCAAGTATTTTGTAGTTTTGATACTACTGTTTATTTTATATTTGGAGACAAAGCAAGACTTATTGTTTCAATCCTACTACTCACAGTAGGTTGTTTATAGTTTGTGGCAGCACTTTACAGCAGCATAACTTTAAGTACTGAGATCATTCTTGTCACACAGTTTATTATTATATTAAAGTAATTGAGAAACATAAATTGTTGTTTTGTTGTGCAATAGGTATCCCGATAAAAAGCTATTGCTTTCAGGAAAGAACATTACCCTTGGCTATTTTGGGAAAATAAATTAGGGGTCCTACTTATTCATCATTATCTTGGAAGTTATTAATCATACTGAGGATGTTTTACATATACTTTAAGAAGCAGGCTCAGTAAACAGATGCAGGAACAGTTTAATGTATGCATTAAATGATATTGATAAAGAGCATAATGAATATATATGCACAAAATGTCAAGAACAAGCTAAACTATTGCTTGTAAAAATAAACCTTATGGACAAATTAAGCATGATTACTAGTAAAAACACTTCAGAGAATCATGACTTCAGTACACTAACTGATAGAAAAAAGACAAAGAGAGGAAGGAGAAGAAAGAAAATACAGTATGAGGGCCCCAAATGCAAACAAAACACTGATGATGATGATGTCTGGTACCAAGTTGCAAAAAAAAACTAATAAAAGGGGAGGAGAGTGATTAGTGGGAAGGAAATTAGTTTGGCAAGCAGGTATAAACCATTAGATATGGAAAAAGCTCCTGAAAATAAGGAATCCAATACAGAAGCAAATACTATGGAAGCCATGGTAATTGACAAGTGCAATGACAAGCAAAAACAACCAGAAGAAAAAATAAAGTAATTGTAGTTGCAGACTCATTATTGAGAAGGTGACACACACAATTATGCAGGAAAGATAAGGAAAACAGGACTGCCACATGTCTACCAGGAGCAAGAACCACTGACATCATCAAACGACTTCCAAGTTATTAATAAATTGTGGAACCAACCCAACTGTGGCAGTGTGCATTGGAATTAATAATGTGGGAAGAGACTGTGAAAAAGACATTGTACAGAGATTTTAGAATTGGGACAAAGGAGGTAATGCAGTCATATCTAGCATCCTGCCAGTGCTCAATGAATACCAACAATGGAATAAAACAATACAGAGAATAAATCCATGTCTACATTACCAAAGCAAAAACCTAAGAATAAAATGTATTAATTCATGGGATGCATTGTATGGGAAAAAACACGTATGCTATAGGGATGGGCTGCATGTCAGCAGGGCAGGGACCAATATCCTGGGAAGATAAAAATGGAACACTATCCAACACTCTACCTGTCTGCTCCTGGGTGCTCCAGGGCTCCATCCTGGGTCCACTTCTTTTCACCCTCTACCTAAACTCCTTGCTAAAGGCCTGCTCTGAAAAAATATTACTGTATGCAGATGATGCAGTGCTCTGTGCCTTGCATCATAAACCCTCTCTCCTCCAGGACTCCCTCCAACATGCCTCCTTCCAGGCCGAAACATAGTTCAAGGACCGTAGACTGGTCATAAACCTGAAAAAGACACAATCGATGATTTTCACCCACCACTAAAACAAAGCAAAAAGTGTACCTCTCCTCATCCTCCCCAGCACCCAGAACCCCCTTGAGCAGGTATCCATCTACAAATATCTTGGACTTACCCTCGACTCTGCCCTTACCTTCCATGACCACATAAACACCCTAGCGGCCACCACTAACACTCGAGCTGGACTCCTTTACCAGCACAGGGACTGCTTCCCTCCTGATGCCCTTAGGCTTGCCATTACTTCCTCATTACTGTCCCTAGTGGACTATGGGATCCCTGTGTATGGGGAAGCAGATAAGTCTGCACCCCAGAAAATTCAGGTCTCCCTCAACAAGGTGTGCAGGCTCCTAACTGGTGCCCTTAGGCTCACCCACACCTGCTCCCTCTGTTCCTCTGCCAATCTTCTCAACCTCAGTGAAAGACTCCACTACCAGTCCTACCTACTCGCCAAAAAATCCTGCTTAGTCTCTCCTCTCCTGGGATCACCACCTCTCTCCAACTTGCCACCCCCTCTATCTCCACCTGCAACTCAGACAAAGCTATACTGGCAGTACCCAGGGTAAAAACCTCCCTTTCCAAGAGATCCTTCCACTACAGGGCCCCTGTTTGGATTAATGTGCTCCCAGCCACCAACACTAGCACACCCAAGATTGCCCATTTCAAAGTTGCTCTCCGAAACCACCTCCTCAATGTCC
This sequence comes from Neoceratodus forsteri, assembly GCA_016271365.2. Classification (NCBI taxonomy): domain Eukaryota; kingdom Metazoa; phylum Chordata; order Ceratodontiformes; family Ceratodontidae; genus Neoceratodus; species Neoceratodus forsteri. Next base: position 1,256,748,289 of record CM057454.1, read on the forward strand.
ACTCCTGTGACTGCAACTAGCCTGTGTTCTCATGCCCACAATGACACAAACCTCTGACAAAGTCCCTTATGGACTGCAACCTCTTACAACAATGTCTGGCCCATAAATATGATGGACTATACTGTAACGCATGCTCGCTCATGTTAACAGTGTTTTTCTGATATGCTTATGTAAATATCTTTATCCGAAACTGAATATAATGTCTGAGAGCAATGTCTATAACCCATACATGATGGCTATTTCCTTTGTAACTGTACCTTGTCTGTTTTATTCTGTCCTCCATGTGATGAGGTAACTTTGTAAATGAGCCTTCTGGCTCAAAGGTTGTAAATCTGATATTTCAAATAAATAAATAAATAAAGATTTTTAACAGACCAACTGCCTAGAGAACATTTAAACTGACTCCTACAGGGGGGTGGAATAGTTAGAGGTGTGCGTCAGATTTAAAAGTAATTGTACTTAATGTTAAGAGTGTGGTCACTAAAAAGAAAGAACTAGAGATGTTGCTACATACCAAAGATATTGACATTTGCACAGTGACTGAAACCTGGTGGGAGCATGATGGCTGGGGCAAGAACATACGGGGATATGTCTATTTTAAAAAAACTAAAGTGATGTGAGGTGGAGGGGTAGCAAATGCACATCAAGGATAATACTGAGACTGCAGCAATAAGTGAAATTAAACGACAAACTAGGAAGCATACTGTAGAGCAGGTGTGGGTCCAGGTTAACTTGAAGAATAGTAAAAAAAAATCATTCTGGGAGCTTGTAGCAGGGCCCCAAATCTCACAGCTGAGGAAAACAAAAAATTTCTGAAAGTACTAAAAAATATCAATCAATCAACTTTATTTAACCAGGCATTAACACCATTGAGCAAAACTCATTCTCAACATGGTCCTGGACGTTAATACAATACAGTACAATGCATAAATTACAATTGCAGTGGACAGAGATGGAAAAACAAAACAAATAGAATCTTGTGAGGGTGACAAGCACTATACATGCCGGTCATCGTAATTAACATTCAATGGTACATCATAGTAAACTTATAAGAGTGAATATAGATGACAATCCCAGATAGTCTCCGCTAAGTAAGAGCTCATACCTAAGTGATAATAAGTAAGGAGGTATTAATGGAATAGGGTAGTAGTGGGGTGAAGGAGTAGGTAGCCAAAAGGGAGGCCAAAAGAGCTAGTGGTGGGAATAGAATGGTATAATCAGGATTAGGGAGCTAATCTAGAGGGTACATGGTTTCCGCTGCTTGGGATATATGTTGAATGAGATACTTAGGCTTGGGATTAGGGAGAGGAGCCAGTGGTTTAGGGATCATAGACATCTGAAACAGCTGCATGATTCCTTCAGATAATCCATAATTAGAGTTTTGAATGTGGACATGCTTGTTAGTGAGGATAGTTTTAATGAGCTTTGCATAGTGTTCCAAAGTGAAGGGAATGAGGAGTTGATTGCTGCAGAGCCATAGTTTGTTTTCACTCTAGGGATCTGGAAGCAAATTATGGAGTAGCATCTCAGACCATAGGAACCCTTGGCCAGTTTGAAGAGGTATGAGATGTAAGTAGGGAGGCTATCAGATAATGCTCCAAGGAACCAGAGGAGAGCATTCCTTTTTCTCCTAGTTGAGAGTGAGCTCCATCCCAACGCCTGATATAGAAGACAGTGATGTGTACCACAGGGTAGATTATGGATAAATCTTAAGGCCCAGTGGTAAGGAGTGTCAAGTTTGTTAAGCATCGTTGAGGGGCAGTGACTGTAGAGAAAGTCAGTGTAGTCCAGTACAGGGAGGAATGTGGATTGTGCTAGTCGCCTTCTAGCTTCTAATGTAAGTAGATGTTTAATGCGATAGAATAAACCTAAACGCTGTCTTAGTTTCTTCAAGATTTCATTTAAGTGGCACTGAAAGTTAAGTTTATTATCCAGCCAGAACCCTAGGTATTTAAAGGTATCTACTACTTCAAGGGGTTCATCTAAAAGTGTACGGATCTGTGGGATATGCGTATATCCAGGAGTGGACTTGGGAGACAATCATTGCTTTAGCTTTTTTAGCATTGAGGAGGAGTTTACGAGTGATGGGGTTGTATTGGAGGGTGGTGAAGTCTTGCTGTAAATACTCATGGGCCAATTCCAAAGATGAATTTGTGGTGTATAGTACAGTATTATCTGCAAATAAGTGCACATTGGCTGTGCCCAGCTGCGAGTCCAGATTATTGATGCATATTGCAAAGAGGATAGGGCCCAGGATGGAGCCTTGGGGTACTCCTCTTAAGAGGGATTTTTGTGGGGACAAGTCGCCTATAGCTTTGACTTGTTGTAGCCTATTGGTAAGGTAGCTGGTAAACCATTTGATGGCAGAACTATCAAGTCCTATATTACTCAGTGCAGAAAGCATGATGGTATGATCCACAGTGTTGAAGGCCTTACTTAGATCAAGGAAGAGGGCACATACATGCTTCTTGGAATCCAAGGCCATTTGCCAGTCTGTAGTCACTTTTGCAAGAGCGGATACTGTGCTGTGTTTGGCTTTGAAGCCAGACTGAGCCAGGTTTAGCAACTTTTGTGAATCCAGATGTTTTCTAAGTTGGACATTGACAATTTTTTCAAGTAATTTAGAGAGGATGGATAGTATAGAGATGGGCCAGTAATTGTTCAGATCACTTGGATCCCCGGACTTGAATAAGGGTAGGATGTGAGCAGTTTTCCACGACACAGGTAGCTCGCCCTGTGTCAGGGAAGTGTTGAATAGATGGGTAATGGGGGCAGTCAGGTAGGTATGGCCAAGTTTTAGGAAATAAGGTTCAATATTGTCAGCACCAGCACTAGCACTCTTTTTAGTATCCAGAGAAAGGAGGAGGTCCTCAACTTGCTTAAACATAATTGTGGGGAAGTGGAAAGGGGAGGGATGCGGTTGGTTATGGTTGTGGTTATCAGTAGGGGCAACAGAGGAGTCTCCTGCCAGGTTAAGTTTGCTGATAGATGAGGTGTCAAAGGCAAGCCCTGCAGTGGCAAAGTGATCATTAAACTTCTCTAGTATATCAGCTTTGTCTGTGTAGGTGGTTCCAGCAAACACTGTTTTGTTTGGGAGGGGTGTGACAGTAGACTGACCTAAAACCTCTTTGAGGATGTTCCAAAAATTGGTCGAATTGTTTTTATTGTCTTCTAATTCTTTTTGGAAGTGCATAGATCCAGGAAACAGGAATATTATTGTGAGAGATTGTAATGTCCCACAAATTGAGAGGGGACCTAATACAGGCTCACATTGGTTGAATAATGTCTAACTGAAATCATAGTCAAACACAGTTTGGAACAGCATGTTAATAAAAATACAAGAGGAGATAATATTTTAGGCCCTCATTTTCAAAGGAGATGTGCGGTGCAAAGTGGAAATGTGGCATGCGTCTCCAGATGCGCCATCATGTGGAAATAATGTATGCAGCATAAACAAAGGGGGCATTCCCATGAATATGCCATGCATCCCTATATTCAGCCAAAAAGTACTGTACATCTGCCGTGCATTTCAGAAATGAGCCACCCAAAGTTAGGCATACAAAAGGATGGCCTAACTCGGCCAGCCACCCACAGACAGGCTGCAGAACTGCAGGCAGGCCATCCAGAGACAACCCTCAGAGGTGCACAAGAACATGCTCCAGGCACCCACATGCAACAATCGTACCAGGATGGACAAGCCCTGAGCCACAGGTGATGTGTCACCACTGGCACCATCCTGGGAGCAACACCCCACACTGCACCCTGGATGTAGACACCCAGTAGCCACATGCCAGTGCTGTCATGTGCCCCCTGGCACACCAGTGGGGTGGACAGCCACACTACAGCATATGCACCAGGGGCCATGGCTAGCACCCATGTGGCCTGCAGGGTGCCACTTAGTGGTAGCATTTGCCTAGGGTGATGTCTGTGGCAATGGTGGCCGGGTTGCTTTATGGTACTAGTGTCCACATGGCATGAACCATGGACTGTCCAGTGGCACATACATAGTGGAACATCATGGGTGTACACAGGTGGGACCTACCCACCTGGGCACCTGGTCACTGTCTGCACACTGCCATCCCATGTAATGCCCATCAGGTACCTCCGATACTGGGGTGTGTGGGGCAATACAGATGATTGTATGCAGCATATGAAGCTGGTGTATTACATGCATGTGCCATCCCGATCGACCTGTGTCCCCTGTGCCCACACCTATTGCATGTCTAGGTGACCCCTGTGGCCACTGTCCTGATGGGCCCCCTGTATCTCTGTCCAACCCTATACATGGCTATGGGGTGTAGCACTGTACCCAGGCCAATGCAGTCCACCCACCCACACACTACCATTCAAGCACACCTGCCTGCTAGGCTGCAGTACCTCCTGTTCATCTTTGTGGGGAGGTGGGGCAGCCCTGCAAAGCTTGAACTGAGCATGCCTGGGGTATGCAAATGGCCTGAATACATTCCAGTAATGATCTCCAGCATATGGAGTTTGGGCATGGAATGTGCCATAAGTAAATCTGCATATCCTTGCTGAATATTGTAGTTGTGCCATGCCCATCTCACCAGTCCCAGCACATTTCCTTTTGTACCTGCCTGTGGTCAGTGGTGGGTAAAGTGGCCTCAATACGTGCCATGAAGTGATTCATGGAGCCAAGGAGAATTTGTGGAGTACTCCCCAATGTGAAGCAGATTACTTCATGTTATAATGGGTAACGCAAAGTCCATTGAAAACAATGACTTCACGTTACTCCACCTTTCCACACCATTACTCCACCAATCTTAAAGGTGAAGTGCATTGAAAACAATGCACTTCACCTCACTTCACCTTGTTCTTAAGCTCTGAAGGTGAATTTTGCAGTGATTCATGGGATTTCATGTCACATGGGCTCTATATTGATCTTCACAGCCTCAGTTCAGGGTAGTGTATGTAGGAAGCTGTAGAAGACAGTGTGTTCTGAGAGCTGTCTGTGATTCAAACCTTCTAAAACTTTAGTTCATCGATTGTAGGAAACCCTCCTGTGCTCATATCATTGAGCGTTTTTGTTTGTGTGTGGATTTTGAATGTTAATGTACAATACTGAGCCTGTGTAGTGGAGACAGTGAACATGTGCTTTGGGGAAGGGGTGTATCTGTGGTGTAGGTAGATTTAAGTTGGAGAAATAGGGAGTTTTTTGATTATATTTTTGTTATATAACTGACTGTGTTAATGTACACACAGTAATATTGTCAGTAATTGTTGAAATGTTCTTGCTGATTGTGTGTTGTGTGGATCGGGTGCAGTAGTTCATCATTTCAGGTTGTTTACAATATGTGGTATATTACTGAACTTTTCAATTTGCTACGCATTACTTATAGACAAATTTTGTGTGTGTGTGTGTGTGTGTGTGTGTGTGTGTGTGTGTGTGTGTGTGTGCGTGCGCTGTGCGTGGTGCATGACATCAAACAATATATCTTTTATTGTGCCACAGTGTAATTGTAGGTGCAGCAGTGTGAACCTGCTATCCACTGCAGCTGTGTGATTTTGTACTGCCATTGTGGTATGTTTTCTTTGTTTTTCTGCTTGCAGTGTTGTAAAAATCTGCAGTCAGTGCTCCCCAACCCACCATTAAAGGAATTGTTTTTCAGATTGGATTGTTTGTGATTTCAGCACCACCAGTTAGTTAAGGTGTTGTTTTCGCTTGTGAATTTGCATCTGTATCTGTTGCTGAAGCCACAGTTGTTTTTTTGGCTTCACATCCAGCATCCCCCCACCTAGAGTGAACGTTCCAAAATCTAAATTTGTTTAGAGTATTGTTGTGGATCCCCCAAAATGCCAGCAAAGAGACGTGCAAGCAAAGCTGGTTCTCTCCATGGCACTGCTGCCATTGGTAAGATTGTCTGTGGGCATGACAGTACACAGACGCAGAAGTGCATTGCTGATGTGAGGAAAGGTATTTCTCCGGCAATATTTTTACAGCCCAGTCAGTAGCTTCACTCATAGTTGGAGGAGTTGGTGTTGTCCCAGCTGGTGGTGTTAGTGCAGTTGCTGGTGGTGGAATGAGTATTGCTGCCTCACGTTCCACTTCTGTCCAGTGTACCGTGTCCAAAAACATAGTGGAGTGTGAAGCAGTGCGAGTGAGTGGCAGTGTAGATGATGTCATAATTCCCAGTAACATCCCGGTAATTGAACATGAGGATTCTGAAAATCATGTCAACTATAGCATACAATGCAACATTTCTTCCACCGCAGTTCAGGTAATGCATTTTCCATGCAGTAATTCACAGTGTGGTGAAAAAATATCAGGTGATGGTGGTGTTGATGATGATGATGAATCTGATGATGGTGATGCTGCTGTGGTTGCAACATGTAGTCCACATGCCAGCATCCAAGCAGAAAATGTGGGTGATGTTGATGAATTTAATGATGATGTAATTGACCCCAGTTGGGAACCAGAGAAAAAGAAATTCAAGGTGTCTGTGTCTGGGTCTGTTTGCATTAATCCCCCCCAAAACGTGTGATTTACAACTTTCAGTTGATGGTGGTGATGATGATGACCCAGTAATAATGATAGGCAGTTGTGGTGGTCAGTTGCAGTCCTAGTGTGTCCTGCCCGAAAAATCACATAGCACCCCCCCACTTCATGGCTTAAAAGAATGGAGTCCAATAAGCAGCATCAGGGACATGTTAACATAACGCATCACAATCCCTTGTTTGGAATTTTTTGTGAAAGATGCATATGATGAATCAGCTGCAATCTGCCAGGTTTGCCATGTGCATGTGAGTCGAGGTAAAAAGGGGAGCCATCTGGGCACAGGAGGACAGCATACAGATCTTAAGAATAGGCACATGGCACTGTGAACCCAGCACAAGATGGCAGCTAACACCACAGTGGGGTGTTCACCCTCATCATCAACCATAACGAGCATGTTATCCCCTTCCATTACTGTTAAATCCAGTAGGAAATTAAATGTGTGCAGTAGTGATGAAATAAGAGCAGAGGATTACTACAGGTATGATGAGGTGGAGGAGCATAATGACTTTGAAATGTTGTCCAGTGCTGGTGAGAGTAGCAGTTTTGGTGGTGGTGATGGTAAATGCAGTATGTCTAGTGCAAGTGGTGCATCAACCCCGGTGTGTAAATGTGGCAAATTAACTGCATTTGTGGATTTGTCATCATCACCTGTGCAACTGTCTTCATCAAACGTCCACACCCAACCCCTGCCATTCGCAGAGCAGAACCATTTGTCATCACACCCCATGTAAAACATTTAAGTCAGCCCACATTACAGAGTGTTTTTGCACATAAGCTGAAGTACCCAATCAATCATACAGTGTCTCGTGAACTTAATGCTGCTGTAGCTGAAATGCTGGCAATTGATCTTTTGCCCTTCTCCTTTGTGGAGAATTCTGGGTTCCGGCGGTTTGTTGCACGTGCCTGTCCAAAATGGAAAGTCCCATCCAGGACATACTTTTTGACCCGTGCTGTTACCGAGTCATACTATACTGTGTCTGACTCAATAAGACATGCCCTTCAACATTCCTCCTCTCCATTAATCCATTTAAGTATGTATATGTGGACAAGTGGCAAAACAGTGGGGAGTTCATATTTATTTATTTAAATGTTTCACGAGGAGGGCACACTGAACAACAAGTTGCTCATCTCATGGTGTGACCTGAGGGGAGGGGCTACATAGGGTTGTGAAGGATGATCAGTTACAATAGTATGTGGGTAGTACAAACAATACAACATTGTAAGATTGTGCAACAGTTGAAACACAAGGTATTGTACAATAAACAGTAGTGGAACATTGGGTAAATATATATATATATATATATATATATACAATATATGTCCAAAATCATACTAAAGTACATATATACGTACAAAACAGTAATAATGTGATAGAACCATTTATAGTGCATGAGTGTACCAGGAGCAGGCTCGAGGTAGTACACAAGTGCTGTTGGACTGAAAAGGATGGGGCTAGGTTGTGCACACTGGTGACCCAGAAGGGCAGGTGGAGAAGAGAGGGGGAGAGGCAAGAACCGAATATGAGGAGAAGGGGTAGCCATTTCCTGATTTCCCCATTCAAGATGTTGAGAACCCTGCTGGGGGGTCATGGTAGGAGGGCAGAAACTGGGGATAGGTATTAAGGTGGGTTAAAGCAGGAACAGCTGAGGGAAAGGTAATTGAGTAGGGCAGAGGTAAGGGAGTAGTTGGAGGAGGAGTTCATATTTCGGGGGGAGGGAATTGAATAGTTGAGTACCTAGAGGTCAGTGGAGCACAGGATCCAAGGCAGCATGGGTTCACAGCGGGAAGGTCATGTCAGACGAATCTAATAGATTTCTTTGACTGGGTGACCAAAGTAGTAGACCAGGGAGGGGCTGTGGACATGACCTACCTAGACTTTAGCAAGGCATTTGACACAGTCCCACACAAAGATTATTAGTCAAATTAACCAGCCTGGGAGTGGGTCCCAGGGTGGTAGCCTGAGTAGAAACATTGGCTGGACAACAAGACACAGAAGGTAATTGTAAATGGAGTCCACTCTGAAGAAGGGCGGTTACTAGTGGGGTACCGCAGGGTTCAGTATTGGGTCCAGTCCTTTTAATGTCTTCATCAGTGACATTGCAGAGGGACTGGAAGGAAAAGTATGCCTTTTGCAGATGACACAAAGATCTGCAACAGGGTTGATACACAAGGAGGCATGGAAAGGATGAAAAGGGACTTGGCAAGGTTGGAGGAATGGTCAGGACGTATGGCAGCTAGGATTCAATGCAAAAGTGCAAAATAATGCACCTGGGAAACAAGAACCCAGGGAAGAATACACAATGGGTGGGGGTAGTAACAACAACAAAACAGGAAAGAGACCTGGGGTAATCATATCAGATGACCTAAGGCTAGCAAGCAATGTGAGAAGGCAGTAGGGAGGGCTGGGGGTATACTGGGATGTATAGGGAGAGGCATCAGCAGCAGAAAACAGGAAGTTGTTATCCCTCTGTACAGACAGTTGGTGAGACCCCATCTGGAATACTGTGTCCAGTTCTGGAGACCCCATCTCATAAGGACATAGACAGGATAGAGGCAGTCCAGAAGGCAACTAAAATGGTGCAGGGTCTGCAAGAGAAGCCGTGATGAGGAGACTAAAGAGCTTAATATGTATACCCTTGAGGAAAGAAGGGAGAGGGGACATGATAGAAACTTTCAAGTACTACAAGGGAATCAACAAAGTCCAAGAGAGTAGCATCTTTCAGAAAAGACTTGCAAGAACAAGGGACAATTTAAAGATAGAAGAAGGGCAGTTCAGGGGCAATGTGAGGAAGTATTTCTACAGAGAGGGTAGTGGATGCATGGAACAGCCTTCCTGAGGAAGTTGTGGGGTCTAAAACTGTGGGAGAATTCAAGAATGCATGGGACAGACATAAGGCAATTCTTGTGGGGGGCAGGAAGATATAGGCTGTTGGTTAACTAGGATCTGCGGCCTATCCTGTAGGTAGGGAAATGGGCAGACTAGATGGGCCTAGCGGTCCTTATCTGCCGTCAAAGTCTATGTTTCTATGTTTCTATGTTTAGGGAAATGATGGGTGAATCCAGTCTGACTGATGAGGGTGGAGTGGCGAGGGACTGTATAACTGCAAACTGGGTGCAGGTGCTGGGGATTATTTGGGATGTTGGTAGTGTGAATAATCAGAGCAGTATGATGGATTGTCGTGGTAGCAATCTTCCAGGAATTCAACAGCATGCAACGATTGCTGTGTGCAATGTGACCTGTTCACACACCGGTGAAAACATGTTGGATGTTGTACTGACTGAAATTGACATGTGGCTGAACCCCCTGTCCCTGACAGCTGGGTTCACAGCAAGTGACAATGGGTCAAATGTGGTGAAATGCATGATGAATGGTGGCTTTTTTCGTGTTCCATGCATGGCCCATTGTTTAAATCTTGTGGTGCAGGAGTTTCTGCAGCACCCTGATGTAAAGAAAATGCTGACAGTTGCATGCCGTATCTGTTGTCACTTTTCATGATCTGCAAAGGCCCGTGACCAACTTCTGCAGTTGCAGATGCGAAACAGCCTCCCTCAGCACCGCTTGAAGCTGGAAGTTGTCACCTGGTGGAACTCCACTTTACACATGGCTGAGAGGTTGTATGAACAATACAAAGCCATCTCAGAATATCTTGTTATGCACACTAGCCATGACAGTTCCGGGGCCTCCATGTCTATGAAGACTTTACAGTGACACTTCATGGACTCTGTAATAACAGTTTTGCGGCCTTTCGAACATGCCACACAGGCAGTGAGTGGCGAGTCTGCCTCTATTAGCCAATCAATTCCACTGCTGCCAGTGCTGAGGCAGACATTGATGAATGTACAGCATAGCCTTGATGTTGCCAGAGACAGTGCTAGCAGTATGTTGCTGAAACACATGCTGACAGTATTCGACCAGAATTGTCATATTTTGAGCATTCAGCGTAGTGAGAACTTTGCCATAGCAACAATGCTGGACCCATGATACAAATGTGGAATCGCCTCCGTATTGGAGGGGAGCCTGAACAGGTAAAAAATGTCACTGGGCAACTGGTGCACTTGGTTCATGGGGCACAGAAGTCACGTGCCAAGGTCAGCAAACCTCAGCAGCATAATCAGGATGAAGGTGCACTTGGAGGGGTATCAAGCATATCCTATAAGGGGAAGGGGACTGCAGTTTCAGGTTGTCCATCATCCAAAGCAGTTGGCATCAACCCACTTTGGGAGGCTTTGTCCCAAGTGGGGATTTGTGAAATAAATGATCCCAGAGAACAGCATAATGCATCAACCACTAGACTTGGTGTGGCACAGAGAATGGTTGAGTCATATTCATCTGAAAACAGGCATCTGTCAATAACTGATGATCCTCTTTTGTACTGGAGTGGAAATGTCAGTGAATGACCAGAGGTGACGGCATTAGCACTGAAGTACCTCACATGCCCACCCTCCAGTGTAAGTGTCAAGAGGGTATTCAGCTCAGCAGGTGCAATAGTCAGGGATCGTCAGACAAACCTCTCTCCTGCAAATGTTAGTTTGCTAACATTCATAAAAATGAATGAGAGATACATACCAGCACAGACTGCAACCTCGGTATTCATACCCCAGCATAGTCATGGTGGTTTTGGTGATCTGGAAATGGACCATCCTGGTTGCACTGGCAGTGGCAGCATGAAATGGCCTACCACTGATGTAGATGATGACACAATGGAAAAAGAATTTCCCACTGGTCGGACTTTAGACATAGATGACTGTGAAGGCAGCTTTCTTTATGAGAATGATGATGTGGTTAATGTTGCAGGTTTTAACTAAAGTTGTTAAGAGGCAGTGACATTTGCTGTATGATACCTGTTTTCTTTTCCATGACTTTGTGTACCCCACCTGAACCACCACCAGGACAGCTGTTAGGCACTGCCACCACAGAGAATGGCTTTGTGTGCCCCCCCTGGACCACCCCCACCAGGATCGATGTTAGCCACTGCCACCACAGAGCATGAGTTTGTCTGCACCCTCGGACCACCACCACTACCGGGACTGATGTTAGCCACTGCCACCCCAGTGGATGACTTTGTGTGCCCCCCTGGACCATCACCACCAGGATCGATGTTAGCCACTGCCACCACAGAGCATGAGTTTGTCCGCACCCTCGGACCACCACCACTACCGGGACTGATGTTAGCCACTGCCACCACCACCAGATGCATGAAGATGTCACAGAGAATGTCATCATGTGCCACAGCTATCACCACCAGCACCCACCACCAGTGTCATTCTAACAATGTTTTCCCATTACATTGGCCATGCCAAGACAGAGGGAGTCAAACAGGAGGAGGAGGGGTGAGGGGGGTGGGATGGAGCAGCAAGATGGCTGCGCTGCTGTTCTGCTTAATGCCACTCTACCTGAGTGCTCCTAACTAAACTAAAGATGTCCGTATTTTATTTAAAATGTCAGCTTTGTTTCAAGCCTATGAATGAAATTAGCGTTATTTTTTAATTAGAGATAATGTGGGGACTTTGGAAACGGCTTTTGCTGTTGAGTAATGCTGTTTGATCGTTGTCTCGGTGGAATGGCTGCTTCTTTTTTTGATCCTCCGGTCGATAGTAGGAGTGCAGAGCATTAAGCAATGTACCTCTCCTCTCTCCTTTGGCAAACGATATTAGTAATACTCTCATGGAGAGTCTGCTAAATAAATTAGGCAACCCGAGTCCCTAAGCAGACAGATTCAGTGTTTGGCATTAAGGAAACTAGAAACGCCAGTGGAACTTATGGAGTAAGAAGGTTTTTGTCTCATTCTAGCTGAATGAGCTGGGGTTGAAATTCTACTGATTTTATGATGAAAATGGCACAGATTTAACTGGCAGCTATCGACTGCATGAATGAAAACTGAAAGAATGGACTTTTTCAGAGTCCGTTTATGGTGATGTGACCCGAGGGGCATTGAGAGGAGGAGAACAAGAAGAATGGAATAGCATTCATGCCGATATGTCTGGTATTGGCTTGCTAAACATATGCTAATATTACCTCGGGGGGAGGATTGTTTTAATTTTTTACCTTGTCTACCCTGAGGTTATTATGCTCAGTGGAGCGTTTTTCTTTTGTTTAATTTGCAGGTGTGGTCATGGAATGGTTAAGATGGGAGAAAGGAGACAGAAGGATGCTTCAAGTGCATGTTCGAGTGGAATTACCTAAATCTATGATGCCTGAAAAAAGGAGCCAGTGTACTCTTAAAAGGTCAAGGAGTATTTTACTTTCATCAAACAAACATTGAGGGAAAATGTCATTAGGTGTTCATACATTTACATAAATGGTGAGCATGGAAATGTATTTATGCCCACATGTGAAGATTAAGGGCATCTTGCCTGGTTGGGTAATTGTGGATTGTTTCTAATGTTTATAAATGTTGAAACAAGGGGTAGGGACATTGAAGAACACATTGCCTCCATTCTTTTATAGATTTTTTTGACTTGATATTAACTCAAGATAATTACTGCCTTGACTACCCTGATCGGACTCCTAGTCTAAAGAGCCACATGGCAAAATCTATTAAAGGGCCTGGTTCCTGCTTGCAAATGACAATTCATATTTATTCACTCTTGAAGTGTGTCTAAATAGTAATACTGATGCCTTTCATACGATCAATGAGCTTCCTGATTTACAACTTGGCAGGTTATATGAAACTCATATGAGTGGTTTTTTTGGGGGCATGAACTACAGTATTTTAAAGGTGTTTTATTTTAACTCTCAGAACTTGCTGTAATCTGTACAGAAAGAAAACTGCAGTGAAATTTCACACCTATTAGCATTTTTAATGTGTAGCAGCTGGACGTCATTGTTCGAGGAGCATGTTGCCGATGTTCTTAAAGGCATATCTAGAGAGTGAACTGTGGGACATTTTGTTGACTCTTCTATGGACCCTCTAAATGATAGGGAAATTTATACCATATAAAATATGGACTGTGGTGCAAAATGCCCACTGTTTGTTTCCAGTGGATTTATGAACTGTATACTGTTTTAGGTAGGGCTTGATAAATTGGGGCCTTAAAAATAATTATGAGGTAAATAAAATCATGGTGGAGGGAACTGAAGTAAGTCTTGGGAGGGAACTAGTGGATATTTTCAATTCACGTTTTAGTAACGTGGTTTCATGCGTACACTCAGGGGATGTTCAATTGGACCCAAAGTCAACGGGGGGGGGGGGGCGGATAACTTACCTGAGCAGCAAGCCTCTGGGTTCTTTAGCTTTCATCATATTTCATCAGAAGAAGTGTTGATTGAATTGCTGGGGTTAGATATTTCTAAAGCAATTGGGCCTGATGGAATCTTATCCATACTGCTTAGGTATGCTGCCCCTTGTATAGCCGAACCTTTGGCTCTCATCTTCAATTTATCTTGTAATTGTGGTGAGTTTCCAGAGGGATGGAAGGTGGCTAGAGTTAAACCTATTTTCAATGGTGGTGACAGGAGTGAGCTGGGCAATTACAGGCCCATCTCGCTCCTGTCACAGATTTCTAAAATTTTTGAGAAAATGATCTCTGTTTATCCGCAAGATTATTTGGACTTTAATGGTAGAATGTCTACTTATCAGTCTGGCTTTAGATCCCGACACAGTACTAATATGGCATTGGTTAAGGTGGTTAGTGATCTGCAGCAGAGCCTGGACAGGAGACAAATGGTTGAAGTTTTATTTATAGATATTTCTAAAGATTTTGATACTTTGAACCATCAGGCGCTCCTGTCCAGGCTCAGCCAGATCGGGTTATCTATCCAAGTTGTTAATTGGTTTTCATCTTATTTGAATGTAAGGTAATACATTTGTCGAGACTGGTCTATTTAGGTCCAACTTAGTTTATATGTTAAATGGTGTCCCACAAGGGTCAATCTTGGGACCTTTGTTATTGAACATTTATGTTAATAATCTTACTTTTGACCTTCCAGATATAGGGTATCATCTTTATGCTGACGATATGATAATATATGTGGAATGTCTTACCTTGGATGACTTAAACCCAAACTTCAGTTGGCTTTCGATCAGGTTCAGGATTATTTTAAGAAGCGCTTTTTAGTATTAAATTCTAAGAAGACCCAGGTTGTTGTTTTCAGGAATAAGCAGGCTAAAGATCAGAAACTAGGCCTGAATGTAACTACTTTGGATGGTACTATCTTAACAGAGGGGGGACACTATACATATCTGGGTCTTTGGTTAGACTGTAACTTATCTTGGTTCCTTCACATAAATAATATGATAAAGGGTTTAAATGAAAAACTAGGGGCACTATACAGGTTTAAGAGATTATATGTCCAGGGATGTTTACTTAAAAGTTGTGACCTCTTTATTAATGCCTAATTTAGATTATGGGGATCTCCTTTATGGAGGATCCTCTGGTTCTTTATTGGATTGGGTAGATTTGATGTTTCATAGACTGGCTCAATTTGTCTTGGAGGTCCCTTATAGGACCCATAGATGTGTTTTATTTACCAGTTTAGGTTGGGTGCAGCCCTTTGATAGTAGGAATCTTCATCTCCTTAAATTCATGTTCCAATTTGGAAAAAATAAGTTCTAATTTATATCTCTCAATTGTTTCCTCCCAGAAGTGTGAAGGATAATCTTAGGTCTGCCCAGGGGTTGCATTGTTTAATCCCAAAATGTAATCTGAATATGCTGTGCCTTGCAATGTGGCAGCTCACCTGTGGGTGGCCATCACTTGTTCCTTTTTTTTTTTGGCTTAACTTTGTGCAGGCGCAGGTAGGGGTTGTGCATGCATGACTCTGAACATCCCGGGCTGAATATTGGGCTGTGCAGGTTATGCATGGGCACACCCCCCCACCTGTGCCTGCATACATTACTGATGCACTCTGGCGCATTGGGATTTGTGCGGTGCACTTTTCCCTTTTGAATATCGTGCCGGGGTGCATCAGTGGGTTGTGCATGGTGCAACACTGTTGCACCATGCACAACCCTTTTGAATATCTGGGCCAATGTGTTACTGCTGCAATCAAGTTGTAATAAGTCCTTCATTTCTTTTTTCAGGAAACATCCAGATGCTTTGTTGTGGCATAGTTGCCTTATCCAAAGAAGTTCTTCAACATCAGGCACCCCAACCCCCCAGGCTGGGGCAGACATGCAACATGCAGAAGTCATTTCAATCGATGACCATGACCATCATTGCCAACCAGACTCGAGAAGAATGCAGATGAAATCTGTGAAGAAGTAACCAAATAAGAAACCATTAATGAGACCTACCTGCAAATATGCTTCCCCAAAAAATACTTATCTTCATAGGCTTGAGAGTTATCCATTTCCAATTTCAACGCAAAAAGTTCTCATCAAGCCCTGGAATGTGCACACCATCAGTATCTGTGACCGGTGATACAAAACAATACAATGAGTACATGTCTATATATGTTAACCCCCACCTACAAAATATAAATATATATATAATCAACTCACCAAGGCTACTATTAATGCACAGACAAAGGGCACCCTTCCATCTGGTTGAGATGATCACATCACATTTGTGGGAACTGCAGCACACATTGGACCAGCAACAGTTCACTCACAGTCATCATTTCTGATGGGACTTTGCATGCGGTGTAATGCTCTCATTTCACTTCGTTACCACTTGTCTATTTTCTGGACACAAGACAGATGCATTTTGGGGATGCAAAAAAAATCTGGGGACTTTGTGTGGACATTGCACACATGACTGAGTGCACAATAAATTCTGGGGGACTCTACATGTGATGTAACGCTCCCATTTCACTTTGTTACCACATGTCAATTTTCTGGACACAAGACAGATGCATTTTGGGATTGCAGAAAAAATCTGGGGACTCTGTGTGGACACTGCATGCATGAGAGACTGTGCAATAAATTCTGGGGGACTTTGCATATGGTGTAACGCTCCCATTTCAATTTGTTGGCACTTGTCAATTTTCTGCACACAAGACAGATGCATTTGTGTGTTGTGATTGTGAGCATATAATGTCATACTTAAATTATAAATTAAAGCAACATTCCAACAATGTGGTGACAATTTTGACCTATACTTTTTTATGCTGTTTTACATTGCCAGCCACTAGTTACATCCTGACTTGTATGATACCCTTCTTTTAACAATTTGTGTCTGCTTTACTACTTTTTCTCATGTCTGAAAAAAAAGGAGCACGCCTTTTAATATTGTTCTAACCGGGTTTTTATCACTATTTGTAGCTGTTTTTGAATAAATATTGTTCTGTGAGGTCATAAAACACTGCCTGCTGCATAACTGTTAATTTTACAACAGAAGTGATATATAACAACTATGTGATGGAGAAAAGCAGCAGAAAATACTGACAAAGACCTGGTCTGCACCGTATTGAAAGGAGTGCTCCTTTTATTATTTCAGACATGAAAAAAAGTAGTACAGCAGACTCAAATACTGAAAATTATAGTATCATACAAGTCAGGATGTAAGTAAAGTGGCGATGTAAAATAGCATTAAAAAGTATATGTCAAAATTTTCAACAGATTGTTGCACTGCTGCTTTAAAGAGATATACCAAGTAACATAGTTATTATGGTGTTGCACCCAATATATGGGTGCCTTACTTCCAGGAGAATCTTTCTTGCTCCACATGTCACTCAAGTATATATCACAACAACCCTTGAAAATAGGTTCATAAGTTTTACAGAGCTTTAAAGACTAATGTCCATATTGCTCGCCAAAGATTAAGTATACCCCTTAATGGAGTTATCACATTATAATGGTAAGTTTGTGGTGGAACGTGGACATGTTTCCACTAACAAGGCTCTTGTTAGTGGAAATGTTCCCGCATTTCACCGCAAACTTACCATTATAACATAAAGAAACATTCAGAAAGCTGCTGGTCATTCACTATAATGGAGCATGCCCCCGCGTGCTCCCTGGCTTCACATCATAACATTGCTGAAAGCGGTGGGCAGAACTTGGGTGGCTCTTCAGAATGGAAAGTCCTCCATGACCCACTTTAATGAAATTATGGGCATTTTTGACAGAAAAATATTGTACTATGTAAGGACATGTGGCACAAGAAAGATTCCCCTGGAAGTAAGGCTCCAAATATATTGGGTGCAATGCTGTAACTTGGTGAATCTCTTTAATGTCTATTTCACAAACAAAATATTTATGGAGCCTTAGTAATGTTTACATTGTGTCAGGACTCATGATCTGAAGTATTTTGCAAAAAGCATGACTGAGCAGTGCAAGTATGTTGTGCTAAACTGCATGTGTGCAATCAGTGTTCTTTCCTGTGTGTGCATACATTGTCCAGCTTCATGCAAACATATATATGGTGTGACTTGTTGCAGTATCCCAAGAATAAAGATAACAAAGAATACATTATGTATATTTTATTTGTACCATCAGCACCAGCGGAGTAAGTGATATGATATTTTTTGAGAGGTATTGAGGCACTGTGCACCTCAATCACTCACAATGCACACATGACTTAACAGAGATCATAGCACAAAAAGCACATGGTCTCCTAAAAGTCATGTGTGCAGTATGTGACTAAGGTGCACTCTGGCCAGACACCTCTGAAAAAGTATTGTATCACTTTGTCCACTGATGATGATGATGGTGACAATAAAATATATGTTATTCTGCTCAATTTTCTTCCTACCATAAACACTACAAGTCATCAATATATGTTTGCAAGAAGCTGCACAATGTCTGATGTCTCACACACACACATACACACACACACACAGAGGAAACAACACTGACTTGACACATGCGGTTTAGCACATCATACTTGCACTGCTCACACCAGCTTTTCCATAACCTCTCCACAACAGAAAGTAAACATTACTGAGGCACTGGATTATAACAACAGGGCAATAGGAGCATGTATGACTGTCTATTATTAAACATAAAAAAATCACAAAACACTACAGCAGTGGGGGGCAGAAAAAATAAGTTAATTAGGGATTCCATGGTGTTCCAGCAGTAGGTGGAGCATTGACGCTATCTGCAGCTGCTGTTGCTGGATCTGCTCCACCTGCTGCTGCACAGCACCCACCCTCTCATTGCTTTCTTCAAGGGCCACCCACAACAGTGCAATTTCTGCCTGTGTTGCAGGCACTGTGGCGGGGTCCACTGCAGGGGGAAAGCCAGGTAGTGGTGGTGGTGGTGAGGGTGGTGCTGGTGGCTGTGGTGGCGGTGGTGGTAGAACAGCTACAGTTGTCATATGTGTGCGCTGGACACCGGTCCCCAAATGTGTCCCCTGGGGGCCATGGCGCACCTACATGCCACATAAATGACAAACCACAATGGTGATGCCCCCCCACACAGTTAAAAAACTGCCAGACTGGGGAGCTGTGGGAGGGGACAGGCACAGGAGAGGCAGATGTACTGCCAGCAGCACTGTCATGCACCTGGGGCTCCACCTGCGGCTGTGAAGGTGGTGGAGGGGGTGCTTCTGGAGCCCGTGCAGCTGCTACTGGTGGTGGTGGCGGACTTGGTGGATGTGCCGCTGCCAGTGTCACTGGTGGTGCTGCTGCTTCCAGAGGGGGAGAGGCAACACCAAATAGTCAGGAGTGGTCCAACAACACCTGACCACCCCCACACATGTGCACTCCCCTCTGCCCACGCCCACGGGCCACAGACTCTCCTTCCGGGTCCATCGCACACAACCCACTAATTCCCTCTCTGACCGATGCCTCATGCAAACAAAGACTGCTTCACACACACTCACAGTCTCACACACATGCACGCACACAGTTGCACACACATACAAAACAAAACTTATAAAACAAACAAATCAGTAGGAAAAAAGAACTTAAAACACACACTACAAAAAAACTAAAGATTTTGCTTTCAAAAAAGCTGTTTTTTTTAGGCAATTCACGCAAGATAGGAACAATACCACTCCAAACTCTCCTCTACACACAAAAGGCTTCCTCCTTCTACCACTGCAAAGGAAAAAGTGAAACTAACTGCTTATATGATTCACTTCTTTCCTGCCTGGCTAAAGCATGTGACTTACAGTACTGTAAGCCATGTGATGTGTGTGGGGGGCTGCCTATATTGTCGTCACTTCGCCTTACTTCACATAAAGGTGGAATGGCAACGCAAAGTCATAATGACAAGGCGAAGTGAGCACTTTCCAATGGTCACTTCATGTAGCATTAGGCTAACGTGAAGTGGCCACTTCACGGGTGGATTTTAAATTCATTGCATCACTAACTGTGGTGTGCAGTCCCCCCACATGAGATACCCCACACATCCTTAGATGCATGACCGCGCACATTTGGGATATTCAGTCAGACATGTGCAAGTGCATCTTCCTGTGCATCTTCTGAATATACCATTTTTTGGGTCTGGTGCATCTCAGATGCTTGGCTCAGGTACTTGTACAATTTTACAGGGGACCTTTGAGTATGGGGGCCTTTGACATTGTCCTTAGCAATGTGGAAGATGACATAGAAACATAGAAACATAGAAGATGATGGCAGATAAGGACTGCAAGGCCCATCCGGTCTGCCCATTTCTTTTTCTACCTTATAAATGTGCCATTTGGCCTTTGCTCTGTCAATGGCCTATCTATTCATACTCATCTGTATTGCTCCCTTATGCCTATCCCATGCCTGTTTGAAGCCCTGCACTGTATTCATATCCACCACTTCCTGAGGTAGGCTGTTCCATGCACCCACCACCCTTTCTGTGAAAAAGAACTTCCTCACATTACCCTTAATTGGCCTCTCTCTAATCTCATGCTGTGTCCGCTTGTCCTGCTATTTTCTTATATTGAAACATGTTAGACTTTTTCACCTTGTTAATGCCCTTAAGGAGTTTGAATGTTTTGATCATATCACCTCTCTCCCTCCTTTGCTCTAGGGTACACATATTGAGCTCCGTTAATCTGTCCTCATATGTTTTCTGATGCAGTCCCTGCACCATTTTGGTTGCCCTTCTCTGGACTGCCTCAATTTGGTTGATGTCCTTGATTCTACAGTACAAGAACCATTGGGCAGCAGTGACCACAAGATGGTACAGTTTAGAATTAAGTGTAATTGTAAACCTCTTAAAGGAAAGACTAGAATTAGGACCTACAGCCAAGCTAATGTCAGCGGCATGAAATTATATATTAGCAAATGGGACTCACAAAGAGATTTTGATGGCAAAACACTAGAGCATAAATGGAGCATATTATATGCAAAATTACAGTATTGTATTTTTAAATGTGTTCCAGAAAAGGATAACTATATCAGTACCAGGAGAATTCCAGTATGGTTCAACAACACTAAAAAAACAAGCATTCGTCAATGCCGAATGTTGTCTTGCTGGCATTGTCATTGGTAGTGCAGGAGTTAGAGAGATGCATAATAGGAATGGCAGTGAAGTAGTGAACTAATGGCAACCCTTCCTCACCCTGCAGAGACTGACATCACTGGGGTGTGCCTTTGGGTAGTTGGCCATAACCTCATTCTACTATGCAAACACCGACAAGTGTTGTAGTGTGCCTTCAGCCTTTGGGTCTCACGTTCACCCCATTCCATAGAAACATAGAATTTGATGGCAGATAAGGACCACTTGGCCCACTAGTCTGCCCATTTCCCTACCTGATGGATAAACTGCAGATCCTAGTTAACTAACAGCCTACTTCCTCCTGCCCCCACTAGAATTGCCTTATGTCTGTCCCATACATTCTTGAATTCCCCCACTGTTCTTGACTCCACGACCTCCTCAGGAAGGCTGTTCCGTGCATCCACAACCCTGTCTGTGAAAAAATACTTCCTAACATTACCTCTAAGATGCCCCTCATCTTCAAATTGTACCCCCTTGTTCTTGCACACCTCTTTTTTTGAAAGATGCTACCCTCTTGGACTTTGTTGATTCCCTTGAGGTACTTGAAAGTTTCTATCATGTCCTCCCCCCCTTTCCTCGAGGGTATACATATTAAGCTCCTTTAGTCTCTCTTCATATGTCTTCTGGTGCAGACCCTGCACCATTTTGGTTGGCCCTCATCTGGACAGTCTCCCCCCTGTCTACGTCTTAGTGGAGATGGGGTCTCCAAAACTGCACGCAGTACTCCAGATGGGCTCTCACCAGCTGTCTGTACAGACAGATAATAACTTCCTGTTTTCTACTGTTGATGCCTCTCCCTATGCATCCCAGTATCCCCTCAGCCCTCATTAAGGGAATACACTGAGATGGATGCAGCATAGGAGAATGGGGTGAGCTTTGGGGCTGAAGAGTGCAAGGCACACCTCAATGCCTGTCACTGTCTACAGGGTTAGGGTGGGGGTGGAATGGCATGAGCATTGCAGCCAACAATCCCAAGTCACACTCTGAAGCCTGTCAGTCTATACAGGGTGGGGCATTATGGTTGGAAACCCTAACACCCTGTGTGTTTGTTGGTATTTTCACTCCACATTTTCACCATGGGCTTTTTGTGAACCCACCTCATCAACAGTGGCAGTACCAGTTTGTTAGCCAAAAGGTGATTTTGAACAGCGACTGCGCTATTTGATGCCACAGGTATGAAAACACATTTCGGGCAGGATGTGAAGAATGAGGAGGTGTAAAAATGGCAATGTTGAAAAACTGGAGTGAAAATATAAAAAAACTGGTGAAGTCATGAGTGTGAGTAGAAATTGTGCAATGCACTCCCATAACTCAATTATTTTGGGAATTTTTGTAACCAAATTTGCAACATAGACATTTTGGGATCTACGCTCATGAACAGTCTTATTGTGATTTTGTTGATGTGTTCCGAACATTGATTTCCCACAGTGACTGTGCCATTGAGCGGCATAGGTGCGAAAATACATTTCGGGCATGATGTGAAAAATGACAGCTGTAATGTTCATAAGGAGGTGTTAAAAAATGGCAATGTTGAAAATCTGGAGTGAAACTATCCCACAGCCTCCACTTGCATGCTGTGTGACTCTGAGCAACTCACCTACTAAAGTGTTCACTGCATTCACCAACACTGACACACCTGTGAAATGTGATACTAGCACAGGATGTTGCTTGTGCATTCATGCAAAATAACATAAAAATGTTATAGCTTTTATTGGACCAACATAGATGTAACAAAAAGAACAAAGTGCTTTAGCTTTTGGACCAACCAAGGCCTTCCTCACAAGATTAAGCTTCCGAGGAAGGACTGGGTTAGTCTGAAAGCTAAAGCACTTTGTTCCTTTTGTTACATCTATGTTGGTCCAATAAAAGGTATCAAATCATTTGCTCGGATCTGTTCTTACAAGGACCAATTTGGCAAAGATTAAATCTATATATCAGAATGATGGTCATTTCTGTATCCTCATGTGATATTCTCTCACTCCTTCCACTAGGTGGGAGGGAGCTGACATGGGTAATTGTTATTTGCAAATGTGTCCATGGCAAACTCCCAACTAACTTGGCAGTCTCTATTAATCCTGCATCCACCACATCTCTCATGTTGCCGACCACACTGTGCAGCATCTAAACAGCCATCAGTCTGTCTGCCTATCTATCTATCTATCTATCTATCTATCTATCTATCTATCTATCTATCTATTTACATTGCACAGACTTGCTCATTCACTGACTTGCCCAGAAGAGTACCCGATCTCACCAATCAGACCAGCTGAGCCTGAGCTACCTCCATAATCATCAGCTACCAGTCAGAACACCAATCGAAGTGCCTGGGCCATGGGAACAGTTTCTGGCCTCAGTTATTGAAGCTGCCAATCAGAGTGGCTCGGCAGAGTTTTTTTTTTTTTTGTGGCCTGTCACTGTAAATGAAAAAAGCAAAAAACAGTTAAACATGCACTCTAAACATATCTCTTCATTATATTCACGACTTGGACAGTCAGGGAGATGCATACACACTGCAGTATTGTGACGCTACAAAACTATAATGAAATACTACAAGTATAGATTCTACATTAAGTCAAAATATCTAAATCAAAGCCATAAATTCAGTCTAGTCCTAGTAGATGAAAGAATTGCTTTACATAAAAACACACAAATTCATTTGTACATTTGGATGTTAAAAAATGAGTATTTTAAGAAACAAAACAATTTTAGAAATAATAGCTCATTTTATAAGGGCATTAAGACTCTCCAGTGAGAAGCAGTGTGCTAAGATAAATGCATGTCCAGCGGCTGAAGGCACTCAACCTGCAGCCTTATACATTACTATGCCACACACATTGTGCACTCCATTTAGAATCCGGGCATTGGATATTTGGTTTATCCAACACCAGTTTAATATTTAAAGGAAGATTTAAGAGTTTCTCTTTGATTTCAGTGGCTGGTTTCATTGTTGCACAGGGCAATAGTGATGTCAGAATTGTGAAAGCTGCTCTATGATTGGTTCACTATTTCATAGTGATTATATTTTCCTTCACTATTTCAATTATGGCAACACTTAATGCAGACACTTTTTGATGTCTTGTTGTGAGTGTTATCTGCCTAGCTATCACTTTTATCTAGTCATTTTATACCACACCTTTTACATAAATGTTATATGTATAACCCCTTCACCCAACCAAAGTGTGGGGCTTACCTTTTTTGGACTCTAGAGCCCAATGTAGCACAGTCCAGCCACCAGGAACATTATTACCCACTCTAGGGTTACCACTCGTCCCTATTTTTGCAGGACAGTCCTGATTTGGGCAGCTGTGTCCTGTGAAAAAACATGAAAAATACTACTTGTCCTGAAATTATAGTAGAAAAATATTTTCTTGCTTTCCTCTAAATGTTGCAAAAAACTATAATACCTTTATTAAAATACCATAAAATGACAAGAAACACCAGAAACAACTGAAAAACTATAACTCTTAGTCTTAATTCTGCTTATTTAGTGAAAATAAGTATGTTGTATTGGTCGAGGTTACATTTTGTCCTGAGAAAAATCATGTTTCATTAAGAAATGTCCCACTTTGAACTTCTTAAAAGGTGGTAACCCTAACCTGCTCCGGCCCAAAGGGCTTAAATTCTGCAATGGTGCAGAAGAGAAGAGTCTGTTTTTGGCACCTTTTGCACCATAATGAACATCAGTTCTCCTGCACACATCAAAGGTGGCTACCTGCTGCTACTGAAGGGAGTGAGTGGCATTCTCAAAGAGTGGGATTGCCTCTTACCAGTGCCCTGACCCAACCAGACAGTAGTGTGACAGCATGCAAACAACTTTTGGGGGCCCCAAACTAAATGTTTCTGGGAAGAAGCCCTATTCAAAAAAAGGATATTACAGCCAGAGCCCATGGGACTGCAAAACCGACAGCTATGTTATCTTTCTGACCACTGACACACATGGTCTCTGTGTTCAGAGGATAGTAATCAGTCAAGTAGGCTCCAAATCCTGATCCAGAGCCACAAGAGGGCTTCGGGGGACACTGCAGGACTAATTAACAGTGTGAAGGAGAGCAGACCTCTCATCAGCATCAGTGAAAGAAAGACTGAGCAGATCCTTCAGAGGGTTTTACAGCCACTGAGGAGGAGACTGCTGTGCACATCACAAAGGGTGAGAGAATGAATCTGCAGCTAAGAGCTTTAGCCTGCAAGAGTAATCTGCCCTGCAGAAGAGTTTCAGTGTACAGCCGTATAAACCTTTCTTTATCAGAACTATGGGGTCTGAACTTCTACAGAGCCAAATTGAGCCTAAAGCCATCACACTGATCTTCACAGACATGAGACAACAGCAATGGGTATTGCACTGGTGCATTGGCTGGTGAGCTGCAGAGGTCTGGGATATTCATAACACTCTAAGAAATCAAAAGTTTGAGAGCCCAGCTGAACCTGTGTGAGGTGCCAGAGCAAGTGACTGGCAGAGGAGAGCTGAGACAGCTTTTGGAGGTGACACAGGGCTATGGAACGGAGTGGGTAAAAGTAGCCAAAACTGCAGCCAGAGATGGAAGCCTGCCCACCTTAGGGTAACCATGACTATTGAATCAAGGCCCAAGGGTAAACCATGATTATTGAATCAAGGCCCACGGATTCTGCCCCTTAAAACCCTGAATATAGTTCTACAAGGCTGCAAGTTAACTTTCAGTTGTTTTGGACTACACCATCCAGATGAAATTTATAAATACTGAATTTTGGGGCTGTGTCTTGAATTGTTGTATAGCATGCTAATGTCAGCCAGGCTTGCCAGATGTAATGTCACTGGGCTTGCCACAGTCCAACACCTGGGCACCATGCTTCCAGGTGCTCCCTAGGACTAGGAGTGTTCATTAGCTGGGACCCATGGGGATTGGGTAGCGCCCTATAGTGTAGCAGGGTTGAGCATTGTGATTGGCTAGAGTGAGCTCCGTTCCATGTTTTCAGACTGCACCTAGAAAGGCATCCAAGGACTGCCAAGCCAGTGAAAAGTGTGTATTATTTGCATTTTATAAAATGAGTAGACATTTTCCTGTTCTTTGATTAGATAAGAGCTAGATTTTGGTGTGCTGTTATCCAGCCATAAATTGGTAACCGGTCCTAGTTAGGCTGTCAAGGATGCTGCACAGACAGAGATCCATATGTGCCAACCAGCTTAAACACAAATTCTGATTTGCAGTCACAGATCCTCGTCCCTCACCCAAACCCCCAGCAGCTGAACATATCACCCTCCTCTTGCTTCCCATACTCCCAGCCTATCAAACAACATTACTGCAAAAAAACTAAGTCATGTTGCACCTCTGCTTCTCCTCCAATTCTGGCTGCACCTCTTTACAGTGCTGTTGTTTCTCTGATCTTCCATCATCCTACCTGCAAGTGTACTGACCATCCCACCCCCCAAAGAGTGAACAAGTGAGCCACTGTCACCAGCTGCTCACGTTACTGAAAAATCAATTGCCTCTACAAAGAAACATAGGCAAAAAATGCTCAAAAGTTTTGGTTTTTTTTTAAGTTACAGAACCAGCTACTATTACTGCTTTGAATTATTTCTATGCTCGTGTGCCACTGACACCGGCTGCTCGTGTTATTTAAAAATCAACTGCCTCTATAGAGAAACATAGGGAAAAATGCTCAAAGGTTTCAATTGTTTAGGTTACAAAAACAGCTGCTATTACTGCTTTTAGTTACTTCCATGCATGTGTGCACTGTTGTCATGGCACCGACAGCTGAAAGTGACCTGTTCTGCCATCAGCTTTCAGCTCTGTTACATTTTGGCCAAGAAAAGAAAATCATGCCCTTGCAGTCACTGACACCTTTAGCATGTAGCAAGGTAAAGGTGTCAGCGATGGGGGGCATCTGCATCTCCTGAAGTCTGGTACAAATCAAAGTAAAGAGCTCTGTAAATGAGCTTAAAGCCATAGCTTTCACCGGGTGCACTAAACTCATAACTGCCATGCATTTGATCAAAGCTGCGACTTTCACAAACCTGCTTTGATACATTATAATCAAACCTAGTGACAACAGCAGCATATCAAGTGCATTACTACTAAAAACGGCAACAAAACTGCTGTTACATAACTAGTGATTCAATTGGACAACATGAAGCAGAATAATAAAAGTGACAGTATGGCTGCTGAATCAAAATGCTCTATTTTCGTCATTAAAATAGAATATGATTGTAACATGTGGGCAACTGTAAACTTAAAGCTATGTACAGTATATCATGCAAACAGAACAGAAGGTCTGAGCACACGCGCTATGGAGCTGCAGCTCCGATGATGACTACTGCACTTTCAATCAAAGCCGCCACTTTTACAAGGAAGACGCCTTCATTATCTTACTGAATAATGATAATACAGTAGATACTGAGGTGGTCTGTGTGTGTGCACACCCGTGTATATGTGTGTGTGTGTGTGTATAGGGGGGAGTAACCTGAACACTACAGTAAAGGGGGTAAGAAAGAGATCTGGTGGTGGGGTGGCAGGGTGAACAGTTGCCCTTCCAGCAAGTGTACTGACCCCCCATTAATGATCAATGGCAATGATTGTTCTGGTAGTATCCTAAATCTGCACTTCTATTGGCTTGTTTAAGTAATAAAAATCCATTTTTAACAACCAGTATTGTCTCATTTGATTTTTTTATTTGTAATTCCATATATAATGATTAGCGGGTAGCCAGTTTAGCACTGAGAAACCCACCCATTTTCTGATCGCTGCTGAGCAGTGTTAGTCTTTGATGTAATTCAAGGACTGACTACAATGGCTGTAGTGCAAGTGGCAAACTGTAAGTGCTGGTAAAATCCTTGCTCGAGACTGTCCCTGTTTTCTTTTTCTCCAGAAAAAAAAAGAAATGCCACCACTCTGAGTTTGCCACCCACTAGTGTGTCTTATTTCTGTAGTGGTGCTAATGGAAATTCATAAATTCACATTTAAATACATTCTCATTGATATGCAGTCTGTCAGCGGTATGAATCCAAGCTGAAATACACAGTTCCTTGCTGCAAGATGCTCTGTTTTAAACTCACTGCTTCCAACTCATTTTTATCAATTTTATGCTGTCCGTAGCTTTTTTTTTTTTTGCAACCGATCCTTGTAAAATCTGCTGACATCCATTTTTGTGGTTAGCAGTTTCTATGGAGAGTCCCACAACAATGATCGCGGTCGCAGACAGAAAAATGGATTTATGCTGAAAGCTGCTACCCTGATGTGGTTTATTTTCTGACTCAGCCTGGTGGCATCTAAACTTAGAGTCAGCTACCGCAGTATCAATGAGTTGAAATAACTGATTTTATAGCTGTCCATTCTCCAGTTTGTTTCTTGATCACTGCACAATACAATTTAGCCTTGTAAAAAGTATTGTGTACCGAGTCCTCATTTTTTGGCTACCCACTAATCATCATATATGGAATTATAAATAAATCAAATGAGACAATACTGGTTGTTAAAAATGGATCTTTATTACTTAAACAAGCCAATAATGTAGCAGATTTTAGCATGAATCTGTTTTTTTGTCTGCGATCGCAGTTACTGTTGTGGGACTCTCTGAAGGAGCTTCGAGCCACAAAAATGGATCTCTGCAGATTTTATAAGTATCAGTTACCAAAAAACAGCTATGGTCAGCATAAAATTGGTAAAAATGAGTTGGAGCACTGAGTTTAAAACAGAGCATCTTGCAGCAAGGAACAGAAATGTTAATGCCTGGGGCTCTGAACAGAAGTTATTAATGAATCAAGTAATTAAGCATAAAAATGAATTGTGCAGCAGGAGGTTGTAGAACTGATGCAAACAGTGTATAGCCTGAAACTGCATGTCTACAGCTAACTCAGCTAAGAAAGTAAAACAGTGCAAATTGCAATGGAATTGCATAGGTTACAGGTTCAGACTCTGACTTGCAGAGTGAATTAGGTTGCTATACAGTGCTGTAAGGAAGGATCTTGCAGCAGTAATGAAAAAGCAGTATGTAGAAAACAGTACCTTTGAGTAGAAGTAGCAGGAGAGCTGTAACACCTCTGTAATTGGAGATACCTTAAAACCTGTATGCTGAGTACAAATTCATTAAAAGCAGCATTCTAGTATCTTTTTTTTTAAGTGAGCTTAGACAAATAATTGAATAGTAAGTATAAGTCCTAGTTATTGAAAGGCATTCGGCGTTGGGTGTGCACTCTCTGTTAAAATGTCGGGTGGGCTTAGAGGAGCTATTTTTAAAAGAGGCTTTTTCCTTGCATGTTTTCAACTATTTTGAACCCAGATATTTCTCTGTATACAGAAAATGACCTTGTTGGAATAGTATTAGCCATTGTCGGGTTCATACTTGAATCCAACAGTTGTACATTTTGAGTTAAACCACACTGCATCTTTAGGCAGAGCATTTAATTAAATATATCTGGCATATATTAAATAGCATAACACAGGCTGTGCTGATAAGGATACAAGGTTACTTGTCCAACACAGTCTCTTTCTAGAAGTGTGTCATTTTTATGTTCACAGAGAGTTGAATTAGTAAAAGTGCTGGAGGCAATGTGTAGTGTCCTTGTTACAGAGGGAACTGATAAGCAGATGTATTGCAATTCAGCACTACATTTAAAATACCACAAAAACATTTTAAAATTACTGTGTTGTAGTTATCTAAGTGGAGATATTCTTCTGTCTCTAATGATATATTCAATTTGCCATGGTGGCAAAGATCAGAGTAGACAAGAGACGCCTACATAGACAGTGTCGGCAGATAAGGGCCTATGGCCCACCCAGTCTGCCCATTTGAGCTTGTAAGTTCAGTTTATGTTTTCCTAGAAGTCTGTTGCCCCTTACCCCTGACCTCCAGAATTCCTTTATGTCTATCCCATGCATTCTTAAATCCCGTGATTGTTTCAGCCCCCACCACTTCCTCTGGCAGGGTGTTCCACTTGACCATCACCTGTTCTGTGAAGAAATTCTTCCTCACATTTCCTCTGAATCGTCCTCCCTCCAACTTCATCCCATGCCCTCTAGTCCTGGAATATCTTTTTCACTTAAAAATAGTGTATTCCTGCACCCTTTTCCTCCCTGTAAGATACGTGTATGTCTCTATCATATCCTCTCTCTCTTCCTCTCCTCCAGGGAGTACATATTCATTCCTTCAACCTGTCCTCATAGGACTTGTGATGCAATCCATGTACCATCTTTGTTGCTCTCCTCTGAACCTTCTCTACCCTGTCTATGCCCTTCATGAGGTATGGTCTCCAGAACTACTCTGTACTCCAGGTGGGGCCTCACTAGTGTCTTGTATAGTGGAATTATGACCTCCTTTTCCTGCTGGTGATGCCTCTGCCTTGCATCCCAGCATCCTATTTGCTTACCTGCTGCCTTGTCACACTGTTTCCCTACCTTGAGGTCATCAGAGATGATAACCCTAAGATCCCTTTCCTGCTTGGTGCATGCTATATCCTCACCCCCCAACTGATATATTGTGCCAGGGTTTTTGTGCTCCATATGCATTATCTTGCACTTCTTTGCATTGAATTTCAACTGCCAAACCCCTGACCATTATTCAAGTTTCTGCAGGTTCCTTCTCATTCTGTCTACACCCTCTGGTGTGTCTACTCTGTTACAGAGCTTTGTGTCATCAGTGAACAGTGAAATTCTGCCTTCTAGGTCCTGCGCAATGTCACTGATGAAGATGTTGAATAGGACCGGTCCAGCACTGATCCCTGTGGTACCCCACTGGTCACTCTTCCCTCTGTGGAGTGACAGCCATTTACCACCACCTCTGTGTCCTGTCACCCAGCCAGTTACCTACCCACCACACTACTGTCCTGCCCACACCCATATTCCCCAGTTTGTGTAATAGTCTTCTATGTGGCACAGTGTCAAAGGCCTTGCTGAAGTCCAGATAGGCCATGTCTACTGCCCTCCCCTGATTCACCTCCCTAGTCACCCAGTCAAAAAATTCAACGAGTTTGGTCTGACATGATCTCCCCCTGGTGAAACCATGCTGCCTTGGGTCCTGTAGTCCATTGACAACCAGATGTTCCACCAATCTCCCCTTCAGTAGTGCTTCCATGATCTTCCCCACTACCGAGGTGAGGCTGACTGATCTGTAGTTCCCCGCTTCCTCTTTGTTCCCACTTTTGTATAAAGGGACTACATCTGCTGTCCTCCAGTCTTTGGGTACCTCCCTGTTTCAGTGATCGGCTAAACAGGATAGCCAGAGGTTCAGTCACCACCTCTCTTAGTTCTTTAAGGACCCTGGGGTGCACCCATCTGGCCCCATTGCTTTATCAACTCTTATTACTTCCAGTTCCTTCAGGACCCTTTCTCGTGTAAAGGGACTTGTGTCCATTCTGCCATTCTCACCCTTGTCCTCCCTTCAGACCCATTACCCTCCTCTTCCTCAGTAAAGACTGAGCAGAAATACCTGTTCAATATGTCAGCTTTACTGTTGTCATCCTCCACGTTGCCCCATCCTCCCCTTCAGTCTCATCATCCCTCCCTTTGCCTTTCTTTTTTCCTTATGTACCTGTAAAGGTTTTGTCCTCTTTACCCACTGATTTTGCAATGTGTTCTTCTGTCTGAGCTTTGGCTTCCTTGACAACCTCCCTGCCTCCTTTTGCTTCTCCTGGTACTTCTCCTATCCCCTTCTGCCTGTGTCTTTTGTATTCCCTGAATGCAATCTTTTAGCTTTCACTTTCTTTGCTACCTCTTTGGAAAACCATAAGGTCTCCTCTTCCTTTTCCTCTTGCTAACCTGCTTAATGCATAATTCTGTTGCTCTTGTAATCCCCATTTTAAATACTGCCACTGTTCCTCAACCCCTGATTCCTGCCCATTCCCCTTAATGCCTCTTTCAAGTATCTCCCCATTTTCCCAAAGTCTGCCCCCTAAAATCCAGGATCGTATTTTTGTGTGGTTTGGTTCTGTTCTTTCTGTGATTTCAAACCACAATGACTGGTGGTCACTATTCCACAGGTGCTCCCACTGTTACCCCATCACACTGTCCCTGTTTGTGAGCACAAGGTCCAGTATTGCCTTCTGCTGAGTTAGTTCCATGACCAGTTGTTTGAGAAAGGCACCCTGAAGGGAGTCCAGGATAAATCTGCTCCTAGTTGATGCTGCTGCTGGGATGCTCCAGTCCATGTCTGGAATATTGAAGTCTCCAACCAGTACTACCTCACCCTTGTCTGCCATTCTTTGGATGGCTAGCATCAACTCCTATCTGTTTCTTCCTCCTGGGCTGGTGGTCCTGGACCACACCTGTGTGGATAGCTGGCCCCATTTTCCTTTCAGCTTAACCCACAGTATCTCTCCCCATTTTGTTTCTCCTGGATCTCTGTGGCCCTTATGTCATTTTCACATACAGTGCCACTCCTCCTCCCTTCCTACCTGCCGGTCTCTTCTGAATATGTTGTAGCCAGGAATGGCCATCTCCCAGTCATGGTTATCATTACACCAGGTTTCAGTGATGGCCACAATGTCCAGGTCTGACTGCACCTTGACAGCCTTCAGATCTTCCATCTTGTTGCTAAGGCTCCTGGCATTGGCACACATGGCTTTCCATGATTTGACCTCCCTGGACTGTTTCGCTGTTCTACTCTAGCCCCTTCCTTGGTTGTCCTTTATCCATGGTTCTCCTTGCTGTCTGCCCTTCTGCTAAATTTTGCCCCTTTTCTGCCTATCCACCTCTTGGGCACTAATCTCCATCTTTTGCACACTGCTTTGTAGAGATAGCCACTCCTCCGGTTCACTGGTTCCACTGCTAGCTGTGGGGAGTGAGCAAGTAGGTACCCTCCTTGTTGGCCTGCCCCCCCCCTTTGCTAGTTTAAATGTTTGTCAATGTAGCATTTAAACTTATCATTGAGTGCTTGGGTTCCCCTCCAGGATGGATGCAGGCCATCAGGCTTGAACAAATCTCCATCCCTCCAGGTGGGTCCCCAGTAACCAATGAATCCAAACCCTTCCTCACAGAACCAGTTCTTCAACCATGAGTTAAAGTTCCTGGTGCATAGACCCTATGCTCTCCTTACCTCATGGTAGTACTTCAGAAAGTGACAGAAGTAGCTACTTGCTTGAGACCCTCCCAATTTCCTAAACTCTTCCTGAACTTCCTTTGGCTCCCCATTTGCCAGGTCATTAGTACCTAGGTGGATAATGACATCCAGCTCACCCTCCTGTCTTGCCTTTCCAGTGATCCCCAGGATCTTCCTTCCATCCCTCCATGCTGTGCCACCTGGTAGGCCCCTCACCTCCCTGTCCTCCCCCTCCTGTGTTCCTAGCTGGATCCCTCTTATGATGGAGTCCCCCACCAGGATTCACTCCCTCCTCCTCCTCTGGGGTCCACTGCTCTCCCCACTGAGGTCACTGCCTTGGCTAACTTCC
Organism: Neoceratodus forsteri; assembly: GCA_016271365.2. Taxonomy (NCBI): domain Eukaryota; kingdom Metazoa; phylum Chordata; order Ceratodontiformes; family Ceratodontidae; genus Neoceratodus; species Neoceratodus forsteri. Next base: position 1,256,781,476 of record CM057454.1, read on the forward strand.
ACATCCTTTCCTTCCACTTCTCTGGGTACCTCTATTTGGTTGTCCCTGTTTGCCAGTGAGGCACATGAGTTCTTGAGTGGAATAGGATCTGGGATGTTCCTCTGCCTCACCACTCTAACCCTCCCTGAGTCCATTGTCAACCAAGTGCTCCTCGTTCTCGGCATCCTTTGAGGCAGTTGTATTGGACTGGGTGGTCTCTGGATAGGGGTGATGGTACTCCTGACCCAGTTTACTTCCACTCTGAATCTGGCTACCTCATCCCATAGTCCAGAGAGATGCATGCAGATAGGGCAGCACCTCAGTGTCCAGAAGGTCTGCCTGAATATGGCTGCCCCACAGCCACTGCATTGCACCACGCCCCACATTATACTACAATTATACTGCTAGTCCACTACTTGTTTGTTACTGAAGCTCTCCTAGTTCCCTTTTTATTAATTTACTGTCCTAAAAATCCTGCCACTGATCCTCAGATTCTTTCTTTTTAAAAAAAGAAAATAAAGCAATAACAAATAAATGAGTCAAAACACTTGTCGTGCTGAGGGTGGGCTTCTTCCCCCTTATGCCCATCCTACTCCACACCCCTTACTATCCCCTGTGTTTAGCTCCTGTCAATCAGATATAACAGGGCATATAATTAAGAGTTGGGGGAAGGGGCAAAAATTTGCAGCAATTAAAGACAGCAAAGAAGTACACCACCACTACGTTTTAAATTTTCAACAGCCCAGAAACAATTCTAAGTAAAGACAGCAAAGAAATTACAGTGTCATTAAAAGCCCACAATCTAAGTTTAAAAGAAAAATAGCAATTACCAGTTACTGTAAAGCACTGAATTGAATATGTTTCCTTCCCCTTCTGGCTTCTTCTGAGAAAACAAAACTCACTTGCCACTTCAACTCTGACTAAGCCCCACCTCCAGTTATCACACAGCTGAGGTCAGAGGCCAGACAATTAACACCCCTCACCCAAACTACAGGGCAAGTCAGACAAGCCAAGACTAAATCTGCAGCAATTAAAGACAGCAAAGAAAAACACCACCACTACGTTTTAAATTTTCAACAGCCCAAAAACAATTCTAAGTAAAGACAGCAAATAAATTACAGTGTCACTAAAAGCCCACAATCTAAGTTTAAAAAAAATAGCAATTGCCAGTTACTGTCAAGCACTGAATTGAATATGTTTCCTTCCCCTAAATGCCCCTATAGCTATAAGGTAGGTAGGATTTATTTCACAGTGGAATACCGGTAGTCCTTGCGATGGAATAAAACAATATAAATTGATGAGTGTTTTCAATTTTTTTTTCTAGAAAAACATGGTAAAAATTCATTGATTAACACATATATATTGTGAATGTTTTATAAATCCAGGCTGGTAGGCAAATATTGAACTAAGATGGCTTATTAATTATATCGCTGATTAAATATGTTAGGAATATAATGCTTAAATGTTGTTCAAATTTGATTTACAGCCCCCCCCCCCCGAAGAAATCTAATGTGGCAAAACATTTGGGTCAATTGAAATTACAAATAAATTCATCCTATGGGCCTTGTGTGGTGTCAATTTTTTAGCAAGAGGGGCCATTACTTATTTTGTTTTTGATGCAGCATTCTGCCTTTCCTCAAATAAAATCAGGATGTTGCCCCAAATTACTAGAATGCTACATGCAAAATGCTTACCAATAAATAGTAGGATATGGGTCTTTACTTCAGCTAGACCACGCACTGTAGCTACTCACTGGGGAAAAAGTCATTACCTACAGTATGCTCATATTACAGAGGGGCAGCAGAAGATGCTCCTAATGCCATCCACAGATGTGTGTTTTTTTTTTTATTTTGTGATTAGTAACATAATTTATGGGATTATCTTCTTGTCAACCCCCCTCCCCATCAAAGAAATGTAACCTTTAATTTCCCCATGTTTAGTTCTAGCTCCTTTCTCAGTTTAACATGTTATTTCTTTGATTGAGGAATACAGTATAGTTAAGTTCTTATATGCAATTGTGTTTGAGTGCACCATGTAACATACTGAATACATTTCAAATGTAAACAATCAGCCACATTCCAACTATTAAGACAAAGAGCACTGCAATTTAAATAAAGTAGTGTGTAGTAAAGGTCTTAAAGATGAGTTCTTACATGTATTGGGAAGTAACCCTTCCCTGTCTCCGACGCACATACTAGAAGCAATGCACAAACTGAGAAGAACACAAATAAAGCTATACATTCAAGGTCTGTTTTACTGTATTTCCCATTTTTGAAGCAGACTGCCCTGTTTTACTGTAGTAATGGTTAAGTTAGTGTTGAATGTCAATCATTTTATATCAGATTTGAGGCTTAAAAGTCACTGGCAGTAATAGCAGCTATGCAGGGGGTAACTCAAGTGCCAATGGGGCTGTGTCCTGGCAGCCCCTCTAATTCTGAACCAGCAGTGATGGATACAGCTACACTTGAAAACTCTGGTCTCGTCTTGGCCTGTTCTGAAACAGACCGTTTGCCTGCCCCTTTTGGTAGGACCCACTATTTATAGGGTCTCTATGTCCCATTTCACTGCAGCTTCCACACTAAAGTTTATACTCTTACAATAAAACATCAAACCAGTCAAGCTGTTGGTTTGCTAACTGCAAATTGTAGGATGTGGGTTTCCCATCAAGATTTGACTGCCCCCTTATAAAAGCTGGCAAACCTTGGTGTATTTTTTATAAGTCCATCGCACTGTCAATACTAATCTTGAAATAGCTATTTTCAGCTGGTAGTATGATTTTGTAGTATGTCAAAGATCACTGTTTTGTCTGAAGAGATCGTAGACATATATATCATCACTTTACACTAGTATGGAAATTGAAAAAAATGTTTTACATACGCTGAGTTCAGTATCGGTATTATAACGTTTAGGTGTTTGCTTGTTCTGTTGCTAAATACAGAGCTGGTGCATATTTTAGATAAGTTATTCATCACCAAATGCAGTTTTGCTGGTAAATACAGTTTTTACTTTGCTTAGAATAAATGTAATTATGACTTCGATCTCAATATTTCAATCTGTTATGCAGAGTGTCTGCTGGATGCTGCAGCTAGTTTTGTTTTGGATCCAGTCCGATTGTCTTTTTGAAACACATTCTATTGTGCCATTGTTTTCTTTGCCTCTCTCTCTCTCTCTCTCTTTCAGCATAGCTACTTTTAAACAGCAGTGGGGGAAAAATAAAGAGTTGCCAAATGAAATTATCTTTCTTCACACATGAAACAGTACTCAAAGCATTGCCTGTCGCTGCTGCTATTTATGCCAGGTTGCTGTCAAAGAGAAAAGAAACTTTCAGATTAAAAACACTTATCAGAGAAGTTTCAACTAAGTGATCTATTGTCAGATTAACTGTTGTGTATGGGTACGTTGCTGTGAGCAACCAGATTGACTGCGACAGCTGTATGAACACTGCAGCGGTGGGCCCATGCATCCCCATATTTATTTACATCTCCAACAGTTTGGGCACTTATAGCTCAGGCACATTAAATATATTTTCGCAGCTGGACTGTGCATCTGTCCGAAACTATACCGTATGTGGACAGTCCCTGGAGCACTACACCTCAAAATTATGATAACCCTTCTTTAAAAATCATCTCATTAAAAAAAAAGAAACTGTCTGGATGCCAAGAATTTCCTCTTAAAGCAATCCAGTCAGCCATGGGCCCTAGGGTGCAAGTTCGAGCCATGGGTGAGGAACTAATTGGCAGGTCATCTCTCTCTCCTAGTCCCTTCAAGTAGAATGGATCAGATCAGGAGGTAGTATAGCGCAGTGGCTTATGGCTCTGAGCTCCAAATCTGGAGATTTGGGTTTGAATCCCACAGCCCCCACTTGCATACTGTGTGACTCTGAGCAAGTCACTTACCTTCCCTGTGCTTCTAGGTTGCACCAGTAAACAAGTTTTCAGCTTAGTGTGCTACTGCTGGTTAAACAATTGCAAAAAACAAACAAAAAAAAACTATTTGTTACAGGAGCTAGCAACCTGCAGGGTCAGACTAGGAAACAAAGGGCCCATTGATTTGCTCAAGGTAAAAATGCCAGTCAGCAGCTGTGTCCTATAATCACTGGATCACATTACCTCCACTTGCTGACACTGCCACAATATGCTTCAGGAGCAACTCTTAGGATCGCAACACTTAGATATGCAGTATGTCCTGAAGGTTTGCATTCTAATCTCCTTAAAAAGAAATATATTTTATTGTCCTAAGGAGCTGCTCTTGGGCCTTGGTATTTTTTGCTCCTAAATTCCTTAGTGAATCTTAGTGAATTCCCCTTATGTGTAATATCAGATGGATCAATAGAGAGGTAGGTAGGTAGGTATGTATCAAAGGAAGTAGGTAGACACACTGACAGACCAACAGAGGATAAGTGGGTGAATGGATTAGAGCAGGCTATAAACTGAAAGTTAAAAAAAAACATATGCCATGTTTTTGCTTGCTGTCAGTGGCAATATATTTTCCATTGTTCGGGAAGAGACAGCCCCCGCATCTCCTCTTGAAACCTGATGTGACTGTTAATAATTATGCCGTCTTTTTTTTTTTATTTGTTCTGTAAGATGTGTTTGTTCTGGTGGAGATCCAGGACTTCAAATCCTGCCAGAGTCACTTATTGTTTACTACTGCACTGACTGCAACTCTATGCTTTAGTTCAGTTAAAAAAAAAATAGAAGGAAGTGCTCTTCAGTTATTTACTAGTGTTGAGTGACAGAGATCGGGAAAGTTGCCCAACAAACTGCAAGCCATAGCGTTTAGCCATGGATCACACGATGTACCCAGACAGTATAAGTGACTGCAGCTCAGATGTACCACTAATACAAGTAAATTAGCATTTACTATGGCACTCCAGTTGAAAAACTTGTGGGCAGGGGAGTTGGACACCGGGAAAGCAAGAAGGACAGGGATGGGGCAAAAGGGGGTAAGGCCATCAGGAAATGGAGGGTAATGAGTACCAATGCCCGTAGTCTGGGCAACAAGCTCCCTGAGCTGGTTGCCTTAATGGAAGAGGGATGCCTGGATATCATAGCAGTCACAGAAACATGGTACACAGAGAACCATGACTGGGATGTTAACATACCAGGGTACATAACACAGGAGAGACAGGCAGGGAGAAGAGAGGAGGTAGCTCTCTATGTAAAAGAGGATAAAAGCAACTGAACAAAAGAGTAAACAGGGAGAGAGGAGGCACTGTGGGTCACCTTGGAGACTGGAAAGGGCACCACAATCCGCACAGGGGTTGTGTACAGACCCCCATGTCAGGGGGAAGGAATGGACAAGGATATGATAGAAGGCATTCTTAGAATGGCAGAGAAAGGGGAGATACTGTTGATGGGAGACCTGAATATGCCAGATGTTAACTGGAGCACATTTGCTGCAGCCACATCCAAGAGCAGAGCCATTCTTGATGCCCTACAGGTGGCAGGCATTAGACAGCTAGTTTCGGAACCCACTCATGAGGGAGCAATCTTAGACCTCATACTCTCAAACGGGGGCAGTGAGAGGATCTCAGATCTAGAAGTAGGTTGCCATCTGGGGACAAGTGACCATCAAACAGTGTGGTTCACGTTAAACTCAGCTTCTGAAGTCAAGCCATACAAAAGTGAGGGTACTGGACTTTGGGAGGGCTGACTTTGTAAGAGGAGAGTGCCTCAGAAAAGCACTAGCAAACAGGCTAGAAGGAGGTGTGGAGCAACAATGGGGAATTATCAAAACTGCCATCACAGAGGCAACAAGCCTTTGTGTGAAGCAAATAAACAAATCAAAACAAAGAAAAAGCCACTATGGTTCTCAAGAGAGGTGGCTGTGAAAGTCAGGAAGAAAAAGATAGCATTCCGGAAGTATAAGGAAACACAGAAGGAGCAGGACAGAGAGCTGTACCAGTTAAGGCAGAAAGAAACAGGGAGGGAAGTCAGAATAGCAAAGGCCCAAACTGAGAAAAGATAGCCAACTCAGTTAAGAAGGGGATAAAACCTTTTATAGGTACATCAAGGCGTAGAAAGACAAAGGGAGGGATAGTGAGGCTGAATAGAATGAGCGATTGGGTGGGCAGAGGGACAGCGAAAAAGCAATAATACTGAACAAATATTTCTGCTCAGTATTCACAAAGAGGGAGGAAGTGCCTAATCCAATTAACAGAAGCACTCTTGATAGGAGGTCGATCCCAGTCCTTTCACAGAAGAAAGGGTTCTGCAAGAACTCCTAAAACTGAAGGTGGACAAAGCAATGGGTCCTGATGGAATTCACCCCAGAATTCTAAAAGAATTAAGGAAGGAACTAGTGAAACCACTGGCTACTCTTTTTAATAAATCATGGGAGGATGGTGTGGTACCCGAGGACTGGAGGAAGGTGGATGTGATTCTCCTTCACAAAAGTGGGACCAAGACAGAGGTAGGAAACTACAGACCTGTCAGTCTGACCTCTGTGGTAGGGAAAGTGATGGGGTCACTTCTGAAGGAAAGAATAGTTGAGTACCTAGAGGTCAGTGGAGCACAGGATCCAAGGCAGCATGGGTTCACAGTGGGAAGGTCATGTCAGACAAATCTAATAGATTTCTTTGACTGGGTGACCAAAGTGGTAGACCAGGGAGGGGCTGTGGACATGGCCTACCTAGACTTTAGCAAGGCATTTGACACAGTCTCACACAAAAGATTGATAGTCAAATTAACCAGCCTGGGAGTGGGTCCCAGGGTGGTAGCCTGGGTAAAACACTGGCTGGACAACAGGACACAGATGGTAATTGTAAATGGAGTCCACTCTGAAGAAAGGGCGGTTACTAGTGGGGTACCGCAGGGTTCAGTATTGGGTCCAGTCCTTTTTAATATCTTCATCAGTGACATTGCAGAGGGACTGGAAGGAAAAGTATGCCTTTTTGCAGATGACACAAAGATCTGCAACAGGGTTGATACACAAGGAGGCATGGAAAGGATGAAAAGGGACTTGGCAAGGTTGGAGGAATGGTCAGACGTATGGCAGCTAAGATTCAATGCAAAAAGTGCAAAATAATGCACCTGGAAACAAGAACCCAGGGAAGAATACACAATGGGTGGGGAGGTAGTAACAACAACAAAACAGGAAAGGGACCTGGGGTAATCATATCAGATGACCTTAAGGTTGTAAGCAATGTGAGAAGGCAGTAGGGAGGGCCGGGGTATACTGGGATGTATAGGGAGAGGCATCAGCAGCAGAAAACAGGAAGTTGTTATCCCTCTGTACAGACAGTTGGTGAGACCCCATCTGGAATACTGTGTCCAGTTCTGGAGACCCCATCTCCGCAAGGACATAGACAGGATAGAGGCAGTCAGAAGGGGCAACTAAAATGGTGCAGGGTCTGCAAGAGAAGCCGTATGAGGAGAGACTAAAGAGCTTAATATGTATACCCTTGAGGAAAGAAGGAGGGGGACATGATAGAAACTTTCAAGTACCTCAAGGGAATCAACAAAGTCCAAGAGGGTAGCATCTTTCAGAAAAAGAGACTTGCAAGAACAGAGGACACAATTTAAAGATAGAAGGAGGGCGGTTCAGGGCAATGTGAGGAAGTATTATTTCACAGAGGGTAGTGGATGCATGGAACAGCCTTCCTGAGGAAGTTGTGGGGTCTAAAACTGTGGGAGAATTCAAGAATGCATGGGACAGACATAAGGCAATTCTTGTGGGGGGCAGTAAGATATAGGCTGTTGGTTAACTAGGATCTGCGGCCTATCCTGTAGGTAGGGAAATGGGCAGACTAAATGGGCCTAGCGGTCCTTATCTGCCATCAAAGTCTATGTTTCTATGTTTCTATGTTTCTAAAGCAACATGGCTTGTGTGAAAAAGCATAAAATTACAGTACTGTGGCAAGCAGTACCTATGATGTAATAAACAATGTCTCTCCCCCAGCTACACAAACTTGGAAAATAATGCCAAGGGTCAAAGCGGTTCTCATAACCAAAGATACATCCTCAAACAGAGTTAAAAGCTAAGAATACTGTGGAAACAACAGAGTTTACTAGTACAATGTTTATTTTTGCTTTAGCATCGTAGAATACATTTCCAACTAATCATCATATATGGAATTATGAATAATCAAATGAGACAATACCGGTTGTTAAAAATGGATCTTTATTACTTAAACAAGCCAATAGGGTAGCAGCTTGCAGCATAAATCTGTTTTTCTGACTGCGATCGTGGTTACTATTGTGGGACTCTCTGAAGGAGCTTCTAGCCACAAAAATGGATTTTAACAGATTTTATAAGGATTGGTTGCCAAAAAACAGCTAGGGCCAGCATAAAATTGATAAAAACGAGTTGGAGAGGTGAGTTAAAAAAAAAGAGCATCTTGCGGCAAGGAACAGAAGGTCTGAGCACACGCGCTATTGAGCTGCAGCTCCGATGATGACTACTGCACTTTCAATCAAAGCCGCTGCTTTTACAAGGAAGACGCCTTCACTATCTTGCTGAATAATGATAATACACTAGATACTGAGGTGGTCTGTGTGTGTGTGCGCCAGTGCATGTACATGTGCGTGTGTGAGAGAGTAACCTGAACACAATAGTAGAAGGGGTAAGAAAGATGTCTGTTGGTGGGGTGGCACGGTGAACAGAAATCTAAATAGGATTTGTAGTAATGTTTCACCAGGAAATGCAGGTGGGAAGGCCTGTCATTGTGCCGCTGTATGACGAGCTTGTCTCTGATTGCAGAGGCACTTTTCTTACAAGTTATGTCCACTTTACATAATAGGTGTGTCAGCGCTAGCATGCTGGCTAATTGGTGAATGAGGGATGCACCTACTAAAGCGTGCCCTGCATTTGCTAACACTGACACACCTCTGAAATGTGCTGCTAGCACAAGATGTTGCTTGTGCATGTGCGCAAGCCAACATAAAAATTGATAAAACACAAAAAAGGGGCATATGCTAATTATAAGAGTACACCGACAACAGAAAATGGGAGGTGCATAAAGCACAGGCTAAAATGTGTAAATCATATATCAAAAAATATAAAAGGGCTTTTGAACTTAGGCTAGCTACAAACACTAAAAACAACAAAAAAAACTTTTCAAAGTTATGTAAATAGCATCAAAGCTAGGAAATCAAACACTGGACCCATTAGTGTGGTTAACAAAACTGTACAAGAAGGTTCTGAATTGGCATACCTTTTTAATGAACATTTATTGAGTATTTTCCAAGAAAAAAGTTGAGATAAATGATATAAATAACATAGCATCTGCTAATAAGAATAAAATCTTAAATGTAATAGATGTTAAAAAAAAAGCTGATTAATCTGGGCCCTAACAAATCACCAAACGCTGATGGAATTCATCCCAAGCTATTAAAAGAACTTGCAGAAGAAATAGTGGGTCTGCTGACTGATATACTTTCAGGCTTTATTATAAAAGGGAGAGTCTTATTATAATGAAGAAGGAAAATGTCATTCCTGTCTATAAGAAGGGACAAAGACAGGATATTAGAAACTATCATCCAATATTCTTTACTTCTACAACTGGCAAAATAATGAAAGAATTTATAAAAGACAAAATAGATAAACATATGATCAAACAAAATTTGAAAGACATTTCCCAACATGAGAGTTGGCTGAAATGGTCCTGTTTAACCAACTTAATCAATTCTTTGAGCCACTTAGCAAATTCATAGATGCTGGACTACCTGTAGATATTCTATTTTGTGATTTCTTTGAAAGCTTGTTGTTATTGTGAAAGTTTATTCCCAAAAAGAAAGAACTTCCAAAGGAATAGGATTGCCCAGTTGAGCAGAAATGCTCATTTACAATGGGGTTCCACATTCGCATAATGTAAAATACAGTACAATTTCAACAAATATATAAATATGTAGGATATCCTTTTCTTATTTTCATAAAAAAATACATTGGCGGTACATAGTAGAAAACACATGCATAGGTTTTAACATTCACTGTGAGCAGTATCTTTTTGGTTGAGCAAATGATTGCTGCAGCCAGCCCTTGATTTTATTCCATGGAGCTACTTCCTTGGATCTTAAGTAGTGGGGAGCTTGTTCCAAGCTTTTGGTCTTTGAGCAACTATAGTAGAGTTGCCCTTAGCAGTTTTCATCATGGGGATATGACATTCTAGGTTTTGAGCTGACCTTTTAGTTAGAATTTCAAATAGAGTATTTAAATAAGACAGAGTCTTTTTCTTCAGATTCTAATGAATAAATTGTATTATGCGTAAAATGCCTGCATTCCATTAGGTCTATCTAGTTCAGGGCCCTGTACATTAGACAGTGATGTGTCAACCTGGGGACGTCCAGGGCAAGGATGGCAAACCTGTTTAGGGCTATGTCAAGCCGATCTAACTACGCCCTGGGCACCCTTCCCCCGTAGACCACATCTCCATAGTCAAACAGTGAGACTATCATAGTGTTAACTACATATTTTCTAGTCAGTGTGTTGGAACACAGCCTTTCAGTCTATGCAAAGCCCCTAATCTAGTATTCAGTTTTTTGATTAGGCTGTCTATGTGTTTGCCCCATTTCATTTGTGTGTCTAACCATACTCCTAAATATTTATAAAAGTTTACTTGTTCTAATACATCATCTAAGAAAGTTGTAACTTGAAGTGTTTGAGGGGTGTCAACCTGTTTATTCCCAAAAATCATAAACTGAGACTTCCTAGTATTTAGTGTTAATTTATGTGATCTGAAATAATCTTGTAGGGCATCAAAATCTCTTCAAAGAATAGTCTGTATTTCAAGAATTGATGTTCCTTCTACATACAAAATCACATCATCTGCATTCAAATGATGCTGGCCCTTTAATAAGGGGGCCAGCACCATTTGTATACAGATTAAATAATATTGGTCCCAACACTGACCCTTGAGGGACTCCACCCTTACTATGTTCCAACCGCGATGTGTCAGATCCTAACAAAACTTGAAGCTTTTGATTAGGTGCCACACTTTAACTTGGTTGATAAATTAAAAGTGCTAAAATTTACTGGCCCAGTGGCGTTGAGGGCTGAGGTGCTGGATGCCTTACCTCAAGCCATACCAGTGACCAGTGTTCGGGAATGAGCATGGGTCATCGGGGGTTGGTGGGGAGGAGAAGGATCGAGCGTCCATTGGACTGCTCTCCTTCTTTGGGGTGGGGGGACACTAGCTGTCAGTGCTCCACTGGCTCCTAGTGGCTGCTGGGGACAGCGCACCGATGCTACAGCTGAAGGGGAGAGGACAGGCAGATGCTTGGTGACAGCGCATGCAGTAGCGTGCGTGCTCTCACTGCAGGTGTTATTGCATGCCCTGCCTCCTCACAAGGGGAGAAAAGCAGAAAAAAGCTGCAGCTGGATGATGTGGTCCCCACAGCGCACCACCTCCGAGAAGGCACCTCCCTGGCATGGATCCATTTGGGGTGGGTTGAGTCACTCTCCACCACCCTGCCACGAAGGGTAAGTCATGGGGTGCACAAGGGAGGTGGTCTAACCTTCGGGGAAGGGTGTGCTGGGGGACAACTGATGGTAGAAGCTGGGAGCTCAGAAGAAATAATACAGCGAAAAAAAAAAGAGCTAAAATTTGATTCCAACCTAGTCAACTGGGTAAATTCATGGCTGGAAAATGGGAGACAAAAATTGTGGGTTAGTTACTAGTGGGGTCCCACAGGGATCAGTTCTTGGGCCTACATTTTTTAACATTTATATGTCATCAATGCAAACATCGACCAGTGCTTGGATAAGTAAATTTGTGAATTACACAAAAATAAGGGTAATAGCTGATAGCAACATGGCATTAAATTAATTCCAACATGAAATTACAAATATTGACTATTGGACTGACAAGTATAAACTAACCTTCAACCTAGAAGTATTATATTCATACCTCTATCCTTCTTCCACCTAATCTGTGAGTAATTACCTGCCTAATCCTTAGTCATTCACTGTTGCTCCTTGTGTATATTATGCACATATTGTAGATCATATTATGTTAGGAGACCTTTTCTGTGTTAAATATTGCAGTTCATATCATGTTGGACCTTTTATGTGGTTCCATCTCACCATCTCTGGAACCTTCATCCTTATCTTATCCTTGTTGCTGTGTAAATAACTATTGTATCAACTGTTTACACTTCTATTGACATATGTAATCCACCCACCTGTTGTACCTTGTGTATTTTTACGTATATATTGTGTACATTATGTCAAGTGTTTCTGTACTTCTTTAGTGCCATGTAAACAACAATTGTACCAACTGTTACTGATCTATTGACATATGTAAACTGCCCAGGTCCATCTTGTAAATGAGACTGTCTCTCAATGTTTTTCCTGGTAAAATAACGATTGATTAATTGATTGATAAATGTAAAGTAATGCACCTGGGTGCAAGAAACATGATGGCAACATACAACATTTGGTGGCAAACAGTTACATGTAAATAATACAGAAAACGATCTGGGAGCAATCATCAACAGTAATTTATCATCTGATGGGCAGTGTAGTGAGGCAGTGGGAAGGAGCAATAGGACCTGGGCTGTATTACACACAATATACGGAGTAGGGATAGGAAGGTGGTGATGCCACTTTACATGGCCTTGGTGAGGCCACATCTCAAGTACTGTGTGCAGTTCTGGGCACCGTATACAAAATGAACAACATAAAGTTACTTTAAAGTGTACAAAGGAGAACAGCTTGTTGTAGATACACATTAACTAGGAGAACATTTGGAGAGAGACTAAAAGATTTTGACTTGTACTCTTCGGAATATAGAAGATTCAGAGGTGATATGTGCCTAATATATAATGCCTTTCTTAATGAAGACCTTTTTGAATGTTTCAGCCTTGGGAGGAGGCTGATGGATAGAGAAACTATGCTATGTAATCTCCAACTGAAAGGGGAACTATTCAGAACAAATAAAAGAAGCTCATGGTTTAACCAGAGGGTGGAAGGCACATGGAATAGTCTACCAACAGAACTAGTCCAAAGGAGCTCTCTGAAAATATTTAAATCAGCATTAGACAAATATATGGGTGATACCACCATTTTCCTTACTGTTTAGTCCAGGTGAGTCATAAAGACCTATGGCTATAGGACTCATATCCTTCTATGATTCTATGCCTTTGTAGTCCTACATATAAATGGGATATTGGGTACACCCTTTCCTTGTAAGAAAGGTATAATACGGGTCTGCCCCTTTAGCCCTCTGTTAGACATTTTTGCCTTGATCCCTTTGTTAGAGCAATCCTGGGTATCCTAGAATTCATGCCATCAAACTCTCAGATGCCCAAGAAGTTACTAAAATCTGTGTTTATGCAGATGACATCTGTCTGTGTGCAGAATGACTCTGCTGGACCTGAACTGGAAGGGGTATTCTCCGGGTTTGCAAAGATTTCTGGGACTCAGCTTAAATTTTCAAGAAGTCGAGGCATATAGATAGCTCCATTTAAATGACATGATAATGTTTCAGATATTGCTAATATTCCCATGACTTCAGAACCCATTAAAATACTAGTAATTACTTTAGGAATTCAGGATGATGTGACTTACAGTTGGGAAGCTGCAGCCTCTGTGGCATTGACACAGGTACAGCTTTGGAAGGATTAGACTATTTCTAAAAGGAAGAGAGATTATACGGTTTCATGTACCTATGAAACCATATAAAGCTTTTTTATTATATTCCTCTGTAATTGCCTACTCATGCACCTATGTAGCCGTATGAAACTATGATGTTTTATTCCTCTGTAACTATATGGTGTCCTGTTTGTACGAAACCTGTACTTTGACAGACAAGGAGCCTTTGGAAACAAGTCCTTGACTCAAAGGATTGTAATTTGTATTTGTATAAATAAATAAATAAAATCTTTTCATTCTTCCATTGTTCATATACATGGCACATATTTATCTTCTACCTTTGAACATGGAAGCAAAAATTAATAGCATTTTTTTTCCAAGGCCTTTGGGGTAGCAGGCTCAACTCCATTAAGCATAACTTACATATCATGACTATTGTCGGGGGTTATTCATATTATAAACCTGGTGGTCTTTTCCATAGCATGTTCATTTATTGCAACCTGTCCACATTGCTAAAAGGACTGATTCTACACTGGCAGAGTATCATAGTGCAATGAGTGGTTCTTACTTTGAAAGAGAAATGGGGCCATGGCACTCTTGTAGTATCAGTTACAGTAAGACTGAAGAACATACCACATTATAAAAAGCCAGTCTTCAGGAAACTGAGACACTGGAAACTTACTCAGGCTTCTATTCCTTCTAACTCTAAAAAACAGTTGCACTCAGGGAACCTTCAGGAACATTTTTCTGCAATATCACAATTAGCATTTTTGTCATGAGACTTAGATTGATACAGTTTCTTTACAATTGGTGGAAAAAACATATTCCCCTCCAATTATGGGTTGTGGACTGGATGTCTGGTCATGGCTGCTTAGGGGGTTGAAATTCCATAAAACAAGTCTATAGAGAAACTTAAGTATTCTCATCTGTTGTATGGGCACCCACTAGAAACACAGGAATATGTTTTATCTTTTGCCCTTTGCACAACACTTTTGGTCCTTTTTCCTATGGACCTGAAATGGTAACTAGATGTCTCCAGTAACATGTGAGATACTGATCTTGGGGTGATACCCTGCCAAACTGAATAAATGTCATGCCAGTACTTTAATGTTAGTATTTGCTGTATGCAGATTATATCTCTGGCAGGCCAGATGTGCTCTCCTCTTGCAGCAGAAAGAGTATGCTACCATACAAATCATTCTGAAAATTAAAGTATTTTTTAAGAACTAGATATCAAACAGAACAACATCTGGTGGCTCCTCCTTTGTTTTACAAACATTGGCAGCATTGCTCCTGGTTTTTGACCTAATGAACATTGTGCTATGTGCATTGGGCTTAATTCCTACCAGGTGGTGATCATAGCTCCTCATGTACATTGTTTTATGCATGCTTAACCATTTTGTTACTTCATTTCTTTGTTTTTTTTTTCTCCTTTTCCAATGCATAGTTTCTCTTTTTTCTGCATTTCTTATGTTCTTTTGACATTTTGTACTTTGAAATACCTTTTGTCTTTCTTAAGCAATACAAGGAGAAACACAAATTAATTTTTTTCTACTCTGGACTGGTTGCAATCTGTACAGAAGTTTATTTTGCATGATCATTGTATGCCATTCATGTGTATATTTTTGTTGTGTTTGCTGATTTGATTTGTTTGGAACTGTACTGTTTTGTTTTGAAAAAAAAATCCCCTACTTTTGCATTGTATGTTAATACCATAGTAATTCAAAATGTTAGCGGATGGCTGTTGTTGGATATTGGTTAATGGCTGAGTGGTTCCCCATTTAGAAGAAAAATGGGAACAAGGCATTTTAAGAATACCCTCTGCTTCTAATAATAAAATGTTTCCTATGTGTATAAAACCTGCAAAAACAAAAATCAGACAGTGGAAGATTACACAAACAGTGGTAACTTCAAAAAGTAATATGCCTAAACCACAACTTCCCTTTTGCCCAGAAGATGAGGTAGAAACAGACTTTCAACAATTTACAGATACAAGAATCCCTGTTTACATGTAGGGTATCAACTGGCTGTCATGCTATGAGAGAACTGGAGTGTGGAATTCTTTAAAATATAAAGCGGTGGAGGAACTCATATGTTCTCAGCCTTCATGTTCACAAGAATTAGAAACCCAAGAGCATTTCTTTCTATTAGGTCCATATGCAGCAGATTTTTGGAAATTACTTGTGGACACATGGAAAGATAACAATAGAGCTCTCATTACTTACGCAATTTTAATTTTAGGATTATTTCCAATCAAACTACACAATTATCATGCAAGCACATTAAGATAATTTTTTGCAATGTGCAAATACTACTTTTGGCAGGTGAAGTGTGTCTCTACCCTACAACAGAAATCACTTCCCACTGTGGATGCTGTTTTAATGATAAAATCAGCATTTCAAAAAATATATTTACTGGAAAAAAAAAACATTGACTCCTTCCCTGATAAGATAGTATTTGAGACATTGTACATGGATTACAAACAATTGATGAACTAAATGACACATTTTTACATTTCTTATTTTATGTGATACAATGTTTTGAGTGTTTAAATGGGCACAAAATGGGTGGGTGTGGTGTCTTTTTGTGTGTAGGGGTTTAAAACAAAAAGTGGGTACTATCTGCTTTATATAATTGATTTTGTTTCAGTTCATTGTAGTCCATTCCTTCTTTTCTTCTTTCTCCTGAATTGAAGAGTATATATTTATTATTGTGTGTTTATTTACTTTTGATAACAATTCCCCTACTCTTGTCAGTATGGGGAACCCTTGTCTAACAACACCTGCTGAGCTAACTACTGCAGCTGCATTAAAAAAAGTGGCCAGAACTGAACTATCCACTGATACTATAACACAAACCTTGTTCAAGTTGTAGAAAGAAAAAAACTGCAAGCAGAATCTTAAAATCAAGTATAGTCTGCACAAACAACTGAGAAGGAAAGCGAGGAGCCTCTTTCTAGTCACAGCAATGCAGACTCTGTCCTGAAAGGTATGTCATTGCAGACATTTTGCTTGCAGTGATGTCATGTAGATAACAGAGACCTGACTGAAAAGAATAAACCACAGGGAGAAAGACAGCATCAAGAAGCCCCAAATAGAAATTTTTGTATGGCTGATCTTTTTCAAGGAGTAAGTGAGCCAGCCCAAAGATGAAGCGCAGTCTGCCTGATATATAAAGGTGGACTGCAAAAACTCCAGACAGACAAAGGGTGTTTACTCACCTGGTAAAGGTGATTGTGTTAGTTTGTATCCATTGCACTCCAGGCATTACCTCATGGGCTATAGCCCACCAGATAGGCTAGTGATGCACATGTGACCCAGGTTCAAATTTCGCAGTATAGCCTGGTCCCAGGAGTCCCTGTCCTTCAGTTCTATTCTTCCATAGCAGAAATAAATGTTAATCTGACCACCCATTGTTTTGAACCACACAGAGTAGAGGACAGACAAAGTGTTAAGCAAGAGTAAAATTCTGTTTATTACCTATTAGTACAATTCTAAAACTCAGTCAGCTAGTGTAACTGACGGTCTCTGTGTTACTATGGAAAGTATGATTTTATGAGTAATCACAGTAGTTTTACAGTCTAGCACAATGTACCATTGGTTATTTGAGAACTCTTAATCTTTGAACCACCCAGTTCTGAGTAATCAGCATGATGTTTCCTGATGTGATCATCCTGAAGGGAGGGCCTTAGAGTGCCATGGATACAAACTAACACAATCACCTTTACCAGGTGAGTAAGCACCCATTGTGTTAAGTTTGCTATCCATGGTACTCCAGACATTACCTCAAGGGTTACAATAAGTAGCAGTACCACAGAGTTTCAGGGTGGGTCAGGGTGATCAGGGTGGGAACTGGAAGAGGATGCTAAAGTCAGACTTTTATTAGCAAAGGTGGTTCTTTGTCTGTATAGAGACTCAAATCTATAATGTCTTGCAAAAGTATGGATGGAAGTTCAGAAAGCCTCTCTGCATATGTCTTCCGCAGATACGTAGGCTCTTTCATCCCAAGAAGTGGCCACTGCTCTGGTTGAGTGAGCCTTTATTCCCTCAGGCAGAGTCAGGTTCTTTGACATGTATGCCTCCTGGATAATCTTCTTCAGCCAGCTGGCAATGGTTGTTTTGGAGGCTGCCATACCTTGTTTATTGCCCTGGGCTATGACAAAAAGTCTCTTGGACTTGTGGATTGGCTGTGTTTTGGTGATGTTCAGTGCCAAAGTGTTGCTCACATCTAGGGGATGATGGGTCTGAGTATCTCCCTGTTGAGATTGATCATAGAATGTCAAAAGTTCTATTGGTTGCTTCCTGTGAAAGTTGGAGATGATTTTTGGCTGGAAGACAGGTACTGTTGTTAAGGAGACCCCTTCTTGGATGAAGATGGTGTATGGCTCCTTACAGGAGAGAGCTCCCAGTTCACTGATTCTGTGGGCTGAGCAGACAGCCATGAGAAAACAGGTATTTAGTCCTAATCAGTAGAGCTGGGCCTTCTGTTTGGGTTTGAAGGGTGGACCCTTTAGGTATTTTAGTACCAGTGGGAGGTCTTAGGGTTCCACTGCTGATCATTTGTAGGGTGAATGGCCTCTGCTGCCTTGAGGAATCGGACAGCATCTGGATGAGCCCCTGAGAGGGTTTGTCCAATTTGTCCCATGGCCCTTCCTATGGCTGAGAGCTGTACCCAGAGGAAAGAGGGGAACAACCCCTTATCCAGACCCTGTTGCAAATACAGTAGTATCACAGACATGTCAACTGTCAATGGGTTGATAAGTGTCCTTTTGCACCACTTAGAAAAGATGCTCCACTGCCTACCATAGGTTGGCGTGGTGGATGGCCTTCTGGATTGCAAGTTGGTCAAGATAACTGAATAGTGGTATCCAGCCTTTAGCAGTCTCTGCCTCTTAGGAGCCAAGCCAATAACTTCAGCATGCTTTGGGCCGGATGAATCATTGGACCCTGAAAGAGCATGTATCACAGATATGGGATGGTTCATCTGTCCAGAGACATAGTCATGACTGCTGCAAACCATGTCCTTCATGGCCAGTATGGTACTATGAGTATGGTAAGACTCCAAGATAACTGGATCTTTACCAGAACTTGCAGAATCAGGGGAATTGGTGGGAAGAGATAAGGTTGGTCCTCAGTCTAGGCTTGTGACATAGCATCCACCCCATGAGCCTGCTTTTCCCTGTACCTGGAGAAGTAGGATTTGACCTGGGCATTCATTTTGGAGGCCATCGGGTCTATCGGGATGGGGCCTCACCTGCTTTGTATTATTCTGAAGCTGTCTGGATGCAATTGTCACTCCCCCAGATGAATTTGCTGCCTGCTTAGTCAATCCACAGTGATATTTAGTTTGCCTGCCAAATGGACGGCGTAGATGTGAGTGAGGTTGGTCTGAGCCCATTGTAACACTCTTGTTGATTCCCTGATCATGTCCTTGCTTTTGGTCCCACCTTGTTTTGCTATATATGCCACTGTGACTCTGTTGTCAGATCTCACCAGAACAGACCGACCCATTATGTCTTCCTGGAATGCTAGCAGTGCATGGTACATTGCTCTCATTTCCAGGATGTTGATGGACAATTTATGCTTTGAACTTGTCCACCGGCCTTGGGCCATGGAGTTGTTCATGAATGCCCCCCTACCCATGAGACTGGCATTGGTCTCCACCATTGCATCGTATGTCAGCTCTAGGGGGAAGCCCTTTGAAATGTGTTGCTTCTTGGACCATCACTGCAATGACCTTCTGACTGACTCTGGTAGGTGAACCACCAGTGTCAGATTGTCTTCTGAGGGAGAGCCCTGCATTAGTAAGCAGTTCTGAAATGGATGCATGTTCCATCTGACCCAAGGCACCAGATCAATGCATGATGCCATGCATCGAAGGACCTGAGCTGCCTGACTCATTGTTGGATGGAAAGAAGACCTGAGGGTTCAAGCTAGGGAGGTGATCAATTCTATCTGCCTGTGGGATGGTCTTGCCCTTCCCTCAGCTGTGTCAATTTCTGACCCTAGATGTTTTATCTGTTGGGACAGTTAGAGTGAGCTCTTGGCATGGTTGACCACCCAACCGTGTTCTGTTAGAGCCCTCAGGATAAGCTCTGTGTCTCTTTGTGACTGTGAGCTGTTATGTGATCATATCAGCCAGTCGTCCAAGTATGGTATGATGTCCACTCCCTGCTCCCTGAGATGGGCAGTGAGTACAATGAACACATTCATGAACACCCTGGGCACTGTCACAAGGCCAAAGGGCAGGGCTTGCTACTGGAAGTGTTGGCTAAGTACATGGAAGCATAGAAATAGTCTGTGACTCGGTCTGATGGGGATATGGAGGTATGCATCCTTGAGATCTAAGGATGTTAGGTAGTTGCCTACTCGTATACTCCTTAGCGTCAACCTGAGTGTCTCCATTTTGAATTTCTGAGGAATTACAAAGTTGTTCAGAAATTTCAGATCCAGGATTGGTCATAGGTCTCCAGTTTTCTTGGGTACCAAGAAAAATATTGAGTAGACTCCCATACCTATCTTGTTGGATGATACGGTTTGAATGGCTTGGTTCTGTATCAGTCCTTTCAGTATGTGTTGCACTTGATGGGCTGTAGTCCTTCTCCTTGATATTGGGGACAAAATAAGTCTGTTTGTGTCTGGTTTCTTTAAAAGCTCTATAAAATATCCTTGTGATATGATCTCCAGCACCCATCTGTTGGAGGTGGTTCATTGCCATTTTTGGTGGAACAGGGATAGTCTTTGTCCCACTGGGGGATGATCCAGCTGCTGGGCTGGTACAGAAGCAATGTTGGAGTCATAGTCACTGTTGTTTTCTCTTTCCTCCTCTTCCTCTGCCTCTGAAATGGGGACTTTTCCCCTGAAGGCAAAGTACGTGCTCTGAGAGGAATTTCTGCAATTGTTGTGATTATTTTGTCCTCTGTTCAGAAAGGAATTGCTTGAGTTGTAGTTCTGATTTCATTTCTGTTGGAACCTGTTGTTCTCCTGAAACCTGTGTTGGGCAGAAGGCAGGTTAAGTTGTTCTGTTTTTGTCCCTTGTTAGATCTTTTCCCTCTTCTTTTTGTTTGAGGTACTCTTTGAGGTCCTCATCAAAGACATGGTTTCCCTTTAGGGGCAGGTTCTGTAGCAGAGCTTTGGACTTGCTTGCAGCCTCCCAGAGTTTAAGCCATAAGGGTCTCCTGGCTCTGTTAGTTAAAGCTGAAGCTCTTGCTTCCAGCTTAAGAGTGTCCACTGCCGTGTCCCCCAGATACTTGGCTGTGTCTAGGGTACATTCCAGTAACTCAGACTCCCTGGTCTTTGGGTTTGATCTCTCTAGTTGTTCCTCCAGGCAGTGAATCTGTGTTCTAGTGAAGTAAACTGCTGTCATGGCAGCTCAAGCCACAATGCCTGTGATCTCAAATATTTTCTTAAGCATGTCCTCTATTTTCTTGTCTGTAGGGTCTTTAAGTGATATGGTGCCCCAAGGTAAGACCATTTTTTTGCTTAGTGCTGCTATCTGTGGATCGATAGTCAGGGCAGTGCACTACATTTTAACATTGTCCTCTTGCACCCGGTACATTCTGTCCATGTTTCTGTTTTCGGACAGATGACCTGGCTCTGTTGATTCCCACCCTTTGTTAAAGATGTCATCAATGGCAGGGCAGCTTGAGAAGGCATCCTTAACCTTTAGGCTCTGCTGAATCATGGGGTCTAGTTTAGATTCAGTTTTTGGTGCTTCTAGTTTGAACCCCATTGTGGACTTTATTGCCTTCATTAAACCTGGTACTAGGTCAAATGAGCTGAGTTTTGAGGTTAAGAGGGTGGTGCATGCGCGAGGTCCATTTCCTCCTCCTCCTTCTCTGATTCTAGGCTATCCTCATCATCTGGTGCCTCACCAGATTCATCATCACCCCCTCAAGCTAGAGTGTTGTTATCTGGGTTGTCCAGCTGAGGAGATGAAGGGGGCTCTGGTGCTGGTGCAGGGTCCGATGGGGTAGCTAGCCTGGCCTTCATCAGAGATTCCAACTTCTCCATAACCCTGAGCATAAAATTCTGTTGGCTCTCCATCATGGCCACTGTGGCCTGTTGAGTCTGAATGAGTAGTGCCCCAGGGTTCATCCACCCAGAAGTGCTAGCCCCCTGGTTGTCTGATTCAGCTGTAGGGAATTGCTCCCTGGATGATTCTTCCTCGTCATGTAAGCAAGCAGGGCATTGGGGCCCAGTGTTATATGGCAATAGGGTGGCAGAGCAAGATGTACATTTCTTGGCCTTCACCATCTGAAAAATGAGAGAAAGATGGATTTAGTACTGAACCAAGGGATCAGATAATAAACGTCACAGTGGCGGTTAGAGTATACTTTTCCCTCTGAGCAGGAATGTATCACCCTATGGCCGATGGTGTTCTCCAGAAATATAACCATGATTAAGTTACCATCAGTCTTAATTCTATTGCTTTGTTATTGTGGATGGATAGTGAACCAAGGGTAGATTATATAAGATGCCTTCCCTGATTATTACCTGAGAAGTTAATCTCTAAGGCAATAGGGGTATTGGTTTCTGCAGAATGGTCTATTGATTCCATGTAGTCCTTGTGAAATGAACTACTAAAATGGTTGGCGTATTGCTGCACATGCATGTAACAGAGGTTGTTACAAAATGGAGGCAGAAGAGAAATCTCCCTAAAATGGTGGCCACGCAGAGGGGCACAGTCTGACTAGGGCCAAAAAAACCCAATGGTTGTCTGCAGGATAGACTGAGAGGGATATCCTCTAAAATGATGGCTGGCCAGAAAGGCGCTGTGTGAAAAAAGAAGGCCAGAATACCAGTTGCTTGTTGTGTACCCCCCATCAGGGGAGTGAGACAGTGTATCGCTCAATTAAATAAATGTAGAGTATACTAGAGAATATAGATATAATATAGATAATATAGAGAATACAAGAGTAGTGTGGCCACAAGTCACTAAGGGAGGGTCAGTGACCATGTGTGCCAGTAAGGAGCTGGGCTGGCTATGTCCTTGGCCTCCTCCCCCCAGGCCGCTGCATGAAGGGTCCTGATGGAAAAGATTCTCAGTTAGAAAATCAGGAGGATTCCTCAAGGGTGATGCAGGAGTGGCCACTGTAGTAGGAGCCTAGCCCTGCAGAAGAATGATTTGAAGAATGCCTTGCGAAGCATGCCACCTGCACTATCTGCTGCGTAGGGATTAGTGTGGGCCACTAGGATAGGGTAGAGGGTGCTGCGCCATGAGGTCTCTGCTTGTGATGGGAGAGCTGCCTTAAGAAATGCAGACTAAATGAGCAAGGGGGGAGCCACGGGGAAAACAAACAAGGATTTGTGTGGCTCTCCCGGATCCCCTGAAGGAGGTGCTTCCAGTTCAAGGCACTGTGCAGTTCCTGTCTTGGGAGGGAGGAGCCGCCTACAGTGCAAAGAAAAATGAGTGGCTATGAGGAGCATGTAATTTTAAATGTGCCAACAGTACAGTATATGCCATTTCTCCTCACACAAACAATATTCCTTATGACGGTAGTCCTTCTGACTGAGTCGCTAACTAAAATCTCTGTTGCTTAGCATGCAGATAATCAACTGATGCTAACAAAACAAGCAGCAAAATAAGCTTTAAAATGAAGTGACTACAAATACAAACTATAACAATAATAAACCCCTGCTGACTAAAGTGTCTAGGGACTCATTAGGGCCCAGCCATGTAGTCTTTCAGAAAAATTCAGCAACTAATTAAGTTAACCAAGCTTAATTAATTAGAGCATCCAATAATAATCCGATTACAGGAAAGGAGTAACAAGGAAGTTACTGTAAAACAGCCCAACAAATATCAGCAGGGAATAAAGCAATAACAAACATGGCTTTCTATGGTTCAATTTCAATAAGCCTACCTTCAGGTATTCAGTCCTTGGACATAAAGGGACTCCTGGTGTGTGACTAGCCTTTCAGATGCAAAGAAAGAACTGAAGAACAGGGACTCCTGGGACCAGGGTATACTGTGAAATTTGATCCTGAGTCACATCTGCATTATTAGCCTATCAGGTGGGCTATAACCCCTGAGGTAATGTCTGGAGTGCCATGGATAGGAAACTTAACACAATTTATAATTTGTCAACCTCAAAAAAAAATCAGTCAGTTTTGAGGGTGCTGAACTTTTTGCCCTTATTCACATTTTCCAGTCAGAGCAATTAAAGACATGTGATATCTTCTTTCTTTTACAGGAATTTAGGGTACCTTCCCCACTAAGCAAATGTCTGGGGTAAAACAATCAGCTAGG
The DNA here is from genome assembly GCA_016271365.2 of Neoceratodus forsteri. NCBI lineage: Eukaryota > Metazoa > Chordata > Ceratodontiformes > Ceratodontidae > Neoceratodus > Neoceratodus forsteri. The sequence goes on from CM057454.1 coordinate 1,256,805,239, forward strand.
CCCAGCAAGGGATCCAGAGATGTCCTGAGACTTTCCCATAAGGGGGTTACCTTAATACGGTCCCACATAATATGCTTCAGCAAGCCCTCTTCACTTTGACATCTAGAACAGGTTGATGTTGGGAGCGTACGCATTTTGAACAAATGTGTTGGGGTATAGTATATATTATGTAATAAACAAAATTGTGTGAGGTGTAATCTGTCATCAGACAGATAATAATATATATCTTTCCATATGCTCTCCCAGTCCGGAGCCAGGGTAGGCAACTCTCATTCCCAATAAGATGAGCCACCATTAACTTGTGGATACATTTGTGAGAAAAAGGGGCACTAGTTTCGCTACTGCATGTTGTTGCCCTGAATGGGACTGAACAAGGGAGAGGTCTCCATTATTAACCCCCCTTGCTCTGTTCCCAAACCACTTAATTAGTGTATGTCTAAGCTGATCTATTTTAAAAATTTGCCTATTAGGTAATATGAAAAGTTCCAGCAAAGTCTGGCTATCCAGTAATTCTCATCCTGCAACAAACCTGAGACACATTTACCACTAAGCTAATGGAGCCATTGGAAAGACAGAACCTTTCTATCTATTCCAATATTGGAGTTATGGCATAAGGACTATGTTATGTCATATACTTTTCTGTAATGCATAGCTCTGCACAACTGATTGTGCACCCTTACTGATGTGTAGACAACCATCCTCTTGAGATCTGGAGGTAGCGTATTGGGAGAAACAAAGAGGAGGCCCGTTGGGGAGATCTCATTTGATAATAGTAGGTGCCTCTCTATATATAGCCAGATGGGTGTGTAGCCAGGAGAGTCTCCCCTCTCAGGGAGAGTGTTCCAGCGTGCATACTTAGATGCATGACTGGACAAATAATAGAGATAAAAGTTGGGCAGTTTAAGCTCTCCTAAATGCTTTGGGGCCGCTAGTCGATGAAATGCTCTATGGGGAGATTTTCCTTTCCAGAGGAAGCAGGAAACAAGTGAATGGAGTTTTTTTAAACCAGGTATATGGTAGAAAGATGTTAAGCATATTGAAAGAACAGATGACACATGGGTGAATATTTATTTTAATCACACTGATGTGGGCTTGAAGTGATAGTGAAAGTGTCGTCTACTTGGAAAGATCCTGCGTAATCGTATCCAACACTTTATCCAAATTAAGTTTCTTAATGAGTAATTGTTTTTGGGACAGGGTAATGCCCAGAAAAATATGTGGAAGAGTCCCATATCAGTACTATGTCCTCACAGTCCAAGGAGAGGGCTAGATGATTTAATGGCACAACTATGGTTTTGTCTAAATTCAGTTTGTAATTGGAATATGTCCCAAATCAAGAGATGATATGAAGGGCCTCTGGTATAGAAATGGTGGTATGCAAGACGGACAGTAAGATATCATCTGTATAGCCTGAAATCTTAATGTTAAGAGGGCCTGTTGGGATACCTTGAAGGACAGGGGAAGCTTTCAATGCCCTAATCAGTGGTTCTAAGAAAAGGTTGAAAAGGAGAGGGGAGAGCGGGCAGCCTTGCTGGGTGCCCGATTGAAGGAATAAACCTTTGGAGAATATTCCATTACAATAAACTCTGGCCTTTGGGTTAGTGTATAATACTTGTACTCACTGAGCAAATTTTTCTGGAAAGCCAAACTTACCCATCACTAAAAAGTGGAAGTCCCAACAAACCCTATCAAATGCCTTCTCCCTGTCCAGAGAAACCAACACCATGGGGTCATTAGAATCTCTGGCTGTGGAGAAGACACGATCAAGTTTCCAGAGGTGATCCATGGAGGATCTTCCTCTCATAAATTCCACTTGCTCTGGACCAATCAGGTCATCCCAAACCCACATAATTCTCGTGGCCAAAATTTTGGCAAAGATTTTCATGTCACAGTTCATTAGGGAGATGGGACGATAGTTGGCGACCCTATCTGCAGGTTTGTGGGATTTGGGTAGAACTATAATAAGAACAGCTAATAGAGAAGAATCCAATAATCCTTTGTTACAGAAATCTGAAAAAAACAGAACCCAAATGGGAGCTAGTTCAGTAGCAAAGGTTTTGTAGAGATTAGAGGAAAGACTATCTGAGCTTGATGATTTATCTAGGGTTAGGGATTGCAATGCAATGAGGATCTCAGCTTCAGTTACAGGGCATATGAGATATTCCTGTTGAACTAGGGATAGCGTAGGAAGTGAAATAGATTCTAGGTAGTTATGAGTTTCAGTTTTTGTTGGGAAATTCCGTGGGAGGGTATAAAGATGTGCGTAAAATTTTTCAAATTCTTGGGTAATTTTAACGGGGGAAATTATGGACATGGCCCCTTCTTGGGGTATTATGGAGTGCACTAATAGAGGCCTCTTGCTGATGAAGTCACAATGCAAGTAGATGCCCTGCTTTCTCCCCTTGGTCCACATAAGATGCCTATGTCTTTTACAGGGCATATTCTGTTTTTTTCCCTTAGGAGGTCTGAATATTGGTGTCTTAATTTGGTTAGAGTAGCTATTGCAGTCTCACTCATGTCCTCCTGATTTTCTAGGGTCATAATTTGATCTAGCAGAGCACATATTGTAGACTCTCTTTTCTTTTTTTTTTTTTTTTGGTAGCTGCCAATTTAATACATTTGCTTCTTATTACACATTTCAGTGCTGTCCAGACTTTATCCCTGTCTACTATGGAGTCTCTATTACATTCCCAGTACTCTGTTATTAAGGATTTTATTTTAGTAATCACCCAAGAATCCTTCAAAAGCTGTGCATTGAGTTTCCAAACATTGTCCCTTTTAAAGGTATGGGAAGGAGTGTGTGTCAGCCAAACTGGGGAGTGATCTGAAAAACCCTTTGCTGCTATGCCTCTGTCCACTACCCTAGGCAAGGTTGATGTGCTAATCAGGAAGTAATCAATTCTGGAAGAAGACTAGAACCTATAAATATCTGGGAGTTGAAGTAAATTCTGGCCTTACTTTCAATCAACATATAGATAAAATAATGAAGAAAACCAAAATAAAATTGGGAACTTTAAGAAGGGTCACAATTTGTATGACTGAAAATGATCATAAGTCAGCGGCAAACCAATTGCTTATTCCAATAGAAACATAGAAACATAGAATTTGTCGGCAGATAAGGACCGCTTGGCCCACCTAGTCTGCCCATTTTCCTACCTAACACATAAGCTGCAGATCTTAGTTAATCAACAGTTTACTTCCTCTTACCCACCCCTAAGACTGCCTTATGCCTGTCCCATGCATTCTTGAAGTGCAATATTGGGGTATGGATCACATATCTATTGTTTTGCTACAAAAAATTATTTATGTAAGTTGGATGTTCTATGCCACAGAATAGCTAGATACGTAGTATGATGTGATCTTTCAGTGCATCACTGTTCTCTATATGATGCTCTGTCCTGGATCCCATTGCATCAAAAAAGCGAAATAGTATGGAATACGTTACCATATAAAATTATGAAAGCAGAAACCCCTGAAAGGCTTGTAAAACAGTTAGAATGGGCTAATCATAATTACTGTTTGAGAAATATAGGTAGAACTTTAAAATACCTAGGATTCAAAATAAGTACAGCACCTTGAAATCTAAGTTTAGAGCTGCTAGTTCCTGGAATAGATATTTGAAGGATTTGAGGGATATGAACTTAACAGTAAAGGAATTTGGACAAAAGGTCAAACAGGATTTTGTATATGTATATCTTTGTTTGGAGTAATTTATATATAAAACTGATAGTTTTTGAAACAGATCATTGGGGGACTTAAGAGGTATGAATTCAGTTAGTAAAAGAATATGGATACAAGATCTAATAGGATTATAGTATATGGTTAGGGCTTATTCTAGATGGAAAACAGTGGCTTCCCAAATGTTGTTGTAGAACAGTTCAAAGGTCAAAAAAGTTGTTGTACTATCGTTCTGACATCAGATTGATAGTACAAAAACTTTTCAGCCTTGAACTGCTACATGATTGGCTGAAAACAGAGCTGATCAAAAAATGTGCTCTAAAATGGTGGAGGTGACTAACGATCAGTCGGTAGAGCCATTCAGTCAGATAGTTGTGAAATGGACTGTCATACTCGGCTCTGTGTTCCCAAACTATCAGTTTGCCAGTTTTTTTTTTTTATTTCTTTTGCCGAGAGCAGGACTGCAGGAAGCAGTGAAGCACCGGTATCTTCGGTGTCGGAACTGGATGGCGACTGCAGCATGGACCAGGAGGGAGCGCCGAGCAAGCGAGCAGGACAATATTCACAAGGTATGAACCTTGTCAAAAGTCAAACCTCCTACAGTTTGGGGAATCATATACTATATAAAATAGTATATGGTTGCTTAAACACAACAAGGCGTTGCCATCTTGGGGAAGTGATTCCATCACATAGACTTCTCGAGCTTCGCTCTCGAGGTCTGTGTGACATCATCACATCCCCTTGATGGCAACATAGCCTTGTTGTGTATGAGCAACCATACACTATTCTATATGTTGCACATGTCTGTTATTGTTAGGGGCAATTTATACACAGTTTAGTATGTTAGATTGTTTGTATGTAATTGCTATGCGTTGGAATGGTATAAATTATGTATACTTTGTGTAATGGTGTATTTTTATACTGTCTGGAACGTCCTAGAATTTGTATTTTAACATCAGTCACAGGACCTCCACTAAAACAGGCCTTGTATAAGACCTATTGTGTAAACTTTTTGCATTGTCAAATTGTTTTTGCCTGTATAAATAAAAATGTTTGTACTACTACTTGTGCACTGGGGAGTAAAATGTAAACTTCATTTCCTTGGTATGGAGTATCCTCCAAGGATCACCTAAGCCCCCTATGCTCAGGAGTTCTCTTAAAACCTGTTGTATAGTGAAAAGTTTGGGGGATCGCCATCCTGACCTATTAAGGTCTGCCGTGATGGTAACATTCCAATCCCCTGCCAAAATCAGGGGAAGATGAGCATATGGTGCTATCAAGTTGATCACTTCCATAAAAAATTCAGGTGATTGAATATTGAGCCCATAGAAACACCCCATTAACAATCCTGCATGTTCTAGGACACAGTGCAAAAGGAGGTACCTGCCATTCATATTTCCTATCTCTGTAAGTAATTGGAAATTGACCCCCCTAAAAATAAGCATAGCCACTACCCTTTGAGTGGTAGAATCTCCCGCTGCATATACTTGCTCTACCTGTTGAAACTGGAAAAGTAATTTCTCAGCTGCCAAAAGGTGGGTTTCCTGAAGGAAGGCAAGCAGGCATTGCAGTATCTGTAAATGTTTTAAGATTTGGTATCTCTTAACTTTGGAATGTGCTCCTTTAATGTTCCAGGATATGTATTTAATCATTATTCAACAACACCAAGAGATATGGGAACAGTGTTAAACCTACAATATTGATGAGTTAAGACCACTGGTGCTACCCCCCCCATACTCCCTCCTTCTCTCTCTCTTTAGAATTGAAACCTCTTACTTCTCTCCCCTCCCTCCTTCCCATACCACAAGCATTTCTTGCACATCCATAAATATCCGGACCGTAATGCTTCTTACCACCCCCAAACAGTCACGATCATCCCCCACCCCCAACCCCACTCTCTGTTATTAAAACACCTTAAGGTAAAAGAGACAGACTTGGTACTATATTAAGTAAACTTGCAAACCCACTACTAAACTAATCAGTTAAACCTGTTATGAAAATAAAATTTCAGCATACACTAATTCTGTCCACCAAAAATGATAATTAAAATATTTGCATTATTGTAACTTAGTGTCGCAATAACTGTTAAATTAAATATTGGAAACACCCAACTAGTGCCTCTTGGCCCCTGCAAGCTGAAATCAGTGAGTCCCTGGTTAGCCAAAGTGCACAGCATATGATTGTTCATTTAGCCTGTGTCCTTTCGATCCTGTGCATTAAAGAAAAAAAAAGGGTCTAGCTGCGTGCAGTAATAAATAACTTCTGTACTATAAGAAAAGGAATCTCCATGGCCATGTAGACCTCAAATGAAAATAAAACATTAACAAAAGTAAGGGCTAGCCAAATCCACTTGGTTGCAGTTAAGTGAGGGGTGTTTCACATTAGTAGTTGATTAGTCCATACCATAATGATCCAGTCTTTAAAGGGCCCATTAAGTTTAGGTTACAGATATAAAAGAGCAGACCTGATTTCGGTGATCTGGGAAATCAGCATTTATATGTAATTCTGCATCTCCTATGCAGAAACCTTTGACTAGGTTCTCACAAGAGAGTTGCTCAAATGTCTCTCAAAACTTTCATCTCACTTGAAGAGGCCCGGATAGAAGTTTATCAGAGTTGACCTGGCTTGATCTTGCATTTCAAAGTTATGCCTTTCCTCAGGATGTTGCACTTGGAGTACTGCAGAATATTTCATCCTGAACCGTATTCCTGCCACAATGAGCTTAGTTACTACTGGGCGCAATTCCATTCTTTTTTGTCACACTGATTTGGGGAGGTCTTGAACAATTCATATTTTCCTTCCCTCCCATTGCACTTCACTCAGTTCCCGCTCTCTATTGAGAATATGCTGTTTATCTAAAAAATTAAGTAGTCAGAACAGCAAAGGTTGTGGGGGAGCCCCTGAAGGAGGTGTGGGGCATAAAGAGTGATGGACCCTTTCAATAATATGATCAAGGCCATTAGGAGAGGCCCCCGCTATTTTATTGCACAGTTTCTACACAAAAAGGATGGGAGAGGACCCTTCCTCACCTTCTGGAAGGCCCAAAATGTCAACATTGTTCCAATGGGATCTCCCTTTGAGATCTTTCATTTTGCCTTCTATTGCCTTCAGACACTGGCAGAGCCAGGTTATCTCTGGATCTGTCCTCGCTCTCCAATCATCGAGTGAAGAAATGCAAGCTTCGTTATCTCCTGTACACTGCGACAATGCCACCAGGAAGGAGGTAAGTGTTTGGACCGAAGAAGCCAGTGCATCAAGGGTGGTTTTGATCTGCGATATCCCCTTGAGAAACGTTTCCTTCGTGAGTGCGGCCTGGGAACTCATGCCTGCCCCTACACCTCTTGAGAAAGCTTTAGCCCACTTGCTGCTTTTATTACGAGTCGGTGTATTCAGCAGAGTGTGGCAGAGCAAACGTTCTCGCATTTCTGACTCTATGCCAAAAGGTTTCTTGCCCAGTGTGGTTCTGGACCCCTGTTTCGATGTATGTGTAGCCAGAGTGATTATAGAAATACTGAAGAGTCTCAGCAATTGGTATTTTAACGAGAGTGGATTGAGAGCTTATGTGGAAGCATCCTGTTCAGATGGCAAACATGTGCCGAGTCCAAATAGGAGAATCTTTTATGAGATAGTTTTTGTTATGGATGACTATGACTACCTTGACTGATTGGTGGTTAGATATAAAACAGGATTTCAAATATTTTTTTATTAAACAAGATGTGCCTAAATCTAGAAATAATTATTTTCAATATCCTAAGCTAAGAGAACATGTACAGTCCCTAATCACTCAGACCCATGAGGAGAAAAAAGATGTGGGCCATCACATTAAAAAAAATAAAGAAGACATGTTCAGGTACCAATATAAAAAGGTGGAATCTTTAAAATTAGAGGTTCAATTTGGAACCCGGGGATGAAAACCAGATCTTGATATTTTTAAAGCTTGTGCAGTCCTTGTACTGAAGATACCTGTAACAAACAAATGGAAGAGCTCTTTGACCCTGACAGGAAAAACATGACTCGCAGCCAAGTTATGCCACAGTACACAAATATCTTACTGCCATTTTTGGTAACCCTTCCTCTGTACAATGGGTTGCACATTTTGTTTGCAGCTGTAACTGTCCCTAGCATACCTGCACAGTTACATGCAGAAACATTATCTCATATAACAGTGAAGGATGTAAAACCAGCTGTAAAAAATGCACAATAATTCTGCTCATTGTGAAGATGGTTTAACCTCTGAATTTTATGAAAAAAATTGTATGCAACTCAACCCTTTTTTGGATGTAGGTTTTAATGAAATCTTAATGTCCAGTTTTGTGCCTCCAAAAATATCACAAGCTATTATGTTTCTGTTATTTAAAAGAGGTGGCAGACAGAACCTAGGCTACTACATAAGAGCATAAGAACATAAGAAAGTACCACAGAAGGGGACCTTGTGATCCATCTAGTCTGCCCTTAAAAGCTACCCCCCTCCCAGTCTTTACTGTCTTAGGTTTCCACAGTGCCTATCCCAAGCTAGCTTGAACTTCCCCACTGTCTTCACTGCCACAAACTCTGAGGGCAGACAGTTCCAGGGTTCCACCACTCTTTCCATTAAGAAAAACTTCCTACTCTTTGTTTTAAAACTACCTCCCTTGAGGTGCATGTTGTGCCCCCTTGTCCATGTATTTGGGTTTTCCCCTGAAGAGATCCTGTGTCTGTATTAAGTTGATACCTTTGAGGTATTTAAATGTCTCTATCATATCTCCCCTGTCCCTTCTCCTCTCCAGTGAGTTCATCCTAAGATGGTTTAATCTTGATTCATACAGTTCTTCATGTAGTCCATGTATCATCTTCGTAGCTCTCCTCTGCACAGTTTCCAGGTGATCCTTGTCAAGACAGGGCAAGGCAAGTTTTATTTCATAGACGCCCATCCTGGAAGCTCTGGGCACCGTACAATAAACAAAACAATAGCAAAAAACCAAAAACCCACAATACAACCGCATAATAAATACTACACATTAAATCAGCACAATCAAATAAATAAATCAAGATAACTGAACTAAATAAGAAATAAATAGCTGAAAAGGCCAGGGACAAAGAATAATCACAGATGTCAGGCCATGAAAACTCATAAAATGAAGTCTGGGAAGGTCTGATTATAAAGAAAGGCCTTGAGGTTGACTTTAAATACCTCTACTGATGGGTCTCTTTTTCAGCTGGAGATAACGAATTCCACAGGACAGGACCAGTAATGCTAAAAGCTCTGTCATCAGTAGTTTTCAACCTCATCCTGGAAATTGCCAGGAGGCCCCTAGAGGAGGAGCAGGACTGAGACAGCAGGTGTTAGAAGGTCCTTTAGGTAGCCAGGGCCCAGGTCATGTAGGGCATTAAAGGTGGGTAAACCCATCTTAAAGAGGACCCTCCACCTCACAGGCAACCAGTGCAGTTCACGCAGCACTGGGGTGATGTGGCAGTACCTAGATTGCCCCGTCAACAACCTGGCAGCTGCGTTCTGCACCAGTTGCAGCCAGTGGAGGGTACCTCCTGAGACCCCGAAAGAGAGCGCATTATAGTAGTCAAGCCTAAGATGTCACAAAGGCATGACCCAATGTAGAGAAATCTAGGGGTGGAACTATGGGCTTAATCCTGGCAATATTCCTCAGTTGATAAAAACTGGTACAAACAATGTACGACACCTGAGATTCAAGTATCAATCTGCTGTCAAGAATAACACCACAATTTTTCACCCTAGAGGAGGCCTTCAATGGTACAGATCCAAGAAAAAGCCTCATCTCTGCACTAGAGGCCATCATATCATGCCCTCTGTATGACTCCATCATCAGCACCTCCATCTTATTGGGACTGAGTCACAACCAGCTGGAAGCCATCCAATCATTGATCTCTGCTAGGCAGGTGTTTAGCACATTCACAGCATTGTATGTCCCAAGGGCAAAGGAAAGATACAGCTTGGTATCATCAGCATAGCAATGAAAACCCAAGCTGTACTTCCCAATGAGCTCTCCTGGGGGCAGCATGTACACAGTGAACAACATTGGTGACAAGATCAAATCCTGGAGTACTCTGCATGACAGGAAGCTAGAGGAGGAGGAGAAATTCCCCATCACTGCTCTTTGCCTCCTGTTGGTGAGAAAAGACTCAAACCAGTGGATAACAGTGCCAGCAAGTCTGTAGAATTCCCTCAGATGGTTGAGCAACACACGATGGTCCACCGTGTCAAATGCTGAGGAGAGATCAAGAAGAACAAGAATTGTCCCATCCCCTCAATCTCTCGCCCTAAGGAGGTCATTATGCACCCAAACTAACTCAGTTTCAGTGCTATGCCTCACACAAAACCCAGACTGGAGGGACTCATATAGATCATAGGCCACGAGGTGTTCCTCAAGCTGAAGCAACACGACCTTATCTACAATCTTACCAAAGAATGGCAAATTGGGAGGGGCGTGGCCTGGCTCTGAGCAAGATGGAGGTTTAAACTCTGAGCTCCTCTGAATAAACAACAACCAGCATCATCTTATGTCATCTAAGGCATATACATACCGATTTTGAGAGAATTATAAAGAAGAACATATTACTGCTGTTTCGGTGATACTCTTTTTGCTCTGCATAGCCCCTTTCTTTTAATATAAACAGAGCTTCTACAGTTTCAGTGGGGAAGGCTGCAAAATTAATCATGGCCTATTCTGATAAACAAATGGATCCTCTAGGAAAAATTGAAGAAATGTTCAGCAAACTATCAATGGACATGAAGGACTTAAAATCTGCTACTCAACAAAACACTCAAACTATGAAAACCATCGATTCTAGACTTGCTTTTACAGAAAACAAAACACGCCTTAATGAGGATGCTATACAAGAATTAAAATCCACCATCAGATCCCAAGATCGTGTCATTAAAGAGCTACAATCCAGAATTGAAGATATGGAAAACAGGAATCGTAGAAACAACCTTAGAATATTCGGATTTCCCGAAGATGTGGAGGCCAAAAACACCACGGCATTTCTACAGCATGTATTACCGCAAATTCTGGGTCTTCAAGCAGGTACAGAGCTAATAATGGAGCGCTCCCACCGATCGCTAGGCCCAAAACCTCCTGCAGAGCAAAGACCCAGACCAATTATTGCCAAGTTTCTAAACTATACCAATATAGAACTAATTATGAGGAAATCTAAAGAAATCGGGCAACTTTCTTGGCAAGGATGCAGCATTTACATATACCGCGATTTCTCCAAAGAGGTTTCAACAAAACGGAAAGCTTATACATCTGCCAGACGTATAATGCACCAAATGGGTCTCCGTTTTTCTCTTAGGTATCCAGCTATTATGAGGGTCTACCTGGAGAACTCATTCAAAGATTTTAACAATCCAGAATCACTCACATCCTTTTTGAATAGCTACTCGGCATCTGGACAGCGAATCCCCGAGATCCGACAGACCCAATATAATGGCGACATTCATACAACTAGCAGTATTGAAAAAAGCACTAACACAACATCTTCAGATAACATCATAAGCGCTCCCAACCCTCCCAACGTAACTCCACAAAAATCGCATATGTATACTCAGGAAAAAGCAACTATGCAAGCTGATTCCTCTGTTACACAAGATCGTCCCTCTAAATGTGCAGATTCTGGTATTTCCACTAATAGTACTTCTATTGCCCCTGGAGTTGCTGTTTCAAATAGATATGCGCTGCTACAGGATCTACCCACCTCGGGTGACTTTTGTGGTGAGAATTCGATTGATCCGTCGGCGGTGGAGGAAGATCGGGATCTGGAAGGCACCTCTTGGACCTGTAGTGTAAATAATTCTCCTTACAAAGCAAATGAACCCCCGAAAAAGAGACGTCACGGGAGAAACAGAAACAAAGGAGATACCCCTTGCAAATACTAGCCGGCACATCTGTCTGAGCCTTCATGGGGGTCGCTTCATTAACGCGGTGCGGCGAATCCACTCTAAACATGTTATGTGGCCATCCGATATAATTATCTCACTGCTTACTGGCAAATTGTGGTCATCTGCGCACATAATATTTCACTTCCCGCATGAACAATGACATGATAAATATAATATAAGGGCATGCAAGTTCGGGGATCGCAATGTCTCATTCTCTAAGGCTTAAGACATGGATGCACAAATGCTTTTTTTTATATAATGCACGAAACGCCATTAACTGATTGATAATGCACGCAGATACCTACAATCTAGTAATTACATCAAGATCACTCAGCCCTACTATCACAGGGCAGATATGTCCACTTGTTTGATATAATAACTTTCACTGCAAATGCTACGAGGACACTCTCACAATACCTGATAGTGTTAGACACATTCAACTTGTTGGTCATTGTATTTATACAATTAGATATAATGATGCATTGTAGTTGCCCCCCCTTTTTTTTCTTCTTTCTTTCTTTCTTTCTTTCTTTCTTTCTTTCTTTCTTTCTTTCTTTCTTTCTTTCTTTCTTTCTTTCTTTCTTTCTTTCTTTCTCTTCTTCAATTGATTAACATATTCGGCAGTTCAGTTTACATGAATGGGTGTTTCCGGATAACTTATCTAATTCATCCTGCTTTGTAAAATACAGCTGATATTGCTTTATATAATACTAATATACGGATGCCTATATTAAAACTGCATAGCTCTGACAATCCTGACTTTACAGGACCCCTATCTTGAACCTAAACCAATCACAATATTAGATAATCGATACAATGATAATAATGACAGTATAAATACAGGGCATACTACATCTGGGTGATACGTATATAATACATTATTGGACCCTATGTGTTATAAGATTGTTTGATTTTTTTTTCTCTTCCCTAATGGTAGTATTATAACATTTACAGATCATTGGATCTCAAGTCATTCTATCTACCACTTATGATGCTGGATTTGACAATGTTATTTGAACAGCACCGTACTTAACTTAATAAGTAGAGTAAGCATAATATACTCCACCCCATTTTGGGGACTTGTATTTAATTACAATACTCTGCATTGACAATCTATCTCTAGTTAAACTCAATTTATAGGGAACTAACAAACTCCCTTATTGTTCAGCTACGTCCTAGAGAACAGAGAAGTGGTCTTGGTCTTCCCTTTTGCCTTTCTTTTTTTTTCTCTCTTTCTCTCTTCCCTAATTGAACCAACCTTTTCTTCTCAGTTCATCCTAGATGACATTTACTCTTTCCTGTTATTATATAACTTTGATATATTATTATGTTATAGTTATAATGTTAGAAGTGAGCTGCACAATATATGACCAATTATATGTTTCTCATTTTTTTCTACCTGTTTTCTACTTATAGCTCTGCCAACGATTTGCTTATTGGACACAATTACAACAAACTGACTTATATACCTTCATCCGACTATAACGGTATATTTGAGCCCCTTGACACTATCCTTATTTTATTGCATGTTAATATATTTATTACATGATGGCTAATATATCACTATGCACCTGGAATGCCAAGGGACTCAATACACCAAATAAGCGTAAACAAGTACTTAATCACCTTAAAAAACACAAAATACAAATTGCTCTATTGCAAGAAACTAAATTGTTGGATGAAGATAACCTCAGACTAAAAAAATGACTGGGTAGGACAGGTATTTGCAGCTTCTGCTGCATCTAAGAAGAGAGGTGTGGCCATACTGTTTCACAAAAATTTGAAATGGAAACCTACTGTTATTCAGAAAGATTCCAATGGTAGATGGCTTATTATAACTTTTGATACCCCTTCAGGCCCTATAACTATAGTTAACATTTATGCCCCTAACTCAGATGACCCTTTGTTTTTTCAAAATTTACTACACACATTAATCTCATCAAACTTAGTTAATTCCTCTCTACTGATCAGTGGGGACTTTAACCTTACTTTGGATATACATATGGATAGGAGCAACGGTTCTCTAGACAGTCACCCTAGAAGCTCTGCCATAACATCTCAAATAATGCATGATCTTGGATTAACCGATATATGGAGAACTCTCCACCCTAGAGATAGGGACTATACTTTTTACTCTTTCCGTCATCAGACTTACAGCAGAATAGATTATTGGCTGACATCTCCAGCAATCACGGCTAATATAACAAATGTTGAGATCCTTCCACTAATCATATCTGATCATTCTCCAGTTAAACTTTTATTTACTTGGGGTTCTCCCCCCATGAAATCCCCTTCATGGCATTTAGATCCCCTTCTATTAAAAGATCCAGAATTTCTGCCTTGGATCAAAACACAAATAAATGAATTCATGACATTTAATGACCCTAAAGATACATCTATGGGCATTACTTGGGAAGCACTCAAAGCCACACTACGTGGCAAAATAATTGGGTTTGCGACTCATAGAAGGAAACTCAGGGAACAACAAATTAACAACCTCGAAAAATCACTTAAAATAAAACAAACTGAATACCTAAATAGTCCTAACCCTGACCCCTCCTCGTCCTTGCATTACGAAATTTTACAATTATGTATGCAAATCAACAAATTAATCTCTAGGAAAACAGAATTAGCATTATTGAGAATAAAGCACAAGTTTTGGGAAGGAGGGGAAAAAGGCAGCAAAATACTCACTTATAGACTCAAAATGCAACAAATGGAACGTCATATTGCTGCTCTAAAAGAACAATCAGGGAAAATTTGCACTAATGAACACTCCATTAATAATATTATGACAACTTTTTATAAGAATCTTTACTCTTCCTCTTCTATTACAAGCACCTCAGATATCTCCTCTTTTCTAGACGCACTTGTACTTCCTCAGCTAACAGAGGAAGCAACATACTCCCTAGATGCACCACTTACCATAGAAGAAGTAAAAAAAGCCATCCTTTCCCTTAAAGCCGGACGCTCTCCGGGAGGAGATGGCTTCCCTGTGGATTTCTATAAGATCCTTATCAAACAATTAGCTCCTTTATTATGTAATGTATTTCAAGAGTCTACCGAAATCAGACAGCTACCTAACACGATGACAGATGCTATCATAACGGTCATCCCAAAAAAAGAGAAGGATGTTACTATTCCGGCTAATTACCGACCTATATCACTACTCAGTACAGATGGTAAGATTTTTGCCAAAATTTTAACCAGCCGTATAGAGCCGTATATACCCAAGTTAATTCATAGATCTCAAGCTGGTTTTGTTAAGGGAAGAATGGGCTCCGATCACTTACGCTCTTTAATTAACCTAATACACAAAGCGAAATCTCTTCCTTCCCCTGCAGTCGCTATTGCCATAGACTTCAAAAAAGCATTCGACTCACTGGACTGGAACTTTCTTTATCTGGTGTTATCACGTTTTGGATTTAGCGACCGATTCTGTTCCTGGATCCAGCTTATTTATACTAATCCCCATGCGAGAGTACTTACCAATTACACACTTTCTCAGCCATTTAAATTAGAGAGAGGCGCGCGCCAAGGCTGCCCTCTATCACCATCCCTTTTTATTTTAGCTCTCGAAACTCTAGCTACCTTCATCAGACAGAATAATGACCTAAAAGGTATATCCATTGGCCACAGACAATACACATCACTATCATATGCAGATGACATGCTCATACTGTTAGAAAACTTTAAACTATCCCGACAACCTCTTTATAATATACTCAACCGATTTTCCATACTTTCTGGACTTAGAGTTAACTATCAAAAGACTGAAATATTACCATTAAATGAACATTGCGATTCCTTAATAAACGACTGTCTCAGATTCCGATGGGCCACACAAGGTATTACATACTTAGGTATAAAAATATCATCTGATTTAAATAAGACCTGGGACCTAAATATTCAGCCCTTATTAACAAATATTAAAACAAACTTGGACAGTTGGAAAAGCCCCAACCTATCTTTTTCCGGTAAAATATCTGCAATTAAAATGAATATCACACCAAAAATACTTTACTTATTTGCTTGTATCCCACTTAGAATCCACCCCATTTCCTATGTAAAATCGACAAAATGATGGGAGATTTTTTATGGGAAGGACATATACCAAGGTTTAGTCGTACTAAATTAAGATCTCATTGGTCTCATGGTGGTTTTGGTCTACCATGGTTTACGGCCTACTTCTGGGCATTCAGAGCCTCACAAACTGTCAAATGGTTTCTTAAACCTAATTGCAATGTACCTCTGTGGTACGATATGGAAACCTCAATATCCCCCGGTCAAACTCCTAACAGTTTTATTTATTTCACTTTAACGTCTAAATTTAAAAAAAACCCTGTCGTTAATTCATCCATATATTACTGGTTTAAAATGCACAAATGGCTCAAAAGTGATCCTTCACCTATGCAATATATGCCAATTTGGGGAAATACAAAGTTCACATTGCAAAACAAACCAATATATTGCAAATCTTGGATACAAAAAAACATCTTTTTCTTAAATGATATACTAATGGATAATAGTAAAACACTAGACACCTTTAGCAATCTACAAACTAAATGGAATATCTCCAAAACAGAATTCTGGAAATACCTACAGGTTAGATCTGCCATAAGTCTTTTTATTCAATAATCTAACAACCCACCGATGACTCATCTATATATTAACAAATGGATTAATACTTCTCATGGCCTAACCAGTATTATTTATAAACTAATCAGGGATAGGCTCCCAAATCAGTCCCTTATGGCTAGAAACAAACGGAACCGGGTACTCAACGTAAACATATCTGACTTCCACTGGAAGAAATGCTAGAAACTTTGCCACGACTCGTTTAAAGATATGCGTAGCAGATTAATACAATATAAAATACTACATCTATGGTACAAAACTCCAGCTCACCTGCATAATATAGGTTTACTACCTAATAATAACTGTTGGCGTTGCAATGCCCCAAATGGGGATCTTTTACATACATTATGGTCATGTAAATCTATTTCCAACTTATGGCAATCTATTCATAAATTAGCTACTAAAATTATTGGCAGATATATCCCATTCGATCCTAAATTCTATATACTAGGTGTTACAGATAATAATATAAATTTAACAAAATACCAACATAAATGGCTTCAGATTTTGTTCATGCAAGCCAAAAGATCGATCCTAATGCGTTGGAAATCTTATCTAACTCCTACTTTGACTGATGTTCTAAACAATTTAACTCACACCTCTTCTCTTGAGCGAATCTCATATTTAACTACAGATCGACTTAATGAATACTACCTTTGCTGGCAGAACTATTTGAACTATCTTCAATCTTAAAAGAATATATACTGATAAACCTTTCTTGGCTTTTTTTTTTTTTCTTCCGGATATGGTTTTTGATATGGTTTCATATTACTATACATCTGCAGTTCCTTCTGTTAGTTATAGAGTTGTTAATGGTTACACTTC
The DNA here is from genome assembly GCA_016271365.2 of Neoceratodus forsteri. Lineage (NCBI taxonomy): Eukaryota > Metazoa > Chordata > Ceratodontiformes > Ceratodontidae > Neoceratodus > Neoceratodus forsteri. The sequence goes on from CM057454.1 coordinate 1,256,822,274, forward strand.
GGAAAAAAAAAAATCTTACTTAATATCTTTTGCTTCGTGTAGTACGGACGATTAATAACATACTGTATAAATATCATTGCAATATATAGCATAGTTATATTATCGGTAATGTTCAATATCTTTAACATGCTATCTACACTATACATCATATTATAATATTTAAACCTGTGTAACATCTCTTGAGCTGTACTATGCTACATGGAAGCAGATTCAATAAAAGATTTACTGTAAAAGAATGGCAAATTGGAGATAGGACTGTAAGTCACCTTGACGTCTGGATCTAAAGATGGTTTCTTCAGAAGGGGTCCTACCAATGTCTCCTTCAAGACATCAGGGAAGAGCCCCTCTGATAAAAGACACCAGACTATCAAGGCAAATACCGAGCCAATGGAGTCAACACATCCCATCAAGAAATGTGTCGGCACCAAGTCCAGTTCACAAAAAGTGTGCCTCTGTTAAGAAGCCACCCTGATGATCTCAGCCACCTCCACCAGTCTAAACTCATCCCAAAAGGGGTCCATTTTGAGGTGCGGTCTCCAGAACTGGATGCAGTATTCCAGGAGCGGCCTCACCAAGGACCTGTACCACAGGACTATCACTTCATTTTCCTATTTGTGATACCCCTTCCTATGCATCCGAGAATACTGCTAATTTTTTGCAGCACTTTTTCGCACTGCCTGGATGCCCTTAAATTGTCAGATATGAGTACTCCCAGATCCCTCTCTACCCTAGTTTCAGTCAGCTGTTCCCCTTCCCCCAAGTATATTTCCAGGCCTAGCTTCTTTCTCCATGGGTACATAACCTTGCACTTCTTGGTATTGAATTTCAGCTGCCACTTTTTTGACCATTCCTCCAGTGTTTGTAGATCAAAGATAATTTCTGAGATTAATAGGCCTTCTACATGTCAGTTATAAAATATTGGCCAGCATTCTGTCTAACAGATTAGAGAAAACTGCAGAAATGTTGATATCACCAGTCCAAACCTGTGCAATACCCGAAAGATCTATATTTGATAATTTAATATTTCTGAGGGAATGTATAGATAAAGGGAACCTGTATAATACCCCTGTTTATTTATTATTATGATTATTATTATTATTGTTATTTGATCAACAAAAAGAATATGACAGAGTTTGGCATACTTATCTGTTTAATATTCATTTGGGCTATAGTATTCCACCTCAGTTTGTATCCTAGATAAGAGTTCTCTACTGTAATGCTACTATTACCCCCCCCAGTAAATAGATGGATAGGAACAAATTTTAGAGCATGTAAAGGGGTACGATAAGTATGTCCTTTAAACCCTTTACTGTATATTTTGTAATAGATCATTTTATTAGGAAAGCATAATGCAATCTCAGAATAAATAGCATTAAATTTTATCCTGAACAAGATGAAATCAGAATCTCTTCGTATGCAAATGACATCTGCTTTGCCTTTTTTTAATTTCTGGTCCCCTTCCTTACTTCCATTTCCTTCTTTTTTTTCTACTGAAAATGTGTTTCGTTTCCTTATGTCTGATTACTTATTTTATGCTCTGTTGTCACTGTGAGATATGGGGAGTACTATTTGGGATATTTTTGGAGCATATTCACTTACGCTGTCTGACTGATGTGCTATGGTGTACTCTCCCTTTAATTCTTAGATATCCCTTTAGATTTTGTGAATAAATTGTGTGATTCATCACCATAACTCTGCCCCTGATGAAGTGTTGATGACAAGAAACACCAGGGATTAGTGGTGTGGATGCATTTGTCTGTAGTGATCTCCCTTCACTGGTTTAAGTGAAGGGAGAGACAATCCCCTACAACCTCCCCTGCAGGCAATGGTTGTTGAGGTTGTATGACTGTGAGTCATGCTGAACTGGTTGGGGCAATGCCACTAGTTCCACCTCCTCTGGATGCTCTGGAATGGGCACCTGGGTGATGGGTGCCTGGCAAGGCTTCAGCATCCTTACCTTTTCCTTGCTGCCTATAGGGTTGTCTGCCTCCTCTAGCTGACAGTGGACAACACTAGCCCTAACCCTTACCCCTGCCTGGTGTGAGGTATAGGGGTTTAACTGACATTAATGCATTAATGTCATCCTAAATGATTGAAGGCTTTTTAAAGCCTCTTCAACATCATACATCAACAGTTTATGGCCTCTAAAAGGGGCATTTAACACTGCTTGTTGAACATTAGCAAACCCAGCTACTCTAAGCCATGATGACCTTCTCATACAAATGCCAGAGGCAGCAGCCTGACAGAGGCATCTGAAACATCATAGCCTGAGTGGATTAAATGCTTGCCCATCTCATCCCCTGCAGGTAAAGGTTTCAATAATTCTGCTTTGGTAGTATCCTTAGATAAGGCCTCTGTTGCAGCCTTTGCAGTCCTCGAAAGGGTGTTCTAGTAGCTTATCATATGGGCCTGCTAACTTGCAATACACAGGCCTAGTGAGGCAGAGGCATAAGTACTTTTCCCCGACATCCAACCTCCTGTATTCTTTGTCAGGAGGGAGGGCGCTCTTGTCTTTGGGCATCCTGGATCAGTCATGGTCACCTGCGATGACCACTGAATCAGTTTCTGGCTAGTTAGCATAATAAGGCTTGCTAGCTGATGCAAGGTACATCTTGTCAGCCTTCCTAGGAACACCTGGTACAGCAATATGCCTATACCAAGCTGCATAAGTGGCACCCTCTAGAGCTGGGTATAGTGGAGGAATGATTATGGAGGGGGATTCTGGCACCTCCAAAAACTCCAAAATATTTTTTTTGTGGAGTTTTCCTCTTCCAGAGTGAAGCCCATAGTGGTCTGCATTTTCTGCATCACTGCCTAAAAAAGCGGGCTCCACTGGTGGTGACCTTAGGGTCTTCACCACTGATTCATCACTGCAGGAGGATAAAGTGGAGCTGGTACCAGGTAAGTACTGGTCCTCTGCATAACCCTCATCATCCTCATGGTGTTCTTCTATTATGTGGCCTGGGTTATATTCCACCTCAATGTCTTCCCCTTCCATGATGAGTATAAAGGACCATGACAGCGGCAGCTGAGGGGGTCTCTGCTGGATGATTGTGGCATCAATGGATTCTAATTGTGTGTGATTCCCATTGATGTTTAGACAGGTTGGTCAGGCAAGCCTGGTAATTGGCGACGTACCATTTCTGAGAATGATACTTACATTATCTGTATGTTGATGCTGCCCATATTGGGGGTTGTGACTGTGACAGTGGATGGCAAGTTCAGACCCAGCAACAACGACATTGTGCTGCCTGTAAAAGTTCCAGTAGCACCACAGCACCCTTGGTGTCTGGTAGATGGTCGGGGGGCTGTAGTCAGGAGTGGAGAATTATGTAGAGAAGGAGGCACCTGCTGATTGCAGTGGTGAAATGGAGCATGTTGGGGAGGCCTTGTCCTTGTCATGGTGCTTACTCTTGTGGCCACCCAAAGACCATTTCTCTTTAGATTTCTATTACCTTGATTTGATTGAGGAGGCAATTGACATGGACTTCTGCAGTTGTTTTTCAATCACTGCCAAAGTTTTCTTCAATAAAAACATTCCAGTGCCCCAGTTCTGTGTTCTGGACACACCCTCTGAGGAAGACCTAATAGTCAAAGGGCTGGGGCTGCGGTATAGCGGATATGTCCCAGTTCATTCGTCTCTATTTTTGGAAAAAAACTGCATTGAGCATACTCCTTTAGTGCTGACTTTTCATTCTACATTATTGTTTTGTTGCATCCTTTGCCAGCACCCCCTGCCTGACTCCTGAGTGCAGTTTGCTTTTTGTTTTCATTGTCCCAGTTTCTGTGTTGCTTGGTAGTGGAGTTGAAGCTCTTGCAAATCTCACACATATGAATGTTGTGAGCAAGGCCTAAACTTCAGACACATGCGTTACATACGTTATCCTTGTAAATCTTTCCACTGCAATCACAATACCAAAATAATTTGGATTTTTTGGGGGGGTCATGTAAGAGTCAAAAATCACTAGAACAGTGATGCTTTATTACTAGAAAAAAATAAACAATAGTGCCTAACAGTCGAAGTTTCGATGAGTAGGTCAGAGGATTATGATTAGTGTCAGAAAAAGAACTGAGATAGGACTGCTCACATTTAGGTAGATGATGATGCATGACATCGGTAACCCCCATCTGTCTAGGGGCATAACTTTATCATTGCAGATGTTCCAGGGGCCACTAAGGATTATGACAACTTGAAACAGCTCTGAGCTAGTGTACCCAAAATAAAGATAGGAAAACTTCTGGCCTACCACTTGATGGCTTCATCACACCAAGCAATCTTGATCTCTGCCTTCTTGAACCGGATTCACCCCAAACCTCTTGCCTCCAGATGCAGAACCTCCAAACCTGCAGCCTCCTGTCTCCTCTAAGCCCCTTGGTCCCATTGCAACCTGATGGTCACCTTCTGGAATGACAATTTATAACAAAGATAAATTCAAGAGGTTTTCATTTAACTTTTCCCCTCTTTCAGCTTAAATAAAAGAGAAATCACTACCGAGTTTATTCCCAAACAGCTTTTTTTTTATAATGCCTATAATCCACATGATTTCAGGAGTACAGGAATCCCATCCTTCTCCAAATAAATAAAGCAGCTCAGTGGGCCTATTCAAACTTTTTACAGTTCACCCAATGCTTGACCTATCGAGCAGACTAACTGGTATACAGGCAGTACAAGCAGTTTATCTTTACTTTCTGAATCTTGGATGATTTACCCAAGTGGATACTTCATTGGAAGAATCAACAGGATCCTGGCTCACTGGCACTGGTAAGCCCAAGCTTCTCTTTTCCTTGTCTGGGTTACTCTTTCCCTATCTCCCTATTTGGTCTGGCTCTGGTCAGCTGACCTATCTCTGGCACAGAAAAGTGTGCTGCTTCCCCCACCTGGCCCCTGGACCTCGACCCAAATCTCGAGGGGTACCAGGATTTTTCCTTCTCTGACCCAGGTCCTGTAACCCATATGCTCTACTCACACATGGAACCTTAACCTGCCAGTGCACCAAGCACTTTCTGCACTGGTCCCCACTGTTCTGCTTATTCTCTACTCTTCCCACTAGTGCGGAGGACCTCAAACCCAGCCCTGCTCCAGTGCTCAGTATGCATCTCCTGGGCGGCCCTGCCACAAGAGGGTCCAGATAACTACCACTACTCAGGCCATCCAAGCAGGCCACTCCTCCACAATGGCACCTGTTTTTCCTTACTGAGATCCCGGATGACCTTTTAAAAATGGTCCCAACCTCTGGCCCACATTACTGTCAAATACATCCTAGGCTTGAAGTAAACTGCCCCCCAGGGCCTGTTCTAAGACTGGTGTCCCACCTGGCCCTTAATTGCCAGAGCCTCAGAACCTGCCCCTCAATGCAGGTCCCTCCAAAATGGGTGAAGGGCCCCCCGGCTCCTGCTACACCGGGGATGCTCTGCCACTCCAGGTATGGGAGAGGACCACTGCCACTGGCCCCTGTGAGAACTCTGTCACTGTACCGACAGCCCTGGCAGCCTGAACACTCCTACATGGGACCTCAAGGGCTCCAGCCTATCCTGGCATTCTCCTTCCTCATATCCACCCTCATCCTGATGACGCAGGTACCTGGCTGAAGATCCTCCCTTCAAAGGTAAATGTCAATGAATTACACCTTTTCTTACATCTGCTGGGGCTTGGATGAAATTTATGATCACTAATTTCACATTATACACCCATTTGCAGATAGCCGGGGTGCCCTAACCAACCACCCATGGTATGCCCCTGCTGGCCCATGTGGTGTCCACCTATTGCATTATGGGGTGCATACCAATAAATTCAAACAGAAAAGTAAGAAATAGCCTGTTTTACATGACAGGGAACTGAAGGACTAAATCAAGGCCCAGACTATACCCATAGCTACATCCCCTAGGTCACATGACCACAAACAAGATGGCTACCTCTGTTCGGTCATTTTCTGTGTCAAACTGCTTCTGTTACACATTTTTAAGGATAACTACATTATGAAAGTGGTAAATGTCAATGGAGTAAACCTTTTCTTAAATGACATTTCTGATTACTAATTTCACATTATAGACACCCCAGCAGATAGCTGGGGTGCCATATCCAATCACCCATGGTAGGGACATGCTTGTCCATGGGGGGCCCACCTATTGCATTATGGGGTACATCCCAATAAACTGAGAAATAAAAAGAAAGAAGTAGCCTGTTTTACATGACGGTGAAGTGAATGAGCAAATCAAGGCCCAGATTGTACCCATATCTACATCCCCTGGGTCACATGACCAAAAACTTGATGGCTGCCACTGTTCGGTCATTTTCTGTGTCAAACTGCTTGTGTTACACATTTATTATGATAACTAGATTTTAAAAGTAGTACATGTCAATGGATTACAGCTTTTCCTACAGTAGCAAGGGTTTGGATGAAATTTCACATTACAGACCCACCTGCAGATAGCTAGGGTGCCATATCCAACCACCCATGGTCTGCCCATGCTGGTCAATGTGGTGTCCATCTATTGCACTATGGGGTGCATCAGTGGTGGAGCTAGAGAGGGCACTGGGGGGTGTCAACCCCTCCTGGCTGCCCCAGTGTGAGTAGCAGTGCCCCACCACCATCTTTATTCACTGTGCAGTGCCCATTGTGAAGCCCATGATTGACTGAATGGCCCCCCATGGCTCCCAAATGCTCCCAAGCCACTAGGGTGCATGCCAACAAATTCAAAAAGGAAAAGTAAGAAGTAGCCATGTTTTACATGACAGGGAAGTGAATGAGTAAATCAGGGCCCAGACTGTACCCATATCTACACCCCATGGGTCACACGAGCAAAAACAAGATGGCTGCAACTGTTCTATCATTTTCTGTGTCAGACTGCTTTTGTTACAAGTTTGTTGGAATAACTAGATTATATAAGTGGTAAATGTCAAAGGAAAAGTAAGAAGTAGCCTGTTTTACATAACAGGGAAGTGAATGAGTAAATCATGGCCCAGACTGTACCCATATCTACATCCCTTGCGTCACATGACCAAAAAGAAGACGGCTGACACTGTTCAGTCATTTTCTGCATTAAACTGCCTCAGGTACACATTTCTTGGGCTAACTAGACTATACATGTTTTCAATGTCTATGGATTACACTTTTCTTACAGCTGCAGGGGCCTTGATTATATTTCTGATGACTAATTTTACATTACAGACCATGAAGGAAAGGTCAGAAATGGACCTGATTACATATAAGATGAGTTGTGTACATTTCAGTTATCATTAACCATTTGCATTTCAACTCTGGTCAGCTCGTGCATGCGACCCTTAAACCGTTTGCCATCCTATTGTACGTAAATGAGGGGTCTTTTGCATTGTGACGTCTCTACTAAAGCAGAATGAAAAGTCATTCTGTTTTATTAGTAATGTCACTATTGCTGCTGAATAACATTTTCAAGTGTATGCACTGCCAACAAAACAGCGTTCGTTCATAAGCTGTGAAACCATTATCGTGTGGCCAAAAACCCTATCCTTTCCCTATTCTAGAACACGTCTATTATTCAACTCTTGGTTTTACATTCAAATCAAGCAAGCCATGTCTGATCCTGTTTGGAAAAAAACCTTGTAACTATCATGCCTGTGACCTGTGGTGGAAAAAAGTCCCATCTACTATAACATTTTCATTGTGATGTACATACTAAAGCAGAATGTGAAGTCTTTCTGTTTTAGTAGTGACGTCATTATTGCAGCAGAATAACTTTTTCATGACTTGTATGTATCATTATACATAATAGTGTTCCATCAGATGCTAGAAGAGCATAAGCCTGTGGAGAAAAACCCTATCCTTTCCCTTTTCTAAAACACGTCATGTAGTCTACTCTTTGTTTTGTATTTATTTCAAACATACCATTGCAAGTCCTATATGAAAAAAGAAAACTGTCTTTCCCTCTATCTATCTACCATCTTCATGCCAGTGACCTGTGGAAATAAATACCTGTCTATTACCCTATACTATTGTTTTTTAGATCACTATACTTCCCCTGGACAAAGAACACATTTTTATGAATTTACCCTATCCTACTATGCCTTGATTGTTATTATTCCCTTGTTTTTTCTCCCCATACATTATATGGAATAGTTGGAGGTCGCCAGGGTTTTAAATAATTGATTAGCAGTTTTTTTCTCGGGACTATACTAACTGTACAGAAAGTATATATATTTTCTGGAAGAACTGCATTTGTTAAACACAGTGAAGCAAGAGCTATGCATTTTCACAAAAATTTAGCACTTTTATGAACAAAATGCTAATCAATTTTTAGAGTTAAATAAATCCCTGGAAGTCGCCAATACATAACAACGATACACCTTCACCCTAAGGTTATAGTGAGGACAGCAAGTAAAGATTTTAAGAAAAGCGTTGTGTATTTAGGCTACCATACATTATTTTATATAGTGCATAATAGGAAAGAAACTGAAATGGCTTACTTTTTTTGATTACCATTAGCATTTACCATTAGTGGTCCACATTTCACCTTCAGTATTTTGCCGACGTGACACTTCGACAGCCTGATGTACCATGTACCTCGATGTTAGGGTCACTTGTAGTGTGATATATATATATATACTAAAGCAGAATGGGAAGTCATTCTGTTTTAGTATCAAAGTCACTGTTGAAGCAGAATGACTTTTTCAAGTGTATGGGTCATCATACATGAAGTGCATTCCCTTCAGACAAAATAATACCAGAAACCTGTGGAGAAAACCATATCCTTCCCCTGTTCTAAAACCTGTGGAGAAAAAACCTATCTTTTCCCTATTCTAAAACCTGTGGAGAAAAACTCTATCCTTTCCCTATTCTAAAACCTGTGGAGAAAAACCCTACCCTTTCCCTATTCAAAAAACCTGTGGAGAAAAGCTCTATCATTTCCCTATTCTAAAACCTGTGGAGAAAAAATACAGGTTACTCACCTGTAACAGGAGTTCTAGGAGTGGTATGTGTTATTCATCCACACTTGCTGGCAGGTTCCTTGCTGCTTTAAATCTTGCTGGAAGGTCTTCAAGCTGGCTTCTTCCACCCACCCGGGTGGTAAAACTCTTGGCTCCACCCCATGACACAAGATCTAGCCCGCTGGAAGCCAGGTTGCACGTCGAAGCTGGGGAGGTCGGGTGGGTTATGTGGATGAACAACATATACCATTCCTAGATCTCCTGTTACAGGTGAGTAACCTGTATTTCTAGGGACATGGATATGTTGTTCAATCCACACTTACCAGCAGACTCCTAGCAGTTCTCCGGGAGGAGGGAGACAAGGAACGCACCCCCTACTTAAGAAATAAGGACTGGAGTACCGAGGGTCCCAAAACCAACATCCCAGCATGACTCAAGGTTGATGTGGTAGTGGGTAATGAAGGTGTGTGCAGACTTCCAGGTAGCAGCCCTGCAGATTTCCTGGATAGGGATGTCCCTGGAAGCAGCCACTGAAGCAGCGGTATGGTGGGTAGAATGAGCTCTTATCCCTTTGGGAGGCTCCATGCCAGCCAACCTATAGCAGAGATCTATGCAGGAGGTGACCTACCTGCTTTTAGTCCGCTTGGCTGCAGGTCTGCCAGATGCAGCTTCAGCGTAGGTGACAAAGCTGGTGAACCTCTCCCCGAACTTCAGCCATCTGCTCCTTATAATAAGAAAGCGCCCTTCTAGGGTCTAGAGTATGGAGCCTATATTCGGCCTCCGAGGTGTCAATGGGGTAGAACACCAGCAGAGTCAACACCTGGTTAAGGTGAAACTCTGACACCACCTTCAGAAGGAATTTCGGGTGGAGGCACAGGACAACCTTGTCCCTGTGGAAGACCAGATAAGGAGACCCGATGAAAAGTGCCTGGAGCTCTCCCATCCTTCTGGCTGATGTGATAGCCACCAAGAAGGTGGTCTTCCACAACAGGTGAGAGATGTCATACCTGTGCATTGGTTCGATTGGCTTGACCATGAGCTTAGCCAATACCAGCAGTAGATCCCACAGAGGTGGAGGTTCTCACACCGGAGGAGATATGTGATCAAGACCTTTGAAAAAGCGACCGATCACCTTCTCCTGTGCCACCAACTGCTTGCCAGCCCACACACGGTAAGCAGAGATGGCTGCCAGGTGCACCTTAAGGGTCGTCGACCAAAGCCCTAGCTGAGAAAGGGGACCATAGGTAGTCCAGAATGCTAGTCAAAGAACAGGAGGAAGGGTCCAACCTCTTACCCTGACACCAAATGGAGAATCTCTTCCATTAGAAGGCATAGCATCTTCTGGTTGACTCCCTATGGGATGCCTCAATGATGTTGTGGACCTTGTCGGAAAGACCCAAGGCCTGGAACTCTAGCCGGTCAGGAACCAGGCTGTCAAGTGCAGGGATTGAAGGTCTGGGTGGAGTATCTTCCCCTTGTTGACTGAGATCAGGTTCGGGTGGGCTGGAAGCCACCTCGGGAGCCTGGAGCTGAGGCTGAGGAGATCTGGATACCAGAACTGGCGGGGCCAGTCTGGGGCTACCAGAATCACCTGCACCTTGTCCCTCTTCACCTTGAGAAGCACCTTGTGGATCTAGGGAAATGGAGGGAAAGCGTAGAAGAGGCCCAGGGTCCACGGTCTCGAGAAGGCATCCCCCTGCAGTGAGCCCTGCTGAGGGGGCGGGCATGGAACAGTCTCAGCTTTGCATTTTCCCTGGAGGCAAACAGGTCTACCTGAGGTATGCCCCAGTGGGAAAATAGATCTTGTACTATCTCCGGCAGGAGAGGCCACTAGTGAGATGCAGCACCTATCCAGCTTAGGGCATCGGCCAGACTCTTGGAGGCTCCTGCCACATGGATGGCTAGGAGATCCACCTCCAGGCTGATCACAAGAGACCAAGTGCAGAGTGCCTCCTTGCATAAAAGGCAAGGAGTGCATCCCACCCTGTCGGTTGAGGTAGTACATGGTCATGGTGTTGTCCCTCTGGACCTGGACCACTTGAACCCGTATAACAGAGAAAAGGCGGTGAGGGCTAGTTGGACCACTCGAAGCTCCAGCAGGTCAATGTGGCATCGAGACTCCTGAGGGGACCAGAGGCCATGGGCTCTGAGCTCCCCCAGATGGGTACCCCAACCCATCAGAGAGGCGTCGGTCATCAGAGTGACCGTCAATCAGGGCAGACAAATGGGATACCCTCCTGCAGATAAGCTGGAATGAGCCACCTCTGGAGGCCATTCCACATCTCCTGGGTCACTGTCACTGTCTGGTCCAGAGGACTCGAGCACTGTGACCATTGGCGGGCCAGCCCCCATTGAAGGGGACACATATGCCAGCGGGCCCAATGGACCATGCTGGTGCAGGCCACCATGAAGCCCAGAAGACACAGGAAGTCCCATTCAGGGCACAATTGCCCAACCAGAAATGATTGGGCAAAGGAGGAAAGGACCTCGGTCCTGTCCGCTGGGAGCCATGCTCTGGCTCGAAGAGAGTCAAGCTCTGCCCCGATTAACTGAATCACCTGCGATGGCACAAGTTCCGATTTGGCCTCGCTGATGAGGAGGCCAATCTGAGAGCAGACCTGGGGGGCCAGATCCCTGGACCGCTCCACCTCCAACCTGGAGGGGGCTGCAATCAACCAGTCATCCAGGTAAGGGTACACCCAGACCCCTCTGCACTGCAGGAATGCTGTCACCACTGCCATGCATTTGGTGAAGACCCTGGGAGCTGGAGAGAGGCCGAAGGGCATGGCCCGGAACTCGTAAAGGGATCCGTCAGCCCTGAAGTGGAGGAATTGCTGGTGAGACGGACGGATTGGGACATGAAAGAATGCATCCTGAAGGTCCAGAGAACAGAACCACATGCCTCATTCCAAGGATGGAATGATCTGAGCCACAGTGACCATCCTGAAGGTGCGAGACCTGAGGAACTTGTTCAAGTCATGTAGGTCGAGAATGGGGTGCCAGCCCCCATCCGTTTTGGGACCAGGAAGTACCTGGACACAAACCCTGGGTCTGGAGGGTCTGCCACCTCCTTGATCACCTCTTTCTGGAGGAGCAGGGCAATGTCGGCTCGACGAGCCAACAGAGAGGCTGCGGAACCCATAGCCCCCAATGGGGCGACGGCTCAATAGGATGGGGACTGCTTGAATTCCAGAGGCAGACCCCAGCCTACCACTTCCAACACCCAGCGGTCCATGGTGATATCGAACCAGGTGGAAAGGAAGTGGTGGAGCTGTCCCCCCCATGGGGGGAACCCAGGGAGGAGTGACAAGGTTGGGGGCGACACCCCTCAACCCATCACTGGGCAGGCTTGGAGGAAAGGCCGGCTGAGGAGCTGCCTGGGCCTTTCCCTCCTGGCTTCCTGCTGAAGGAAGCAGCAGGCTTGGCTTTGGGGTGCCAAGTGTGAGCCTGCTGGCCCTGATGCTGGTGTTGCTGGGCCGGACATGCCGCAGGGGCTGAAGGACAAAAGGGCTTAGCTGCTGCTGGCGGCCTTTGTCCTTCTGGGCAGACGTGACCGAGTCCAAGGTGGCGTTGGATTTCTTGATCTGTTGGAGATGACCCTCCACCACGGGACTGAACAAGTCGGTACCCAGGAAGGGGACATCTGCCAGCTTGTGCTGGGCGTCCACCGTAAAGGTGGAGATCTGCAGCCAAGCTCTGCAGCGCATGGTCACTGCAGCTGCTACTGACTGGGCACATGAATCAGCAAAGTCCAACGAAGTTTGAAGCTGCTGTTTGGCTACTGCCCTTCCCTGGTCCCGCACCTGCTTGACCGTCGTTTGAAGGTCAGCCGGGAGATGAGGAATCACCTCATCCAGGGACCCCAAATGGGCGTGTTAAAAGTGTGTCATCAGAATGGCCAAGCTAGCCTGATGAAGGCCTAGGGAGGAAGCTGCATATACTTTCCGCCCTGAGTAGTCCAATTTCTTGGACTCCTTATCGAGTGGTTTGTCCACATCCCGAGCATTCCCAGAACACCAGAAAATGCTGTTGGTCACTAACCCCTCCACAGAGGGGTGCTCTGGGAAACCAGAGCGTGAACCTGTAGGGACCGCATACTTCCGAACCATCCTGGCCGAAGGTGCTGGACAAGAAGCTAGCCGCTGCCACAGCTCCAGAGCTGGGCCAACAATGGCTTTGTCCACCAGACAGGCCTTCGTAGGGGAATCCCCTTGGTCCAGTATCTCTGTGAGGGGATACTTGGCCCATTTTGAAATGGGTTTGAGCTTCATCCCAGTGGACTCTGAGATGAGTCGAAGCATTCCTAAGAACAAGGATGGGCTGTCATCCACTGACTGACCCACAGTGGACTCCAGGTCAAGTGGCCTGGAGATCAAGGAGGAGTCATCCTCAGATTCTGAGGAGTCTGTGAACAGCTGCTGAGTGCCTGAGCCACCCTCCACATGCTGTGGTCGATCGGGAGTGAGGGTGACCGACAACCTATGGGGCAAACCCTGACCCGACCGGGATTCCTTGGTCAGAGCCCCAGTCTTTGGTTGTGGAGGTGGAGGTTCCACCACAATGGGTGGTGTAGATGGTTTTGGCCAAACAACTGGTGCCGGTTTCAGCTCCTCGACCACTACGAGGGGTTGTTTCGGCTGCTCCGGTGACAGCCACTTAATGGCTGGAGAAGGCGACAGTCAGCTTATTTCCGGACAATAAGAGCTGCTGCCACATTGAATCCTCATAACACTGACGCAACTTGCGCCGGAGCCTATCCTCCAAAGAGGACGACGAGGATGAGCGGCGCCACCGCTTTCCATGGTGCCGAGACCAAGGCAGCTGATATCAGTGGGACCGGCTGAACCTGGAAGTGGTCCAAAACTGAGACCTTTGGGGATTCTGAGGGTGGGTCAGAGAGGGGACAGGGGAAATCCACTCCTCCTTCAGTTCAGAGACCTTAACCAGGGACTCCGGCACAAGAGGCACACTCAAATCCTCAGTTTCCACCGGGGTAACCGGTGAAGAAGAGTTGTCAGCTTCTCCAGTTGACAAACCGTCCGACACGTCGAGAAAAATCTTGACTGCATCGATGAGTGTCTCAGCCAGCTGACCTGAAAGGGAAACTGTGAAGCCAGAGGTCTTAGCCGCAACCTCGAACGAAGTCGAAAGTCGACTATCTGGTGAAGGGGATCTCTCCTGCTCCCACAAATGTCGACGGTGGGACTTACCTTTGGAGGCCTTCTTTTTGGACCGACTGGAATGTCCCGATGGTCCTTCTCCCTTGAAAGAAGCTGTATAAGAAGAGCCCAAGAAGAGCGGGATAAATGCTGCGACCGGGGAAGATGAAGATGTGGCATGGGCTGCTGCCTCCTCGAGGGTGATCATCTGCTCCAGCTGATCTACGGGGCCCACTGCCATGAACACCGCCCAATGGGCCTCTTTGACTTAACCGGAGGATAACATTTTTCAGGGCGCCCCAAAAGCAGTCGGGCAGCGCGGTCCTCCAAGACCGAAGTCGAAAAGGATTTGCATAATTTGCAAGCCTGCGAGTCATGTCTGAGTCCAAGGCAGTAAACGCACGTGGAATGCGGGTTGGTCCGGGACATCTTCTGCCCATAGGGGCACTGACAGAATCCGGGAGTTGATTTGTCCATCACAGCCACGAGGGAAAAAGAAGACCGAAGTCTTTTAAATTTTAGAATAAGTTTCGGATTAACCTAAGAGTGTGGATCCAGGCCTAAAACGCAGAGCACTAAGGAGGGAACCTGAGCATCCAAGCGGTAAGGAAGATCTGGTGTTATGGGTCAGAGCTGAGAGTTTTACCACCTGGGTGGGTGGCAGGAGCCAGCTTGAAGACCTTCCCGCAAGATTTAAAGCAGCAAGGAACCTGCCAGTAAGTGTGGATTGAACAACATATCCACATCCCTAGAACACTACCCTTTCCCTATTCTAAAACCTGTGGAGAAAAAGCCTATCCTTTCCCTATTATATAACATGTCATGTAGTCCACTCTTTGTTTCATATTCTTTTCAAACACACCATTGCCAATCCTGTACGGAAAAAAAAAACTTGTTCCCTATATCTATCTCCCTCCTTAATGCCTGCGACCTGTGGAAATACCTGTCTACTATTACCCTTTACTATTTTTTAGATCTCTCTACTGCTCCTGGAAAAGGAACACATTTTTCTTATTTTGCCCTATCTACTATGCCTCATTCCCAGGTTTTTATGTTTTTTTTTCCCCGTACATTATATAGAATAGTTGGAGGTCGTCAATACACAGCAACGATACACCTTCACCCTAAGGTTCATAGATGGAATACAAGTTATACAGACCATTGGCCTTCTGTTAACTTGCCACCATTCAGTGTTCTATTGGTGGAAGGAGAATCTGTTGTTACTCATATATTCACCAAGTCTCTTTTTGAATGTATTCATATTTTAACTCTCAACTATAGCCTTAGGTAGAGTATGTCAGGTTATGATTATTCTTTGACAGTTTTGTTTGTTTCGCCAATCAATTTAAGTTGTGTTATCTAGTGCTATTATTGTTTTTATGTCTTCCCAGACCAGTTGTTTCTAGAGTAAAGTCTTCCTGGATTACTCTAAAAGTTAGATGTAAGTCGCCAGAGTCTTATATAATCCATAGAAAATAAACCTAGTTTCTTCAGTCTCTCATGGTTACAGTGAGGACAGCAATTTAAGAAAGGTTTTAATAAAAGCGTTGTGTATTTAGGCCACCATACAGTATTTTATATAGTGTACTACAGGAAAGAAACCAAAATAGTTTACTGTTTTTTATTACCATTAGCATTTACCATCAGTGGTCCACATTTCACCTTTGGTATTTTGCCGACACAACACATTTTCAAGTGCATGGATCATCATACACAAAGAGCGTTCCATCAAACACTAATACCAGAAACCTGTGGAAAAAAACCCTATCCTTTCCCTATTCTAAAACCTGTGGAGAAAAATCCTATCCTTTCCCTATTCTAAAACCTGTGGAGAAAAACCCTATCCTTTCCCTATTCTAAAAACTGTGGAGAAAGCCCTATCCTGTCCCTATTCTAAAATCTGTGGAGACAAACTCTATCCTTTCCCTATTCTAAAACCTGTGGAGAAATGGAAATTACGTACCTATCGTAATTCTTGATCTTCTTAGACAAAGTCTCCACCACTCATTCACAGTGATTGGATCTACACCAGAGGTGCTAGGACCCAGCGGGAGCAAACTTTTTTGCAAGAGGGACAGCAACAGAGATGGAGCCATGAGGAGCAACGCCACGAGCCTCGGCTCATGCAGCAATGACCATCTCGGTGTCGACCCTGCAACCGCCTCAGTACCTTTTTTCCAAGGAGGTGCAGCGTAACTAACCTAGAAAGATTAGCCTAACAAAAACTGGACATAAGGTATTCCAAATGACCCATATAAGAAGAGTCAACAAAGAAGTCTTCACAGCCTAAACACTGAGGAAGTGAAGACCAACAACAGAGAGGTTAGCTCAGGGGATGGAGGGTGGGCATGTGAATGAGTGGTGGAGACTTCACCCAAGAAGATCAAGAATTATGGTAGGTATGTAATTTACATATCTTCCTGGACATAAAGTCTCCACCACTCATTCACACTGACGGGAGAGTACCGAGCTAATAATCCCCCTCGAGGTCGGCAGGAGAAACCAAGAGCTCACAAATTTAGGACAGAAGTCCATTAAGGATATTCCTGCCAAACTAAAGATGTCGTCTGGCATGGACATCCAGGGCATAGTGCTTGACGAAAGTATGCACTGAGCTCCAGGTAGCCACATTGCAAATGTCTGCAATGGGCACATTATGGATCTCCACAAGGGATACCGCGACTGCTCTAGTAGAGTGAGTGTACACTCTGCCCTCCAACTTAACCTGCACCATGGAATGACACTGGCAAAGGCATGCCATCAGCCATGCCGAAATGCATCTGATAGTGACAGATTGACCCAGCTGGGTCTTGCTGAAGGAAACAAACAGTTGTCGAGCTTTGTAAATCTCTTTTGTTCTATCCAAATAGAAAGGCATTGCTCTTTTAACATCTAAAGAATGAAGGGTATGCTCTCCTTCATTTTGGAAGTTCGCAAAGTAAGTAGGTAGGACCAAAGGTTGGTTTAGATAGAATTCTGAGATAACCTTAGGGAGAAACTTAGGATGGGTCCTAATAACTACTTTGTCCTTATGAACTACAGTGTAGGAGGGGTCTGTGACCAAAGCACTTATTTCACAGACCCTGCGGGCCAAGGTGATGGACACCAGGAAGGCCGTTTTCCAAGTGAGGAATTTCAGCTCACAGGTAGCTAGAGGCTCAAAGGGCTTTCGAGTTAGCATGTCTAGCACAAGAGTAATGTCCCAGGCTGTGACTGGATGTCTGATAGGAGGTCTGGTATGAAGAATACCCTTAAGAAACCTCTTAACTGCAGGTAATTGAGCCAGTGACAGAAAAATTACCAGCTCATGATAGGCTGAAATAGCACAAAGGTGAAATTTGACTGTACAGTATTGTAGACCTGAATTTGTGAGGTCTAAGAGGTACTCAAAGACCTTATTTGGTGGGCAGGAAAAAGGATTCAAAGAGGATTTTGCACACTAGAGAGAAAAACACTTCCATTTGGCTGTGTAGGTTTTTCTGGTGGTTGGCTTGCGCGCAGCCAAGACAATATCTGAAAGTCTCTGAGAGACATTGAACCTGTTGACCTCTATCTCTTCAGGAGCCAAGCATTAAGGTGAAGTGACCTCAGATTGGGATGGACCATGGGACCCTGGGTCAGAAGGTTCATCTGAAGGGGAAGTGCATTCAGAGGGGTTTCCGACATACTGTTGAGTAGTGGAAACCATATCTGTCAAGACCAGAAGGGAGTAATGAGGATCATTTTGTCCCCAAGACTCGAATTTGAGAAGTACCTCTGAATTAGTGGAAGAGGAGGAAAGGCATATATAAAGCATTTTGTCCACTGCAGCCTGAATGCATCCTGACAAAAAATACCAGGTCCTGGAATTCTGGAGCAGAAGAGAGGCAGTTTTGAGTTGAGTGGGAATGCAAAAAGGTCCAGGTCTGGGGTTCCCCACTCCGTGAATAGTGACTGAACTACGGTTGAGTCGAGAGACCACTCGTGAGGATCTGTCTCTTTTCTGCTGAGATGGTCTGCCAGTTCGTTCTGCACTCCTGGCAGGTAAACCACCTGAATTAGAGCCTTGTGCTCTAGGCACCATTCCCACACTCTCATCGCTTACCTGCATAAAGGGTAAGAGTGTGCACTGCCCCCTGCTTGTTGATGTAATACATCACTGCTTTGTTGTCCATTTGAAGGAGAATGTTCTTGTGACAGAGAATGTCCTTCAAAGCCCGGACTGCATAGAGGATGACTCTCATTTCCAGGATGTTTATGTGAAGCTGGGACTCAACCTGAGTCCACGTGCCTTGGGTGTGGAGAGTCTGACAGTGAGCTCCCCACCCTATCAGGGATGTGTCCATGGTAATGGAAATCTGATGATCCAGAGGAGCAAAGGGATACCCTTGCAGAAGGTTGCCCTCCTGCGACCACCAGGTGAGTGACCTCTTCAGAGGTCCTGTCACCTTGATGAGAAAGGATTGGGGGTGAGTGGTTGGGGACCACTGAGTACTGAGCATCCACTCAGAGGTTCTCATGTGGAGACGTGCTAAGGGTACAGTGAACACTAAGGATGCCATGAGACCCAGCATCCATTGCATTGAGATAGCTCGAACTGAGTTATTCTCTCTGATGCAGTGAGCCATCTGCAGGATATCGCTCCTTCTGTCCTCTGGAAGAAAAGCTTTCGCACAGGAGGTGTCCAAGAGTGTTCCTATAAAGAGGAGCTTCTGGGAGGGCTGCAATTGCTACTTTTTGAGATTCAGCAGGATTTAGCAGGACTCCCATGGACATGAGAAAGTCTGAAGCTGTAGCTATGGCGTCCAGAGTTCCTTGTCTGGAGGGACTTGCTAGGAGCCAGATGTCCAGATATAGGAACACTTGTATTCTGATTTTTCTGAGATGCGCTGTGAGAATTGCACACTTTGTAAAAACACGTGGCACTAAGGATAGCCCAAAGGGCAGGACTCTGAACTGATAATGTTGACCCAGCACCACAAACCTTAGGTATTTATGGTGCTTTGGGTGTATAGGAATATGCTGGTAGGCATCCTGCATGCTCAGGGAAGCTAGCCAATTGTGTTGATGAAGCAAGGGTAACAGGGTCCCTAGCGATATAATTTTGAACTTTTCCTTGAGAAGAAACTTGTTTAACTTTATGAGGTCCAGAATGGGGTGCATGCCACTGGTTTTCTTCAGGACCAGGAAGTAATGGGAGTAGAAACCTGTGTTTCATTGATCCAGTGGAACTATTTCTACTGCCCTGTTGCTCAGATGGCCTTGTACCTCGGAGGCAAGAATATCTGATTGAATTGTTGACAGCCTGGGCTGTCATTTGGGAGGATGATCAAGAGGGATTTCTGAAAGGTAGAGGGAGTACCCTTCACGGATTATCTGTAGGACCCATTTGTCTGATGCTATGGAATTCCACTGGTTGTAGAACGGAGTCAGACGTCCTCCCACCACTGAGGAAGTGTCCCCCTTGGGCAGTTGAGGTGGGATCTGGGCCAGAAACTCAGAAGGCAGTACTGGGCACTTTGGGCCCTTGTGCCTTCTGTTGTGTTTTCTTTTTTTCCCCCTGCCTTTGCCTCGAAAGAACTGACGGTTGTGAAATTGACGCTTGTTGACACCCCCCAGGAAGGGTGGGAGTGGGTTGAGCCATTTTAATGGCAGACTTTGTCTTCTGTGTGGCCTCCAGACCTTGCTCTACTTAAGGTTTGAACAGATACATACCATCAAAGGGTAACGCCATGATCTGCTGATGGGCATCATTCGTGAAGCCTGAAGTGCATAGCCAGGAGTGGCGACGGGTACAAATACCAGCTGCCGCTGCTCGGGAGACAGTATTGAAAGTGTCCATAGCTGCTTTAACCTGCTGGTTGTTGGACTCAATACCCCTGGTTATGGTCTGAAGTAGCTCTGAACTAGTGCCCGACTTGGGCAGAGCTTCCACCATCCGTTTGAGTGAATGCCAAAGAACCTACTCATACTGAGAGAAATAGCCCTGGTAGCTGGCAATATGCAAATCCAGGGTGGATGCAGCAAAGACTCTCTTACCTAAGGTAAGGTAATCTTACGAGATTCTTTATTTATAGGTCGGGCTGTAGATGCCTGAGGGCGAACAAACTTATCATTCTATGCTAGGACTACAATGGGATTAGCAAAGGCCTGGGAGGCCAAAATGGGTCGATCCTTGGGAGGAGCATACTTCCTGTCTATGGACTTAGCCACAGAAGGGATGAGAGTGGGATTATTCCATACCATCTGAGACAGAGTTTCAAAGGATGGTTGTACCGGAGGAGTTAAATCCATAGGGATCTCCAGGGTATGAAGGTATTGGAGTCTTAAAAGCTTCCCAGGATCAATATCTGTAGTCTGGAGAAAGAGTAGAATTAAAATTTTTCAGCAGAGACTTAAAAGACAGGTCTTCAACCACAGGCTCTGTGGCAGGATTAACTCCTGGTCCTTCAACATCATCCCCCAGCTGAAGAGCTGGGTCAGGCTCAGTATCATCTCCTGACAGCCCAGGAGGGACTGTATGGACAGGAAAGGAGTGAAAGTCAGCAGGAAATGGAAAAGAGAATGGAATTGGAGTCGAGAATGCCTGAAGGCTGGACGGCGCCACACCAAACCTCGGCGCTGAAACATAGAAACATAGAAACATAGAAGTTGATGGCAGATAAGGACCGCAAGGCCCATCCAGTCTGCCCATTTCTTTTTCTACCTTATAAATGTGCCTTCGGCCTTTGCTCTGTCAGTGACCTATCTATTCATAGTCATTTGTATTGCTCCCTTATGCCTATCCCATGCATGTTTGAAGCCCTGCACTGTATTCATAGCCACCACTTCTTGTGGTAAGCCATTCCATGCATCCACCACCCTTTCTGTGAAAAGAATTTCCTCACATTCCCCTTAATCGGCCTCCCTCTAATCTCATGCTGTGTCTTCTTGTCCTGCTATTTTTCTTATATTTAAACATGTTAGACTCTTTCACCTTGTTTATGCCCTTAAGGTTTTGAATGCCTCGATCATATCACCTCTCCCTCCTTTGCTCAAGGGTATACATATTGAGCTCCTTAATCTGTCCTCTTATGTCTTCAGATGCAGTCCCTGCACCATTTTGTTGCCCTTCTCTGGACTGCCTCAATTTGGTTAATGTCCTTGTGAAGGTGTGGCCTCCAATACTGCACGCAGTACTCCAGATGGGGCCTAACCAGTGTCTTGTACAGAGGGATTATTACCTCCCTCTTACGACTTGTGATACCCCTACTAATACACCCTAACACCCCCCTAGCCTTACCTACTGCTTTAGAGGTCTGCTTGGATGATTTTAGGTCATCAGTGATGATGATGCCCAAGTCTTTCTTCCTTTGTGACTGCTAGCAACTCCCCTCCCAGCCTATAGGTGGCTTCAGGGTTTCTCTTCCTATGTGCATGATTTTGCACTTCTTTGCATTAAATCCCAGTTGCCACTCTTCTGACCATTCTGCTAGTTTATCCAGATCTCTTCTCATTCTGCCCACCCCATCTGCATCATCTACTCTGTTGCAGATCTTGTGTCATCTGCAAACAGACAAGCCTTACCCTCTAGTCCATCTGCAAGGTCACTAATGAAGATGTTGAAGAGGACTGGCCCCAGGACTGATCCCTGAGGTACCCCATGTGACTTGCATCTCTTCTGACTGTATACCATTCACCACCACTCTCTGTTTTCTGCCCGTCCAACCAGTTTGCCACCCAGTTGACCAACTTCTGACCCATCCTGAGCCTACCCAGCTTATTTATCAATCTTCTATGTGGAACAGTGTCAAAAGCTTTGCTGAAGTCAAGGTAGGCGACATCAACTGCTCCCTTGGTCCACCACTCTGGTTACCCAGTCAAAGAAATCTATGAGATTAGTTTGACAGGACCTTCCTTTGTAAACCCATGCTGTCTTGGATCCTGTGCCCCTATGGATTCCAGGTGTTGCACTATCCTTTCCTTAAGGAGTGCCTCATAATCTTGCCCACTACTGAGGGTAAGACTGACCGGTCTGTAGTTCCCCGCCTCCTCCTGCTACCACTCTTGTGGAGAGGGATCACATGAGCCCTTCTCCAGTCTTCTGGGACCTCTTCTGTGCTCAGAGACTCACTAAACAATTCTGCTAATGGCTCTGCTAGTTCCTCCTTTAGCTCCTTAGGACCCTGGGATGTATGCCATCAGGTCCCATTGCCTTATCCACCCTGAGCTTAGCAAGCTCTTGTAGGACCCTTTCTTTGTGAAGGGAGTAGTGCTCACCTCCCTCCCCCTGTGTCCATGATGCTGAGCTGTGGGCCCTGTCCTACCTTCTCTTCAGTAAATACTGAGCAAAAGTATCTATTTAGGATAGATGCCTTTACAGGGTCCTCCTCCTCACATGCTCCTTTTTCCATTAAGCTTAGTAATACCCCTCTGGACTTTCTCCTTTCACTAATGTATCTATAGAAAGTCTTGTCACCTTCTTTACTGTTAGTGCTAGTGTTTCCTCAGTTTGGGACTTTGCCTGCCTTACTGCCTTACCTGCTTCCCTTAGGGCAGTTTGGTATGCCTCCCTATCTTCATCCCGCTGTGTTCCTTATATTTCCTGAAGGCCAGCCTTTTGGCTCTGACCTTTCTGCTACTGTATTTGAGAACCAAAGCGGTTTCCTTCTTCTTTGCACTTCCTTTTCTGTCTAACACAATGGATGTTGTTTCAAGTATTGCATCCTAATGCTTGCCCACTTTGCCTGTACCCTCACCTGTGTTTTTTTGCCAGGCTAGCTTAACTCTGTAGGCCATCTTATCAAAGTCAGCTCCTCTGAAGTCCCATATTTTGCCTTGGAATGGGATGATTTAGATGTAGTAGCCAAACTGAACTATACCATGTGATGGTCACTGGCCCCAGGTGACCTTCTCTGCCTGGAGATCTGTGATCCCTCTTTGTTAGTCAGTACTAGATCTAGGATAGCCCTGTCTCTTGTGGTTGCTTGTACCAGTTGTTTGAGGCCCTCCCCTGCAGGGAATCCACTATAAGTCTAGTTCTGGCAGATGTTCCTGCTGGTATTGACCAATCTGTATCTGGCATGTTGAAGTCTCCCATTATCAGAACCTCCCTTTAGCTGTCATGTTTTGTATATCTTCTAACAGTAATGTATCTATGTCCTCCTCTGGTCTGGGGGGCCTGTAGACAACCCCAGTTCTTATGGCTGTCCCATTTCCTGTTTCCAGGGTGACCCACAGTTCTTCTGGCTCCTTATGTGTATTCTGAATTTCTGTAGCTTTGATATTTTCATTAACATACAGGGCCACTCCTCCCCCCTTTTGCACCTCGGTCTCTTCTGAACAATACATAGCCAGGTACTGAAGTCTCCTAAGTGTGGTTACTGGTAAACCACATCTCACTAATTGCTACTATGTCCAGTTTAGCCTCTGACATTATTGCCTGCAGGTCTGGGATCTTATTTCCCAGGCTGTGAGCATTGTGTACATGATTTTCCATTGGCCAGATTTTTGGTGTGTTAGTTGTTGAGTGAAGTTTGGCATTACCCTGTGCATCGTGTGGGAGACAAACCTTTTTCTTACCTGGTGATGCAAATGAACGGCAAACATGCTGAACTCCTGTTTGACCACTAGCTGAGGGGGGTGTTCTTCCCATTCGGCAGTATGATGCTGCACCCTCTCCCCATTTGCTAGTTTAAATATTCTGCAAAGACGTCAATCTTCTGCCCCAATGCACTGACTCCCTCTTTAGTCAGATGCAGTCCATCAAATTTAAAGAACTTTCGCTCCCAGAACTGTTGCCAGTTCCCTACAAATCTGTGTCCTTTTTCCTGGCACCAGTCCTTGAGCCACGTGTTTAGCTCCCCTATCTCCCCTTCTGACCTTCCAGTCCATCTGCTCCCTCCCAGACTGGCAGGATCTCAGAGAAGGAGATGCGACGAAATAGATGATAGTTTGTCACCCAGCCTAGTCAGGTGTTCCTTGGTCTCCACAACTGACCGGCTGGCGAGATCATTAGTCCCTATGTGTACTAGGACATCAATGTTTTCTCCTGCCTTGTGAACAATTTTAGCAATGCGGTCAGTGTCTCTCCATGCTGATGTACCTGGGAGACATCTGACCATCACCCCTGGCTGGAGATGGGTATCAACTCCCCGAATCATGGAGTCTCCTATGATCAGAAGTTTTTTGGATTTCTTTGTGCTTGTTTAGTTTTGGCTCCTGATTTGGGTGAGTTTTGTTGTGCTAGCTCCTGTGCTGCAGTGTCCTGCTCTGCAGTGTCTTCTGCCTCTTTATTTGATTTCAGAGATAGAGGCAGATACCTGTTTGTAGTGTTTATATGGTTTTTGGAGGTAATGTGTTGGAGAGCAGAGAGTGATGGGGCACCTGATTTGCTCCTCCTAACCACCTGCCAACCTCGTGGACCAACTACCCTCTGCGGTCGAGGTTTTTCTGTTGGATGCTGGGGAAATGGCGGGTGGTTCTTATAATGTATTTCCTCTTCAATATGAAATTTGAGGCGTGCAATCTCTGAAGAGGAACATGGTGCAGAAGGCAAGGGAGTCGGTGCCATCTAAAATAGCCCAGCACACGGCACTGACAGAGACTACAGCACCAAAAAATCCCATGGCACCGAAAGGCCACACGGCACTGAGGATGGCGTAGACATCACCGACAACACCAGCGGCACAGAGGGCAGTGCCGACAGGTGCATCGGCACCGAGAGACCCATCGATGTCGAGAGCATCCCCAACATCACCAAAAGCAATCCAGGGCCCCTGAAAACTGAGATTTGAAGAAAAAGTAGGAGGCATACCAGGAGATAGAGGCATCGGTGTGGCGCCCTGCCCCACAGCCATGTGGGGGAGGGAAACACCTGAGCTCAGAGTCGATGGCATCTTTCATACGAAGTCCCCCTACCATCACCTGACCCGTTCATGATTGATTCCATCAAAGCAGGCTGAAGACTTCTTTTCTTGGTAAGTAAAGATAAAAGTAAGTGGTACTTATTTCGAGATATATTACAAAACAATAAACTGAAAAATATGCTGCTAGTTTGAAGTTTGACTCCCAGCAGGTGAGCGACGTCATCACTGAAGTGCACTCGATGGCAGGAAAAAAGGAATTGAGGTGGTTGGAGGCTCGACACCAAGATAATCATTGCCACATGAGCCGAGGCTCACAGCGCCGCTCCTTGCAGCTCCATCTCTGGTGCCAGCCCTCTTGCAAAAAATTTGCTCCCACTGGGTCCTAGCGCCTCTGGCATAGATCCCATCAGTGTAAATGAGTGGTGGAGATTTTATGTCCAGGAAGATAAGCCCTATCCTTTCCATATTCTAAAATCTATGGAGAAAAACCCTATCCTTTCCCCTATTCCAAAACCTGTAGAGAAAAGCCCTACCCTTTCCCTTTTCTAAAACCTGTGGAGAAAAGCCCTATCCTTTCCCTATTCTAAAACCTTTGGAGAAAAATCCTACCCTTTCCCCATTCTAAAACCTGTGGAGAAAAAGCCTGTCCTTTCCCTATTATATAACATGTCATGTAGTCCACTCTTTGTTTTCTATTCATTTCTAACACACCATTTCTGATCCTGTATGGAAAAAAAACTGTCTATCCTTATATCTATCTACCACCTTCCTGCCAGCAACCAGTGGAAAAAAAAATACCTGACTACTATTGCCATATACTATTAGTTTTATTTTAGATCACTGTATTTGTCTGGAATTGGACTTTTTTTTTTTCCTAATTCACCCTATGCTACTATGCCCTAACTTATTTATTTAATTTTGTTGACCTGGTAGACCCACTGAGACTAGAAGTCCCTTTTTCAGGGGTGACCTGTGGGAGGGGGATACAGTTGATAACCAACTGAAATTGAACCAGATTAAGCTGTTGGTGGAATTTCTAGTGGATGGGGGAATTTGGCCAGGACACCGGGGAAATTCCCTAAATCTTTTCGATAAGTGCCATGGAATTCTATCAGATGACTGTTTGATTTGGTGGAGGGAAACAGTGATTTGTCACAGGGTTAAATAAGATAGGTTTATCTAGTGAATGGGATTAGAATGTGTACTGTACTATGGGGATTTTGTATGATCGGTTGTATTTAAATATGGTTTACTTTTTCTGTCTGATTATTTTTGTGCCAGTTTGTATTTATTTCATTTGCAATAAAAATTCCCCTACTCTTTTCAAGAAGTGTCATGGGATCTTTTACATACACCTGAACCACCAGAACAGGCAGACAGGACCTCGGTTTAACATCTAATGCAAAAGACAGCATCTCAGGAGTGCAGTACCCCCCCTTACGCTGCACTGCAGTGTCAGTATTGGGATATTAACCCAAGTGCCTGGTGTAGGGATAGAACCCACAGCCTACTAATCTCCCAGCCTCAGAGGTGAGTGTGCAACCTACTGAGCCACTGACACTGACAAATTGTTGTTATTCGCATGTTTTTGTGTTTTATATATCCTCTTCATGCTTGTGACCTGTAGGGAAAAAAAAACTGTCTGCTCTTGCCTTATGCTACACCATTTCATCAACTGTTAACATACAGTCTGTAATATGTAATTTAACCAAAGTAATGTATCGCACCCTCACGTGAAGTCATCACTTGGAGTGTTCAAAACTAGTCTAAGCACTATCATTCATTCCAACTGATGAGACGGTGAAGGAGAAGTTTGTTGGGGTGCAATGCATTCTAGCAGGTCTACAAGGCTGATTTATGTTAACACCGCAAAGTTTCCATAGCGTGTTAGACAAACTAGTTTGTCTGGTACCTAAATCCCAGAAAGTATCAGTTGAGTAGTATCATATGAAGTCAAGATGTAAAATGTTGTAATGTAGCATCATTGCAGTGTCTTGATCTTCAGTGTCATTCAAAAAGGGTAATTTTGTGACTTCTGTAGATTCGTTAAGCACACGTTCTCTGAGAAATAAGAAATATGCAATCAATCAATGTGATGACTTCGGGACACACTACTACACCACTTTTACCACATCCAGGCACCAAGTGTGAATTACTCGTGAGCACCTCAAAATGGCCACCTTTCCTAAAATGCTTCAAAATGTCTGCCTTTGCTAAAATATTTCAAAACAACCACCTTTGTTTAAAAAGCTCTCTGAATGGGTCAGGGTTGATGTGGTATGGTGGTGATCAGTCATGTGACCACTACTAGACACAGTACTGCACCACTTTTGCCACATCCAGGCACCAAGTGTGAATCACTGGTGTTCACCTCAAAATGGCTGCCTTTGCTGAAATGCCTAAAAATTGGTACCATTGATAAATTAATTAAAAACAGCTGCCTTTGCTAAAATGCCTCAGTCAAGTGACCACTAAAGGACACAGTACTGCACCACTTCTGACACACCCAGGCACTAATTACCTTCAATACAAGGCACAACTACCAATAAAGCATCTCCTGGAGTCCAAATTGCCTCTCCATGACCTCCCACACCAGGCCCCACAATTTCACAAAATTAATTCCCTGGTTTATGTGGGCTCCACAACACCTTACGAGAAATGGTACCATCACAGAAAAAGCATTTCCGGGTATCTAGTGGTCCCACCTCACCCTCTGAACTCATACCGATTACTGTTGCACATCCCTGACACCAACCACACATAGGTTTCAATCCTTGGACCCTGCATGGCCCCACCAAGTGAATGCCACCTCCCCCTCAGTCACTGGGTGCTATATCCTCAGGTCACAGCCAAAACTCAACTGAACCCATACTCATTACTGTTACACCTCGCTGACACTAGCCAAACAGAGCTTTCAACCATGGGACCTTGCATGGTCCCAGTCAGGTAATGCCACCACCCAAATGAGAGCTGGATCCTGAGGTCACATGAACAATGTATTATCTATTGCTTGTTTAATTCTGACATGCTCCCCTTGATTAACCAAGTCACCATGCTAAAAAGATACACGTACGCACGCACACATGCACACACACACGATATGCAATGGGGTGACTGGAAATATCACTGATACTCCCCTGAGTGCAGTTTGACTACTGTACATGATGTAATGAGTGTTTTATCTCTGACAGGCGTGAAGTCCACTAGAATCACATTCTCACCATCCTGTATGTAACGTAACATTCCTACAAAATGCAAACAACATAATCCATTGATTTCAGTCTTGAGACAGATGAACAAATTGCAATGTTACAGGAAATAGAAGCCATGATAAACACTCCCTGTACTCCCGCCCCAGCTCCACCCAAATGCAACCTCAACATGCTTTAACATAGCCCAAAAAGTACACCTTCTGCAGTAAGAAAAAATGTTTCAGCCACTCGCAGACTAGCAAAATGTGTTTTTCCTTTTCAACTTAGTATACCGAGGTTCCCAATGGACTAACATTGTTAGCAGTTTCATGAGGTCAAACCCTGACTGAACTTTGAAACATAAATACATACTGTACATCAATACACAAATATCAAAACCCAAGCTAAACTGTAACTTACCATTAGTGACATCACATAGTAACCTACCTTATGCACTTATTATTTGCAATTTATTTCCAATCTGACTGTTGCATAAATATTTCTGAAGCCGGGGACATCTTTCGTACAACACACTGTGTATATAGGTTGCAATGATTGTCATATGGAAGATGACCTCAACGACAGGCTATAGGGCATTTGGCATGTATATCCTTATACGTGGTTCGTTTTAAAGACTATGGGCCTATATACTCCAATTTGAAAAATAAAATTGTAAGACATTATACCAATGGCGATCAGAAAGTTATAGTCGATTGGATTACATAGTGTACATTCCACTCCACTATATTACATGGTCATTCATCCCATTACATATCCTAAGCACAAATTAATGTACCAGAACATTAAAGTCATGGCATAACAAACATCCATGATTGCATCACAGTCAATGGTACCATAGATATGGCCTCAGCAATGTGCCTTAGTAGCCGTAGGAATTTTCTGGCTGTGATGTGGTGAGATGCTGATACAGTGCAAGCTGGTCATGCACTTGCAAGTGGTCTGCCCTGTCTGGTGACAGGTAGGCCTTGTCTTAAGCTCAGTTATCCCCTGTCAAACAAGCACTCATATGTCCTCCTTTCCATCCAATGCCTGCTGAACCAGGACTCAGTTTGCTAACATCAGGAGCAGAAACGGAGCCTTCACTGCTGGCATATATACCCTTCTCCCTATACAGACATAACTGAGCAATCAAGATCTCGCTCCCTCCTCTGTCCCACTAAAACACTGCTGCACCAGAAAACAGGTTGCTAAGTGCAGGAGCAGAAACTTTCTGGCTTTCTCCCCCTTGACCCCCTGGACAGACATCACCTAGCAAACAACTTCACACCCCTAACTCCATCCTTTTTAAGCACTGCTGCACTAGAAAACAGGTTGCTAAGGGCAGGAGCAGAAATGGGGACCTCCCTGCTGGTGTCTCTCCCCCTTGACTACCTGGAAAGACATCACCTAGCAAACACGCTCCAACCCATCATCCATCCCTCTTAAGAGCTGCTGTACCAGAAAATCAGCTACTGGGGGCAGGAGCAGAAACAGAGAACTCCCTGCTGGCTTCTCTCCCCATGACTACCTGGACGAACATCACCTATCAAAGAAGCTCAAATTCCTCGTCTGTCCCACTTAAGCTCTGCTGCACCAGAAAATGAGATGCTAGGTATAGGAGCAGAAACAGTAAACTCCCTGCTAGTGTCTCTACCCACTGACAACAAGGGTGGACAGACATCACCTAGCAAAAAAGCTCTCACCCCTCATCCATCTCTCTTAAGCACTGCTGCACCAGAAAATGGGTTGCTGCGTGCAGGAGCAGAAACAGAGACCTCTCTTGTTGGCATCTCTCCCCCTCAACTACCTGGACAGACATCACCTAGTAAGCAAGCTCACACCCCTCCTCCATCCCTCTTAAGCACTGCTGCACATGAAAATGGGTTGCTGAGAGCAGGATTAGAAATGGAGACCTCCCTGCTGGCGTCACTGCCCCTCGACTACCTGTACAGACATCACCTAGCAAACAAGCTCTCACCCCTCCTCCATCCCACTTAAGCACTGCTGCACCAGAAAATGGGTTCCTTAGGATAGGAGCAGAAATGGAGACCTCCCTGCTGGCATCTCTCCCCCTCAATTCCCTGGATGGACATCACTTAGCAAACAAGCTCACAGCCCTCCTCTGTCCCTCTTAAGTGGTTACACCAGATAATGGGTTGCTGAGGCAGGAGCAGAAACAGAGACTTCCTTCTGGTATCTCTCACCCCTTGACTTCGTGGACAGACATCACCTAACAAATATACTTGCACCCCTCCTCCATCCTTCTTAAGTGCTGCTGCCTATGAAAATGGGTTGTTGAGGGCAGAAGCAGAAATGGAGATCTCCCTGTTGGCGTCCCTACCTTTGACTTCCTGGACAGATGTCATCTAGCAAACAAGCTCTCACCCTCTTCCATCCTACTGAAACACTGCTGCATCAGAAATGGGTTGCTGAAGGCAGGAGCAGAATCAGAAACCTTCCCACTGGTGTCTTTCTCCCTTGGTTCCATGCTCAGACATCAACTAGCAAATATACTTTCACCTCTCCTAAACCCATCTTAAGAGCTGCTGCATACAAAATGGGTTGCTGAGGGCAGAAGCAGAAATGGAGATGTCCATGCTGGTGTCTCTACCCTTGACTTCCTGGACAGACATTATCTAGCAAACAAGCACTCCCCCTCCTTCATCCCACTGAAACACTGATGAATCAGAAAATGGGTTGCTAGGGTAGGAGCAGAAACAGAGACCTCCCTGCTGGTGTCTTTTCTCCTTGACGCCATGGTCAGACATCACCTACTAAACAAGGTCTCACCTTCCTCCATCCCACTCAAGTGTAGTTGAACCAGGACACAGGCTGCAGAGGGCAGGAGCAGAAACGGATCCCTCCCTACTGGCGTATCATTCCCCAGACTACCTGTACAGTCATCCCCTTGCAAATAAGTTCACCCCCCTCCTCCTTCCCACTCAAGCACTGCTGCACCAGAAAACTTTATTCATGATTTCTGTTACTGTAAATGTTTTTGTTCCCAGTAGTCTGTGTCTGTTTCTCTGTCTCTGTCTCTGTCTCTCTCCCCATCTGGATGGCATCATCAAAAGTTTATTTTACCAGCCTTCCTTACCCTGCCAAAACACACAGCCACAATGAGTTCTGGAAAATACGTTATTCATATTTTCTTACTGTAAATGGTTTTTGTTGTTGCCCAGTAGTCTTAGTCTCTCTCTTTCTCTCGCTTTCTCTCCCATCTGGATGATATCATCAAAGATTTATTTTACCAGCTTATTCACAGATGCAGGTGGAAGATATTCACTGAACAGACTGAGCAGTATTAGTGGCAGTAACCTGTCTGCAGAGATGAACAACCCGCATTACTGCACTACCAAATCACACGTGAATGAGTAAATAAAAAAATGAAAATAATAATGATAAAAATAAACTAACCTCTGGTGTCTTTGTCATACATTTGTCAAGTAACTTTACTATATTGAAAATAAAATAGTCACAGCTAAGAAAAATTCAATGGGCCTGATTGTTGAAGTCCACTTAGAGAGATGCAAGCCCATATATTGGTTGGAGCCCATTTGTGTTTGGTTGCCTTGAGGACGGGTTGTCTTCAGTGCTGGTTGCCATAAGGACATGTAGCCTTGAGGGCCATCAGCCTTGAGTGATGGATGCCTTGAGGGCCATCAGCCTTGAGGGCTGGTTACCTTGAGGTCTTGTTGCCTTGAGTGTCATCAGCCTTGAGGGATAGTTGCCTTGAGGACCAATAGCCTAGAGGGCTGGTTGCCTTGAAGACCATCAGCCTTGAGAACTGGTTGTCTTGAAGGCCATCAGCCTTGAGGTCTGGTTGCCTTGAGGGCTGGTTGCATTAAGGGCCATCAGTCTTGAGGGCTGGTTGCTGTGAAGGCCATCAGCCTTGAATGCTGGTTACCTTGTGGGGCATAAGCCTTGAGGGCCATCAGCCTTGAGGGCTGGTTGACTTGAGGGCCAACAGCCTTGAGGGTCATCAGCTTTGAGGGCCATAAGCCTTGAGTACCATAAGCTTTGAGGGCTGGCTGCCTTGAGGGCCTTCAGCCTTGAGGACTACTCATCTTCAGGGTCATCAGCCTTGAGGATCAGGAGCCTTGAAGGCTAGTTGTCTCTGAAGGTTAGGAGCCTTGAGGGTTGGTTGCCTTGAGGACCATCAGCCTTGAGAGCTGGTTGCCTTAAGGGCCTTCAGCCTAGAGGGCTTCTTGCCTTGAGTGCCGTCAGCCTTGATGGCTGGTTGCCTTGAAGGTCATCAGCCTTTAGGGCTGGTTGCCTTGAAGGCCATCAGCCTTGTGGGCTGGTTGTCTTGAGGGCCTTCAGCCATGAGAGCTGGTTGCATTAAGGGCCATGAGATACAGGGCATATTTGGCTGAAGGGCCATCAACCTTGAGGGCTGGTTGCCTTGAGGGCTGGTTGTCTTGAGGAAAGTCAGCCTTGAGGGCCATCAGTCTTGTGGGGCAGGAGCCTTGAGGGCTGGTTGACTTGATGGCCATAAGCCTTGAGGGTCATTAACCTTAAGGGCCATAAGCTTTAAGGCCTGGTTGTCTTGAGGTCCTTCAGCCTTGAGGGAGGATAGCCTTGAGGGCTGGTTGCCTGAGGGACATTAGATATGGGGAATAGTTGCTTTTAATGACCTTCAGCCCTGAGGACCTTCAACCTTGGGAGCAGGTTACATTGAGGGCTATCAGATATGGGGAATGTTGTCTCAAGGGCCATCAGACTTGAGGGCTGATTGCCTTGAGGGTCTTTTGCCTTAAGGGCTGCTAGAAGTGGCAATTGCTGTACATGGATCTATTCTGTCATTGGTCTCCTTGAGGGAAGACAACTTGATGCTGGTGGTGGCCTCACAAATTTCCATGTCAGAGGCCATTCGTTGCGTGAAGGCCATAAGCATTGAGGGCTCATTGCCTTTAGGGCTCAGGGTCAATGTGGTGCAGCGGTAATCAGTTCCATGGCACTACCCATCACAGTACTGCATCACTTTTGCCACATCCGGGAACCTTCTCTGAATTACATGTAGAGCACCTCAAATGGCCACCTTTGCTAAAATGCTTTCATAATGACTAAGGATGTTAGGGAGAAGTAACAGCAATTAGAAGGGTTCAGTTGAGCTATGGCTATGACCTCAGGACCAATCACCTGGTGTTTGTGGGGTGATGGGATTTCCTTGAGTGGGACTGTTCAAGGTCCCGTATGCCCGGTTGCCATCAGGGAGATTTCACAGAACTGGACAGGAGGTCATAGCCACAGCCCAACTGAACCCCATACCATGAATTTTACTCCTCACTGACACCCTTAGGCATTATGAGAACATTTTAGCAAAGGTGGCCATTTTGAGGTGCTGACACGTAATTCAGAGAAGGTTCATGGATGTGCCAACCGTGGTGCAGAAGTATGTTGGGTAGTGGTCACATTACAGATTACCACTATACTGCATCAACTCTAACCCATTCAGAGAGCTTTTCAGCAAATGTAGCCATGTTGAGGATTTGTTAATAAAGGCAGCCATTTTCAAGCATTATATCAAAGGAGGCCATTTTGGGGCATTTTAGGTAATTTGCCCTTTTTGAGGCGCTCACCAATATTTCACACAAGGTGACAGATATGGCAAAGGTTTCCCTCAAGGCAACCAACTGCAAGTGAACTATTAATGTACAACAATTGCCAATGGGTGATTGCTGAACACCAAATGCTACGCCTAACAGCCCTCAAGGTAAAATGCCATCATGGTGAAAAGGCCTTAGCACCCATTTGTTGTTGGTTGCCTAGAAGGCTTGTTGCTTTGAGGGCTATCAGGCAGAGCAATTGGTTTACACCAATCGACCACTGGCAAGTGGTGTATACCAATCGCCCATTTGTGTGTTGTTGCCTTGTGGATCTCATGACTCATTACTAATACACCGCATCAATCCTGACCATTCAGAGAACTTTTTTTAGCAAATGACACCATTTTGAGAATTTATTTTAGCAAAGGCAGCCATTTTGAGACTTGATATCAAAGGAGGACTTTTGAGGCATTTTAGGTAGGAGACCTTTTGAGGTGCTCACCAATAATTCACACAAGGTGACAAGATGTGGCGAAGTTGCCCCTCAAGGAAACCAATCACTCAATCAATCAATCAATCGAGCTTTATTTTTATAGCGCCTTTCAAGAACCAAGGCACTGCACATAAAAACCAAATACAAATATAATATTAAAACAAAAAGATAAAATGCATTAATCATTAGGGAAGGCCAAGTTAAATAAATATGTTTTTAACTCAATCTTAAATCTGTCAACGGTCAGGCATTCTCTTATCCAATGAGGTAGAGAATTCCACAGGGTTGGAGCCAAAAAAGCAAAAGCATGGGTGCCTGATGTTTTTAGTTGTACCCTGGGAATCTCTAGCAATCCCTCATTGGTGGATCGGAGAGGACGGGAGGGGCAGTAGGGTATCAAGAGATCTTGCAGGTAACCAGGTCTCTGATCATGTAGGGCTTTGAAGGTTAGCAAACCAACCTTAAAGGTGATCCACCACTGAATAGGCAGCCAGTACAATTCGCAGAGCACAGTAGTAATATGACTGGACCTAGAAGTCCCAGTCAAAAGCCTGGCTGCTGCATTCTGCACTAGCTGCAAGTGGCGGATATCAACCGCTGGCCGCCCTAGGTAGAGAGAATTGCAGTAATCAAGCTGGGTAGTGATGAAGGCATGGACCAATGTTGGAAGATCATCTGGAGGGATAAAATGTTTCACCAGGGTGATATTCCTCAGATGGTAGAAAGAGGATTTGACAACAGCCGACACCTGAGATCTTAGTGTCAGGCCATCACCAAAAATAATGCCAAGGTTACACTCTCAGTCTGAGGCAGTAAGCTGTATGCCATCGATCAGAACACCTGATGCCTGGCAAGCTCCTATACCCACCCCCGGATGACCAGAGTCCACAACCAGCACTTCAGTCTTGTCCGAATTCAGTCTCAGCCAGCTAGTACTCATCCAAGCTCTGATCTTGGTAAGGCAGTTGTTTAGCACAGAGAGTGCAATGTCCTGTCTGGGCATAAAAGACATATACAGTTGAGTATCATCTGCATAGCAGTGAAAGCTCATAGCTGATGATATCTCCCAATGGGAGTATATATATACTGCAAACAACATGGGGGCCAAAATGATGGGATGTGGCACCCCATAAGACAGGGAGTAAGTCCCAGAAGAATACATTCTGATGGAAACTCTCTGAAATCTGTCTGCGAGGAAAGAATGGAACCATTTGAGGACTGTACCAGACAGACCACAAAGCAGCTGCAGGCGCTCCAGCAGCACACCATGGTCTACAGTATCAAGTGCTGCAGAGATCAAGAAGGACCAGGATGGTGAGTGCCTTTGATCTCTAGCCATCAGGAGGTCATTCAATACTCAGACAAGTGCAGTCTCCATGCTATGCTTTTTCCTAAATCTGGATTGAGAGTATCATAGATCATGTGAGTTGTAAGATGATCATCCAATTGCAACGAATCACCTTTTCAATAACCTTACCAACAAATGGCAGGTTAGCGATATGTCAGTAGTTAGCTGGACAGTCCGGGTCCAAGGAGGATTTCTTAAGGAGTGGTCGAATGACCACCTCCTTTAGGGGTTCTGGGAAGACCCCTGTCTCCAAGGACCTCCAGACAATTTAAGCAAGGATCGGGCAGATAACATCAACACATCCCAATAAAAGGGGTGTCAGGCCCGGATCCAAACTACAACTGGTTGGGCACATAGATTGGATAATCATCACAATATCTATGAATTCTGGCTGGCAGAATTCTGACCAGAGAGACTGAGTGCACGCCACATCTTGCCGATCACCACAACCCCTCATAGGAGAGGCTATGCCAATGCTAGACCTGATGCTGGCAACCTTATCTGCAAAGAATTGAGCAAACTCTTCATATTTCAGCTGAGAAAAAGCTTCTCTGGGCTGAAGACAGATTGGATTGCACAATCTGTCAGCGGTCCAGAAAAGCTGAGCTGGTCGATTCTGCAAGGTAGAAATCTCCCTGGACAGGAACCCTGCCTTCTTACAGGAGATCTCTAGCTGATAGCCATCATAATGTGCCATCAGCTTAAGCCTATCAGCATCAAGACCAGACTTTTGCCAAGCTCTCTCCATCCTTTGGCCAGCTCGCCTCAACTCCTTCAAGGAACCATCAAACCAAGGGTTTCTTGGGTGAAGGGTGAGAGGTCGAACATGAACAGGAGCAATCTTGTCCAGGGCATCTTCCACAGCCTTATTATAGGCTGATACGAGATCACCTGGACTCATGCATTTTGTCTGGAATTGGACTTTTTTCCTAATTCACCCTATGCTACTATGCCCCTAACTTATTTATTTAATTTTGTTGACCTGGTAGACCCACTGAGACTAGAAGTCCCTTTTTCAGGGGTGACCTGTGGGAGGGGGATACAGTTGATAACCAACTGAAATTGAACCAGATTAAGCTGTTGGTGGAATTTCTAGTGGATGGGGGAATTTGGCCAGGACACCGGGGAAATTCCCTAAATCTTTTCGATAAGTGCCATGGAATTCTATCAGATGACTGTTTGATTTGGTGGGAAACAGTGATTTGTCACAGGGTTAAATAAGATAAGTTTATCTAGTGAATGGGATTAGAATGTGTACTGTACTATAGGGATTTTGTATGATCGGTTGTATTTAAATATGGTTTACTTTTTCTGTCTGAGTATTTTTTGTGCCAGTTTGTATTTATTTCATTTGCAATAAAATTCCCCTACTCTTTTCAAGAAGTGTCATGGGATCTTTTACATACACCTGAACCACCAGAACAGGCAGACAGGACCTCGGTTTAACATCTAATGCAAAGACAGCATCTAAAGTGCAGCACCCCCATACAGCTGCACTGCAGTGTCAATATTGGGATATTAACAAGTGCCTGGTGTAGGGATAGAACCCACAGCCTACTAATCTCCCAGCCTCAGAGGTGAGTGTGCAACCTACTGAGCCACTGACACCTGACAAATTGTTATTTAACATGTTTTTGTGTTTATATATCCTCTTCATGCTTGTGACCTGTAGGGAAAAAAACTATCTGCTCTTGCCTTATGCTACACCATTTCATCAACTGTTAACATACAGTCTGTAATAATTTAACCAAAGTAATGTATACACCCTCCACTGAAGTCATCACGTAGAGTGTTCAAAACTAGTCTAAGCACTATCATTCATTTCCAACTGATGAGACGTAAGGAGAAGTTTGTTAGGGTGCAATGCATTCTAGCAGGTCTACAAGGGCTGATTTATGTTAACATGCAAAGTTCCATGAACGTGTTAGACAAACTAGTTTGTCTGGTACCTAAATCCCAGAAAGTATCAGTTGGTAGTATCATATGAAGTCAAGATGTAAAATGTTGTAATGTAGCATCATTGCAGTGTCTTGATCTTCAGTGTCATTCAAAAGGGTAATTTTGTGACTTCTGTAGATTCGTTAGGCACACGTTCTCTGAAATAAGAAATATGCAATCAATCAATGTATGATGACTTCAGGACACACTACTACACCACTTTTACCACATCCAGGCACCAAGTGTGAATTACTCGTGAGCACCTCAAAATGGCCACCTTTCCTAAAATGCTTCAAAATGTCTGCCTTTGCATAAAATATTTCAAAACAATACCTTTGTTTAAAAGCTCTCTGAATGGGTCAGGGTTGATGTGGTATGGTGGTGATCAGTCATGTGACCACTACTAGACACAGTACGCACCACTTTTTGCCACATCCAGGCACCAAGTGTGAATCACTGGTGTTCACCTCAAAATGGCTGCCTTTGCTGGAAATGCCTAAAATTGGTACCATTGATAAATTAATTAAAAACAGCTGCCTTTGCTAAAATGCCTCAGTCAAGTGACCACTAAAGGACACAGTACTGCACCACTTCTGACACACCCAGGCACTAATTACCTTCAATACAAGGCACAACTACTAACAAAGCATCTCCTGGAGTCCAAATTGCCTCTCCATGACCTCCACACCAGGCCCCACAATTTCCACAAAATTAATTCCCTGGTTTATGTGGGCTCCACAACACCTACGAGAAATGGTACCATCACAGAAAAGCATTTCCGGGTATCTAGTGGTCCCACCTCACCCTCTGAACTCATACCGAT
Source organism: Neoceratodus forsteri (assembly GCA_016271365.2). Classification (NCBI taxonomy): domain Eukaryota; kingdom Metazoa; phylum Chordata; order Ceratodontiformes; family Ceratodontidae; genus Neoceratodus; species Neoceratodus forsteri. The sequence goes on from CM057454.1 coordinate 1,256,860,503, forward strand.
TACTGTTGCACATCCCTGACACCAACCACACAGGTTTCAATCCTTGGACCCTGCATGGCCCTGCACAAGTGAATGCCACCTCCCCCTCAGTCACTGGGTGCTATATCCTCAGGTCACAGCCAAAACTCAACTGAACCCATACTCATTACTGTTACACCTCGCTGACACTAGCCAAACAGAGCTTTCAACCATGGGACCTTGCATGGTCCCAGTCAAATAATACCACCACCCAAATGAGCTGGATCCTGAGGTCACATGAACAATGTATTATCTATTGCTTGTTTAATTCTGACATGCTCCCCTTGATTAACCAAGTCACCATGCTAAAAAGATACACACCTCACGCACACATGCACACACACGATATGCAATGGGGTGACTGGAAATATCACTGATACCCCTGAGTGCAGTTTAACTACTGTACATGATGTAATGAGTGTTTTATCTCTGACAGGCGTGAAGTCCACTAGAATCCACATTCTCACCATCCTGTATGTAACATAACATTCCTACAAAATGCAAAACAACATAATCCATTGATTTCAGTCTTGAGACAGATGAACAAATTGCAATGTTACAGAAATAGAAGCCATGATAAACACCTGTACTCCTACCCCAGCTCCACCCTAAATGCAACCTCAACATGCTTTAACATGCCAAAAAGTACACCTTCTGCAGTAAGAAAAATGTTTCAGCCACTGCAGACTAGCAAAATGTGTTTTTCCTTTTCAACTTAGTATACCGAGGTTCCCAATGGACTAACATTGTTAGCAGTTTCATGAGGTCAAACCCTGACTGAACTTTGAAACATAAATACATACTGTACATCAATACACAAATATCAAAACCCAAGCTAAACTGTAACTTACCATTAGTGACATCACATAGTAACCTACCTTATGCACTTATTATTTGCAATTTATTTCCCAATCTGACTGTTGCATAAATATTTCTGAAGCCGGGGACATCTTTCGTACAACACACTGTGTATATAGGTTGCAATGATTGTCATATGGAAGATTATTTCAACGACAGGCTATAGGGCATTTGGCATGTATATCCTTATACGTGGTTCGTTTTAAAGACTATGGGCCTATATACTCAATTTGAAAAATAAAATTGTAAGACATTATACCAATGGCGATCAGAAAGTTATAGTCGATTGGATTACATAGTGTACATTCCACTCCACTATATTACATGGTCATTCATCCATTACATATCCTAAGCACAAATTAATGTACCAGAACATTAAAGTCATGGCATAACAAACATCATGATTGCATCACAGTCAATGGTACCATAGATATGGCCTCAGCAATGTGCCTTAGTAGCCGTAGGAATTTTCTGGCTGTGATGTGGTGAGATGCTGATACAGTGCAAGCTGGTCATGCACTTGCAAGTGGTCTGCCCTGTCTGGTGACAGGTAGGCCTTGTCTTAAGCTCAGTTATCCCCTGTCAAACAAGCACTCATATGTCCTCCTTTCCATCCAATGCCTGCTGAACCAGGACTCAGTTTGCTAACATCAGGAGCAGAAACAGAGCCTTCACTGCTGGCATATATACCCCTTTACTCCCTATACAGACATAACTGAGCAATCAAGATCTCGCTCCCTCCTCTGTCCCACTAAAACACTGCTGCACCAGAAAACAGGTTGCTAAGTGCAGGAGCAGAAACTTTCTGGCTTTCTCCCCCTTGACCCCCTGGACAGACATCACCTAGCAAACAACTTCACACCCCTAACTCCATCCTTTTTAAGCACTGCTGCACTAGAAAACAGGTTGCTAAGGGCAGGAGCAGAAATGGGGACCTCCCTGCTGGTGTCTCTCCCCCTTGACTACCTGGAAAGACATCACCTAGCAAACACGCTCCAACCCATCATCCATCCCTCTTAAGAGCTGCTGTACCAGAAAATCAGCTACTGAGGGCAGGAGCAGAAACAGAGAACTCCCTGCTGGCTTCTCTCCCCATGACTACCTGGACGAACATCACCTATCAAAGAAGCTCAAATTCCTCGTCTGTCCCACTTAAGCTCTGCTGCACCAGAAAATGAGATGCTAGGTATAGGAGCAGAAACAGTAAACTCCCTGCTAGTGTCTCTACCCACTGACAACAAGGGTGGACAGACATCACCTAGCAAAAAGCTCTCACCCCTCATCCATCTCTCTAAGCACTGCTGCACCGAAAATGGGTTGCTCGTGCAGGAGAAACAGAGACCTCTCTTGTTGGCATCTCCCCTCAACTACCTGGACAGACATCACCTAGTAAGCAAGCTCACACCCCTCCTCCATCCCTCTTAAGCACTGCTGCACATGAAAATGGGTTGCTGAGAGCAGGATTAGAAATGGAGACCTCCCTGCTGGCGTCACTGCCCCTCGACTACCTGTACAGACATCACCTAGCAAACAAGCTCTCACCCCTCCTCCATCCCACTTAAGCACTGCTGCACCAGAAAATGGGTTCCTTAGGATAGGAGCAGAAATGGAGACCTCCCTGCTGGCATCTCTCCCCCTCAATTCCCTGGATGGACATCACTTAGCAAACAAGCTCACAGCCCTCCTCTGTCCCTCTTAAGTGGTGCTACACCAGATAATGGGTTGCTGAGGCAGGAGCAGAAACAGAGACTTCCCTTCTGGTATCTCTCACCCTTGACTTCGTGGACAGACATCACCTAACAAATATACTTGCACCCCTCCTCCATCCTTCTTAAGTGCTGCTGCCCATGAAAATGGGTTGCTGAGGGCAGAAGCAGAAATGGAGATCTCCCTGTTGGCGTCTCTACCCTTTGACTTCCTGGACAGATGTCATCTAGCAAACAAGCTCTCACCCCTCTTCCATCCTACTGAAACACTGCTGCATCAGAAAATGGGTTGCTGAAGGCAGGAGCAGAATCAGAAACCTTCCCACTGGTGTCTTTCTCCCTTGGTTCCATGCTCAGACATCAACTAGCAAATATACTTTCACCCCTCCTAAACCCATCTTAAGAGCTGCTGCATACAAAAATGGGTTGCTGAGGGCAGAAGCAGAAATGGAGATGTCCATGCTGGTGTCTCTACCCCTTGACTTCCTGGACAGACATTATCTAGCAAACAAGCACTCACCCCTCCTTCATCCCACTGAAACACTGATGAATCAGAAAATGGGTTGCTAAGGGTAGGAGCAGAAACAGAGACCTCCCTGCTGGTGTCTTTCTCCCTTGACGCCATGGTCAGACATCACCTACTAAACAAGGTCTCACCCTTCCTCCATCCCACTCAAGTGTAGTTGAACCAGGACACAGGCTGCAGAGGGCAGGAGCAGAAACGGATCCCTCCCTACTGGCGTATCATTCCCCAGACTACCTGTACAGTCATCCCCTTGCAAATAAGTTCACCCCCCTCCTCCTTCCCACTCAAGCACTGCTGCACCAGAAAACTTTATTCATGATTTCTGTTACTGTAAATGTTTTTTTGTTCCCCAGTAGTCTGTGTCTGTTTCTCTGTCTCTCTGTCTCTGTCTCTCTCTCTCCCCCCCCCATCTGGATGGCATCATCAAAAGTTTATTTTACCAGCCTTCCCTTACCCTGCCAAAACACACAGCCACAATGAGTTCTGGAAAATACGTTATTCATATTTTCTTACTGTAAATGGTTTTGTTGTTGCCCAGTAGTCTTAGTCTCTCTCTTTCTCTCTCGCTTTCTCTCTCCCCCATCTGGATGATATCATCAAAGATTTATTTTACCAGCTTATTCACAGATGCAGGTGGAAGATATTCACTGAACAGACTGAGCAGTATTAGTGGCAGTAACCTGTCTGCAGAGATGAACAACCTGCATTACTGCACTACCAAATCACACGTGAATGAGTAAATAAAAAAATGAAAATAATAATGATAAAAATAAACTAACCTCTGGTGTCTTTGTCATACATTTGTCAAGTAACTTTACTATATTGAAAATAAAATAGTCACAGCTAAGAAAAATTCAATGGGCCTGATTGTTGAAGTCCACTTAGAGAGATGCAAGCCCATATATTGGTTGGAGCCCATTTGTGTTTGGTTGCCTTGAGGACGGGTTGTCTTCAGTGCTGGTTGCCATAAGGACATGTAGCCTTGAGGGCCATCAGCCTTGAGTGATGGATGCCTTGAGGGCCATCAGCCTTGAGGGCTGGTTACCTTGAGGTCTTGTTGCCTTGAGTGTCATCAGCCTTGAGGATAGTTGCCTTGAGGACCAATAGCCTAGGGCTGGTTGCCTTGAAGACCATCAGCCTTGAGAACTGGTTGTCTTGAAGGCCATCAGCCTTGAGGTCTGGTTGCCTTGAGGGCTGGTTGCATTAAGGGCCATCAGTCTTGAGGGCTGGTTGCTGTGAAGGCCATCAGCCTTGAATGCTGGTTACCTTGTGGGGCATAAGCCTTGAGGGCCATCAGCCTTGAGGGCTGGTTGACTTGAGGGCCAACAGCCTTGAGGGTCATCAGCTTTGAGGGCCATAAGCCTTGAGTACCATAAGCTTTGAGGGCTGGCTGCCTTGAGGGCCTTCAGCCTTGAGGACTAATTATCTTCAGGGTCATCAGCCTTGAGGATCAGGAGCCTTGAAGGCTAGTTGTCTTGAAGGTTAGGAGCCTTGAGGGTTGGTTGCCTTGAGGACCATCAGCCTTGAGAGCTGGTTGCCTTAAGGGCCTTCAGCCTAGAGGGCTTCTTGCCTTGAGTGCCGTCAGCCTTGATGGCTGGTTGCCTTGAAGGTCATCAGCCTTTAGGGCTGGTTGCCTTGAAGGCCATCAGCCTTGTGGGCTGGTTGTCTTGAGGGCCTTCAGCCATGAGAGCTGGTTGCATTAAGGGCCATCAGATACAGGGCATATTTGGCTGAAGGGCCATCAACCTTGAGGGCTGGTTGCCTTGAGGGCTGGTTGTCTTGAGGAAAGTCAGCCTTGAGGGCCATCAGTCTTGTGGGGCAGGAGCCTTGAGGGCTGGTTGACTTGATGGCCATAAGCCTTGAGGGTCATTAACCTTAAGGGCCATAAGCCTTAAGGCCTGGTTGTCTTGAGGTCCTTCAGCCTTGAGGGAGGATAGCCTTGAGGGCTGGTTGCCTTGAGGGACATTAGATATGGGGAATAGTTGCCTTAATGACCTTCAGCCCTGAGGACCTTCAACCTTGGGAGCAGGTTACATTGAGGGCTATCAGATATGGGGGATAGTTGTCTCAAGGGCCATCAGACTTGAGGGCTGATTGCCTTGAGGGTCTTTTGCCTTAAGGGCTGCTAGAAGTGGCAATTGCTGTACATGGATCATCTATCTGTCATTGGTCTCCTTGAGGGAAGACAACTTGATGCTGGTGGTGGCCTCACAAATTTCCATGTCAGAGGCCATTCGGTTGCCGTGAAGGCCATAAGCATTGAGGGCTCATTGCCTTTAGGGCTCAGGGTCAATGTGGTGCAGCGGTAATCAGTTCCATGGTCACTACCCATCACAGTACTGCATCACTTTTGCCACATCCGGGAACCTTCTCTGAATTACATGTGAGCACCTCCAAATGGCCACCTTTGCTAAAATGCTTTCATAATGACTAAGGATGTTAGGGAGAAGTAACAGCAATTAGAAGGGGTTCAGTTGAGCTATGGCTATGACCTCAGGACCAATCACCTGGTGTTTGTGGGGTGATGGGATTTCCTTGAGTGGGACTGTTCAAGGTCCCGTATGCCCGGTTGCCATCAGGGAGATTTCACAGAACTGGACAGGAGGTCATAGCCACAGCCCAACTGAACCCCATACCATGAATTTTACTCCTCACTGACACCCTTAGGCATTATGAGAACATTTTAGCAAAGGTGGCCATTTTGAGGTGCTGACACGTAATTCAGAGAAGGTTCATGGATGTGCCAACCGTGGTGCAGAAGTATGTTGGGTAGTGGTCACATTACAGATTACCACTATACTGCATCAACTCTAACCCATTCAGAGAGCTTTTTCAGCAAATGTAGCCATGTTGAGGATTTGTTAATAAAGGCAGCCATTTTCAAGCATTATATCAAAGGAGGCCATTTTGGGGCATTTTAGGTAATTTGCCCTTTTTGAGGCGCTCACCAATATTTCACACAAGGTGACAGATATGGCAAAGGTTTCCCTCAAGGCAACCAACTGCAAGTGAACTATTAATGTACAACAATTGCCAATGGGTGATTGCTGAACACCAAATGCTACGCCTAACAGCCCTCAAGGTAAAATGCCATCATGGTGAAAAGGCCTTAGCACCCATTTGTTGTTGGTTGCCTAGAAGGCTTGTTGCTTTGAGGGCCATCAGGCAGAGCAATTGGTTTACACCAATCGACCACTGGCAAGTGGTGTATACCAATCGCCCATTTGTGTGTTGTTGCCTTGTGGATCTCATGACTCATTACCACTATACCACATCATCCTGACCCATTCAGAGAACTTTTTTTTTAGCAAATGACACCATTTTGAGAATTTATTTTAGCAAAGGCAGCCATTTTGAGACTTGATATCAAAGGAGGACTTTTGAGGCATTTTAGGTAAGGTGACCTTTTTGAGGTGCTCACCAATAATTCACACAAGGTGACAAGATGTGGCGAAGTTGCCCCTCAAGGAAACCAATCACTCAATCAATCAATCAATCGAGCTTTATTTTTATAGCGCCTTTCAAGAACCAAGGCACTGCACATAAAAACCAAATACAAATATAATATTAAAACAAAAAGATAAAATGCATTAATCATTAGGAAGGCCAAGTTAAATAAATATGTTTTTAACTCAATCTTAAATCTATCAACAGTCAGGTATTCTCTTATCCAATGAGGTAGAGAATTCCACAGGGTTGGAGCCAAAAAGCAAAAGCATGGGTGCCTGATGTTTTAGTTGTACCTGGGAATCTCTAGCAATCCCTCATTGGTGGATCGGAGAGGACGGAGGGGCAGTAGGGTATCAAGAGATCTTGCAGGTAACCAGGTCTCTGATCATGTAGGGCTTTGAAGGTTAGCAAACCAACCTTAAGGTGATCCACCACTGAATAGGCAGCCAGTACAATTCGCAGAGCACAGTAGTAATATGACTGGACCTAGAAGTCCCAGTCAAAAGCCTGGCTGCTGCATTCTGCACTAGCTGCAAGTGGCGGATATCAACCGCTGGCCGCCCTAGGTAGAGAGAATTGCAGTAATCAAGCTGGGTAGTGATGAAGGCATGGACCAATGTTGGAAGATCATCTGGAGGGATAAAATGTTTCACCAGGGTGATATTCCTCAGATGGTAGAAAGAGGATTTGACAACAGCCGACACCTGAGATCTTAGTGTCAGGCCATCACCAAAAATAATGCCAAGGTTACACTCTCAGTCTGAGGCAGTAAGCTGTATGCCATCGATCAGAACACCTGATGCCTGGCAAGCTCCTATACCCACCCCCGGATGACCAGAGTCCACAACCAGCACTTCAGTCTTGTCCGAATTCAGTCTCAGCCAGCTAGTACTCATCCAAGCTCTGATCTTGGTAAGGCAGTTGTTTAGCACAGAGAGTGCAATGTCCTGTCTGGGCATAAAAGACATATACAGTTGAGTATCATCTGCATAGCAGTGAAAGCTCATAGCTGATGATATCTCCCAATGGGAGTATATATATACTGCAAACAACATAGGCTAAAATGATGGGAATGTGGCACCCCATAAGACAGGGAGTAAGTCCCAGAAGAATACATTCTGATGGAAACTCTCTGAAATCTGTCTGCGAGGAAAGAATGGAACCATTTGAGGACTGTACCAGACAGACCACAAAGCAGCTGCAGGCGCTCCAGCAGCACACCATGGTCTACAGTATCAAGTGCTGCAGAGAGATCAAGAAGGACCAGGATGGTGAGTGCCTTTTGATCTCTAGCCATCAGGAGGTCATTCAATACTCAGACAAGTGCAGTCTCCATGCTATGCTTTTTCCTAAATCTGGATTGGAGAGTATCATAGATCATGTGAGTTGTAAGATGATCATCCAATTGCAACGCAACCACCTTTTCAATAACCTTACCAACAAATGGCAGGTTAGCGATATGTCAGTAGTTAGCTGGACAGTCCGGGTCCAAGGAGGATTTCTTAAGGAGTGGTCGAATGACCACCTCCTTTAGGGGTTCTGGGAAGACCCCTGTCTCCAAGGACCTCCAGACAATTTAAGCAAGGATCGGGCAGATAACATCAACACATCCCAATAAAAGGGGTGTCAGGCCCGGATCCAAACTACAACTGGTTGGGACATAGATTGGATAATCATCACAATATCTATGAATTCTGGCTGGCAGAATTCTGACCAGAGAGACTGAGTGCACGCCACATCTTGCCGATCACCACAACCCCTCATAGGAGAGGCTATGCCAATGCTAGACCTGATGCTGGCAACCTTATCTGCAAAGAATTGAGCAAACTCTTCATATTTCAGCTGAGAAAAAGCTTCTCTGGGCTGAAGACAGATTGGATTGCACAATCTGTCAGCGGTCCAGAAAAGCTGAGCTGGTCGATTCTGCAAGGTAGAAATCTCCCTGGACAGGAACCCTGCCTTCTTACAGGAGATCTCTAGCTGATAGCCATCATAATGTGCCATCAGCTTAAGCCTATCAGCATCAAGACCAGACTTTTGCCAAGCTCTCTCCATCCTTTGGCCAGCTCGCCTCAACTCCTTCAAGGAACCATCAAACCAAGGGTTTCTTGGGTGAAGGGTGAGAGGTCGAACATGAACAGGAGCAATCTTGTCCAGGGCATCTTCCACAGCCTTATTATAGGCTGATACGAGATCACCTGGACTCATGCATTCACCCGATAAACCCGATAGGTCCAATGCCGCCGATAGGTCATTAGGGGTAACTCCCCTCAAAGAGCAGTACTAGACCATCTCTGTAGGGGCAGACCTATTGGGGGGACACTAAAGCTGAAACTTACGGTGTGATGGTCAGACCAGCTAACTGGTTCCACCCACAAATCAGCTATCTCCATACCCAAGAGAAAGACCAGATCCAATGAGTCACAGATGGACTGTTGGTGTTCACTAATCACCCATATCTGTTTAGTTGCCTCGGGGGCTGTCAGTTTTGAAGGCTGGTTGTCTCAAAGGCCATCAGTCTTGAGGGCTGCTTGCATTGAGGGCCATCAGCCTTGAGGGCTGGTTGCTGGAGGGCCATCAGTCTTGAGTGCTGGTTGCCTTGAGGGATATCATCCTTGAGGGATTGTTGAGAAGAGGGCCATCAGTCTTAAGGGCTGGTTGCCTTGAGGGCCATCAGCCTTGAGGGCTGGTTGCTTTGAGGGCCTTCAGCATTGAGGGCTGGTTGCCATGAGGGCCTTCAGCCTTGAAGGATGGTTGCCTTGAGGGACAAAAGCATAAAGGACTGATTGCCTTGAAGACCATCAGCCTTGAGGGCTGGTTGTCGAGAGCCAACAGTTTTGAGGGCTGGTTGCCTTGAGGGCCATCAGCCATGGGTTATAGTTGCCTTAAGGGCCATCAGCCTTGAGGGCTGGTTGCATTAAGGGCCATCAGCCTTGAGGAATGGTTGCCATGAGGGCCATCAGCCTTGAATGTTGGTTGCCTTGTGGGACATAAGCCTTGAGGGCATAAGCCTTGAAGGCCATCAGCCTTGAGGACTGGTAGCCTTGAGGGCCAGAAGCCTTGAGGGTCATCAGCTTTTGAGGGCCATAAGCTTTGAGGGCTGTTGCCTTGAGGGCATTCAGCTTTGAGGGCTAATTGTTTCCAGGGCCATCAGCTGTGAGGATCAGGAGCCTTGAGGGATAGTTGCCTTGAGGGGCAGTAGCCTTGAGGGATGGTTGCCTTGAGGACCATCAGCCTTGAGAGCTGGTTGCCTTAAGGGCCTTCAGCCTAGAGGGCTGCTTGCATGGAGGGCCATCAGCCCTTAGGTCAGGGGTGTGCAAATCAAACTTTTAAACACTTGCCCAAGGGCAAGTGATGTCGTAAAATTGACTTGCCCATAATATCTTGTACTTGCCCTATTGCAGAAGATACTGCACTGTAAAAAACAATGTTACAACCACTAATGACACAAAAAAGGTGAATTTTGTTCTTACTTGGCTTGTATGTCTGTAATCTACATCACAGTATACAGTGGCTCATGTAGAAAGTGCTGAAGGAATGTGTTGGGCTTGGGCTGACTGCTTGAAGTATTCAGGAATAAGCTGCTTAGCAAAGTATATGCTGAAAAAGAAAGCTAGTTATGTTATGTAGTGCAGACTGAGTCTCCCAGACTAGTATAAGTTATCTTTATCAGTAGTGTGTTGTGTGAAATATAAACACAAAATCATTATAACCTTGCATGTTATTTAGTTGGTCTGAAATACAGATTGCCAGTACTTAGTTTATACATTGCAGAATTGAGAGATGCAGATGGTTTTTAGTTGAGCATTCATTATTTTAATTTTTTTTCAGTTCAGATAGTGACAGATGAAAATGAGAGATCAGCCTTGATATTAGCAGTCAGTCAACAATGACAATGAATGACAGCATCATACTTCAATCAATGTTCAATGAAAAAATGTATGAAGATGAAATGCAGTGCAGATGCAGATTACAGAACAGATTATTTTAGACAGATCAATACAGTCATGACATTATTTAAACAGCTTTTTTTGCCAAATTACAGTTCAGTTGTTGAGTTATTATCATGATGCCTGTCTAGGTTTGGCAATGGCAGTTGCAGTAGCAGGCAGCAGCAGCAAAGAGTCGATGTACATCAATGTCTGTCTGTCTGTGTCTTGACTTATATGAAGCATATTTTTTGTTTTGTTAAATCTCTCTGTACAATAAACTATATCAAACCATTTGGTTCTGGATTATCCTGAATTGTGAATGCCCAGAAAGACTAGTAAATATTACAACAAAGCAACTGCTGAACATTATATCTAGTAGCAAAATGTGTTGTTTTGTGTTTTTGTTGACAATTAGTACAAAAAGCTATATAGCTTTTTTAACATTTATATAATGATGAAAAAACAAACAAGCCACCATGCCGGCCATGGCTCAGGCTAAGCCTGTGACAATGCATTTGTACTGTTAAAGTGTTAAAACAAGCCCGTCTGATACACTTCCTTCATAGTAAAAGATATAGAAGTACTAGAAGATTCAAACTTGAAAATGCTGTGCCAAACTGCTATTATCAAATCATAAAACATTATGACATCATTCAAAATAAGTCTCATCATTCTGAAACTCATGAGACTGCTACATACATAAATACAATAATATTTTATGAAGTATCTTCATTTGTCCTTATGGTCCAGGAGACCAGGACCAGTGTGTACTGTCTGCTGGGACGTACTTAACATAAGTACATTCAGAAGTTGTTGCATGAATTGAACTGGCCCTTGAGTTATTTTTTTGTTAATGAAGTTGATGCCCAGTCCATCCCACATGGTGGCATCACTCTTTTTTGAATATATTCCAATCTCCATCAATTACTTACAAGTCAAAATAAAGACCAAAGAGGAAAGGTAACATCTGAAGATTTTGAACAAGTGAGCTAGTAGACTGCATTGGAATAATTCCTGGCAGTACACACAGTCAGTTAGGACGGTGGGTGGAATTGAGAATTTACAGACGGGGACGGGGTATGTGTATGTTACATATAGAGATTTACTGCAGTGCAGCAACATGTCATGTAATTGTCATGTGACACTGCTTGATTTTTGCAACTTATTTGGATATTGAGCACTGAGCAGTAAAGCCGAGGTAGTGTACTTCCTGCAATTAGTAGTAAATTTAATTTCACATATAGTCAACTGTCACTTACTCCTTGTATCTGAAGAATTTTTTTCCCCCAATGTTTTTGTAAACTAATCAGAAGATGTTTTGACCATCTGACATTGGGGTGGTGATGTACGGATGGTTTGGATGGAAGTTTGGAACTGCAGTAAGTTCTTGATGCCCTGGTGTCCCCCCAAATAAAAGAGTAGTTCTTCTAGTCCTCCCACGATGCCCCATTATTGTCAGGTGGTTGTAAATCTTCAAATTAGCAAACATGGAAGAAACAATTCTCGAGATATGAACTGATTGCTTACTAAATATGAAACTTTCAATTAATTTCAGACTGCCAGTTTCAAAGGCAAGTTGTCCTCTCTCAATGTCTTTAAGCCTAAGGTTTAAGGCACAGCACAGTTGTACAAGTACAATACAGGTCCATTAGATCAAAATGCCTGGGTGAGGAGTGCTACAGCTGTGATGACTGTCAGTGACACTGCCACAAAGAGTTTCTGTTGGTTTGCACATGAGTGGCCCAGCTTAAACAGCAATGTAAGGCAGCCCAGCACAAAAGTCAACCACCATCACCACCACCACTGAGAGCAGTCATGTATTTCCCTCCATCATGTTGAAAACCTCCCCATGTAGAACAGAAGACTTAGTCACAACAACTCAATGGTGAAAATGTTATGCTGCTAGTACAGGTAGTTGCATCAGTGTATTTTCTGGCTTTATTCTGTACAGTGTACACAGATTTACACATCTTTCTCAGAGTAAGAAATAAACTTAAAAAAAAGACTTGTTTTATAATCTTGAGCAATTTGTGTGACAGAACCAGGCTACAGAAGACACAACTCAGATATTGCCAGTGGGGCAGGGGCTTATGCTAATAGCCTAATGGAATTAGCACCCTCCCATGATGAACCAGAGAATATCTGAACTATGCTTTCACTATTTATGGAGCAATTCACTTCAGAATGATCAGAGTGCTCAGACAGAAATGCTTTCCAGCTCACACACCACCATAATTCCAGAAGTACCCGCCACTGCCCTCCCTCCCCCAGCTAATCAATGTTAAAGTACCTACCACCATATTTCTAATTGTAGAACCAATAGTACTAGGTTTGTAAAGTGTAAATAAATAGATTTCTTCTGGTGTAAAAGTGTAATGCTTAAGTGCAGATGACAGAGGACAAGTTCAAGTCAATGGAGTGGTTTTATCTACCCGACATCTTACTAGCCAATAAGCTGTCACAGGACGTGATGCTACCACTCCAGTCAAGTCATCACATCATCATCATGGTTTGGTTATTATGGATTAGCATAATCTGCACTAAATTTATAATAGAAATCAGCATAGCCATATAGCCTAGGTCTAGACTATTCAGCTGATTACACCAGACACGTTCCAAAAAAACCCACTGACCAGATATGACAAATTGAGCATAGAAAAGTCATGCACAGTAGTGAATGTGCTCTAGCCTCCTCAAAACAAAGACAGTTTGTGTGTTTTTGACTGCATAACCTCACTACTTTGCTTTACGGAGCACATCAACACAGTACAGATTGGAATTTGCCAGTCAAGTCACAATCAGCATATTCGGTCACAGAGACAGCAATGAAATGGTCTTCTACTGTGTTGGTGTTGATCTTGATGACTTTGACTTACTAGAAGGCTTCAGCATCCCTGATTGGTGTGTGTGCCTGACAGTCTGTAATGACAGCACCAAGACAGGATGTGGGCCATGGCTGTGTGCTGGCTGGCACACACAGTTTTTCAAAGTTTACTGAAATCAATCATGATCTGACTGATCAATAATTTTGATCAGGCAGGCTGATTGACAATTTATACAGGGAATATCTGTGCACACTGAACTACAGCACAAACACAAATGCCTGGAGGATAATGCAGCAGTTATTCTTCAGTGTACTGCATCACATGATGATAATCAGCATTATTATTATCATCGTCACTTAAAGTGATTGGTTCTGGAGTATCAGACATGTCTTCAAAATGTTGTTCCAAATCCATGATGTCTGAGGAGGATTCTAAAGTATTTTTAGATTAAGCAGAAACATGATGTGCTGACACCACTGGTGTACGATGACCATGCAAATGTCTATAACCAAGTGAAGCAGATAACCACAACTCAATTGCCTTTGTTGGATCAAAGTCTTTGAACTCTGGTCCCTGAACCATCACAAACATCTGTGACTGAACTGACTGTTGAAGAAGTACTGTTCTCATTTTGGCTTTCACCAACTTCATTACTGAGAAGACTCGTTGACATTTAGCTGTGCTGCAGCTTATGCACATCATCAATCCCACAAGTTTGATATTGATTAGCCAGGGGGAAGAATTAAGTTGCTATTAAGCATCTATATAGTTAAGGTGACAGAATGAGCTTAAATAGCTTTTCAATGAGCAAAATTCTGATTTAATGTGTTTAATTTCTTCTCCTGAGAAAAGAACTTGGAAGTGATTTAAAATAATCTTTAAGTCTTCGATGCCATGCTCTGCAAGAGTTACTCTTTCACTTTGAGGTGGCCAACGTTTGTAGTCAAACACAGTAGTGACATTTTTACATGGTTCTTGGAAGAACTCAGCAAATCGTACATCAATGTACTTTATGAAAGACTGTACAAGAATTCTTAACATTTTGTCTGGGTCTTGTACCTGAGGACATTGTCCTTTCAGTTTAATCTCAGGATCTTTTATTGTTGTAAACACTTTGAGATCTGGTTTGTAACCCTTCGTAAATTCCGTCAGGTATTCACCAGGCTCATAGTTTAGTGCTGTTAGCTGCAGCATTACACTCTCCAGCTCTGGAGCAAGTTCAATGATCAGCAGCTCCTCAGACTGAAAAACTGTGACAACTTACTGATTATTTCAAATACATCCATCATAATATTCATTGTTTTGAGGATGAGTGGGTTTGTGATTTTGGAAAGGATGTTCTTTGCAGGTTGTGACGTGGCAGCATCCCATGATGCAGTGGCTTGTTCTAAATGCATAGTGACAACAGAAAGGTTTTGTCTTAATGCATTAAGAGTTCTAGACTTGCTAGAAACCCAGCACACATCTTTGATGTCTGGAATGTGGCAAGAGAGGAATTGAGGACCTCAGCAATTGCTGACACTTTTCTTTTATGTTTGGGAGAATTTTGATAAAATCTGAATACACCTTTTACAGCAGCTTCTAAATCTTTAATAACCGCATTTTCTTTCACTGTGTCTAGGATACTAAGCTCCAATTTGTGAGAAATGCAATGAATTGAGATTAGCCAAGGAAAATGTTGGTCAATAAACTAGTTACTCTGCCTTTATAACCTTGCATAATTGATGCACTATCAAAGTTGCAGTTAACCAGATATGGTACTGTTGCAGCTATATTCATAGATGGTGCTGACACTGTAACATGATGTGGTGGTGGCAGAAAGTGTCCATCACATGTATGTGCAGCAGCACATGTAGCCTGATTGCATTCCGCTGTTGTTTCATGTTCCACTTCCCAGTATTCTTCAGTGCTTGTTGATATGACTCGTTGGTCTTGACTGTCCTCCCCGACTTTGACGTGACTGTTGCTGCTGCTACGCTCACTGGATGAAGACTGCACAGACAGTGATCCAGGCCTCAGGTGGATAATTCAAGACCAATACATGACAGTGCCTTTTTAATTGCAGTGAGAACACCCTGTGCATGTGCATGTTCAAGACTGACCAAGTCAATAAGGGTAGTAGTTGGTTTACCATTGACTACACAATGGATTAGTACATTTTCCTGCTCCATTGTAGCTATGTCAGTACTTCTGTCAGCAAGAATTGAAATGAAACATGTTTCTTTAATCATTTTTGCCAAGTCAGACTTAATCACCTTAGCATTTTCTTCAATGAACGCTCTTCCTTTCTTACGATTAATGTAGTTGATACCTGTATCAGGACCGATTTTCCGTAGTAACTGGCAATCCAGTTCATAGTCTGAAAATGGTTTTCCAAATTTAGCTGTTTTGTAAGCTACATTAAAAAGAATTTTTAGTTTTTCCCCTCTGTGCTTCTGATATTCGAGTAAATGCTTTAACCATTAGTGACTCAGATGATGAGACAGATGGGGTTGCACTCAATGAAGCAGGGGATGAGGATACAGAGTCACTGACTGACTGTAGGCATTCAGTTACTTCTCCATGTCTGTAGTAACTAGAACATTCAAGATGTGCTCTACTGGTTACATGACTTTTCATGGACTCTACTCTGTAGACACCGCATACTTCAAAAAAGGAATTGGAAAGTCCACAATTCTTTGCAAGATTAGGAAATTTAAGACAGTACCTGCAGTACATTAAGCCATCATCCTCAGACTTAAAAAGCCAAGGCCAAGTGTTCTCCCAGTTGTGTAAATATACACGTTTCCTTTTTAATTTGTCATATCGCTCATCTTTGTTACTGAATACATCAGTGCTTGTACTGCTGCCCTTATTAAGCTTCTTCTTTTTAATACTTTCTGATTGTGATGAAGCTGACAATGACATAGGAGTCAATGGCGATGGAGGAGCATGACCACATTCACATCCATGTGGAGCCTCAGGTGCAGATGCGGGCACACTGGTATTTTTTTTCATTGTGAATCAAAATCTAGTAAGTGACATGTTCAGTATAGCTAGCCAGTCAACCTACATTATCAGTAAACAAGCCTGGTATGGCAATTACTTGCCGAGTCCTGTGTACGTTCCTTAAAGGGTGTTCAAATAAAAACACACCCCGTTCCCTGTTATCAAGACTGAGAGAGTGTGAGTGAGGTGAGAACGAGACAGAAATGGAATGACTGAGCACTACTGTCTGAGAAGAATTTAAGAGAAGTCAAATCAAGTATTTTTTACAGATTCAATGAAAAGCACTGTCGACTCAAGACTCGATATCAGAGAGCACAGTCATAATACAATATACAACAGTGCACAGAAATGACAAATTTGCTAACTACTGAAAGAACCACAGCCAGCCAATAAAGAATCTTTCCAGTCAGAGTAGTATAGTAGATGAGCTAATATTTTTCCTAGCCAAACTATCTCTTGTTGGGAGCTGCAATATTGAACATAGGTTTTGCAAGAAAGTGAGGTGTGCTCACAACAGAGGGAGGGGGAACCTTTCAATTGTCTGTGGTTTGTAGAAGATATACTGCAGGTGGAGGCTGCTTCTAACTGAAAGGTGAAAGAAGGAATTTACAATTATCAGGAAAAGGCAGTCTTGTTACAATTCTTAAGATTTTCAGTGCAGGAAGAGTTCAAAGCACAGCTGACTTATTTTGGGGCTGACTGCTTTTCAGAGCACAAACCACAGGCTGTTTTGGGGCTGGAGGGTTTACCTGTGTCTGACTTGGATGTCTGGATTTTTCTCTGTTTGATTAGCGAAGTTTTTCTCTGTCAGATTGTTGTGTATATTATCTTGCAGACAGGAAGGCACTCATTACAGCAGTGGGTCAGAGCTCTTAGCTGATTGTTTGTGAGGGCACAGTTTAGGCCCAACCTTCCCACACCTCACCCCACCCCCTTGAAATAGTTCCTTTATACCTAGGGTTCTGACATCATTTCCTCAAGAGTGCAAGGTGTATATCAATGTCATATCCTCTCTAGCACAAAGCACTGAAAACATACATACACATTATATAATATATATATATTTCTATATAACAAACCAATCACACACACAAGCACACACACACACACACACACAAAAAGTACATAGTCATGTGGGGAGTAGTGCAATGTAATGGCTGTGGGGCAGCAGTCTTCCAGGAGTCTTTCTGGAGGCTGAGATGCTGCCCTATTTGCAGACAACTCTCTGCCCTGAGGGAGGAAGTTGCCCATCTTCAGGCCACACTGGACAGCAGTAAGAGAACCTTTCCCCAGGCCAGACTTGATGGTAGGAAGGGAACCCCCCCATCCAGGGAGCACCAGAGCCACCACCACTACCTCAGAGGTTGCAAAGAAAGCACAGCAGTTGGACCACAGTGGGCTCAGGAGGGTGAGGAGGGTGGAACAGAGGCACACCCAGTCAGTTGTTCCACTCCACAATCCATACACCATTCTGGGGAGCATAGCCCCCTATGGATGCACCCATGGAGGAGATTAAGGAGGCTGAGGACACCTGTCACAAGGGAGACCCACAGGAGGGAGGGAAGGGATGCCACAAGGAAAGGAAGCAGCCCTGGTGGGGACTCCAATTATTAGGGGGATAGAACTGTGGGGAGCAGGGAAAACTGAAGTAAAGTGCCTGCCTGGTGCCATGGCTTGTAGGGACAGGAAGCGCATCCTCAGGATCACGAGAACAGCTGCACGGAGTCTGAGCTGGATGTCATTGTCCACCTGGGACAAATGACTTGGCTCAACATGAGATTAGAGCAGTGCAGAAGGACTTTTTAGAACTGGGAGGGGCCTAAGACAAGTAGCACACACAGTAACCTTTCTCAGAGTGCTGCCTGTGAAATGGCATGAGTGAGGCAAGGTACTATGCACCATGCAGTTTAATGAGTGGTTGAAAAAATGGTGTGGAGCACAGGGGTTTGGCTTCATTGGGGCTGGGGTTCCACCTGGAGGACACCAGCCTATACTGGCAGGATGGTCTGCATCTGTTCAGGAAGGAACAAGTCTTTGAGCAATTGGTTTAAATGCTCCATTGGCAAGCTTTTAAACTAGTCAAGGGGGAGGCACTGATGAGCAGCAGGAAAATCCCAGCCTCTCCTACAAAACAGGGTACTAAATGAGAAAAAGACAGAGGTAGAAAGGCTGTGGGGATGTTGCACAGAAAGTAAAGCCATCAAAAAATGGAGAGCAATGAGTACCAATGCATGTAGTCTGAGTAACAAGCTTCCTGAATTAGTGGCCTTGATGGAGGAGGAACATCTGGATATCGTGGCAGTCACAGAAACATGGTTCACACAAAACCATGACTGGGACATAAACATACCAGGATACACTATCTACAGGAGGACAGGGAGGGTAAAAGAGGAGGAGGAGTAGCTCTTTACATAAGGGAAGGAATCAAAGTAACAGAACGAAAGAGAAAACAGGGAGAGAAGAAGCACTGTGGGTAAATTTGGAGACCGGCAATGGCACCACAATCCCACAGGGTTAGATACAGACCTCTTCTCAGGGGAGGAAATGGACAAGGAAATGATAGAAAGTATACTTAGTATGGCAAAAAGGGAGATATTGCTGATGGGTGATCTGAATATGCCAGATGTTAACTGGAGTGCAGTTGCCACAGCCACTTCAAAGAGTGGGGTTATTCTAGATGCCCTACAGGGGGCATGCCTTAGACAACTAGTATTGGAGCCCACTCAAGAGGGCACAATCTTAGACCTGGTTCTCTCAAATGGAGATGAAGAGAGGATCACAGATGTAGAAGCGGGTAGCCATCTGGGAACTAGCGACCATCGAACAGTATGGTTCACAATAAACACAGCAATAGAGTCAAGCCATACAAAGGCAAAGGTACTGGACTTTAGGAGGGCTGACTTTGCCAAAATGGGTAAGTGCCTAAGGAATGCACTAGCACATGGGCAGGAAGGAGGTGTGGAAGAACAATGGGAATAATAAAACTGCTATCACAGAGGCAACAAGCCTTTGTGTGAAGCAAATAAACAAAACTAACGATGTAAGAAACCACTATGGTTCTCAAAGGAAGTGGCAGTGAAGGTTCAAGAGAAAAGAAAGCTTTCAGGAAGTACAAGGAATCGTAGAAGGAGCAAGACAGAGAACTGTATCAGTTAAAGCAAAAGGAAGCTGGAAGGCAGTCAGAACAGCAAAGGCCCAAACCGAGGAAAAGATAGCCAACTCAGTTAGAAGGGGAAAACCTTTTATAGGTACATCAGGGGCTAAGGAAGACCAAGGGAGGGGATAGTGAGGCTTAATAAAGGGGAGGGTGGGCAGAGGGAGACTGTGAAAAGCAGAGATACTAAACAAATATTTTGCTCAGTATTTACAAAGGAAGAGGGGGTACCTAGAACAAACAGTAGAAACACACTGGATACAGAAGTTGATACCAGCCCATTTACAGAAGAAAGGGTTCTGAAAGAACTCTTAAAACTGAAGGTGGACAAAGCAATGGGGCCTGATGGGATTCATCCCAGAATTCTAAAGAACTAAGGGTAGAATTAGTGACACCACTGACTATCCTGTTTAATAAATCATGGGAGGATGGGGTGGTACCTGACGACTGGAGGAGGGCAGATGTGATTCCCTTCACAAAGTGGGAGCAAGGCAGAAGCAGGAACCACAGACCTGTTAGTTTAACCTCAGTGGTAGGGAAAATGATGGAATCACTTCTAAAGGAAAGAATTGTCAAGTATCTAGAGGCCAGAGGGCACAGGACCCTAGGCAGCATGGATTCACAGCAGGAAGGTCATGCCAGACAAATCTGATAGATTTCTTTGACTGGGTGACCAAAGTAGTAGATCAGGGAGGGGCTGTGGACATGGCCTACCTAGACTTTAGCAAGGCATTTGACACAGTCCCACACAAAAGATTAATATGCAAGTTAGCTAGCCTGGGAGTGGGTCCTAAGATGACAGCCTGGGTAAACAATTGGCTGGAAAATAGGACACAGAGAGTAATAGTAAATGGAGTCCACTCTGATGAAAGGGGGGTTACTAGTGGGGTACCACAGGGTTCAGTATTAGGACCAGTCCTCTTCAATGTCTTTATAAGCGACATTGCAGAGGGACTGGAAGGAAAAGTATGTCTCTTTGCAGATGACACAAAGATCTGCAATAGAGTTGATGCACAAGGTGGGGTGGAAAGGATGAAAAGGGACTTGGCAAGGTTAGAAGAATGGTCAAATGTATGGCAGCTTAGATTCAATGCTAAGAAGTGCAAGGTAATGCACCTGGGAAACAAAAACCCAGGGGAAGAGTACACAATGGGGTGAGATACTAACAACAACAAAAATGGAAAGGGACCTGGGGGTAGTCATATCAGATGACCTAAAGGTGGGAAGCAATGTGAAAGGGCAGCAATGAGGGCTGGGGGGATATTGGGATGCATAGGGAGAGGCATCACCAGTAGAAAACAGGAAGTTATTATCCCTCTGTACAAACAGCTGGTCAGACCCCATCTGGAATACTGTGTGCAGTTCTGGAGACCCAGTCTTCGCAAAGACATAGACAGGATGGAAGCTGTCCAGAGGAGGGCAACTAAAATGGTGCAGGGTCTGCACCGGGAGACATATGAAGACAGCCTAAAGAAGCTTAATATGTATAGCCTCGAGGAAAGGAGGGAGAGGGGGGACATGATAGAAACTTTCAAGTACCTCAAGGGAATCAACAAAGTCCAAGAGGGTAGCATCTTTCAAAAAAAGAGGTGTGCAAGAACAAGGTGGCACAATTTGAAGATAGAGGCTCAGAGGTAATTTAAGGAAGTATTTTTCACAGAGAGGGTTGTGGATGCATGGAACGGCCTTCCGGAGGAGGTCGTGGAGTCAAAAACAGTGGTGGAATTCAAGCATGCATGGGACAGTTATAAGGCAATTCTAGGGGATGGGGTAGGAAAAAGTAGGCTGCTGGTTAACTAGGATCTGCAGCTTATTCAGTAGGCAGGGAAATGGGCAGACTGGGTGGGCCAAGTGGTCCTTATCTGCCATCAAATTCTATGTTTCTATGTTTCTATGAGTCAGTGCCACTGACAATGCGGTTGCTGCTGCTCCTACTGTTACTGCCACTGCACAGTTATCCCTGCATTAGTCCGCCTGTTACTTACATTAGAGTAAGCGATGTCCAGTGTCCGATGTGACGTAAGCATACACATTTAGAATTAACTATTAAAATACAACAGATGCTACCTTCCCTAATCCCTTGTTATATATTGTTATGTACTGAACTGTAGATGGCCACTATACTAAAACTAAATAGAGATACAGTAGTCAGAGAATCGATACAAAAAAATTGTATGACTAAAGAGTTGCTGACAGCTCAACTGTTGTGTTAAGATAACTTAAGAATCCCGTTTGCAATAAATTGTGGCATGGTTGCATGTCTGTCACACAGGAGTGGTCGTGTCACTGTGCTGTGTCCAACCAGTAGTCCAGACCAGACCTCTAGGCTCACTAGACAAATCAATGTGGGATGGGATGCCACCAGGCCCAGGCCCAGGCCAGGGTAAAAAATACCTCGAAAGAGTCACATGAAGTAAGATTCATTCACTGAGTGCCAGAGGCCCAGTTTTAAATCTTACTGTAATGCTTATGGTAATGGAACAAGCAGTGCTACGGTGCTGCACATCCATCGGCATCGCAATGAAGGCAGGCTCAGAACAAATTAAGACAATTTGCAGTGTAAACCAGTAACAATTCAACAATAACAGCACATCAGACAATCACTTCAAATTGACAGTGTAATGGGGCTATGATTACAAACTGCATAAAAGTAAACCCAGACTAATTTGATTACAGTGCAAATATGTGTTAGCGCCACCACCAACACAGTTCATCTGATGAAACTAAGTGTGTATATATATACATATTTTATATCAATAAAGTTCATGCATTTCGTTGAGTCCCTTGGTGGTGACTGATTCCATTACTGTTGTCTTTCTTGGCTCTATGTTTCTTTGGTCTGTACTCTCACTACTGTATATGGTGAAGACATCCGACTGTGTTGCCATCATTCACATGACTGAGTCTGATGACATCATCTCTAAAAAATTAAAACAACACAAGTTGTTCTACTGTGTGTATATGTGTGTGTGTAGTGAATCAATTTATTTTAATATTTCACAATATTATTGCCAATTATTTGTAATTATATATGTGTGTTATTAGTTTCTTGCCTAACCTGGCACTAGTAGGTGCCCAGTGCCCTGTGTGGTGTGGATGCGCCTCACCCTCCTGTACCCTTCACCCACACCCCTCGCCACCACTACCACCTATGAGTGACTCAGTCTGACTTTAATTATGCATGTCCTCTCTCATCTGTGTTTTCTAACAGAAGAGGGAAGAGTTACAGTAACAAGCATCCCAATATTCCCATTCCTGAATCACCCACCCCACTGCTGATCACAGCCTCGACATTGACATGCTGTAGCAGGATTGTGGTCCATATAGCATAATCATGTTAGAGCTTAGACTTAGAGACTAGAGGTGGAGAATAGTTCATTGCCACAATGCCACACACAGACACGTGACACTCCCTTATTTTTTTTTAAATTGGTTTTGTTGATGTGACCCTGGGGCCTGGGCCCCACTAACTATCATCTTGTGTGATCATCATGTCATTGCTCCATTTGTTAGGAAACAGAAATGAGAGAGGACCTGCATAATTGAAGTTAGAGTGGGTCATTTGTAGGTGGTAGAGGTAGCGAGGGGTGTGGGTGTGAGTGAAGGGTATATGAGGGCAAGGCGCATCCATATCAAGAGACACACGGCACCGGTAACCTACTATTGCCAGGCTAGGCACTTCAGTAAAGTAAACTAACAAGTTGATCATTAAAAAACACTGAACAATATACACTCCCCCTCCCCCAAGACAGACCGGAGGAGGCCTCCACCCACCCCTGTCTAAAACTGCACTGTCTTCATAACAAAAAAAGGCAGAAGGGGATGGGCTATCATTGCTGTCAACCGCAGTGGCACAATTCCTACCATACCGTACTTGCCACATGAGTAGCAATACAGAGACGTCTTCAGGGCGCCAGCCAGTGGACTCTGCCGCTGCGTCTGCACCAACCGATCAATGTCTTTGGTTTTTTCTTCAGAAGACAGAACTTGAAGTCACTGTGATTTCTCTTCTCCTGTAAAAGTAAAGCAACAGAATTATAAAAGAGTTCTCAGAAATGTTGCAATCTGATGGGCTGTAAGTGAGGAATATATTATATACAACACCATTCTGAGAGCATTGATTACAACAATACATTATCCATGCTAATATATGCCTGCCTATACTGTTGTCATGATGAAGAAGAGACAGATCACCTGCAAACAGCTTTACGCGGTACCATTGCAAAAAAACACATGCATGCAATCAGAGTTAAGCCAGCTAGTGTAGTGTTCCTTTACTGTTATTTTCTTCCCAAATGCCACTTCAAATCGCGTGCCCCCCCCGGATACCACGAAGCCTAGGACATGACAGTGGCCAACACAATCGCACAATTCAGTGTGTCAGTGATGCACACGAGGCTAGGTTCGGGATATCAACCTGTGATTTTTCCTACTACTACATCTATCACACTTTACACAACCAAGTAAGTCAAGACAGTAGACTGACTGTGTGAGTCTGTGCTGTGTTATATAGATAGTGCTACCGCCTACCTACTGTGCTGATATGCAAAACAAAATCAGATGTCACAACAATGTACCTGGCCGTCTGTGACTCTGTGCTATTATTATACAGCTGAGAAGGCGATTCTGGTCAGCAGTCAGCCACTTCAGCTTTGGCAAGATTAAAGAACAGAAATGACACTGCACCACAATTTCTTGTACGTATCGAAAGGTTTCAGCAAGTGACAAGTCCCTACAAAAGTAAAAAAAATATATATATTGAATTATAAAAATAAATGGTCACAGAAATGCTGCAATCTGATTGATTCATTGGCTGCTGCTGTATGATTCTGTCAGTCTTTTTTAGTTACATAATAAATCACTGTTAATCAATATTTTCATGAGATTCATGATTCTAGCCAGAATGATCATCTGACTAGATACCCACCCACCACAGGCAGCGCACACATCCTTCCTGTATTCCATTTCCATCTATCTAGCACACTCAGAAGACAGAATGACTGGAACAATGCATTATTAGACTAGACTGAACCAACCAGCATTTTAACTACTATGGTAGTAAGTGGAAAAACTGTTTTATTAATCTCATCATGATGACTCCAAGAAAGGAAAAACAAACAATCCAACGATATACTTTTAACACTTAATTCCTGCTGAGAATTAAGAATATTCCTAATGGCTTGCCACTTAAGTTAAATCAAAAGAAAAATGAATACTAATAAAAAATATAAACAGTTCTTGACTTCACTTTTCCTGTCTGTTCTCCCAGACGTCCAACCCTACATGCACCCGGGCCACCACCCCTCCCCAGCATTGCCACCGCAACCATCACCCGTCCAACCATCCATCCATCGTGTCTTCTGTGATGACCTTCATTCATGCCTACTGCATCCATGCACAGGCTAGTGGCTATGGCTACTAGTTGCTACTAGTCAGTGTAAGCACATTATTATACTTAGTATAAACCCCTGCCCCAGAACAGCATGAGGTGGGCCGCCACCCTGACTGAAGCCTATGCACCGCCACCCACTCCTTGAACTTGAGCTGATGTGACGAGTCTGATAGAGCAACCGCAGTCAATATAAATTCACACTAGTGGGGTACGTATGTGTGCTTGGCTTGGTCGGGCCTCCCTTGTGCACATAAATTATAATTTCTCCTGTCTCCTACTCCTGTCTCTGAACATAGCCTCCACCTCTGCTTCTCTTGACAATGCCCCCCGGGCAGCTCTCCACCTAACCATCCCCTCCACCACTTCCCTGTACACCATGCCTAGGTTTAACCTGGCCAGTGCCAGCTGTTTCAGTGTTTACCTACCAGATTGCTCACTTGATACCAACTTGTGTAACACCTGTTATCAATTACATGTACCCTGTACCCAATTGTATTTGTCTGACCACAATGTGACGTGGCGCCTCTGTTGAACACCTATTGTTTTGCAAATCTTTGCTATGTAACCAAAAACACAATGTATGTCTTTATGTGACGAAGTACCTTTGGAAACGAGCCTCTGGCTCAAAGGTTGTAAACTGATTCTTAAATAAATAAATAAATAAAATAATTATAGGTTATAGTTTATAGCTAGTAATACAAGCCTCACCTGCCTAGCCTATGTCCTCATAATATTCTGTTCATCGCTCTGATGTCACTACACTAAACAGTGTGTGCCACCTGGCTACACACCACAACTACTTGCATTCATGAGTCAAGACTTCAGACGAGCCAGCCAACTTCACGTCTTCACACCAGATTGTAAAGAGAAATAAAAAGAGAAAACCTGCATTAGAAAGTAGTTAACTTGAGACAAGTCTAAACAAAGTCAGATTGATAAGCATAATCATGCATAATACTACAGCTTCATCTTCATCCCAGCTAGTCACCCCCCCACTGGCCACTTGACTAAGCACTGCACCAGTGGCACACCACCTGACTCCACCCTGCCCCCGGTCCTATCTGATTAGGCTACAATAAGTGCTGCTGCCCTAGCCACAAGACTTCTGGACCTATCCATTGATTGGAAAAAAAATCATCCACACAGTTTTGCAATCTCACTTACTCTCACACACCACACACCACCACACCCCCACTCAACCGTCAACCCCCCCCGCCAACCCTTAGGGCAGGCTTCATCTTCAGCCCTGGCTTATCTTAACTTAAACAACATGGCAGTTGCAAGCAAGGAGACAGAGAACAGGAAAGGATAACTCCTATTTTCTTTATCACAAGACACATTACAATTCACAGTGAACAACCCCCGACATTGCACCCCCCCAGCCCCAGCATCACCTCTACTCTATGACTACTGCACTTACACACTTAACTTTTACCATCCCCAGGGATTCAGGGCAGGCAGCAGGCAATAGGCAACAATATCCTCTGCAGGCTCCTCCCGACTTCCCTTCCCTCCCTCTGCCTTCGCCCACTTCAGGTCACCCTGCAAGTCCACTTGCACCACGATCAGCTAACAAGCAAGGCAAGCACACAACAATCGATCCACCATCTGTGTTACAATACAACAACAGAAGTAGTACAGACACAGTCAGACAGCTTCCATCCTATCTCGGCTTCATGTTTGTTCATCAGGCAGCAGAATTGAGGGGGGAAGCCTGCATAAAATAATAAAATTAGTGCAATGATGTGCCATTTAAGCCAAGGGTTTAGCTCTGTCAGGCCCTGACCTCTAGCAAGTACTGCACAGGCTCAGACTCAGACGGCAGACCACCAGCAATTTTTTTAAACAACAGTGTCTCCCCAAGCTAGGCGATACTGTCTTTACTTACAACGAGGTCAACCCAATCCCCGATCCCCGAGTCAGAATCACCAGATGGGAAAACAGAAAAGCAAGTATTAAGCACGGTATAGCCTACAGCAAGCAAACTCACTGACTGTGCAGACAACGACATGGAGGACTCACTTGACAGCTACCATGCTGCAACTGGCAGGTTGTGGCACATGGGAGGGTAGATCTGTGGGTGAATCTGCAGGTTAAGTGAGTCTGCTCTGACTAAGAACACAAATTCATACCGGAATGTGGGTCACTTGAGTATGCTCTGGCTTAACCAACAGTAAAATTAAACTAAAAATCTCACACACTAGACTAACGCTTGCCTGCTGTGCTGCATTGCCTACAATCCCATATCGCCCAGCCCTGCTCATTGGCACCAGCTGTAGCCCCGAATCTGTCTTGACTTTTTAAACAACTAACTTCAGAGTAGGCCAGTAGCTGTAGTGTACCCATCTGCCAGTTCTGCCAGTCATTTTGCAGCAAACACGAACGGTGGGTCTCAGGATCTTTCTTGCCCCTTTTCTGACCTCAGCCTGTCCAGGAGATCCAGGGTATAGCAGTCAATCAGCTGGGCTGGGGAAACAAACTGTTTATTTAACCATATTTACTGTCGGCAATTGTCATCAGATTGTCATCGGAAGGAGCCTCGGCACTCCGCATCATAGCTAGGGAATGCTAGTCGGGCACATTTTCTTCTCTACTGGCACATTGCACTACTGGTCTTCCAGCCTCATGCACAGTAGTCTCCTCCTCTTCCTCCTCCCATCCTCCAGTCACTGTAGCCAATTAGGACACGCCACCGCTGTCACCAGCCTGTATAAACAAAACAAACAGAAAAAAGGACTGCAAGCTGGCGATGGAGTGGGGGGGTTGTGGTTTTGAGCAGAGAGTGGAGAGAAAAGGACCTAAAGCTGGGAGGCGGGGATGGCACGTATGCGCAGAATGACAAGGGAAAAAAAAAACATAAAAAACACATCTCCAAGGGCTGTGGTGGGGAGATCAAAGGATAGGCCTGCATCTGTAATTAGGTCAGCCTCGGCATCGGGGCAATGCAATTTGTACACCCCTGCTTGAGGTATGCTTGCCTGGAGGGTCATCAGCCTTGAGTGATGCTTGCTTGAAGGGCCATCAGCCTTGAGAGGTGGTTTAATGGAGGGCCATCAGCCTTGAGGGCTGGTTGCCTGGAGGGCCATCAGCCTTGAGGGCTTGTTGAGTAAAGGGCCATCAGCCTTGAGGGCTTGTTGCCTTGAGGGTCTTCAGCATTGAGGGCTGGTTGGCTTGAGGGCCATCAGCCTTCAGAGCTGGTTGCCTTGAGGGCCAAAAGCCTTGAATGTTTGTTGAGTAGAAGGCCATCAGCCTTGAGGGATGCTTGCCTTGAGGGCCTTCAGCATTGAGGGCTGGTTGCCTTAAGAGTCTTCAGCCTTGAGTGCTGGTTGCCTTGAGGGCCTTCAGCCTTGAGGGTTGATTGCCTTGAGAGCTGGTTGCCTAGAGGGCATTCAGCCTTGAGGTCTGGTTGCCTTGGGGACCATCAAATATGGGGGACTGTTGGCTCAAGGGCCATGAGCCTTGAGGGCTGATTGCCTTGAAGGCTTTTTGCCTCAAGGGCTGTTAGATACGGCAATTGGTGAACAAGAAAAATCTATTTGTCATTGGTTGCCTCCAGGGGAGTTGCCTTGAGAGCAGTCAGCTTGATGGCTGGCGGTGGACTCACAAATTTCCAAGGTAGAGGCCATTCAGTTGCCGTGAAGGCCGTAAGCATTGAGTGCTCATTGCCTTTAGGGCTCAGGGTCAATGTGGTATAGTGGAAATCAGTCACATGACCAGTACCCAACACAGTACTGCACCACTTTTGCCACATCCGGGAACCTTCTTTGAATTACATGTGAGCACCTCCAAATGACAAACTTTGCTAAAATGCTTTCATAATAACTAAGGATGTTAGGGAGAAGTAAAAGCAATGGGAAGGGATTCAGCTGGGCTGTGGCTATGACCTCAGGAACAAGAGTCTGGTGTTTGCGAGATGGTGGGATTTCCTTGATTGGAACTGTTCAAGATCCCTTATGACTGGCTGCCATCAGGAAGATTGCACAGAGCTGGACCTGAGATCATAGCCACAGCCCAACTGAACCCCTTACCAGGACTTTTACTTCTCACTGACACCCTTAGTCATTATGAGATCATTTTAGCAAAGGTGGCCATTTTGAGGCTCTCACATGTAATTCAGAGAAGGTTCCATGATGCGGCAACAGTGTTGCAGAAGTATGTTGGATAATGGTCACATGACTGATTACCACTATACTGCATCAACCCTGACCCATTCAGAAAGCTTTTTCAGCAAATGTTGCCATTTTGAGGATTCGTTAGAAAAGGCAGCCATCTTGAAGTGTTATATCAAAGGAGGCCATTAAGGGGCATTTTAGGTAAGTTGCCCTTTTTGATGTGATCACCAATATTTCACACAAGGTGACAGATGTGGCAAAGGTTTCCCTCAAGTCAAAGAACTGCAAGTGAACTATTGGTGTACAACAATTGCCAGTGGATGATTGCTGAATACCAACTGCTACACCTAACAGCCCTCAAGTTAAAATGCCATCATTGTGAAAAGGCCTTAGCACCCATTTATTGTTGGTTGCCTAGAAGGCTTGTTGCTTTGAGGCCCATCAGGCAGAAAAATTGGCTTACACCAATCGACCTCTGGCAAGTGATGTATACCAATCGCCCATTTGTGTTTTGTTGCCTTGTGGGTCACATGACTCACTACCACTATACTGCATCAATCCTGACCGATTCAGAGAGCTTCTTTTAGCAAATGTCACTATTTTGAGAATTTTTTAGCAAAGGCAGCCATTTTGAGGCTTGATATCAAAGGATGCCATTTTGAGGCATTTTAGGTAAGGTAACCTTTTTGAGGCGCTTACCAATAATTCACACAAGGTGACCAGATGTGGCAAAGGTGTCCCTCAAGGCAACCAATCACAAATGGATCATTGGCATACACCAATCACCCATATCTGTTTAGTTGCCTCGAGGGCTGGTTGCATTGAGGGCCATCAGCCTTGAGGGCTGGTTGCCTGGAAGGCCATCGCCTTATGGGCTGGTTGCCTGGAGGGCCATCTGCCTTGAGGGCTGGTTGCCATGAAGGCCATCAGCCTTGAGGGCTGGTTGTCTTGAGAGCAATCAGCATTGAGGGACATAAGCTTTGAGGGCCATAAGCCATGAGCGCTTGTTCAGTAAAGGGTCATCAGCCTTGATGGCTGGTTGCCTTGAGGGCTGGCTGCCTTGAGGGCCTTCAGCCTTGAGGACTGGTTCCCTTGAGGACCATTAGCCTTGAGGGCCATAAACCTTGAGGGCTGGTTGCCTTAAGGGCCTTCAGCCTTCAGGACTGGTTGCCTTGAGGACCATCAGCCTTGAGGGTTGACTGTCTTGAAGGCCTTTTGCCTCAAGGGCTGTTAGACATGGCAATTGGTGTACAAGAACCAACTATTTGTCATTGGTTGCCTTGAGAGCATTCAACTTGATGGCTGGAAGTAGCCTCACACATTTCCAAGGAAGAGGTCATTTGGTTGCCGTGAAGGAATTGTTATAGTGGTAATCAGTCACTTGAGCAATACCCATCACAGTACTGCACCACTTTTGCCACATCTGGGAACATTCTTTGACATACATGCGAGTGCCTCCAAATGGCCACCTTTGCTAAAATGCTTTTATAATGACTAAAGATGTTAGGGAGAAGTAACAACAATGGGATGGGGTTCAGCTGGGCTGTGGCTATGGGTTCCATGTCTCTTCATCGCAAAACATTTAGTCGCGGTTAATTACAGTGCGGTAATTAGAACGCGATACATTTCAACGCATAGACTCTACAGCGCATGACAGTTCAGCGTATATTAATTTGCTGTTCTGTTGCGCTGCCACCTACAGTGCAATTGGAGTTGTTCATTATTCAAGATACTGATGGACACAAGGCTGTCTGATGCTGGGCACCACCATAAGCTGACTGGGACACAGATATTTGTAACATCATTTTATACAGATAGTAGTACAGCCTAAGCAATTTATCTATCCACCCATTCCTACCAGAGTTTCATGCAGAGGCCTCAGGGTCAGAAATGATTTTGAGACTTTTACTTCTCAAGGTTGACTAAATCTTAAAGAGTCATGGAGATGGTTCTCACAATCTTGGGCGCACGGGGAATGAGACATTGCAGAGAATACCCCCTTCCCAGCAACCAATTACAGTAAGAGTATCATTCAAATTATTTGGAGCTGTTATCCTGCCAGTCATAGGATTGGTGTAGTGGTTAGTACTGAGTGTTTCCTTTTTTCTTTTCTATAATTAGGTTTATTGCATTTTAAAATACAAGACAAGCACCTAGAGGCGTACATGCATTTCAGAAAAAGCAAGACATTAGTGTATTTTTAAAATACTCAATAAAGTCAAAACAGAAACGAGAGTGTCCGTTTTCTGTTTGTAATTACTTGGGACTAAAGGAACACATTTAACTGCTCAAATGACGTTATAAGGCAGTGGATGCTCTGGTGGAGTCTAATAATTACTATACAATCACAATGATTAATAGGTCTGAGCTCATTAGCTGTTACTCGATACTTCTAAGTACTAAGCTTCATCTTAGTGATTTGCGATGAAATTACATGCGGGGAATTGTATCATGCGATGAAGTTCTTTATGATGAAGTTTTTACGGTGAATTGTTTGCAACATAATGTTTGCGATGAAGTGACGTGATACCGTGGCTATGACCTCAAAAACAAGCGTCTGGTGTTTGTGGGATGGTGGGATTTCCCTGAGAGGGACTGTTCAATGTACCATATGCCTGGTTGCCATCAGGGAGATTGCACAGAGCAGGACCTGAGATCATAGCCACAGCCCAACTGAACCCCTTACCAGGACTTTTACTTCTCACTGACACCCTTAGGCATTATGAAAGCATTTTAGCAAAGGTGGCCATTTTGAGGTGATCACATGTAATGCAGAGAAGGTTCCTAGATGTGGCAACAGTGGTGCAGAAGTATGTTGGGTAGTGGTCACATGACTGATTACCACTATACCGTATCAACCCTGACCCATTCAGAGAGCTTTTTCAGAAAATGTAGCCATTTTGAGGATCTGTTAGTAAAAGCAGCCATTTTGAGGCATGATATGAAAGGAGGCCATTTGGAGGCATTTCAGGTAAGGTGACCATTTTGAGGCACTCACCAATAATTCACACAAGGTGACCAGATGTGGCAAAGGTAGCCCTCAAGGCAACCAATCACAAATGGGCTATAGGTGTACATCAATCACCCGTATCTGTTTAGTTGCCTTGAGGGCCGTCAACCATGAGGACTGGTTGTCTTGAAGACCATCAGCTTAGAGAGCTGCTTGCCCAGTGGGCCATCAGCCTTGAGGGCCTTCAGCCATGAGTTCTGGTTGCCTTGAGGAATATCAGTATTGAGGTCCATAAGGACTGAGGGACATAAGCCTTGAGGACTGCTTGCCTGGATGGCCATCAGCCTTGAGGCCTGCTTGCCTGGAGGGACATCTGTCTTGAGAGCTGCTTGCCTTGAGGTAATTCAGCCTTGAGGGCTGGTTGCCTTGAGGATCTTCAGCCTTGAGGGCTGGTTGCCTTGGGCACCATCAGATATGGGGGATTGTTGTCTTGAGGGCTTATGCCTTCAAGACCTTTTGCCTCAAGGGCTGTTAGACATGGCAATTGGTGTACAAGAACCATCGATATGTCATTGGTTGCCTTGAGGGAGTGTTGCCTTGACAGCAGTCAACTTGGTGGCTGGTGGTGGCCTCACAAATTTCCAAGGCAGAGGCCATTCTTTTGCTGTGAAGGCCATAAGCATTGAGTGCTCATTGCCTTTAGGGCTCAGGGTCAATGTGGTATAGCGGTAATCAGTCACGTGACCAATACCCTTCACAGTACTGCACCCCTTTTGCCACATCTGGGAACCTTCGTTGAAATACATGTGAGTGCCTCCAAATGGCCACCTTTGCTAAAATCCTTTCATAATATCTAAGGATGTCAGGGAGAAGTAACAGCAATGGGAAGGGATTCAGCTGGGCTATGGCTATGACCTCAGGAACAAGCATCTGGTGTTTGCGGGAAGGTGGAATTTCCCTGAGTGGGACTGTTCAAGGTCCTATATGCCCAGTTGCCATCAGGAAGATTGCAGAGAACTGGACCAGAGGTCATAGCCACAGCCCAACTGAACCCCCTACCAGGACTTTTACTCCTCACTAACATCCTTAGGCATTATGAGAGCATTTTAGCAAAAGTGGCCATTTTGAGGTGCTCACACGTAATGCAGAGAAGGTTCCTGGATGTGGCAACAGTGGTGCAGAAGTGGGGTGGGTAGTGTTCATATGACTGTTTATTACTATACCACATCAACCCTGACCCATTTAGAGAGCTTGTTCAGCAAATGTAACCATTTTGAGGATTTGTTAGTAAAGGGCAGCCATTTTAAGGCTTGATATCAAAGGAGGCCATTTGGAGGCATTT
This sequence comes from Neoceratodus forsteri, assembly GCA_016271365.2. NCBI lineage: Eukaryota > Metazoa > Chordata > Ceratodontiformes > Ceratodontidae > Neoceratodus > Neoceratodus forsteri. Next base: position 1,256,893,756 of record CM057454.1, read on the forward strand.
TAGGTAAGGTGACAGTTTTGAGGCATTCACCAATAATTCACACTAAGGTGACCAGATGTGGCAAACGTGTACCTCAAGGCAACCAATCACAAATGGACTATTGATGTACACCAATCACCCATATCTGTTTAGCTGCCTCAAGGGCAGTCAGCCTTGGGGGCTTTTTGTCTCAAAGGCCATCAGCCTTGAGGTATGCTTGCCTAGAGATCAAGCAGCCTTGATGGCTGGTTGAATGGACAGCCATCAACCTTGAGGGCTGGTTGAATGAAGGGCCATCAGCCTTCAGAGCTGGTGGCCTTGGGGACCATCAGCCTTGAGGGCTGATTGCCTTGAGGGTCTTCAGCCAGGCGAGCTGGTTGCCTTGAGGGCTGTTTGCCCTGAGGGCCTTCAGTTTTGAGGGCTAGTTGCCTTAAGGGCCTACAACTTTGAGGGCTGGTTGCCTTGAGGGCCTTCAGCCTTGAGGGCTGGCTGCCTTGAGGGCCAACAGCCTTGAGGGCTGGTTGCCTTGGGGGCCTTGAGGGCTGGTTGCCTTGAGGGCCTTCAGCCTTGAGGACAGGTTCCTGGAGGGCCATCAGCCTTGAGGGCTGGTTGCCTTGAAGGCCTTCAGCCTTGAGGTCTGGTTGCCTTATGGGATGACAGCCTTGAGGGCTGTTTGCATTGAGGGCTGGTTGCCTTGGGTGACATCATTTACGGGGGATTCTTGTCTCAAGAGCCATCAGCCTTGAGGGCTGATTGCCTTGAAGTCCTTTTGCTTCAAGGGCTGTTAGACATGGCAATTGGTGTACAAGAACCATCTATTTGCCATTGGTTGCCTTGAGGGTGGATGCCTTGAGAGCAGTCAGCTTGGTGACTGGTGGTGTCCTCACACATTTCCAAGGCAGAGGCCAATCGGTTGTTGTGAAGGCTGTAAGCATTGAGTGCTCATTGCCTTTTTGGGGTCAGGGTCAATGGGGTACAGCGGTGATCAGTCACGTGGCCAGTACTCATCACAGTACTGCACCCCTTTTGCCACATATGGGAACCTTCATTGAATTACAAGTGAGTGCCTCCAAATGGCCACCTTTGCTAAAATGCTTTTATAATGATGAAGGATGTCAGGGAGAAGTAACAGCAATGGGAAGGGATTCAGCTGGGCTATGGCTATGACTTCAGGAACAAGCTACTGGTGTTTGTGGGATGGTGGGATTTCCCTGAGTGGAACTGTTCAAGGTCCCGTATGCCCGGTTGCCATCATGGAGATTGCAGAGAACTGGACCTGAGGTCATAGCCACAGCCCAACTGATCCCCTCACCAGGACTTTTACTCCGAACTGACACCCTTAGGCATTATGAGAGCATTTTAGCAAAGGTGGCCATTTTGAGGTGCTCACACATAATGTAGAGAAGGTTCCTGGATGTGGCAATAGTGGTGCAGAAGTGAGTTGGGTAGTGGTCACATGACTGTTTATCACTGTACCACATCAACCCTGACCCATTTACAGAGCTTTTTCAGCAAATGTCATCATTTTGAGCATTTGTTAGTAAAGGCAGCCATTTTGAGGCTTGATGTCAAAGGAGGCGTTTGAAGGCATTTTAGGTAAGGTGACATTTTTGAGGCATTTACCAATAATTCACGCCAAAGTGACCAGATGTGGCAAAGGTGTGCCTCAAGGCAACCAATCACTAATGGACTATTGGTGCTCACCAATCACCCATATCTGTTTAGTTACCTTGAGGGCAGTCAACCTTGAGGGCTTGTTGTCTCAAAATCCATCAGCCTTGAGGTATGCTTGCCTAGAGATCCATCAGCCCTGAGGGCTGATTGAATAGACAGCCATCAACCTTGAGGGCTGGTTGAATGAAGGGCCATCAGCCCTTGGGGCTGGTGGCCTTGAGGACCATCAGCCTTGAGGGCTGGTTGCCTTGAGACCCTTCAGCCTTGAGAGCTGGTTGCCTTGAGGGCTGCTTGCCTAGGGGGCCTTCAGCCTTGAGGGCTGGTTGCCTTGAGAGCCTTCTGCCTTGACAGCTCATTGCCTTGTGGGCTGGTTGCCTTGAGGATCTTTAGCTTTGAGGGTTGGTTGCCTTGAGGGCCTTCAGCCTTGAGGACTGGTTGCCTTCAGGGCATTCAGCCATGAGGGCTGTTTGTTTTGAAGGCCTTCAGCCTTGAGGGCTGGTTGGCCTGGGCGCCATCAGATTCGGGGGATTGTTGGCTCAAGGGCCAACAGCCTTGAGGGCTGATTGCCTTGAAGGCCTTTTGCCTCAAGGGCTGTTAGACATGGCAATTGGTGTACAAGAACCATCTATTTATCATTGGTTGCCTTGAGGGTGGTTGCCTTGAGAGCAGTCAACTTGGTGACTGGTGGTGACCTCACACATTTCCATGGCAGAGGCCATTTGGTTGTCATGAAGCCCGTAAGCATTCAGTGCTCATTGCCTTTAGGGGTCAGGGTAAATGGTGTATAGCGGTGGTCAGTCACGTGGCCAGTACCCATTACAGTACTGCACCCCTTTTGCCACATCCGGGTACCTTCTTTGAATTACATGTGAGTGCATGTTAATGGTCACCTTTGCTAAAATGCTTTTATAATGACAAAGGATATCAGGGAGAAGTAACAGCAATGGGAAGGTATTCAGCTGGGTTTTGGCTATGACCTCGGGAACAAGCGTCTGGTGTTTGCAGGATGGTGGGATTTCCCTGAGTGGGACTGTTCAAGGTCCTATATGCCTGGTTGCCATCAGGGAGATTGCAGAGAACTGGACCTGAGGTCATAGCCACAGCCCAACTGAACCCCTTACCAGGACTTTTACTCCACACTGACACCCTTAGGCATTATAAGACAATTTTAGCAAAGGTGGCCATTTTGAGGTGCTCACACATACTGTAGAGAAGGTTCCTGGATGTGGAAACAGTGGTGCAGAAGTGAGTTACGTAGTGGTCACATGACTGTTTATCACTATACAACATCAACCCTGACACTTTTACAGAGTTTTTTCAGCAAATGTAAGCATTTTAAGGATTTGTTAGTAAAGGCAGCCATTTTGAGTCTTTATATCAAAGGAAGCCGTTTTGGGGGCATTTTAGGTAATTTGCCCTTTTTCAGGTGCTCACCAATATGTCACACAAGGTGACCGATGTGGCAAAGGTTTCCCTCAAGGCAACCAACTGCAAGTGAACTCTTAGTGTACAACTGCCAGTGGGCGATTGCTGAACACCAATTGTTACACCTAGCAGTCCTCAAGTTAAAATGTTATCATGGTGAAAAGGCCTTAGCGCCCATTTGTTGTTGGTTGCCTAGAAGGCTCATTGCTTTGAGGGCTATCAGGCAGAGCAAATTGGTTTACACCAATCTACCTCTGGCAAGTGGTGTATACTAATCGCCTATTTGTGTTTTGTTGCCTTGTGGGTCATATGACTCACTACCACTATACTACATTAATACTGACCCATTCAGAGAGCTTTTTTTAGCAAATGTCACCATTTTGTGAATTTTTTAGCAAAGGCAGCCGTTTTGAGGCATTTTGGCTTATGTGACCTTTTTGAGGCGCTAATCAATAATTCACACAAGGTGACCTGATGTGGCAAAGGTGCGCCTCAAGGCAACCCATCAAAAATAGACTGTTGGTGTACACCAATCGCCCAATTAATCTGTCCCTGTTCATGTGTGAGCCTTGGGCATAAACGAAGTCTCTTTGTCAGTGCGCTCTGAGACTCTCAGAACCCCTCCCTCAGCCACTGATTTCAGTTTCTCCAACCTCATGATTACAGACCTTAGACCGAAACCCTCCTGGGAACACCTGCTCCTCCACAAAGGCTGCACTTATCGAGCTCTGTCCTCCCTCAGAATTAAATGGAGGAGATGCAAGAATGCTCCAGACCTCCTTAGCACACCGCTTTTGTACCTAGCATCACTCCTGATAATACTTTCTGGGGATATTGAACTGAATCCAGGCCCGCCCAGCAGTGGGGCTCCCTCGAAAGGATTTCTCAGCAAAACTAAGGGATTTCTCATATCGCATATGAACATCAGAAGTCTCTTAAATCACCTGCCTGAAGTAGAAGCATGGCTCAGTGTACACGATCCCGACATACTGTGCCTGTCGGAGACCTGGCTGAAACCTGGAACCCCTGATACCTTGTGCACCATGCCTGGCTACTCACTTATTCGGAGGGACAGACCGGAGTCAAAGATGGGTGGAGGAGTTGCCCTCTACCGTAAATCTTACCTGGACGTTAATATCATCAATGACTCAAACCCCCAAACCACGAGCGAATCAATGCACGCGCTCCTGTCTCTTGGCTCTAAAAAACTTCACATAATCTGTATTTATAACCCTCCCTCTGGGGGAGTAAACGGGCTCCAGGAAGCACTCCAGCTCACCCTAAAATGCATCAACAAAAATGAAGCTATCATCCTTGGTGATGTCAACCTGAACTGGCTAGGTCCTTCTCACGATTCCCTGGCTTCACTAGTGCAAGGCCTAAATGTTCATCAACAAATCACGGAAAACACTAGACTGTCTGGGCCACAGTCTGGTACGCTTATTGACTGGATCCTGACAAACAGACCTGAACATATGACTTGCTGTGGGATCTTGGCAGATACCATCACTGATCACTCCCCTATCTACTACCAGTGGCGCGCAGGGCAGCCACCCCCCCACCTCGGCAGGTCACCTTTAAGAATTTTGCAAACATGGACACAGACTCCTTCCTCCGGGACATCTCAAGCATTGACTGGTCGGATATAAACCATGCGGGGAATGTAGAGGCTGCCCTGAACACATTTCTACAGCATTTTCTCCCTGTACAAAACAAGCATGCTCCAAAAACCACGCGTAGAGTCAGGGGAAACAAACTAGATGGCTACATAAAGATCTTCTAAAACAACTAAGATACAGGGACAAGCTCTGGAAAACCTACAAAAGCTCTCAATTGACTAGGGACTATGCAAACTACAGGCAAGAAAGAAATTCTTGCAGGAAGAACATAAGGCTGGCAAAAAGTGCGTACTATCAGAACCTGCTAAAGAACTCAGCCCATGACCCCCGTAAATTTTGGGACCACATAAAAACATTCCTGGGGACACCTAAATCAGTTACACCATCTGACATGGAAATAGGTGGCTCCCATTGCAATAACCCCATCATCATAGCAAACACTTTCAATAGCATGTTCTCTGACCTCTCCCCCTATACCAGCGCTCTGCCACCAGCTGCCTCCACTGATGAGACTGTGCCTCTTACTGACTCTGCCACCTTCGCAAGTGACTCAAAACCTATATCACACCTCCTCTATTTCAAAGCTATTACCAGCTCTTAGGTTCTGAACCATCTAAAAAAATTATCAGAATACGCCAGTCCTGGCTCTGACCAACTTGAACCTCGCCTTTTAAAACTAGCTGCGCACTTCATCTCTAAACCACTAGCAAGAATTTTCAGCTTGTCCCTCACCAGCGGTGCAGTCCCAGAACTATGGAAAATGGCCAGGATCTCCCCTATCTTCAAAAAAGGGAACAAAAAAGATATCTCTAATTACAGGCCTATTGCAATAATATCCCCACTCAGCAAAATCCTTGAAAAACTGGTTGCCATACAGATCCAGGAATTCCTCGAAACTACCAAGCAGCTCGATGATGCACAACATGGGTTCAGAAAAAAACCACAGCACTGCGATGGCTCTAGCCAAAATCACTACCGACATCCTCACTGGTATGGATCAAGGAAAGCTCATAGGGGCTGTCTTTATAGATCTAACCAAGGCATTTGACCTAGTTGACCGCCCCCTGCTCCTATCCTCCCTAAGCAAAATAGGCTGCTCCTCCCCTGTACTGGAATGGTTCAGGAGCTACCTGACCAACAGGTCCCAGGCTGTTAAATTCAACTCAGCCATCTCCTCCACTGTGGTAACGAACATTGAGTGCCCCAAGGCTCCATTCTGGTCCCTTCTATTCACTCTATTCATCAATAACCTCCCAGACGAAATACCTGCCTGTTCCTCACCTCTACGCAGACGACTTAGTTATCTATGCCAGCTCACCCAATGTAGAGAAAATTAACACCTCTATTAATAGAGCCTACTCCAGTGTCCAGAATTGGTTAAACTCCCCAGCCTCATTCAATTCCTCCAAAACCAATGCCATGCTACTCAGCACCACTCAAAAGATCCGAAGGTGTTCCACTCCCCTGAGCATCCTTGATTTAAATGGAAATCCTCTGCAGATAGTTGCCTCCTTTCATTACTTGGGCATCCTACTAGATCAATCGCTTGACTTAAACCTTCATATCCAAGCCACTTGCAAAAACGTAAACTGCAAGTTAGGGGCAGCCTACAGAACTAGCTATATGCTTACCTCCTCCGCTAAACTTGCCATAGCCAGGGGGATCCTGCTACCAACTCTACCTACTGTGCTTATACTTACCTCTGCCCACAAATCTGCGCTTGCACAAATGGGATGTTACATAATAACATATGCCGATCCATCTCCACAATCCCTACGCACTTCTTCATCACTGCCAGCTATATGAGGACCTTGGGTGGCTTTCCCCCTCGGCCATCAGAAGCTACTTCCTGGCCTGCCTAAATGATTCTATACTGAGACAAAGTCAGCCTGCTGCACTGCGGCGGCACCTTCTCCTGGCGATTCCAAACCGCACGCTCAGATCTGCTAATAAAGACCTGCTGAAATTCCTCGCTGTCGCACTAATAAAGGAACTGGCTCCTTCCAACACGCAGCCGCTTATGGAACCAGCTCCCTCTGGACCTCAGGCAGCACCTCGCATCCCTTTTTCAAACGTGGGCTGAGACTACACCTGGCCATTTCAGACTGATGCACCTGCTTTGATCTTACCTGATCCCTGAATCCTCCCTGCCCCTACTCCTCCCACCCCTGCTACTGGTTTCCATACAACCCTCCTTTTGTTCTCTCTCCCCTAAATCCAACCCCTCTCCTCAAACACACCTATGGTTATCTTAAATTATAATTATGTATAGGTTTTATGAATGTATGCACTTACTACTACCTAAATTACTGTTGTATCTTGTACTGTTTTTATCCTCTGCACTACCTAGGCACTGCCCAAACTTGCCACAGGTGGATGTTGGTACTGTAAGGCCTCACCTCCTCCCTCCCCTTCACTTGTCCTCCATTACCGCAAGATGTCCATGGCCAGCAACTGCCACCAGCCCTTATGCCCAGCCTCGGAACCACGAGCCCGGCTGCACCTACCAGCCTCCTACCTCTAAAGCCGTATTTCAAGCCGCCTTTACTCCCCACCCACCCCTTCCATTTTCTTCTTCTCCTTCTCTGACAGTGGTACCATGAACCTGGCGCCCTCTAGTCTGCTGCCAGGATGTCTCTGACATCCTCTTACTTCCTGGGCACCCTGTTGCTGCTCTGGCTGGCTGCTGATGGCCAACAGATTACGGCTCCTTCCACCCTTCCTCCCGTCTCTTATCCTCTGCGTCTACCTGGGTACTGCCCAAACTTGCCACAGGTGGATGTTGGTAAAATAAGGCCTCACCTCCTCCCTCCCCTTGTCTTGTCTACCATTTGCCGCAGGATGTCCAAGGCCAGAGACTGCCACCGGCCCTCATGCCCAGCCTCGGAACCACGACCCCGCTGCACCTACATGCCTCCTACCGCCAAAGCCGTATTTCATGCTGCCCTTTCCTTCAGTCCACCCCTCCCATATTCTTCATCCCTGACTGGGGCCATGAACCTGGCATCCCTCTAGCCTACGCTGGCGGGATGTCTCTGGCATTCTCCTTAACTTTCCTGGGTCCCCTGCTGCTGCTCAGGCTGGCTGTTGCCGCCAGCCAGGTTCTGGCTCCTTCTACCCTCCTCCTGACTTTTCTCGCTGCTGGGTGCTCTATATGTTTCCCATATATGGCCCACCTCCCGATATGCACTGGCCGACTACTTCTCCCTATTCCTGTTGCCTGCACCCTTCCCTGTCACTCCCATCATCTGCCTGGCTGGGGACCACAAACCAGCAGTCTCCATCTACCAACATTCCGTAAAGCCGTAAGCAGTCCTTTTGGCCCTATACTCCTTCCTTACCCCTTACCTGTACCAACACTCCCCTGTAAACACCTCCTTGCTCTTGGCCTGCTGGTCACTGCTTAGTATAGCCTAAATCATGTTAGACTAGCTGGAACTGCCTCTATATGTCTGGAATGTACTTGTATGGTTGTTGCCTCAATTGTATTGTTGCTTCCATGTGTTATGATGTATTGTACTCTCCCGGGTCGTGCCTGAAAATAGTCACCTGCTGGCTAGCGCACCTACCCAGTAAACAAAAACTAAATAAAAAAAAAAATAATAAAAAAATAATATCTCTTTTGTTGCCTCGAGGCCATCAGCCTTGAGGGCTGATTGTTTCAAAGGCCATCAGCCTTGAGGTATTCTTGCCTAGAGAGCATCAGCCTTGAGGGCTGGTTGAATGGAGGGCCATCTGCCTTGAGGGCTGGTTGAATGGACAGCCATGAGCATTGAGGGCTGGTTGAATTAAGGGCCATCAGCTGTCAGGGCTGATTGCCTTGAGGACCTTCTGCCTTGATGGCAGGTTGCCATGAGGGCTGGTGCCTTGACGGCCTTCAGCCTTGAGGGCTGGTTCCCTTGAGGCCCTTCAGCTGTGAGGGCTGGTTGTCTTGAGGGCCTTCAGCCTTGAGGGCTGGTTGCCTTGAGGGCCTTCAGCCTTTAGGGCTGTTTGTCTTGAGGGCCTTCAGCCTTCAGGGTTCATTGTCTAGAGGGCATTCAGCCTTGAGGGCAGGTTGCTTTGAGGGCCTTCAGCCTTGAGGGCTGGTTGCCTTCAGGGCATTTTGCCTTGAGGGCTGGTTGCTTTGAGGGACTTCAGCTTTGAGGGCTGGTTGCCTTGAGCACCATCAGATTCAGGGGATTGTTGGCTCAAGGGCCATTAGCCTTGAGGGCTGATTGCCTTGAAGGCCTTTTGCCTCAAGGGCTATTAGACATGGCAATTGGTGTACAAGACCATCTATTTGTCATTGGTTACCTTGAGGGAAGTTGCCTTGAGAGCAGTCAACTTGGTGACTGGTGGTGGCCTCACATATTTCCAAGGCAGAGGTCATTTGGTTGCTGTGAAGGCTGTAAGCAATGAGTGCTCATTGCATTAATGACTCAGGGTCAATGTGGTATAGTGGTAATCAGTCACGTGACCAATTCCCATAACAGTACTGCACCCCTTTTGCCACATCTGGGAACCTTCTTTGAAATACATGTGAGTGCCTCCAAATGGCCACTTTTGCTAAAATGTTTTCATAATGACTAAGGATGTTAGGGAGAAGTAACAGCAATGGGAAGAGGTTCAGCTGTGCTGTGGCTATAACCTCAGGAACAAGCATCTGGTGCTTGTGGGATGGTGGGATTTCCCCGAGTGGTACTGTTCAAGGTCCTGAATGCCCAATTGCCATCAGGCTGATTGCAAAGAGTGGGACCTGAGGTCAAAGCCACAGCCCCCATGAACCCCTTACCAGGAGTTTTACTAGTCAGTGATACACTTGCACATTTTGAGAGTATTTTAGCAAAGGTGGCCATTCTGTGGTGCTCACACGTAAGTCAGAGAAGGTTCCAGGATGTGGCAACAGTGGCACAGAAATATGTTGGGTAGAGGTCACATGACTGATTACCACTATACTGCATCAACCCTGACAATTTCAGAGATCTTTTTCAGCAAATGTTGCCATTTTGAGGATTTGTTAGTAAAGGCAGCCATTTCGAGGCATTATACCAAAGGAGGCCATTTTGGGGCATTTTAGGTCATTTGCCTTTTTTGAGGTGCTCACCAATATTTCACATAAGGGGACAGACATGGCAAAGGTTTCCCTCAAGGCAACCAACTGCAAGTGAACTATTGGTGTACAACAATTGCTAGTGGGTGATTACTGAACACCAAATGCTACGCCTAGCAGCCCTCAAGTTAAAATGTTATCATGGTGAAAAGGACTTAGCGCCCATTTGTTGTTGGTTGCCTAGAAGGCTCGTTGCTTTGAGGGATATCGGGCAGAGCAAATTGGTTTACATCAAATCGACCACTGGCAAGTGGTGTATACCAATCACCTACTTGTGTTTTGTTGCCTTGTGGGTCACTTGACTCACTACCATTATACTGCATCAATACTGACCCATTCAGAGAGCTTGTTTTAGCAAATGTCACCATTTTTAGAATTTCTTAGCAAAGGCAGCCATTTTGAGGCATTTTGGTAAGGTGACATTTTTGAGGCGCTAATCAATAATTCACACAAGGTGACCAGATATGGCAAAGGTATGCCTCAAGGCAACCAATCACAAATGGACTATTGGTGTACACTAATCACCCATATCTGTTTAGTTGCCTTGAGGGCCTTCAGCCTTGAGGGTGGGTTGTATCAAAGGCCATCAGCCTTGAGGCATGCTTGCTTGGAAGGCATCAGCCTTGAAGGCTGGTTGAATGGAGGGCCATCAGCCTTCAGGGCTGGTTGATATGGAGGGCCATCTGCCTAGAGGGCTGGTTGAATGGAGGGACATCTGCCTTCAGGGCTAGTTGAATGGAGGGCCATCAGCTTTGAGGGTTGGTTGATATGGAGGGCCATCCACCTAGAGGGCTGGTTGAATGGAGGGCTATCTGCCTTCAGGGCTAGTTGAATGGAGGGCCATCAGCTTTGAGGGTTGGTTGCCTTGAGGTCTGGGTGCCTTGAGGGCCTTCAGCCTTGAGGGGTGGGTGGGTGCCATGAGGGCCTTCAGCATTGAGGACTGGTAGCCAAGAGGACCCTCAGCCTTGAAGGACATAACCCTTGTGGTCTTCAAGCCTTGAGGGCTGGTTCCTGGAGTGACATCAGCCTTGAGGTCTGGTTCCTGGAGAGCCATCTGTCTTGAGGGCTGGTTGCCTCGAGGGCTGGTTGCATTGAGGGCTGGTTGCCTTGGGCAACATCATTTATGGGGGATTCTTGGCTCAAGGGCCATCAGCCTTGAGGGCTGATTGCCTTGAAGGCCTTTTGCCTCAAGGGCTGTTAGACATGGCAGATGGTGTACAAGAACCATCTGTTTGTCATTGGTTGCTTTAAGGGCAGTTGCCATGAGAGCAGTCAACTTTGTGACTGGTGGTGGCCTCACACATTTCCAAAGCAGAGGCAATTTGGTTGTCGTGAACTCCTTAAGCATTGAGTCCTCATTGCCTTTAGGGGTCAGGATCAATGTGGTATAGCGATAATCAGTCACATGGCCAGTACCCATAACAGTACTGAACCCCTTTTGCCACATCCGGGAACCTTCTTTGAGTTACAAGTGAGTGCCTCCAAATGGCCACCTTTGCTAACATGCGTTTATAATGATGAAGGATGTCAGGGAGAAGTAACAACAACGGGAAGGGATTCAGCTGGGCTGTGATTATGACCTCGGGAACAAACGACTGGTGTATGTGGGATGGAGGGATTTCCCTGAGAGGGACTGTTCAAGGTCCCATATGCCCAGTTGCTGTCAGGGAGATTGCAGAGAACTGGACCAGAGGTCATAGCCACAGCCCAACTGAACCCCTTTCCAGGACTTTTGCCCCCCACTGACACCCTTAGGCATTATGAGAGCATTTTAGCAAAGGTGGCCATTTTGAGGTGCTCACACATAATGCAGAGAAGGTTCCTGGATATGGCAACAGTGGTGCAGAAGTGGGTTGGGTAGTGGTCACATGACTGTTTATCAATATACCACATCAACCCTGACCCATTTACAGAGCTTTTTCAGCAAATGTAATCATTTCGACAATTTGTTAGTAAAGGCAGCCATTTTGAGGCATTTTAGGTAAGGTGACATTTTTGAGGCACTCACCAATAATTCACACCAAGGTGACCAGATGTGGCAATGGTGTGCCTCAAGACAACCAATCACAAATGGACTATTGGTGTACACCAATCACCCATATCTCTTTAGTTGCCTCAAGAGCCATCAGCCTTGAGGGCTGATTGTTTCAAAGGCAATCAGCCTTGAGGTATGCTTAGCTAGAGAGCAACAGCCATGATGGCTGGTTGAATGGAGGGCCATCTACCTTGAGGGCTGGTTGAATGCACGGCCATGAGCCTTGAGGGCTGGTTGAATGAAGGGCCATCAGCCTTCAGGGCTGGTTGCCTTGAGGACCATTAGCCTTGACGGCAGGTTGCCTTGAGGGTTGGTTGCCTTGAGGGTCTTCAGCCTTGAGGGCTGGTTGCCTTGAGGGCTTTCAGCCTTGAGGGCTGGTTGCCTTGAGGGCCTTCAGCCTTGAGGGCCTTCAGCCTTGAGGGTTTGTTGCCTTGAGGGCCTTCAACCTTGAGTTCTGGTTCCTCTGAGGACCTTCAGCCTTAAGGGCTGTTTGCTTTGAGGGCCTTCAGCCTTGGGGGCAAATTTTTCTCAGAAGAAGCCAGAAGGAGAAGGAAGGAAACATATTCAATTCAGTGCTTTAGAGTAACTGGTAATTAGTATTTTTCTTTTAAACTTAGATTGTGGGCTTGTAGTGACACTATACTTTCTTTGTTGTCTTTACTTATAATTGTTTTTGGGCTGTTGAAAATTTAAAACATAGTGGTGGTGTAATTCTGTGCTGTATTTAATTGCTGCAAATTTTATCTTGGCTTGTCTGACTGTCCTGTAGCTGGGTGAAGGGTGTTAATTGTCTGGCCTCTGACCTCAGCTACGTGATAACTGGAGGTGGGGCTTAGTCAGAGATAAAGTAGCAAGCAGAGGTTGATTTTCTCAGAAGAAGCCAGAAGGAGAAGGAAGGAAACATATTCAATTCAGTGCTTTAGAGTAACTGGTAATTGGTATTTTTCTTTTAAACTTAGATTGTGGGCTTGTAGTGACACTATACTTTCTTTGTTGTCTTTACTTTTAATTGTTTTTGGGCTGTTGAAAATTTAAAACATAGTGGTGGTGTAATTCTGTGCTGTCTTTAATTGCTGCAAATTTTATCTTGGCTTGTCTGACTGTCCTGTAGCTGGGTGAAGGGTGTTAATTGTCTGGCCTCTGACCTCAGCTATGTGATAACTGGAGGTGGGGCTTAGTCAGAGATAAAGTAGCAAGCAGAGGTTGATTTTCTCAGAAGAAGCCAGAAGGAGAAGGAAGGAAACATATTCAATTCAGTGCTTTAGAGTAACTGGTAATTGGTATTTTTCTTTTAAACTTAGATTGTAGGCTTGTAGACACTATACTTTCTTTTGTTGTCTTATTTATAATTGTTTTTGGGTTGTTGAAAATTTAAAACATAGTGGTGGTGTAATTCTGTGCTTGTCTTTAATTGCTGCAAATTTTCGCCTCCTCCCCTTCCCCAAATCTTAATTATATGCCCTGATAAATCTGATTGACAGGAGCTAAACACAGGGTATAGTAAGAGGTGTGAAGTAGGGAGGGGCATAAGGGGGAAGAAGCCCACCCTCAGCACGGCAAGTGTTTTGACTCATTTATTTATTTATTGGCTTTTTTTCCTTAAAAAAAAAATCTGAGGATCAGTTACAAGATTTTAGTACTGTAAATTAATAAAAAGAGAACTAAGAGAGTTTCAGTAGCAGACAAGTAGTGGAATTGCAGTATAATGTGGGAGTGGTGCAACAGTGGCTGTGGGCAGCCATATTCAGGCAGACCTTCTGGACACTGAGGTGCTGCCCTATCTGCATGCATCTCTGGACTACGGGATGAGGTAACCAGACTCAGAGCGAAGTAAACTGGGTAGGAGTACCATCACCCTATCCAGGGACCACCCAGTCCAATGCAGCTGCCTCAAGGATGCCGAGAACGAGGAGCACTTGGATGACAGTGGGCCCAGGAGGGTTAGAGCAGTCAGGCAGAGGCACATCCCAGATCCTATTCCTTCAAGAACTCCATATGCCACACTGGCAAATGAGGACAACCAAATAGAGGTACCCAGAGAATTGGAAGGAAAGGATGTGGAGGTTAGCCAAGGAGGTGGCCTCGGTGGGGAAAGCAGTGGACCCCAGAGGAGGAGGAAGTGAATCCTGGTGGGGGACTCCATCATAAGAGGGATCCAGCTAGGAACACAGGAGGGGGAGGACAGGGAGGTGAGGTGCCTACCAGGTGCCGTGGCATGGAGGGATGGAAGGAAGATAATGGGGATCACTGGGAAGGCAAGACGGGAGGGTGAGCTGGATGTCATTATCCACCTAGGTACTAATGACTTGGCAAATGGGGAGCCAAAGGAAGTTCAGGATGAGTTTAGAAAACTGGGGAGGGGTCTCAAGCAAGTAGCTACTTCTGTCACTTTCTCAGAAGTACTACCTGTGAGAGGCAAGGGAGAGCATAGGAGTGCATGCATTAGGAACTTTAACTCATGGTTGAAGAACTGGTGCTGTGAGGAAGGGTTTGGATTCATTGGTGACTGGGGACCCACCTGGAGGGATGGAGGTTTGTCTCAGCCTGACGGCCTGCATCCATCCTGGAGGGAATTCAAGCATCAATGATAAGTTTAAATGCTACATTGACAAGCATTTAAACTAGCAAGGGGTGGCAGGCCAGCAAGGAGGGTACCTACTTGCTCACCCCCCACAGCTAGCAGTGGAACCAGTGAACCAGAGGAGTGGCTATCTCTGCAAAGCAGTGTGCAAAAGATGAAGATTAGTGTCCAAAAGTGGATAAGCAGAAAAGGGGCAAAATTCAGCAGAAGGGCAGACAGCAAGGAGAACCAGGGATAAATGACAACCAAGGAAGGGGCTGGAGTAGAACAATGAAGCAGTCTAGGGAGGTCAAATCATGGAAAGCCATGTGTGCAAATGCCAGGAGCCTTAGCAACAAGATGGAAGATCTGGAGGCTGTCATGGTACAGTCAGACCTGGACATTGTGGCCATCACTGAAACCTGGTGTAATGATAACCATGACTGGGAGATGGCCACACCTGGCTACAACATATTCAGAAGAGACAGAGCAGGCAGGAAGGGAGGAGGAGTGGCACTGTATGTGAAAAATGACATAAGGGCCACAGAGATCCAGGAGGAACAAAACGGGAGAGATACTGTGGGTAAAGCTGGAAAGGAAAATGGGGCCAGCCATCCACACAGGTGTGGTCTATAGACCACCAGCCCAGGAGGAAGAAACCGATAGGAGTTGATGCTAGCCATGCAAAGGATGGCAGACAAGGGTGAGGTAGTACTGGTTGGAGACTTCAATATTCCAGATGTGGACTGGAGCATCCCAGCAGCAGCATCAACTAGGAGCAGATTTATCCTGGACCCCTTCAGGGTGCCTTTCTCAAGCAACTGGTCATGGAACCAACTCAGCAGAAGGCAATACTGGACCTTCTGCTCACAAACAGGGACAGTGTGATGGGGGTAACAGTGGGGGAGCACCTGGGTAACAGTGACCACCAGTCATTATGGTTTGAAATCACAGAAAGAGCAGAACCAAACCACACAAAAACACGTATCCTGGATTTTAGGGGGGCAGACTTTGGGAAAATGGGGAGATACTTAAAAGAGGCATTAAAGGGAATGGGACAGGAATCAGGGGTTGAGGAACAGTGGGCAGTATTTAAAATGGGGATTATAAGAACAACAGAATTATGCATTAAGCAGGTTAGCAAGAGGAAAAGGAAGAGGAGACCATTATGGTTTTCCAAAGAGGTAGCAAAGAAAGTGAAAGCCAAAAAGATTGCATTCAGGCAATACAAAAAGACACAGGCAGAAGGGGATAGGGAGAAGTACCAGGAGAAACAAAGGGAGGCAGGGAAGTCAGTAAGGGAAGCCAAAGCTCAGACAGAAGAACACATTGCAAAATCAGTGGTTAAAGGGGACAAACCTTTACAGGTACATAAGTGAAAAAAAAGAAAGACAAAGGGAGGGATAGTGAGACTGAAGGGGAGGATGGGACTCGATGGAGGATGACAACAGTAAAGCTGACATATTGAACGGGTATTTCTGCTCAGTCTTTACTGAGGAAGAGGGGTAATGGGTCTGAAGGGAGTACAAGGGTGAGAATGGTGCAGAAATGGACACAAGTCCCTTACACGAGAAAGGGTCCTGAAGGAACTGGAAGTAATAAGAGTTGACAAAGCAATGAGGCCAGATGGGTGCACCCCAGAGTCCTTAAAGAACTAAGAGAGGTGGTGGCTGAACCTCTGGCTATCCTGTTTAGCCAATCACTGGAAACAGGGAGGTACCAAAGACTGGAGGACAGCAGATGTAGTCCCTTATACAAAAGTGGGAACAAAGAGGAAGCAGGGAACTACAGACCAGTCAGCCTCACCTCGGTAGTGGGGAAGATCATGGAAGCACTACTGAAGGAGAGATTGGTGGAACATCTGGTTGTCAATGCACTACAGGACCCAAGGCAGCATGGTTTCACCAGGGGGAGGTCATGTCAGACCAACCTCATTGAATTTTTTGACTGGGTGACTAGGGAGGTGGATCAGGGGAGGGCAGTGGACATGGCCTATCTGGACTTCAGCAAGGCCTTGACACTGTGCCACATAGAAGACTATTACACAAACTGGGGAATATGGGTGTGGGCAGGACAGTAGTGTGGTGGGTAGGTAACTGGCTGGGTGGCAGGACCCAGAGGGTGGTGGTAAATGGCTGTCACTCCACAGAGGGAAGAGTGAACGGTGGGGTACCACAGGGATCCGTGCTGGGACCGGTCCTATTCAACATCTTCATCAGTGACATTGCACAGGATCTAGAAGGCAATATTTCACTGTTCGCTGATGACACAAAGCTCTGTAACAGAGTAGACACACCAGAGGGTGTAGACAGAATGAGAAGGGACCTGCAGAAACTTGAAGAATGGTCAAGGGTTTGGCAGTTGAAATTCAATGCAAAGAAGTGCAAGATAATGCATATGGGGCACAAAAACCCTGGCACAATATATCAGTTGGGGGTGAGGATATAGCATGCACCAAGCAGGAAAGGATCTTGGGGTTGTCATCTCTGATGACCTCAAGGTAGGAAACAGTGTGACAAGGCATCAGGTAAAGCAAATAGGATGCTGGGATGCATAGGCAGGGCATCACCAGCAGGAAAAGGGAGGTCATAATTCCGCCTATACAAGACACTAGTGAGGCCCCACCTGGAGTACAGTGTACAGTTCTGGAGACCATACCACGTAAGGACATAGACAGGGTAGAGAAGGTTCAGAGGAGGGCAACAAAGATGGTGCATGGATTGCATCACAAGTCCTATGAAGACAGGTTGAAGGAACTGAACATGTACCCCTGGAGGAGAGGAGGGAGAGAGGGATATGATAGAGACATACAAGTATCTTACAGGGAGAAACAGGGTGCAGGAAAACACTATTTTTAAGCGTAAAAGATGTTTCAGGACTAGAGGGCATGGGATGAAGTTGGAGGGAGGACGATTCAGAGGAAACATGAGAAAGAATTTCTTCACAGAATGGGTGGTGGACAAGGGAACACCCTGTCAGAGGAAGTGGTGGGGGCTGAAACAATCACGGGATTTAAGAATGCATGGGATAGACATAAAGGAATTCTAGAGGTCAGGGTAAGGGGAAACGGACTTCTAGGAAAACAAACTGAACTTGCAAGCTCAAATGGGCAGACTGGGTGGGCCATAGGCCCTTATCTGCCGACACTGTCTATGTATCTATGTATCTATGGTTGCCTTGAGCACCATTCAGGGGATTGTTGGCTCAAGGGCCATCAGCCTTGAGGGCTGATTGCCTTGAAGGCCTTTTGCCTCAAGGGCTGTTAGATATGGCAATTGGTGTACAAGACCATCTATTTGTCATTGGTTGCCTTTAGGGAAGTTGCCTTGAGAGCAGTCAACTTGGTGACTGGTGGTGGCCTCACATATTTCCAAGGCAGAGGTCATTCAGTTGCTGCTACATAAACATTACGACTTGGGCAGAGCACAACTGTGCTCATACTCCTCCTGTTCTCACAGCATATATAAATATGGACCATTTAGGCCCACCGGCAAAACAGGGTGAGCACTATAACTGTGCACTCCTTTCTCTCGCATTGGACCCACTCTATCCCAACTGTGACTCCTCCTTATTCTAACTGCTAGCCTTACAACTTGCTGCCTGGGGCGATGAATTCACACTGCACTTCTTCCTACTGACTGCAATGTTTAATACTGTTGAATGAAGGGCCATCAGCCTTCAGGGCTGGTTGCCTTGAGGACCATCAGCCTTGATGACAGGTTGCCTTGAGGGCTGGTTGTATTGAGGGCCTTTAGCCTTGAAAGTTCATTGCCTTGAGGGCTGGTTGTATTGAGGGCCTTCAGCCTTGAGGGCTGGTTGCTTTGAGGGCCTTCAGCCTTGAAGGCTGGTTGCCTTGAGATCTGGTTGCCTTGAGGTCCTTCAGCCCTGAGGGGTGGTTGCCTTGAGGGCCTTCAACCTTGAGGGCTGGTTGCCTTGAGGGCCTTCAGCCTTAAGGGCTCGTTGTCTTGAGGGACTTTTGCCTTGAGGGCATTCAGCCTTGAGGGCTGGTTGCTTTGAGGGCCATCAACCTTGAGGGCTGATTGCCTTGAGTGCCATCAGATTTGGGAGATTGTTGGCTCAAGGGCCATCAGCCTTGATGGTTGATTGCCTTGAAGGCCTTTTGCCTCAAGGGCTATTAGACATGGCAGTTGGTGTACAAGACCATCTATTTGTCATTGGTTGCATTTAGGGAAGTTGCCTTGAGAGCAGTCAACTTGATGACTGGTTGGTGGCCTCACAAATTTCCAAAGCAGAGGTCATTTGGTTGCTGTAAAGGCCGTAAGCACTGAGTGCTCATTGCATTAATGGCTCAGGGTCAATGTGGTATACTGGTAATCAGTCAGATGACCAATTCCCATCACAGTACTGCACCCCTTTTGCCACATCTGGGAACCTTCTTTGAAATGTATGTGAGTGCCTCCAAAAGGACACCTTTGCTAAAATGCTTTCATAATGACTAAGGATGATAGGGAGAAGTAACAGCAATGGGAAGGGGTTCAGCTGTGCTGTGACTATAACCTAGAAACAAGCACCTGGTGTTTGTGGGACAGTGGGATTTCCCAGAGTGGGACTGTTCAAGGTCCCAAATGCCCAATTGCTGTCAGGGAGATTGCAGAGTGCGGGACCTGAGATCAAAGCCACAGCCCAAGTGAACCACTTACCAGAAGTTTTACTACTCACTGACACCCTTGAGCATTATGAGAGTATTTTAGCAAAGATGGCCATTCTGAGGCGCTCACACGTAAGTCAGAGAAGGTTCCAGGATGCGGCAACAGTGGTGCAGAAATATTTTGGGTAGTGGTCACATGACTGATTACCACTATACCGCATCAACCCTAACAAATTCAGATAGCTTTTTCAGCAAATGTTGCCATTTTGAGGATTTGTTAGTAAAGGTAGTCATTTTGAGGCATTATATCAAAGGAGGCCATTTTGGGGCATTTTAGATAATTTGCCCTTTTTGAGGTGCTCACTAATATTTTGCATAGGGTGACAGACATGGCAAAGGTTTCCCTCAAGTCAAAGAACTGCAAGTGAACTATTGGTGTACAACAATTGCCAGTGGGTGATTGCTGAACACCAATTGCTACGCCTAGCAGCCCTCAGGTTAGAATGTTATCAAGGTGAAAAGGCCTTAGTGCTCATTTGTTGTTGGTTGCCTAGAAGGCTCATTGCTTTGAGGGCAATCAGGCAGAGCAAATTGGTTTACACCAATTGACCTCTAGCAAGTAGTGTATACCAATCGCCTATTTGTGTTCTGTTGCCTTGTGGGTCACATGACTCACTACCACTATACTGCATCAGTGCTGACCCATTCAGAGAGCTTGTTTTAGCAAATGTCACCATTTTGAGAATTTTTTAGCAAAGGGAGGCCATTTGGAGGCATTTTGGGTAAGGTGACCTTTTTGAGGCACTCATCAATAATTCACACAAGGTGACCAGATGTGGCAAAGGTGTGCCTCAAGGCAACCAGTCACAAATGTACTACTGGTGTACACCAATCACTGATATCTGTTTAGTTGCCTTGAGGGCCATCAGCCTTGAGGGCTGGTTGTCTCGAAGGCTATCAGCCTTGAGGTATGCTTGCCTAGAGATCCATCAGCCTTCAGGGCTGGTTGAATGAACGGTCATAAAACTTGAGGGCTGGTTGAATGGAGGGCCATCCGCCTTGAGGGATGGATGCCTTGAGGGCCTTCAACCTTGAGGGCTGGTTGTCTTGAGGACCCTCAGCTTTGAGGGTGGCAAGCTTTGAGGGCTGGTTCCTGGAGGGCCATCAGCCTTGAGGGCCTTGAGCCTTGAGGGCTGGTTGCTTTGAGGGCCTTCAGCCCTGAGGGCTGGTTGCCTTGGGCGCCATCAGATTCGGGGGATTGTTGGCTCAAGTGCCATCAGCCTTGAGGGCAAATTGCCTTGAAGGCCTTTTGCCTCAAGGGCTGTTAGACATGGCAATTGGTGTACAAGAGCCATCTATTTGTCATTGGTTGCCTTGAGGGAAGTTGCCTTGAGAGCAGACAACTTGGTGACTGGTGGTAGCTGCACAAATTTCCAAGACAGAGGTTATTCGGTTGCTGTGAAGGCCATAAGCATTGAGTGCACATTGCCTTTAGGGTTCAGGGTCAAATGTGGTATAGCGGTAATCAGTCACATGACCAATACCCATCACAGTACTGCACCCCTTTTGCCACATCCGGGAACCTTCTTTGAAATACATGTGAGTGCCTCCAAATGGCCACCTTTGCTAAAATGCTTTCATAATGATTAAGGATGTTAGGGAGAAGTAACAGCAATGGGAAGGGGTTCAGCTGTGCTGTGGCTATGACATCAGGAACAAGAATCTGGTGTTTGTGGGATTGTGGGATTTCCCCGAGTGGGACTGTTCAAGGTCCTGAATGCCCAGTTGCCATCAGGGAGATTTCAGAGAGCTGGACCTGAGATCATAGCCACAGCCCCAGAGAACCCCTTACCAGGAGTTTTACTACTCACTGACACCCTTATGCATTATGAGAGCATTTTAGCAAATGTGGCCATTTTGAGGTGCTCACACGTTATGCAGATAAGGTTCCTGGATGTGGCAACAGTGGTGCAGAAGTGGGTTGGGTAGTGGTCACATGACTGTTTATCACTATACCACATCAACCCTGACCCATTTAAAGAGCTTTTTCAGCAAATGTAACCATTTTGAGGATTTGTTAGTAAGGCAGCCATTTTGAGGCTTGTTATCAAAGGAGACCATTTTGAGGCATTTTAGGTAAGGTGACATTTTTGAGGCGCTCACCAATAATTCACACCAAAGTGACCAGATGTGGCAAAGTTGTGCCTCATGGCAACCAATTACAAATGGACTATTGGTGTACACCAATCACCCATATCTGTTTAGTTGCCTCGAGGGCAGTCAACTTTGAGGGCTTATTGTCTCAAAGGCCATCAGCCTTGTGGTATGCTTGCCTAGCCATCAGCCTTGAGGGCTTTTTGAATGGACGGCCATCAACCTTGAGTGCTGGTTGAATGAAGGTCCATCAGCCTTGAGGGTGGTTGCCTTGAGGGCATTCAGCCTTGAGGACTGGTTGCCTTGAGGGTCTTCAGCCTTGATGGCTTGTTGCCATTAGGGGATTCAACCTTGAGGGTTCATTGCCTTGAGGGCCTTCAGCCTTGTGGGCTGGTTACCTTGAGGGCCTTCGGCCTTGAGGGCTTGTTGCCTTGAGGGCTCATTGTCTTGAGGGCTGGTTGCCTTGATGGCCTTCAGCCTTGAGGACTGGTTGCCTTGGGCGCCATCAGATTTGGAGGGATTGTTGGCTCAAGGGCCATCAGCCTAGAGGGCTGATTGCCTTGAGGGCCTTCAGTCTTTATGGCTGTTTGCTTTGAGGGCCTTCAGCCTTGAGGGATGGTTGTCTTGAAGGCCTTCAGCCTTGAAGGCTGGTTGCTTTCAGGTCCTTCAGCCCTTGGGGCTGGTTGCCTTGGGCACCATCAGATTCAGGGTATTGTTGGCTCAAGGGCCATCATCCTTGAGGGCTGGTTGCCTTGAGGTCCTTCAACCTTGAGGGCTGGTTGCCTTGAGGACCGACAGCCTTGAAGACTGGTTGCATTGAGGGCTGGTTGCCTTGGGCGACATCATTTATGGGGGATTGTTGGCTCAAGGGCCATCAGCCTTGAGGGTTGATTGCCTTGAAGGCCTTTTGCCTCAAGGGCTGTTAGACATGGCAATTGGTGTACAAGAACCATCTATTTGTCATTGGTTGCCTTGAGGGCAGTTGCCATGAGAACAGTCAACTTGGTGAATGGTGGAGGCCTCACACATTTCCAAGGCAGATGTCATTCAGTCTTCATGAAGGCCATAAGCATTGAGTTCTCATTGCCTTCAGGAGTCAGGGTTAATGAGGTATAGCGGTAATCAGTCACATGGCAGGTACCCATCACAGTATTGCAATGCTTTTGCCACATCCGGGAACCTTCTCTGTTATTACATGTGAATGCCTCCAAATGGCCACCTTTACTAAAATGCTTTTATAATGATGAAGGATGTCAGGGAGAAGTAACAGCAATGGGCAGGGATTCAGCTGAGCTGTGGTTATGACCTCAGGAACAAGCATCTGGTGTTTGCAGGACAGTGGGATTTCCCTGAGTGGGACTGTTCAAGGTCCCATATGCCCAGTTGCAGTGAGGGAGATTGCAGAGAACTGGACTGGAGGTCATAGCCACAGCCCAACTAAACCCTTTACCAGGACTTTTATTCTTCACTGACACCCTTAGACATTATGAGAGCATTTTAGCAAAGGTGGCCATTTTGAGGTGCTCACACATAAAGCAGAGAAGGTTTCTGGATGTGGAAACAGTGGTGCAGAAGTGGGTTGGATAGTGGTCACATGACTGTTTTTCACTATACCACATCAACCCGTACCCATTTAAAGAGCTTTTTCAGCAAATGTAACCATTTTGAGGATTTGTTAGTAAATGCAGCCATTTTGAGGCTTGATGTCAAAGGAGGCAGTTTGGAGGCATTTTAGGTAAGGTGAAATTTTTGAGGCGCTTACCAATAGATCACACCAAAGTGACTAGATGTGGCAAAGGTGTGCCTCAAGGCAACCAATTGCAAATGGACACTGGTGTACACCAATCACCCCTATCTGTTTAGTTGCCCGGAGGGCAGTCAGCCTTGAGGGCTTGTTGTCTCATCTGCCATCAGCCTTGAGGTATGCTTGCCTAGAGATCCATCAGCCTTGAGGGCTGATTGAATTGATGGCCTTCAACCTTAAGGGCTGGTTGAATGAAGGGCCATCAGCCTTCAGGGCTGGTTTCCTTGAGGGCCTTCAGCCTTGAGGGTTGGTTTCCTTGAGAGCCTTTAGCCGTGAGGGCTGGTTGCTTTGAGGGCCTTCAGCCGTGAGGGCTGGTTGCTTTGAGGGCCATCACTTGAGGGGTGGTTGCCTTGGGCACCATCAAATTTGGGGGATTGTTGGCTCAAGGGCCATCAGCCTTGAGGGCTGATTGCCTTGGAGGCCTTTTGCCTCAAGTGCTATTAGACATGGCAACTGGTACAAGAACTATGTATTTGAAATTGGTTGCCTTGAGGGAGGTTATCTTGAGAGCAGTCAACTTGGTAACTGGTGGTGGCCTCACAAATTTCCAGGGCAGAGGACATTCAGTTGCTGTGAAGGCTGTTAGCATTGAGTGCTCATTGCCTTTAGTGCTCATGGTCAGTGTGGTATAGCGGTAATCAGTCAAATGACCAATACCCATCACAGTACTGCACCCCTTTTGCCACATCTAGGAACCTTCTTTGAAATCCATGTGAGTGCCTCCAAATGGCCACCTTTGCTAAATTGCTTTCATAATGACTAAGGATGTTAGGGAGAAGTAATAGCAATGGGAAGGGGCTCAGCTGTGCTGTGGCTATGACCTCGGGAACAAGCATCTTGTGTTTGTGGGATGGTGGGATTTCCCTGAATGGGACTGTTCAAGGTCCTGAATGCCCGGTTGCTGTCAGGGAGATTGCAGAGAGCTGGACCTGAGATCATAGCCACGGCCCAAGTGAACCCCTTACCAGGTGTTTTACTACTCACCAACACCCTTTGGCATTATGAGAGTATTTTAGCAAAGGTGGCCATTCTGAGGTGCTCACACATAATTCAGAGATGTTTCCAGGATGCGGAAACAGTGGTGCAGAAGTATATTGGGTAATGGTCACATGACTGATTACCACTATACCGCATCAACCCTGACCCATTCAGAGAGCTTTTTCAGCAAATGTTGCCATTTTGAGGATCTGTTAGTAAAGGCAGCTATTTTGAGGTATTATTTCAAAGGAGGCCATTTTGGGGCATTTTAGGTAATTTCCCTTTTTGAGGTGCTCACCAATATTTCACATAGGGTGACAGATGTGGCAAATGTTTCCCTCAAGGCAACCAACTGCAAGTGAACTATTGGTGTACAACAATTACCAGTGGATGATTGCTGAACACCAATTGCTATGCCTAGCAGTCCTTAAGTTAAAATGTTATCATGGTGAAAAGGCCTAAGCACCCATTTGCTGTTGGTTGCCTAGAAGGCTCATTGCTTTGAGGGCTATCAGGCAGAGCAAATTGGTTTACACCAATCGACCACTAGCAAGTGGTGTATACCAATCGCCTATTTGAGTTTTGTTACCTTGTGTGTCACATGTCTCAGTACCACTATACCACATCACTACTGACCCATTCGGAGAGCTTTTTTTAGCAAATGTCACCATTTTTAAAAATTTTAGTGAAGGCAGCCATTTTGAGGCATTTTGGGTAAGGTGACCTTTTGAGGCGCTCATCATAAATTTTCATAAGGTGACCAGATGTGGCAAAGGTGTTCCTCAAGGCAACCAACCACAAATGGACTATTGGTGTACTGTACACCAATCACCCATATCTGTTTAGTTGCCTTGAGAGCTATCAGCCTTGAGGGCTGGTTGTCTTGAAGGCCATCAGCTTTGAGGTATGCTTGCCTAGAGGTCCATCAGCCATGAGGGCTGGTTGAATGGATGGTTATCAACCTTGAGGGCTTGTTGAATGGAGGGCCATCCGCCTTGAGGGCTGGGTGCCTTGAAGGCCTTCAGCCTTGAGGGCTGGGTGCCTTGAGGGCTTGTTGCATTGAGGTCCTTCAGCCTTGAGGGCTGGTTGCCTTGAGGGCTGGTTGCCTTGAGGACCATCAGCCTTGAGGACTGGTTGTCTTGAGGGCTTTTAGCCTTGATGGCTGGTTGCCTTGAGGGCCTTCAGCCTTGAGGGCTGGTTGCCTTGAGAGCCTTCAGCCTTGAGGGCTGGGTGCCTTGAGGGCCTTCAACCTTGAGGGATGGTTGCTTTGATTGCCTTCAGCCTTGAAGGCTGGTTGCCTTGAGGTCCTTCAGCCATGAGGGTTGGTTGCCTTGAAGGCGGACTGCCTTGAAGGCTGGTTGCATTGAGGGCTGGTTGCCTTGGGCGACATCATTTATGGGAGATTGTTGGCTCAAGGGCCATCAGCCTTGAGGGCTGATTGCCTTGAAGGCCTTGTGCCTCAAGACTGTTAGACATGGCAATTGGTGTACAAGAACCGTCCATTTGTCATTGGTTGCCTTGAGGGAAGTTGCCATGAGAACAGTCAACTTGGTGACTGGTGGTGGCCTCACACATTTCCAGGGCAGAGGCCATTTAGTTGTCATGAAGGCCATAAACATTGAGTGCTCATTGCCTTTAGGAGTCAGGGTTAATGTGGTATAGCAGTAATCAGTCATGTGGCCAGTACCCATCACAGTATTGCAATGCTTTTGCCACATCCGGGAACCTTCTTTGAATTACATGCGAGTGCCTCCAAATGGCCACCTTTGCTAAAATGCTTTTATAATGATAAAGGATGTCAGGGAGAAGTAACAGCAATGGGAAGGGATTCAGCTGGGCTGTGGCTATGACCACAGGAACAAGCATCTGGAGTTTGCGGGATGGTGGGATTTCTGTGAGTGGGACTGTTCAAGGTCCCATACTCCCGGTTGCAGCCAGGGAGATTGCAGAGAACTGGACCAGAGGTCATAGCCACAGCCCAACTGAACCCCTTACCAGGACTTTTACTCTTCACTGACACCCTTAGGCATTATGACAGCATTTTGCTAAAGGTGGCCATTTTGAGGTGTTCACATGTAATGCAGAGAAGGTTCCTCAATGTGGCAACAGTGATGCAGAAGTGGGTTGGATAGTGGTCATATGACTGTTTATCACTATACCACATCAACCCTGACCCATTTAAAGAGCTTTTTCAGCAAATGTAACCATTTTGAGGATTTTTTATTAAAGGCAGCCATTTTGAGGCTTGATATCAAAGGAGGGAGTTTGGAGGCATTTAAGGTAAGGAGACATTTTTGAGGAGCCCACCAATAATTCACACCAAGGTGACCAGATGTGGCAAAGGTGTGCCTCAAGGCAACCAATTACAAATGGACTACTGGTGTAAACCAATTACCCCTATCTGTTTAGTTGCTTCAAGGGCAGTCAGCCTTGAGGGCTTGTTGTCTCAAAGGCCATCAGCCCTGAGGTCCATCAGCTTAGAGATCCATCAGCCTTGAGGGCTGGTTGAATGGACGGCCATCAACCTTGAGGGCTGGTTGAATGAAGGGCCATCAGCATTCAGGGCTGGATGCCTTGATTGCCTTCAGCCTTGAGGGCTGGTTGCCTTGAGGGCCTTCAGCCTTGAGGATGGTTGCATTTAGGGCTGGTTGTTTTGAAGGCCTTCAGCCTTGAGGGCTGGTTGCCTTGGGCGCCATCAAATTTGGGGGATTGTTGGCTCAAGGGCCATCAGCCTTGAGGGCTGATTGCCTTGAAGGTCTTTTGCCTCAATGGCTGTTAGACATGGCAGCTGGTGTACAAGAACCATCTATTTGCCATTGTTTGCCTTGAGAGCAGTCAACTTGGTGACTGGTGGTGGCCTCACATATTTCCAAGGCAGAGGTCATTCAGTTTCTGTGAAGGCCGTAAGCATTGAGTGTTCATTGCCTTTATGGCTCAGGGTCAATGTGGTATAGTGGTAATCAGTCACATGACCAATATCCATCACAGTACTGCACCCCTTTTGCCACATCCTGGAACCTTCTTTGAAATATATGTGACTGCCTCCAAATGGTCACCTTTGCTAAAATGCTTTCATAATGACTAAGGATGTTAGGGAGAAGTAACAGCAATGGTAAGGGGTTCAGCTGTGCTGTGGTTATGACCTCAAAAACAATCATCTGGTGTTTGTCTGACAGTGGGATTTCCCTGAGTGGGACTGTTCAAGGTCCCAAATGTCCGGCTGCCATCAGGAAGATTGCAGAGAGCTGGACCTGAGATCATAGCCACAACCCAAGTGAACCCCTTACCAGGTGTTTTACTACTCACCACACCCTTAGGCATTATGAGAGTATTTTAGCAAAGGTGGCCATTCTGAGGCACTCACACGTAATTCAGAGAAGGTTCCATGATGCGGCAACAGTGGTGCAGAAATATTTTGGGTAGTGGTCACATTACTGATTACCACTATAATTCATCAACCCTAACAAATTCAGATAGCTTTTTCAGCAAATGTTGCCATTTTGAGGATTTGTCAGTAAAGGCAGCCATTTTGAGGCATTATATCAAAGGAGGCCATTTTGGGGCATTTAAGGTAATTTTCCCTTTTTGAGGTGCTCACTAATTCTTCACATAAGGTGACAGACATGGCAAAGGTTTCCCTCAAGGCAACCAACTGCAAGTGAACTATTGGTGTACAACAATTGCCAGTGGGTGATTGCTGAACACCAATTGCTACGCCTAGCAGCCCTCAGGTTAGAATGTTATCAAGGTGAAAAGGCCTTAGTGCTCATTTGTTGTTGGTTGCCTAGAAGGCTCATTGCTTTGAGGGCAATCAGGCAGAGCAAATTGGTTTACACCAATTGACCACTGGCAAGTAGTGTATACCAACCGCCTATTTGTGTTTTGTTGCCTTGCTGGTCATATGACTCACTACCACTATACTGCATCAAAACTGACCCATTCAGATAGCTTTTTTTTGGCATATGTCACCATTTTGAGAATTGTTTAGCAAAGTCGGCCATTGTGAGGCATTTTGGGTAAGGTGACCTTTTTGAGGAGCTCATCAATAATTTATACAAGGTGACCAGATGTGACAAAGATGTGCCTTTAGGCAATCAATCACAAATGGACTATTGGTGTACACCGATCACCCATATCTTTTTAATTGCCTTGAGGGCCATCAGCCTTGAGGGATTATTGTCTCAATGGCCATCAGCCTTGAGGTATGCTTGCCTGGAGGTCCATCCACCTTGAGGACTGTTTGCCTTGAGGGCCTTCAGCCTTGAGGGCTGGTTGCCTTGAGGGCTGGTTGCCTGAAGGGCCTTCAACCTTTAAAGCTGGTTGCCTTGAGGGTCATAAGCCTTGAGTGTCGCAAGCCTTGAGGGCTGGTTGCCTTGAGGGCCTTCAGCCTTGTGGGCTGGTTGCCTTGAGTGCTTTTTTGTCTTGAAGGCTGGTTGCCTTGACAGCTCATTGCTTTGAGGGCCTTCAGCCTAGATGGCTCGTCACCTTGAGAGACTTCATCCTTGATGGTTCATTGCCTTGAGGGCCTTCAGCCTTGTTGGCTCGTTGCCTGGAGGGCCTTCAGCCTTGAGGGCTGGTTGCCTGGAGGTCCTTCAGACTTGAGGGCTGGTTGCCTTGAGAGCCTTTAGACTTGAGGGCTAGCTGGCTTGAGAGTTGACAGCCTTGAGGACTGATAGCCTTGGGGCCATCAGATACGGGTGATTGTTGTCTCAATGCTCATCAGTCTTCAGGGCTGGTTGCCTTGAGGGCTGGTTTTCTCAAAGGTCATAAGCCTTGAGGGCTGCTTGCCTGAAGGGCCATCAGCCTTGAGGACTGCTTGCCTGGAGAGCCATCAGCTTTAAGGGCTGGTTGCCTTGGGGACCATCAGCCTTGAGGGCCATCAGCCTTGAGGGCTGGTTGCCTTTTGGGCCGGTTGCCTTGATTGCCATCAGACTTGACTGCCTGAGGCCTTGAGGGCCAGGAGCCTTGTACTAAGATGGTCAGGCAAGCTAAGGCAAGCTATTTCAGTAAAGAACTTAACATCCTCTAGATGCTCAGCCAAATTCTGGAAAACCCTGAAGGAAATGAAAGGACGTATGTCTTCAAATTATCTACCTGCACAAATCACCACTGGTGACACCACAGTCACAGATAAACTGACAATTTTGGACCATCTCAATAATAACTCTGCCACTGTAGGGTTAAGCCTTTGACACATCCCTTGCCATCAACCTGTTCTCAAATCTGTGTACAGGACTTGGCAACTCTGGCTCCCAATGTTCCTAAGAATGGGGCTGCATTCCCTTTTCAGGCAGTTTCTCTAAAATGAAGTTGAAGATCTTTTTAAATTAAATAACTTTATTGATTTTCTTCATAGATGGATATGAACCAATGAAAGCATTCCGAAAACAATGGAAAGGAATTACAAAGTGATTGCTGTCCCTTCCCCCAAAATGCCCTCCCCAGAAGGTGAAGATGTGTTAGACATGGACACTTGAAGACCTCATAGACCCTTAATTCCTTAAAGAATTAGCTACCATGTCTTGGCTGTGACAATTACACATCTCTTCAATCTATCACTAATGTAGGATGATCTTCCACCCATATGGAAAACCACCAAATTCAAATCTGGAGATCCTACAGATCTAAATAACTATAGCCCAATTTCCTTACTCCTTGTCTTTTCTAAAATATTGAGCATCCAACTCAGGAACTACCTGGAATCTACAACTCTGCTAAACCCACTACAATCAGGTTTTAGGCCACACCATAGCACGATCTCAGCCATTACTAAGGTAACCAATGACTGGTAGGGTTCTCTGGATACCAAAAACTTCATGTGTGCAGTGTTTTTTGACCTAAGTGAGGCATCTGGCACTGTTGACCATAACTTTCTACCTATATCCCTCAGAGTTTGGCCTAAATCCCTTATCCCAGAGATGGTTCTCAAACTTACTCACTGGTCATCAGCAGCAGCAGATAAAAGTGGAAGGGGAGTTCTCACCACTAAAATGGACAGCAGGGAGTCAAGTTGTATTAGGAACATTTGGCAAGGGGGGGTTGGCGCACCTTCAGATGTTTGGGGCCCTGGGCACCTGAAGAGACAGGGTGACCACATCCCTTAAAGGCTCCTTTGGTCTGGTATTGCTTTTTCCCTAGGTGTCCCTGCTTCTGAAAAGGATGATGACGTGAAACAGGAGGCTGTTTTGTAGATTCTGTGAACATCAGCCACTGCCTTGCCAGAATCCTGAAGCCTAAGGAGGACCTTTTCTGTCTCTTGTCCAAAGAGGACAGAGCCCTGGAAAGGGGCATCCAGGATGGCATCTTGTAAGTCCTGGTCAAAACCAGATATGCCAAGCCAGGCATGACTCCTCATGCAAATTTCTAAGGCTGCTGCCCTTGCTGCCATGTCTGCCTAATCGTAGGAGCACATGCTTATCTACAACCATGCCAGACTGAATATAGGCCATGAGCTTGCTTTTATTGTCAGATTCTGGCTGAGGCTTAACAAGGTCCATGGTCTTTTTCCAGAGGGACTTCTGGTAAGTCACCATATGGGCTAGGAAATTAAGGGAGCGAATAGCACCCAGGGGCTGACTTGTAGACTTTCCTCCCCATGTGGTCCAGCTTTTTGGTCTCCGTGTCTGGAGGCTGGACGCTTGTGCTTAGGCTGCTGAGCTCTTCCATGAGCTGTCATAAACACCATGGAGCCTGCTATAGGATTCTGTCCCAAGAACGGCTCTCCCCCTTTCATGTCCTATATAGTCTGCCTTCCTTGGCACTGCAGACGTGGTGACGGAGTGCTGCCAAGTGAGTGTGGTAACATCTTGGAACAGTTCTAACAGAGGGGGAATGACCAGGGGTTTGTTGTCCTTGGATCCCAGAAATTTTGCTAAGCTGCACCTTTCTGGGCCAAGCTCCTCTGTGTTCCACTGACAGAGAGCTTGTATGTGCCACATAATGTCAAGGAATGAGGAGTCCACCCGGGGTTTGGGGACCTAGGGAGTCTCTTGGCCCAGGGGAGGGGATCGAAAGATCTTCCCCATAAGAATTTTCTGAGGACGAGTCCCCTGCGGCATCACCTGAGGACAACAGTGGATGACCACTGGAGGAAGGCAATGACAACGGGGTGTCTTCTGCCTATGGGACCTGGCTTTGGATGAAAGCCTTAGGTACCCGACTGCAGGAGGGCAGAGGAGATGCTACAGGGGGTTCCTTTGAAGGTTCTGGAGGTCTGTAGGGTAGATCCCTTTTAACAGTGATCCACTAAGAGGTGAATAATGAACCAACATCTGCTGCAGGTACAACAGACCAGGCTTTGGGCTTTGAGGACCCTCTGGGGTGGGTGTCCGGTCAGGGGACTCCTCAATCAAAGTATCGAGCTGCAGGGGGTTCAGTATCAGAGGCAGTCCTGTCACCTGACCTGGCATCTGGTATTGGATGTGAATCAACAAGCGATTGATCCCCAGGAGTAGGGTAGATGCCTCATCTTTTGGATCTGATGCCCACTTATCAGCCAGTGGTGCCTGGTCATGGCCCAAGGGCAAGCTAGATGGGCTTATGGGTCATCTGTCACCTGCAAAAGGTTTCCCCTTTGATGCAGGGGTGGAGGAATCCAATGCTCGACAACCTCCTAGTGTCTGGTGGAGTCATCTGTGTGCTTGTGTCTGTCAGATGAACCACTGCACTTATGGCCTGCTTCAGAAAACCTGCCTGAGGAAGATATCTGACCCTCTTGGGCCAACCCATGAGAAGGTTTGTGGGGTCGGTGAGCCAAGGGGAGCTGGATGGATGAACGCCCAGAAGATAAGACTCCTTGCTCTTGTGGGAGGAGGAGGATGTCTTATTGAAAACTGTCCCAGAGGCAGCAGGGGGGACCGACACCGACCTCCTGCCAGAGGCTGAAGAATTAGATGTCTTATTGTGAGCCTTAGGGCATAACTCTGACCTGGCCCAGTCTTTCTCCTGATGATGTTTCCCTCCTGATGTCTTCTCTTTTAGGGGAGACTCTCAAGTGGGGGACAAAGAACTACATCCCGACTGAGATTTCTATGTGGCTGCCACCTGCTTTGCTAGAAGATGGGCCTTAAGGCTACTGGCTCTTCTGATGCGGGTCTTGTTAAACTTCTGACAGTGTGGGCAATCATTGGGATGATGGTCTGGGTCTAGGCAGATCAAGCAGGCCGTGTGGCCATCCTTGGCCAGGATCTGCTTCCCACACTGACACTTCAACCTGCACCACGTGAAAGATTAACACATGCAAATTCATTGAAAAAATTATTAAAAAAAAAAATTAAAATTGAGCATCCATGGAGCTGATGTAAGCAGGTCGATGGCATGAAAAGAATAGAGATGTCACCAGGGGACTGCCCTTTATACTATGTCTGATGTTGGGTGGAGCCTTGAGGGCCATCAGCCTTAAGGGCTGGTGGCCTTGAAGGCTTGTTGCTTTAAGGACTTGTTTCCTTGAGGGCCTGTTAGGCTTGGCAATTGGTGTACATCAATCACTTATTTATTGCTGGTTGCCTTGAGGATCATCAGACTTGAGGGTTGGTTGCCTTGGGGGCCTGTTGGGATTGGAAATTGGTGTACACCAATCTCCTATATATTGGTGGTTGTCTTGAGGTCTTGCTGCCTTCAGGGCATGTTGCCTTGAGGGCTGTTAGGCATGGTGACTGGTGTTCTATTTATAACAGAATTTATTAATTTACCTCATCCAACGTTACCTACTGTGGCTCATGAGCTGTCATCACTGGTATGTGGTGATCGAGTTACTCCATAGTTCTTGATGCTGTGGTACTCCTGAAAGCATGGTGCAACAAACAGTCCTTTTCCACATAATGAGCACCAGTATGTTGACTCTCTATGCAGAACTTTCTTTGCACAGATGATACATCGTCTGGTCGGGTGTTCTTTCTTCTCTGTGTGGTGGACGTAAGAAGGAAAATGTCTTCTGGTGAGTCTTGTTGGCAGTTCATCTATGAGCTCATGCCTCTTTTGATGATGTATCGGCAATGAATCAATTTTCCTCGATGATGAAACCAACTCTCTGACAACCTCTCTATGGAAATCCAGGTGTGACATTTTCCTTCTATTACTAGAATATTTGCGATACACAATGTATCTCTGCAGTACCATAGCATTAAGGAAGTAGAAAAACTGTTTCTTCCATACTTTCACAGTTCGTCATCCAAAATCGTAGTATCCAGCCATTTGATCATTCCTGTCAACTCCACCCATGTACTTGTTGTACTCAAGTATACACTTCGGCTTAGTTATGTGTTGACTGATTGTTCTGTTCACCTTGCCCGTTGGTACTAGTTCAGCACTCGTTATGGTTGTCAGCATATATATGTCCCGTTTTTCCTTCCATTTCTAACAGAGAAGTGGTGATTTGTGGTATGTGATGGATTCATTTTGCCTTAACTTTCTCTGTGCAATTCATGCTGGCATTCCCTTCCTGTTATGCATAACCATGCCTAAGGTTCCAACACCTGCCAAAACATGTCCTTGAAGAGAACTGGACTACTGTAGTAACGATCCGTATACAACCTGTAGATCTTTCCTTGTAGCTCTTCCCGAATGAGATCGAAACATATTCGGTATGTGTGTCCATGTTCTTGAGCCTGGTCAGTCTTCCCTGTGTATACCTGCCAGTCACAAATGTATCCAGAGGTTGATTCCCACAGTGTGTATACTTTTATGCCAAAAATTATGAGTTTCTTTGGATTGAAGGTTTTATAGCTTAAATTCCCCTTCCATAGAATGATTGCTTCATCCAATGACAGATCCCGTTCTGGAGTGTATGTTTCTTTACATCGCTGCAGGAAATGGTCTTGAATTTCCCTGATATGATAAAGTTGATCAAAACCCTCTTCTCCTCTCTTCTTTGCAGTGGAGTTGTCAGCCAAATGGAAAAAGCTTAATAGTAGCTGAAACCGATTCCTAGACATTACAGTTCCAAAAAAAGGGAGTGCAGCTGATTTCATCTGTCATCCAGTAGTCTTCTACAGATGGCTTAATTACAATCCCCATTGCGATATAAAGTGCAAAGAATAATTTCATTTCCTCTGCGTCCATTTCCTTCCACTGCCTCATCCTGGAATATTGTGGCATATCTTCAATCCGGTGCTATTCAAAATATTGAGCTGCATATCTATTCGTTTCTATCGCCACCAGCTGTAGGTCTTCATCCCAGAGGCAGAACAGTTTCACAAATCATAGTGGTTCATCTGGTATGGCAACATGAATGCCTGGAGTCCCCGTAAATGGCAATATATTTTCTGGTATTCCACCCTCAATCCATATATCCTCATTTTCTACTACAGAATTTCTGTTCTTCGGTGCAAGTCTTCTCGCTGCTCCTCTGCCAGCACCGCTGCTGGTCTTTGCAATCGGTTCTTCACACACTTCTAAAACATAAAATATATGTAAACAAAACATTTTCCTATACTATATCACACTATATATAAACTGTAATATGAGGCATGAATTTACAATTACAAAAATGTAGTTGATTCTTAATTTACCAGACATACGAGGTGTATAATCTGGATCCAGAATGTCATCCACATGTTCGCCTTCCTCTTGCATTAGACTATGAAGCAGTTCATCCACTGATTTAGTTTCTTATAGGACCGCTGATGTCTTAATTCTCTTTGGATCTATATT
This sequence comes from Neoceratodus forsteri, assembly GCA_016271365.2. Taxonomy (NCBI): domain Eukaryota; kingdom Metazoa; phylum Chordata; order Ceratodontiformes; family Ceratodontidae; genus Neoceratodus; species Neoceratodus forsteri. Next base: position 1,256,928,332 of record CM057454.1, read on the forward strand.
CCATACTTCACCACATCTATGTCTTTCACTGGTTTCAGCTGGCTGTTCTGTACACAATATGAAAACCAAATAGGGAAATCTATGATATGCGTAGGTACAAAAATACAATAATGTTTTATCAGTCTTTATTTTATTACATTATTTTACATCTGATTTAAATCAGTAGCATGTGTCTAGACCTACTTTCTCCCTCTCGCCCCTCCCGCTCACTCTGATTTTCTGGTGAGGGATTGCTAGAGGTTTCCAGGGTGAATCTGAAGACCTTTAGGGCTGCTGATGTCTTAATTTTCTTTGGATCAATATTCTGTTCTTCACCACCAGATCCACATCTTGTACTGGTCTCAGCTGGTTGTTCTATACGCAATATGAAAACCAAATAGGGAACTGTATGATATCCATAGGGTACAAAAATACAATACTGTTTTAACAATCTATTTCATTACATTATTTTACATCTGATTGAAATCAGCAGCATGTGCCTTGTTCTTCATTGCATAATTTGACCACATGGTAGTCTATCATTATAAGCTGACAACCAAATTTCTACGATTCTGTTCAGCCATAGTGCACATTGTGACATGTACTGAAGTGTATTAAAGTACAAACTAGACATGTATAAGTTCACGAAAATTTTGCACACCCAATGATTCATACTTCCTATGTTGATTGAATCATGATTTGTTACAGCTAAACACTGTCTGCAGATTACTGAATAATCACACCTTTCCTCTTCTCTCCTCATCCCCCCATCCACCAGATGGACATGCACAAGTTGCTGCCAAATTGCATGTCAAATAATCTGCTGTGACATGTAAATCATATTGTGACAACCCCCCACCTCATAACCAATGTTCCTGAAGCCAGAAGGGGAAGGAAACATATCCATTTCAGTGTTGTATGGTAACTGGTAATTGCTATATTTGTTATTAAACTTAGATTGTGGGCTTTTAGTGACACTGTAATTTCTTTGCTGTCTTTACTTAGAATTGTTTCGGGCTGATGAAAATTTAAAACATAGTGATGGTATATTTCTTTGCTGTCTTTAACTGCTGCAGATTTAGTCTTGGCTTGTCTGACTTGCCCTGTAGTCTAGGTGAGGGGTGCTAATTGTCTGGCCTCTGACCTCAGCTACATGATAACTGGAGGTGGGACTTAGTCAGAGTTGAGGTAGCAAGTGATTTTTGTTTTCTCAGAATAAGTCAGATGGGGAAGGAAACATATTCATTTCAGTGCTTTACAGTAACTGGTAATTGCTATTGTTCCTACTAAACTTAGATTGTGGGCTTCTAGTGACACTGTAATTTCTTTCTGTCTTTACTTAGGATTGTTTTTGGGTTGTTGAAAATTTAAAACGTAGTGGTGGTGTATTTCTTTGCTGTCTTTAATTGCTGCAAATTTCCCCTTCCCTCCCCTAGCTTTTAATTATATGCCCTGTTAAATCTGATTGACAGGAGCTAAACACAGGGAATAGTAGGGGGTGTGGAGTAGGAGGGGCATAAGGGGAAGAAGCCCACCCTCAGCATGACAAGTGTTTTGACTCATTTATTTATTTATTTATTTTTTCAAAAGAAAGGTATCTGAGGATCAGTGGCAGGACTTTTAGGACAGTAAATTAATAAAAAGGGAACTAGGAGAGCTTCAGTAACAGACAAGTAGTGGAATAGCAGTATAATTGCAGTATAATGTGGGGAGTAGTGCAATGCAGTGGCTGTGGGGCAGCCATATTCAGGCAGACCTTCTGGACACTGAGGTGCTACCCTATCTGCATACATCTCTCTGGACTGTGGGATGAGGTAGCCAGACTCAGAGTGGAAGTAAACTGGGTCAGGAGTACCATCACCCCTATCCAGAGACCACCCAGTCCAATGCCGCTGCCTCACAGGATGCCGAGAACAAGGAGCACTTGGATGACAGTGGGCTCATGGTGGGTTAAGATGGTCAGGCAGAGGCACATCCCAGATCCTGTTCCACTCAAGAACTCATATGCCACACTGGAAAATGGGGGCAACCAAATAGAGGTACCCAGAGAAGTGGAAGGGAAGGATGTGGAGGTTAGTCAAGGAGGTGACCTCAATGGGGAGAGCAGTGGACCCCAGAGGAGGAGGAAGTGAATCTTGGTGGGGGACTCCATCATAAGAGGGATCCAGCTAGGAACACAGGAGGGGGAGAACAGGAAGGTGAGGTGCCTACCAGGTGCCACAGCATGGAGGGATGGAAGGAAGATCCTGGGGATCACTGGGAAGGCAAGATGGGAGGGTGAGCTGGATGTCATTATCCACCTATGAACTAATGACTTGGCAAATGGGGAGCCAAAGGAAGTTCAGGAACAGTTTAGAAAATTGGGGAGGGGTCTCAAGCAAGTAGCTACTTCTGTCACCTTCTCAGAAGTACTACCTCCGAGAGGCATGGGAGAACATGGGGTGCATGCACCAGGAACTTTAACTCATGGTTGAAGAACTGGTGCTGTGAGGAAGGGTATGGATTCATTGGTGACTGGGGACCCACCTGGAGGGATGGAGGTTTGTTCAAGCCTGACAGCCAGCATCCATCCTGGAGGGGAATCCAAGCACTCAATGATACGTTTAAATGCTACATTGACAAGCATTTAAACTAGCCAAGAGGGGGTGGCAGACCAGCAAGGAGGGTACCTACTTGCTCACTCCCCACAGCTAGCAGTGGAACCAGTGAACCGGAGGAGTGGATATCTCAACAAAGCAGTGTGCAAAAGATGGAGATTAGCATCAAGAGGTGGATAGGCAGAAAAGGGCCAAAAATCAGCAGAAGGGCAGACAGCAAGGAGAACCAGGGATAAAGGACAACTAGGGAAGGGGCTACAGTAGAACAGCTAAACAGTCTAGGGAGGTCAAATCATGGAAAGCCATGTGTACCAATCACAGGAGCCTTAGCAACAAGATGGAAGATCTGGAGGCTGTCATGGTGCAGTCAGACCTGGACATTGTGGCCATCACAGAAACCTGGTGTAATGATAACCACGACTGGGAGATGGCCATTCCTGGCTACAACATATTCAGAAGAGACCGGGCAGGTAGGAAGGGAGGAGGAGTGGCACTGTATGAGAAAAATGACATAAGGGCCACAGAGATCCAGGAGGAACAGAATGGGGGAGAGATACTATGGGTTAAGCTGGAAAGGAAAATGGGGCCAGCCATCTGCACAGGTGTGGTCCATAGACCACCAGCCCAGGAGGAAGAAACAGATAGGGAACTGATGCTAGCCATCCAAAGGATGGGAGACAAGGGTGAGGTAGTACTGGTTGGAGACTTCAATATTCCCAATGTGGACTGGAGCATCCCAGCAGCAGCATGAACTAGGAGCAGATTTATCCTGGACTCCCTTCAGGGTGCCTTCCTTAAGCAACTGGTCATGGAACCAACTCAGCAGAAGGCAATACTGGACCTTGTACTCACAAACAGGGACAGTGTGATGGGGGTAACAGTGGGGGAGCACCAGGGAACAGTGACCACCAGTCACTGTGGTTTGAAATCACAGAAAGAGCAGAACCACACCAAAACACGTATCCTGGATTTTAGGGGGCAGACTTTTGGAAAATGGGAGATACTTGAAAGAGGCATTAGGGAATGGGCAGGAATCAGGGTTGAGGAACAGTAGGCAGTATTTAAAATGGGGATTACAAGAGCAACAGAATTATGCATTAAGCAGGTTAGCAAGAGGAAAAGGAAGAGGAGGCCATTATGGTTTTCCAAAGAGGTAGCAAAGAAAGTGAAAGCCAAAAAGATTGCATTCAGGCAATACAAAAAGACACAGGCAGAAGGGGGTAGGAATGAGTACCAGGAGAAGCAAATGGAGGCAAGGAGGTCAGTAAGGGAAGCCAAAGCTCAGACAGAAGAGCACATTGCAAAATCAGTAAGTAGAGGGGACAAAACCTTTTACAGGTACATAAGTGAAAAAAAAAGGCAAAGGGAGGGATAGTGAGACTGAAGGGGGAGGATGGAGCCACATGGAGGATGGCAACAGTAAAGCTGACATACTAAACAGGTATTTCTGCTCAGCCTTTACTGACGAAGAGGAGGGTAATGGGTCTGAAGGGAGTACAAGGGACAAGAATGGTACATAAATGGACACAAGTCCCTTCACATGAGAAAGGGTCCTGAAGGAACTGGAAGTACTAAGAGTTGATAAAGCAATGGGGCCAGATGGTGTGCATCCCAGGGCCCTTAAGGAAATAAGAGAGGTTGTGGCTGAACCTCTGGCTATCCTGTTTAGCCGATAACTGGAAACAGGGGAGGTACCCAAAGACTGGAGGACAGCAGATGTAGTTCCCTTATACAAAAGTGGGAACAAAGAGGAAGCAGGAAACTACAGACCAGTCAGCCTCACCTCAGTAGTGGGGAAGATCATGGAAGCACTACTGAAGGAGAGATTGGTGGAACATCTGATTGTCAATGGACTGCAGGACCCAAGGCAGCATGGTATCACCAGGGGGAGGTCATGTCAGACCAACCTCATTGAATTTTTGACTGGGTGACTAGGGAGGTAGATCGAGGGCAGTGGACATGGCATATCTGGACTTCAGCAAGGCCTTTGACACTGTGCCACATAGAGGACTATTACACAAACTGGGGAATATGGGTGGGCAGACAGTAGTGTGTGGTAGGTAACTGTCTGGGCAGCAGGACACAAGAGGGTGGTGGTAATGGCTGTCACTCCACAGAGTGAAGAGTGACTAGTGGGGTACCACAGGGATCAGTGCTGGACTGGTCCTATTCAACATCTTCATCAGTGACATTGCAGAGGACCTAGAAGGCAGAATTTCACTGTTCGCTGATGACACAAAGCTCTGTAACAGAGTAGATACACCAGAGAGTGTAGACAGAATGAAAGGGGACCTGCAGAAACTTGAAGAATGGTCAGGTGTTTGTCAGTTGAAATTCAATGCAAAGAAGTGCAAGATAATGCATATGGGGCACAAAAATCCTGGCACAATATATCAGTTGGGGGGTGAGGATATAGCATGCACCAAGCAGGAAAGGGATCTTGGGGTTATCATCTCTGATGACCTGAAGGTAGAAACAGTGTGACAAGGCAGCAAGGTAAAAGCAAATATGATGCTGGGATGCATAGGCAGGCATCATCAGCAGGAAAGGAGGTCATAATTCCAATGATACAAGATATTAGTGAGGGCCCAACCTGGAGTACAGTGTACAGTTCTGGAGACCTTACCTATGTAAGGACATAGACAGGGTAGAGAAGGTTCAGAGGAGGGCAACAAAGATAGTACATGGATTGCATCACAAGTCCTATGAAGACAGGTTGAAGGAATTGAATATGTACTCCCTGGAGAGGAGGGAGAGAGGGGACATGATAGAGACGTACAAGTATCTTACAAGGAGGAACAGGGCCCAAGAATACACTATTTTTAAGTGAAAAAGATGTTCCAGGACTAGAGGGCATGGGATGAAGTTGGAGGGAGGACGATTCAGAGGAAATGTGAGGAAGAATTTCTTCACAGAATGAGCAGTGGACAAGTGGAACACCCTGCCAGAGGACGTGGTGGGGGCTGAAACAATCACGGGATTTAAGAATGCATGGGACAGACACAAAGGATTTCTGGAAGTCATGGGTAAGGGCAACAGAGTTCTAGGAAAACATAAACTGAAGTTACAGACTCAAATGGGCAGACTAGGTGGGCCATAGGCCCTTATCTGCTGACACTGTCTATGTATCTATGTATGTATCTGTGTAACTGTTCCCCAGCTTTCCTTTCCATTAAGCTCATATCATGGAATTCTATAATTATTAACCATGAACATAAAAACCCTAGTACCACGATACAGAGCTCTTAAAGGGCTACCTTTGAATCCCAATGATAAAAATTGTAAGACAGCAAAAAATACTATTTACCCATCGTTAACATTTTCAACATATTTTATAAGTAGAGTGATTCACTCCAAAGTGTGTTTTATGACTTGATAAAGGCATCTACAAGGTGTTAAGGACATATCTAGAAATTGCTCCATTTTGTCACAAGTCACAGTTCACCGCATCTTATTCCATGCTTATTGAACATACTTGTCTTGATTTACGGCTTCCTAACTTAATGCTGATATGTTGTATAAAACCGATTTGAAAGTCACTTCTCAAATCATTTATTTATACTTGTTATGCAATTATCAAGCTTGAAAATGGTAGATACACTCAATTTATTGGGATCTATTTCAGAAGAGGTAATTCGCATCATCTCCTTCATCTTCATTCAAAGTACTATATAATCTTTCTTCAGTCACTTCATCCTCATCAAATTCATCATAGTCCGACTCTACTGTCTTGTTGAATTTCCATCCAGATATCCATTACTTGACATACAATGTTGAGGCATAACTACATAATTTAAAAATAAAATGGAGGTCATGAAATTTTAGTAAAATGGAAAGAGTTCTTGTTGCATAGTGAAAGTTTGTTCTAACATACTGTACATGCCTACAAACTGGTTTGCAGATTAGGCCCATTGGCCTATCACGCTCGTGCCCGATGCAGCTCCTGATTACGTCAGCAGCGCCCATCCTCTTCTACAAGGTCAGTCCAATTTAGGACCAGTAAAACTAAACTTTATGCTCTAACAATGTATAGGCACATTTCTATTGAGCTAAATGTAAATTTGTCATTTTTCACACTCCATAAAGCCAAAAAATGGATGTATGCACATTTCACATAATGTACACTATACAAATCAGAGGATGAGCAGACATATACAACCAGTGTGTTCTGCCATCAATGTCAGAGGGAATCAAAACCCAGTTTTCTCTTTCAAGAATAAAAAACAATTGGGTAATCACATTTGAATGGTATACTGCACTACTGAAACATACATAGGTGTGACGTTATTAATCAATGACGCACACCCCGTCATGCCTTATTGCTTAAATAACAAGCAGTGTGCACATCATACTTGGTCACCATATGTTACGGTTTATGTTATGATGAACGAAGTAGCAGGAAAAATGTACACTTACACAAGGGAAGTATAACAATCAAGCATTTTGCACATTACAGAGTGTCTTATTGCTCTTAATACAATGGGATTTTTATAGTTAAGAAGTAACCAGCTACAATTATCTTGCTCAAGATAACATGCTTATCTTGACATATTTTGCAGAAGAGTTGCTTTATGAATGAAAGAATTACTTGCAATTTTTTTAGAATTCTTTTAAATGCATATATTTTATAATCCCAAATAATGCACATGTGTGTTAATTGTCACTACCGGATTCTAGTTCATTTTTTAGATTTCTTCTTAACATCTGTAGAAGACCATCAGATCCACTTACCAGTTTGTTTATTTTATTATCTGATGTAAAACAATTATTGAAATCTAAACGGATACTGGAAAATCCAACATATGGTAGGTAAACAAGTTAAAAACTGAAGTTAAACAAGAGAATCACATTTGCTTGTGATGCATTTGTTAAACCACACAGCATGTTAAGCAGTGAAATAAGAGACTAAACACTTTTTGCATAACTGAAGCTGGATTTTATGGGACAATGGAGACTTAAAACTTTACATAGCGAAATTACTAATCCACACTCCATATGAATAAATCCCAGTATCATCTACACACTGGAAATGTTTTGTTACAAATACATGACAAAATATGTTGGAGTGACATTTTTTCTTTTATTTTCTGTAATGCAAAAGATTTCTCTTAATTTTAATTATTTTTTGAGTCCTGAATAGTGTATCAGTTCTCAGTCTATTTTATAACATCCAATAAAAATCTGAGTTCCATCAACTGTGCCAGACTCATTGCAAATGCATAATCATATATTGATCACTTGAAATCTGTGTCACATATTTTATGCACTATTCGTCTAATGGATACAGACTCAAAGGGTTATTTGAATTTCTATGGATGAAAAAAACACGATTTAATAAAAACATTAATTGTGGCAAAATATGCAACATGAATCATAAGAAAATGAAGTATGATAACCTGTTTGTTAGGAAACATGCAATACATTACAGATGCTCACACTGAATGTGTAGGACTTGCATGTGCAAATGTTAAAACAATTATGCACTGCTTGCATTTATGCCATTCTTCAGCAAGGAGAAATATTTGCATAGGATAACTATTTCAATGAACTGTAATATGCAGTAGAGCCCAAAATACTAATTGCATGATTATCTGCACCAAATGTAATTTCCATACCAAGCCAAAATTCTATATAGTATATACCTGTATGTTACCATCAAAAAATATTAAGGTAGCAAAGTAAGGTTTGAGTAGTAAGTGTGATGTGAGTGGAGCATTGCTTCAGCTGTAGATCTCTAAATTCAGAGAGACTATATGGAGATTGCAGAAATGCAACATTTACAGGCAACGCTCACTGATGACCACTGAATTATAATTATCCAATAGGGTGAGTCAGAATCCAGTCAGACCTGTTAAAGACAAAAATAAAGGTTAATAATGAGAAGATAAGGAAACGTAAAGGTGAAATTGCTTAACCAAGAAAGGCACAGTAAGCCAAAGCTTGTTTCCAGGTGCTACCTGGGAGCACAAGAAAGTAAAATAACTTGCTCAGGGTCTCACAGTATGCAAGATATAGTAGAAAGAAGGAACTGAAAGCAGAGATATGAAAGAGGTATCCAACTACATCTGAGCAAATGAGGAAGCTTTAGATCATTAGAAATTAGCAAACATATAGTAAAGGAGAAGAGATGGTGTTGCTTGGGGAGTCTCCCAGAAAAACAGGTGATCTCCTCCAAGATGGCCTAGTTGTCAGCAATTTTTAAGCGGTATTCCCTGGTGGTATAGTAAAACTTCATTTTGACTTTTAAAAGTTTTAGAATTTTTTTCATAAGGTTGCATATGGTCCCATTTTATACAAGCAATAAGACATGTCTGGGCGTTGGTAGTACTTAGGTACCTACATGCCTAAAGGCTGAAGGCACTTGACCTGCAGTCTTATGCCTCACTATGCCTCTGGGTATGCAGGTAATCTCAGTGTTAACAACATCCAGCTATGTTTTATTGCTTATGTAATCAAACTGGAGCAACACAGCAACCCGTATGTAAACAAAATGGAGGCATGTCATCACCCATATATCCAGTGGTCCCCTCAAGCCCTCCCATACTAGGTGTCAACACAGGTAAATCATCCCCAGGTCTCAAATGGTCCAACCCAATGCATCACACAACAGGCACCATAAAATAATAAAGAATCAACTGGAGTCCAGCGGTCCCCCCATACCATACCATCCCATCCCATCCCATGACAGGCCACACCATAATACAGCATTCCCAGGTGTACAGTGGTCCCACCCAAGCCTTACCATAACAGGCCCCACCAAAGTCATTCTCTGGTGTCCAGTGATCCCATCCAAGCAGTCCCATATCAATGCAACCAGAAAGTACAGTTATGTAAGAACTTACCATAACAGTAGATCTTCGAGAGAGGCTCTTGCAGTAGGTAATTACAAATAGGACTGAAGCCGGCAGGCGTCAGGACCCCACAGAAAAATTTCTAGCCTGCCTTCCAGTTCTTTCCCGCCAAAGGCCAAAAAGGGTAAGACGAGAGAGAAGTGGATATTTCCCTTCCTGGAAAAGGAGCTGAAAAAGCCTAGGGGGGATGGAGGGCAGGAAGGTATTACCTACTGCAAGAGCCTCTCTCAAAGATCTACTGTTATGGTAAGTTCTTACATAACTGTACTATCTTACTTTGAGAGGGCTCCTGCAGTGGGCAATTACATATAAGACTGAGTCCCAAGCTGTCGGGAACAAGGAGGAGGAAAACTACCCAACCATAGAATCTCCGGCTGTGAGGGTCTCAAGAAAGGAGACCTTGCAGAACAGCCAACCCGAAGCCTGCTGTACGTCAAGAGGCAATGTCCAAACTGTAGTGTTTCATAAAGGTATGGACAGAAGTCCAAGTTGCAGCTGCGCAGATGTCAGCCGCAGACACATTTTTAAAAGAGGCCGCAGAGACACCCCTGGTGGAGTGCCCCCTGACCTGACCTGGCAGTGTCTTGTGATACTTGTCATAGCAGAAAGTGATACAATGAGCCAACCATTTAGATAGGCATTGCTTGGTAACGGCATTGCCTTCTCAGTTGTTAGCAAAAGAGAGAAACGACTGATCAGACTGTCTGAGATCCTTTCGTCCTGGTGGTGTAGTATCTCAGAATTCTATGAACATCCAAAGTATGCAAGAGGTACTCCCCTTGATTGGAGTGTTGCGTAAAGAAAGCAGGTAGCTCAATGGATTGATTCAGTGTAGATTCTGCTACCACCTTAGGGAGAAACTTAGGGTTGGTATGCAGAGCCACACAATTCTTGTGAAAAATCAGATACGGGATTTTGCACATCAAGGCCTGAAGCACGGAAATACATCGAGCTGGTGTAATGGCCACTAGGAAGAGAGTCTTCCAGGCTAGGAACTTCAGGTCTGCTGAGGCTGCTGGCTCAAAAGGAGGCAGAGTAAGCTTCTCAAGCATAACATTCAGATCCCAAGCAGGGGCAGGAACGCGAATAGTGGGTCTCAAGTGGAGATCCCCTCTAAGAAAGGTCTTAGAGACTTCTAACTGTGCAAAGTTCTGTCCCCAAAGGGAACATGATAAGCAGAGATGGCCGTCATGTGAACTTTTAGAGAGGAATGGCTGAGACCCAGTTAGAAGAGATGATGCATATAGTCCAGAATTCTTCTGACAGGGCACGAGAATGGCTCGAAATCCTTGGAAGAGACCCAAATAGAGAACCGTTTCCACTTCATGGCGTAAATAGATCTAGTGGAGGGCTTTTGGACCTCCACCAGAATCTCAGCCACAAGAGGGGAAACCCCGAATCGGGCTTGAGCTATGTCTGCAGGAGCCTCGCATGCAACTGAAGGGATTTGAGACCTGGATGAACTACAGCCCCCTGATTCTGGGTCAGCAAGTGTTGTGACAGAGGAACAGGAATAGGAGGTTCCTCTGAATACTGTTGCAGAAGAGATAACCAAACTTGCCTGGGCCAGAAAGGAGTAATTAAGATCATGCGAGCTCCATCTGAGCTGAGTTTGTATAAGACCCTCGGAATCAAGGGGGGAAGGCACAGACGAATCTACCCTTCCAGTCTAGAGACAGAGCGTCTCTCCAAAAAAATGTCTCTGCCTTGGAGCGAGTGAGAAGTGGTGGAAGCTTTATGCTGAGAGCAGATGCAAACAGGTCTACCTGAGGTGTTCCCTACATAGGAAGATATCATCTGCTACCCCCGATCTAGTTCCCACTCATGTGCCTGGGCAGATGACCAACTGGGGTGGTCTGCCAACGTGTTCTCAACCCCTGGAACATGAATTGCTGTGAAGTGAAGGTTGTGTTGCACCACCCATTCCCAAACCCACATCACCTCCCTGCAAAGAGGGTAAGAACGAGTTCCTCCCCATTTGCTCATGTACCAGACTATGTACATGTTGTCAGTTTAGACAGCCAAATGACTGGGAAACAGATACAGATGCAAAGCTTGAAGAGCATACAGCACAGCTCTGAGCTCGAGCACGTTTATGTGAAGAGTCTGTTCGAGCCTGGACCAGGAGTCCTGGGTCATGTGAGACTCCAGGTGGGCTCCCCAACCCTCTCCTGAGGCATCTGTTGTCAATGTTTGGGAGGGGGGAGAGGCAGAAGGGAACTCCCTGACAAAGTTTCTCCTGAATCATCCACCAACGCAAGTCCCTAACCATAGGGTTAGAGACCAGGACTTCTTGATTTAGGCCGTCCACTAATTGATCCCATTGAGATCAAAGTGGCCACTGAGAGATCCTCATGTACAGCCGAGCATGAGGGACTGTTGGAATAGCAGCTGCCATGAGCCCGAGGAGGCGAAGAACTGACCTGGCACTGACCCGCCTATAACTGGACAACAGGCTTGCATGAGCCTGGAGGGTGGCCACCCTGTCCAGAGGCAGGAAAGCCATGCCAGAGGTCATGTCCAGGATCACCCTGATGAACTGGAGTCTCTGGGATGGGATCAGATGGGACTTGGCCTGGTTGATGGTAATACCCAGGCTGGTAAAAACCTGCAGGGTAAGGGAAAGGTATCACAGAAGTTCCTCCCTGGATGGGGCCACCAGGAGCCAATCGTCCAGGTACAGGAAAACCTGTACTCCCTGGGTACGCAGGTGGGCCACTACCACAGAAAGACATTTAGTGAACACTCATAGCACCAAGGAGAGACCAAATGGGAGGGCCGTGAACTGGTAGTGGTCCCCCTGAAACAAAAAACAAAGGTATTTGCGGTGGGAAGGGTGAATAGGGATATGCAGGTAGGCATCCTGCATGTCCAGCTCGCACAGCCACTGTCCCAGCCAAAGAAGGGGCAGAAGAGTCTGCAAAGAGAGCATTCTGAACCTTTTGTACTCCACGAACAAGTTCAGGGAGCTGAGGTCTAGGATTGGCCTTGCGTCTCCTGATTTCTCTGGGAATAGGAAGAAATGGGAGTAGTAACCTGTCTCCCAAAGGTGGGATGGGACAGGCTCTATCGCCACCTTCAGCAGAAGGAAGGATATTTCTTCCTGAACCAGAAGAAGGTGTTCCAGGGAGTAAGACGACTTGGGGGGGTCCTGGGTGGTTTCTGTAGAAACTCGATTGAGTGTCCTTCTGCTATAAGCTGGAGTACCCAAGTATCTGAAGTGATCCTCTTCCAACCTGGTAGATGGAAGTAGAACCTCCCTCCTACTGGTTCCTCTTGAAGGTCCAGAGGCTGTGGGAGAGGAAAGGAGTCAGGTGGTGTGGGGCAGCGTCGCTGCTGAAGCTCCCACCACTTTTTTGGGTGGGAGGGCCTGGCAGCCGGAGGGGCCCGGCGTTTGTTGGCCCGCTTGCCCTGAGGTTTTGCCTTTGGCCACCGACATCTGCGAAAGGGGCAACGCTGGCTCTGAGAGGCCCTGTACAAAGAGTCTACAGACTTAAGTGCAGTGCCCTTCTCCTGCAGGTCAGTGATGATGTCCTTGATATCTCCACCGAACAGCACCGACCCCCTGAAGGGTGCATCCTGAATAGCTAATTGAACTTCAGGGATCAGACCTGACTCCCGGAGCCAGGCATGATGCCGAAGACCTACTGCGAAAGTTGAGCTCTGAAGAGCAGCGTCCACTACGTCATACGTAGCATGTGCAGACTGGCCAAAAGCACAGAATGGACAAGATCCGCCACTTCCTGCATGGTCTGTGACTCAAGAAGGGAGTCCAATTTTGCTTCCACCTACCTAAGGATCACCTTCTGGTAATCCCCCATATGAGTGATGTACTTAAGTGCCCTTACTCCCAGAGTAGAAGAAGCATAAACCTTCTTCCCATACTGGTCCAGAAGGTGGGATTCCTTGTCAGATGGGGATGAGCTCAAGTGCTTAGGGTTAGCCATACGGCCGTGAGCAGCACTAATTATGACTGAATCAGCTTTGGGGTGTGTATTCAGAGAATCTACCCCCTCCGGAGTTATAGCCTATCCGCCTTCCTCAGAAGGGGGCTAATTTCGATGGCTGCTTCCAAATGGTGGAATCAAGGTCCGCATGAGATTTGATCCAGGGTGGAATCAGTGTTGGAGCAGTTTCGGGCAGATACAAATGGGCAGCAAGTTTCTTCTGCTGTGGATCTGGCTCCAAAGATTGCCACTGGTGAACTGACTGGATCTTATGCAGCAACTCCAGGAAGGAAGGATCTTCCGGAGGAGTCCTTGGCCTGGGCTTGTCTGGAGTGCATGGCTCGTCATCTGGATCAGAGCACCCGGAGTTGTCCAGGGTCTCCGAAGAGAAAGACTCCTCCCTGCGCAGTGGAAGAACGGACCCCTTGGGCAACCCTCGGGGAAGCGTGTCCTCCCCCGCACTGGTAACGGACGGCTCGCCTCTGGTGTCAGGCAGGGGGAGAGAGTTTCTCGCCTCCAACGATGGGAGTCTGGAACCGGGTCCGGTGTGGGAAGATGGCTCTCCACCTTCCTGGTGAGCTGAGCCTTGACCTCAGCCCACCAGAACGCCAGAGTCTCCTTCAGGTCCACCGGTGGCTGGGGGGTGGAGGAGGAGGATATGGATATTGGGGATATCTGTACGGTGAGTATACATAACTTGACAGTGGGAAGCCTGGCACAGGGTACTGGGGCATCGTGTACTGCGGTGTTGGGTAGGCCGGCATCGGGTACTGCGGCACAGGATACTGTGGTCCCGGGTAGGACGGCATTGGATAAGATGGGGTCGGATACCCAGGCACTAGGGGCTCTGATGGAGCAGAAGGCTCTGGGAGAGTCCTCACTGGCAGGCCAGGGATAGGAGGCCTGGTGGGTGTCAGATCCGGCGAAGGGACGGCATTGGGCATGGGGATGTCATCTGGCATCAGAAGGGCCGGCATCGGTGCCAGCGTCTGAGGTTCCAATGTCAGGTCATCCAGCCCTGCGGATAGCAGACCTGACATGAGCGTGCCTGTGTCCTTGGTCTCACCCAGGGAAGACAGTCTAAAATCCCCTGGGTTCAGCTGAGGAGACGCAGGGACCTCTGACTGCAGTGGCAAGCTGAGGACAATGGACTGGTCTGGTGTCAGCTCTACCACCGTGCGTCCGCCAGAGGAGCCGACATCCGCCTTATCGGCGGGGTTCGGGCAGGCATCAGAGACTGCGTCTGACTTATCAGAACCAGCGCCCGATGAAGGCCGCAAGGGAGTAGTGGTCTTGGTGGACACCTTGGAGGCTGTGCACTGACCCAAAAGGTCAGGTGACTTAGTGACCTTGTCTGAGATGGCGTCAGAGGCACTGACGTCCAGTTTACCAGAGCCACTCAAATCAGAAGGCCACACGGTAGCGGTCTTGCTGGGAATGGCTGCCTCCTTTGACCCGGAGGCTCCTGAAGGGCCCGAGCATGAGCCAGATGGGAGGGTTGATACCCTCCTTGTAAGACTCCAAGGCGGCCATCGTGGAGCGGTTCCTGGGGGGAGACACGTTACCTTTAAGACAGCGACTCCAGCCGAAGTCGCGGTGGCCGTGGAAGAGAAGTCCCGGTGCTTCTCCTTTTTGCAGTGACCCTCAGGGGAAGTAGAGGCCTGATGAAGATTCTTCAGCTCCTTCTCCATGGAGGACATCTTTTTTGAGGATATGGGCCTCCAGGGACTGCTGCCTCAGTTTGCGGGTGGAGGTGCTGAATTTCAGGCAGTGCTGGCACTTGTCCACAGGGTGATCCGGGCCTAGACAGAAGAGGCACTGGGAGTGTCCGTCCTTGTGCAGGAGCTGGGCACAGCAGGAATTGCACTTGTTCTTGTGCATTGATGGAGTAGAGGACAACATACACTGCAGAGAAAATGACGAAATTTCAAATAAAATCCGAGAAATAACAGTAAAAATACAGACAATTGACTGATGAAGCAGTGACCTTAACCGAGAGGTGCTTTCATGAGCCAACGGTGGGAAAGAACTGGAAGGCAGGCGTGGGGGACTGCCCCTTTATACTGACATCATCCGATGCTGCTCACCTGATGTGGGGGCAGTCCCTTGCCAGAGACTGCTAGCTAGAAATTTTTCCATGGGTCCCGACACCTGCCGGCTTCAGTCCTATATGTAATTACCTACTACAAGAGCCCTCTTGAAGTAAGATAGTACAATTACATAAGAATGTAACATAAAAGTAGATCTCCAAGAGATGCTCTTGCAGCAGGTAAAACAAGTAGGACTAACGCCACCTGGTGGCAGATCTTGGCAATTCTTTTTCCCAGCATTACCTAGGGAACCTAGGTACTATTCAATATCTTCATCAGTGACATTGCACAGGACCTAGAAGGCAGAATTTCATTGTTCGCTGATGACACAAAGCTCTGTAACAGAGTAGACACACCAGAGGGTGTAGACAGAATGAGAAGGGACCTGCAGAAACTTGAAGAATGGTCAGGGGTTTGGCAGTTGAAATTCAATGCAAGGAAGTGCAAGATAATGCATATGGGGCACAAAAACCCTGGCACAATATATCAGTTGGGGGGTGAGGATATAGCATGCACCAAGCAGGAAAGGGATCTTGGAGTTATCATCTCTGATGACCTCAAGGCAGGGAAACAGTGTGACAAGGCAGCAGGTAAAGCAAATAGGATGCTGGGATGCATAGGCAGGGGCATCACCAGCAGGAAAAGGGAGGTCATAATTCCACTATACAAGACACTAGTGAGGCTGCACCTGGAGTACACTGTGCAGTTCTGGAGACCTTACCTACGTAAGGACATAGACAGGGTAGAGAAGGTTCAGAGGAGGGCAACAAAGATGGTGCATGGATTGCATCACAAGTCCTATGAGGACAGGTTGAAGGCACTGAACATGTACTCCCTGGAGGAGAGGAGGGAGAGAGGGGATATGATAGAGACATACAAGTATCTTACAGGGAGGAACAGGGGTGCAGGAATGCACTATTTTAAGCGAAAAAGATGTTCCAGGACTAGGGGCATGGGATGAAGTTGGAGGAGGACGATTCAGAGGAAACATGAGGAAGAATTTCTTCACAGAACGGGTGGTGGACAAGTGGAACACCCTGCCAGAGGAAGTGGTGGGGGCTGAAACAATCACGGGATTTAAGAATGCATGGGATAGACATAAAGGAATTCTGGAGATCAGGGGTAAGGGGCAACAGACTTCCTGGAAAACATATCCTCCCTCCTGACGTTGGCTCCACCCCCGATGTCACCCAGTATAAAGGGAGGAGACGGTCCCCATGTGCTCCAGTTCTTGCATGCCCATGGCAGGCCCACATGAGGCAGCATGTGGAAATAAATCAATACAGATTTAGCTATTCTTTCCTATGCAGCCAAAAAAGGTCATGGCCATAGCAGGAGAGATCTGGTCCTGGGGGAAGGAGGGAGGGAAAAGAATACCTGCTGCAAGAGCTTCTCTAGAACATCTACTGTTACAGTAAGTTCTTACGTAACTGTACTATCTTACTTCGAGAGTAAGCTCTTACAACAGATAAAACCTGTAGGACTGATTCCCAAGCAGTATAAAACTAAAGACAACCCTTAGGAGGGGGAAGGAAAAACAGACACACAGCAGGTATCCCTCAGTAGATCAGGCCATGCAGAACAGCAAGGCCAAATCCTGCTCTTCGCCTGGAGATAATGTCCAGACTCTAGTGCCAGACGAATATATGGACAGAGTGCCAAGTAGCAGCAGTGCAGATGTCTGCAGCAGGCACCCTTTTCATGGCTGCAAAGGAAGTGGCAACAGCCCTGGTGGAATGTGCCGCAACTAAACCCAGAAGAGATTTACCATGCTTCTGGTAACAACAGGAAATGCAGCTCACCAGCTAATGCAAAAGCATTTGCTTGGCAACCAGACGTCCCAAAGATCTGTCTGCAAAGGACACGTACAACTGCTCAGATTTGCTGGCCTCCTTCATTCTGGACAGGTAACAATGTAGAGCACTGTGAACATCTAATGTGTGCAGAAGCCCTTCCCCTTTGTTGGAATATTCTGGGTAATAAGTCGGAAGTTGAACCGACTGGTTTATCGCGAGCTCTGAAACCACCTTTAGCATAAATTTGGGATTGGTACAAAGATCCACCCTATCTTAGTGAAAAATCAAATAAGGTTCCTTACACATCAAGGCATGAAGTTCCGAGATGAGTCTCACCAAGGCTATGGGTACTAAAAGTAGTGTTTTACAAGAAAGAAAGAAAACGGAGTTCACAGCTCATCACCAGTTCGAAAGGAGAAAGCATAAGCTTCTCCATAATGAAAAGTAGATCCCAAAGAGGTACAGGATCCCGGATAGGGGGTCTGAGGTATAAAATGCCCCAAAGGAAGGCCTTGGACACCTCCAATTGAGCCACCATCCTATTGTGTATAAGCTGGTGGTAAGCAGAAACATTGACCAGACCAGAGGATCCACTTTCCTGGATGTCGCCCAGTGACAGAAGCATTTCCATTTCATGGTGAAAGTGGCCCTGGTGGTGGATTACACACCTCATCCAAAAACACAGGTTACTCACCTGTAACAGGAGTTCTAGGAGTGGTATATGTTGTTCATCCACACTGTCTGGTAGATTCCTTGCCACTTTAAATCTTGCCGGAAGGACTTCAAGCTGGCTCCTCCCACCCACCTGGGTGGTAAAACTCTCGGCTCCACCCCATGATGCCAGATCTAGCCTGCCGGAAACCAGGTTGCGTGTTGAAGCCGCGGAGGTTGGGTGAGTCGCGTGGATGAACAACATATACCACTCATAGAACTCCTGTTACAGGTGAGTAACCTGCATTTCTAGGGACGTAGAAATGTTGTTCAATCAACACTGTCTGGCAGATTCCTAGCAGTTCTCCAGGAGGAGGAAGGCAAGGTGCACACCCCCTACTTAGGAAATAAGGACTGGAGAACCGAGGTCCCAAAACCAGCATCCCGGCGTGACTCTAGGTCAATGCAGTAATGGGAAATAAGGGTGTGTGCCGACTTCCAGATAGCAGCCCTGCAGATTTCCTGGATAGAGACATACCAAGAAGCAGCTACTGAAGCAGCAGTATGGTGGGCAAAACGAGCTCTTATCCCTTTGGAAGACTCCATGCCAGTCAACCTATAGCAGAGATCTATGCAGGAGGTGACCCACCTGCTTATTGTCCACTTTGCTGCAGGTCTGCCAAATGCAGATTCAGCATAGGTGACAAACAGCTGGTGAACCTCTCCCCGAACTTCAGCCATCTGCTCCTTATAATGAGAAAGCGTTCTCCTAGGGTCCAAAGTATGGAGCCTATATTTGGCCTCCGAGGCATGATTGGGATAGAACACTGGCAGAGTCAACACCTGGTAAGGATGAAACTCTGACACCACCTTAGGAAGGAACTTCGGGTGGAGATGAAGGACCACTTTGTCCCTGTGGAAGACCAGGTAGGGAGACTCGATGGAAAGCGCCTGGAGC
The DNA here is from genome assembly GCA_016271365.2 of Neoceratodus forsteri. NCBI lineage: Eukaryota > Metazoa > Chordata > Ceratodontiformes > Ceratodontidae > Neoceratodus > Neoceratodus forsteri. Next base: position 1,256,947,201 of record CM057454.1, read on the forward strand.
TCTCCCATCCTTCTGGATGATGTAATAGCCACCATGAAGGCAGTCTTCCACGACAGGTGAGAGATATCACACCTGTGCATCGGTTCCAATGGCTTGCCCATGAGCTTAGTCAATACCAGCAGTAGATCCCATGGAGGTGGAGGCTCTCACACTGGAGGGGATATGTGGTCTACGCCTTTGAAAAAGCAACCAACCACCTTCTCCTGTGCTACTGACTGCTTGCCGGCCCGCACCCAGAAAGCAGAGATGGCTGCCAGGTGCACCTTAAGGTTTGTTGACCGAAGCCCTAGCTGAGAAAGGGACCACAGGTAGTCCAAAATGCTAGCCAATGGACAGGAAGAGGGGTCCAACCCCTTGTTCTGTCACCAAATGAAGAATCTCTTCCATTTGAAGGCATAGCATTTTCTGGTCGACTCCTTACGGGACGCCTCAATGACATTGAGGACCTCATCGGAAAGACCCAAGGCCTGGAATTCTAGCCGCTCAGGAACCAGGCCATCAGGTGCAGGGATTGAAAGTCCAGATGGAAAGCCTTCCCCTTGTTGACTGAGATCAGGTCCAGGCAGACTGGAAGCCGCCTCGGGAGCTGAGGATGAGGAGATCTCAGTATCAGAACTGGCGAGGCCAGTCTTGGGCTACCAGAATCACCTGCACCTTTGTCCCTCTTCACCTTGAGGAGCACCTTGTGGATCAAGGGAAATGGAGGGAAGGCATAAAAGAGGCTTGGGTCCACGGCCTCAAGAAGACATCCCCTGCAGTGCAGGGGCGGGTGTGAAACAGCATCCACTTCGCATTCTCCCTGGAGGTGAACAGGTCCACCTGAGGGGTGCCCCAATGGGAGAACAGGTCTTGCACTACCTCCGCAGGAGAGACCACTCATGAGATGCAGCGCCTATCCAGCTGAGGGCATCAGCCAGACTGATGGAGGCTCCTGCCACATGGCTGGCTAGGAGATCCACCTCCAGGCTGATCACAAGAGACCAAATGCAGAGGGCTTCCTTGCACAGAGGCAAGGAGTGAGCCCTGCCCTGATGGCTGAGATAGTACATGGTCGTGGTGTTGTCCTTCTGGATCTGAACCACCTGACCCCGTACAAACAGAGCGAAGGCGGTGAGGGCTAGCCGAACCACTCGAAACTCCAGCAGGTTAATGTGACATCGAGACTCCTGAGGGGACCAGAGGCCATGGGCCAGGAGTTCCCCCAGATGAGCACACCAACCCATCAGAGAGGCGGTCATAAGAGTGACAGTCGGCTCGGAGCAGACAAATGGGATACCCTCCTGCAGATGAGCTGGGACGAGCCACCACTGCAGGCCATCTCACATCTTCTGGGTCACAGTTACTGGCTGGTCCAAAGGACTGGAGCACTGTGACCACTAGTGGGCCAGCCCCGTTACAGGGGGCACATATGCCAGCGGGCCCAATGGACCACGCTGGTGCAGGCTGCCATGAGGCCCAGAAGGCACAAGAAGTCCCGGGGCAGGGCACAATTGCCCAACAAGAAATGATTGAGCAAAGGGAGAAAGGACCTCAGTCCTGTCCGCCAGGAGCCGGGCTCTGGCTCGAAGACAGTCGAGCTCTGCCCCGATGAATTGAATCACCTGCGATGGCACAAGTTCCGATTTGGCCTCATTGATCAAGAGGCCAATTGGAGAGCAGACCTGGAGGGCCATATCCCAGGACCGCTCCACCTCCAACATGGAGGGGGCTGCTATCAGCCAATCATCCAGGTAAGGGTACACCCAGACACTTTGGCACTGCAGGAATGCTGTCACCACTGCCATGTATTTGGCGAAGACCCTGGGAGCTGGAGATAGGCTGAAGGGCATGGCCTAGAACTTGTAAAGTGATCCCTCTGCTCTGAAGCAGAGGAATTGTTGATGAGACAGATGGATTGGGGCATGAAAATATGTGTCCTGGAGATCAAGAGAGCAAAACTACAAGCCTAATTCCAAGGATGGAATGATCTGAGTCAGAATGACCATCCTGAAGGTGCGCGGCCTTAGGAACTTGTTCAGGTCATGCAGATCGAGAATGAGGCACCAATCCCCCGTCCACTTTGGGACCAGGAAGTACCTGGACACAAACCCTGGGTCTGGAGGGAGGGTCCACCACCTCACTGATTACCTCCTTCTGGAGGAGCAGAGCAGTGCTGGCTAGATGAGCTGACAGGGAGGCTGCGGAACCCGTAGCCCCCCATGGAGTGACTGCTCGATAGGGAGGGGACTGCTCGAATTCCAGAGGCAGACCCCTACCAACCACCTTCAGCACCCAACGGTCCATGGTGATAGCGGACCAGGCAGAAAGGAAGTGGCAGAGCAGTCCCCCCCATGGGGGGAAACCAGGGAGGAGTGACGAGGTTGGGGGCGACACCCCTCAACCCATTACAGGGCAGGCTTGAGGAAGGGCAGGCCAAGGGGCTACCTGGACCCTTACCTCCAGGCTTCCTACTCAAGGAAGCAGCAGACTTGGCATTAGGGTGCCAAGTGTTGCCTGCTGGCCCTGTTGCTGGTGCTGGAAATGCTGCAGGGGCGGAAGGGCGAAAGGGCTTATGCTGCTGCTGGTGGCCTTTGTCCTTCTGGGCAGATGTGATGGAGTCCAAGGTGACTTTGGACTTCTCAATTCTCTGGAGATGGCCTTCCACCCCCTGCCCGAACAAGTCAGTGCCCAGGAAGGAAACGTCTGCCAGCTTGTGCTGGGCATCCGCCGTGAAGGTGGAGATCCACAGCCAAGCTCTGCGGCACATGGCTACTGCGGCCGCTACTGACTGGGCACAAGAGTCTCCAATATCCAACGCAGTTTGGAGCCATTTGGCCACTGCCCTTCCCTGATGCCGCACTTGCTTGACCGTCATCTGAAGGTCAACAGGGAGATGAGGAATCACCTTATCCAGAGAACCCATAAGGGCATGTGAAAAATGTGCCATCAGCATGGCCGAGCTAGCCTGTCGAAGACTAAGGGAGGAAGCAGCGTAAACTTTTCGCCCCAAGTAGTCCAGCTTTTTGGACTCCTTGTCGGGTGGTTTGTCCATGTCCCAAGCATTTCTGGAATGCTGGAAAACGTTATTAGTTACCAGCCCCTCCGCAGAGGGGTGCTCCAAAAAACTGGAAAGGGAAACGGTGGGAACTGTGTACTTGCGAGCCATCCTGGCTGAAGGCACAGGACAGGATGCAGGCCACTGCCACAACTCCAGGGCCGGACCAACAATGGCTTTGGCCACCGGGAAGGCCTCCATGGGGGAATCTCCTTGGTCCAGTATCTCCATGAGGCGATATCTGGCCTGTTTCTGAACGGGTTTGAGCTGCATCCCAGTGGACTCTGAGATGAGCTGAGGGATTCCCAAGAATGAAGATGGGCTCTTGTCCACCAATTGACCCCCTGTAGACTCCAGGTCAAGGGGCCTGGAGTACAAGGAGGAGGAGTCAGACTCCGAGGAGTCCAGTAACAGCTGCCGAGTGCCTGAGCCACCCTCCACTCACCGAGGCCAATCGGGGATGAGGGTGACCGACAACCAGTGGGGCAAGCCCTGACCTGACCGAGAATCCTTGGTCGGTGCCCCAGTCTTAGGTTGAGGTTCCACCACAATGGGTGGAGCAGCCGGTTTTGGCCGAGCAACCAGAGCCGGGGGCAGTTTCTCTGCTACATTGAGGGGCTGCTTCGGTCATTCAGGTGACAACCACTTAATGGCCGGAGAAGGTGACAGAGTCGGCTTATTACTGGCTAACAAGAATTGTTGCCATATCATGTCCTCATAGCACTGACTTAACTTTCGCTGGAGCCTTTCCTCCGAAGAGGACAAGTGGTGATGCCACTTTCTTTGATGCCAGGACCAAGTCCACCGATGTCGGCAGGACCTACCCGACTCGGAGGAGGACTGAGACATTCAGGGAGACTGATGGTGGGTCAAAGATGGGGTGGAGGAAACCCACTCATCCCTCGGTTCAGGGTCCTTGACTGGGGAATTCAGCACAGAAGGCATGGGCAAGTCCTTGGTAACCACCGGGGGAACCGGTGAAGAAGGGTTGTCGGCTTCTCCAGTCGACAACCCGTCCAACGGGTCAAAAAAAATCTCGACCGCATCGACGGGTGTCTTGGCTGGCTGACCTGATGGGGACACCATGAAGCCAGCAGCCTTAGCCGCAACCTTGACCAAAGTAGAGAGCTGACCGTCCGGGGAAGGAGATCTCTCCCACTTCCACGAACATCGACGGTGGGACTTACCTTTCGGATCCTTATCTGCGACCTACTTGTGTGTCCTGAGGGTCCTTCTCCCATGGTGGAAAAGGACTGACAAAGCTCCTTGAAAGAAGCAGTGTAGGAGGAGCCTAAGGAGAGAGTGATAAATGCAGAGGCGGAAGAAGCCGCGGCCTGGGCCACCTGCTCCTCAAGGGTGATCAACAGCTCCAGCTGCTCCATAGGGCCACAGCCGCAGACACTTCCCAATGGGCCTCCTTCGACTTCACCAGTGGATACCGTTTTTTTTTGGGGTGCCCCAGCTGGAGTTGGGCAGCGCGCCCTTCCAGAACCAAAGCCGTGAAGGATTTGCAGAGATTGCAGGCCTGCGGATCGTGTGCAAGACCAAGGCAGTAGACATACATGGAGTGCGGGTAGGTCCAGGACATTTTTTGCCCACAAGGGCACTGAAGGAAGCTAGGAGTGGATTTATCCATCACAGCTGTGAGAGAAGATGAAGACACAAGTCTAGTGAACTTTAAAATAATTTTTGTAAATTCTGAAGGGTTAGGATCCAGGCCTAAAACGCAGAGTGCTAAGGAGGGAACCTCAGTTTCCAAGCGGTAAGGAAGATCTGGTGTCATGGGGCAGAGCCAAGGGTTTTGCCATGTGGGTGGGAGGAGCCAGCTTGAAGACCTTCCAGCAAGATTTAAAGCAGCAAGGAACCTGCCAGACAGTGTGGATTGAACAACATATCCACGTCCCTAGAAATAGTTACGCAATAACTTATTGTAACAGTATATCTTCAGGAGAGCCTCTTGCAGTAGGTATTTACATATAGGACTGATCTGGCAGGTGTCAGGACCCCACAGAAAAATTTCAAGCTAGCAGTCTCTGGCGATGGACCGACCCCACGTCAGGTGACCAATGTCATGCGACGTCAGTATAAAGGGGTGGTCCCCCACACCTGCCCACCAAGGGCCAAAAGAGGCAAGACAAGTGAGAAGCAGATATTTCCTTTCCTGGAAAAGGAGCTAAAAAGCTAAGGGGGATGGAGGCCGGGAAGGCAATACCTACTGCAAGAGCCTCTCTCAAAGATCTACTGTTACGGTAAGTTCTTACGTAACTGTACTATCTTACTTCAAGAGGGCTTTTGCATTAGGTATTTACATATAGGACTGAATCCCAAGCAGTCTGGAATGAGGAAAAGCACTCGGGAGTAGGAAAACGATACAAATAATCAAACCGCCGGCTGAACTGGTCTTATGAAAGAAGACCTTAAAGTACAGCCAACCTGAAGCCTGCTCTACAGCGAGAGGCAATTTCCAAACTGTAGTGTTTCGTAAAGGTATGGACAGAAGTCCAAGTTGAGGCTGTGCAAATGTCTGCCACTGACACATTCTTGAAACAAGCTGCAGAGGCAGCTACTCCCCTGGTGGAGTGACCTCTGATTTGACCCAACAGGGTCTTGTTGTACTTGTCATAACAAAGTGATACAATTAGCCAACCATTTAGATAAGCATTGCTTGGAAACAGCATTGCCCTCTCTTTTGTGAGCAAAAGAGACAAAAAGCTGATCCGAGTTCCTGAGATCCTTAGTCCTAGTGGTATAGTGTCTCAGTATTCTATGAACATCCAAAGTATGCAAGAGGTACTCACCTTGATTGGAGTGTTGCGTAAAGAAAGCAGGTAGCTCAATGGATTGATTCAGCGTAGATTCCGCCACCACCTTAGGAAGAAAATTTGGGTTGGTGTGCAGAGCCACACGTTCCTTGTGAAAAATCAAATACAGGATTTTGCACATCAAGGTCTGAAGCTCAGAAATCCAATGAGCTGAAGTAATGGCTGCTAGGAAAAGAGTCTTCCAAGAAAGGAACTTTCAAATCTGCCAGCTCGAAAGGGGGCAGAGTAAGCCTCGAGAACAAAATTCAAGTCCCAAGGAGGAGCAGAAATGCGGATGGGGGATCTCAGATAGAGAATCTCTCTGAGAAATGTCTTAAAGGCTTCCAACTGAGCAAAAGTCCTGTCTTCAAAGAGGACATGGTAGGCTGAAATTGCCGCCATGTGAACTTTTAAAGAGAAATGGCTGAGACCCAGATCGAAGCGATGACACATGTAGTCCAGAACTCTGTCAACTGGGCAAGAGAAAGGCTCGAAGTCCTTTGACGAGGCCCAAATAGAGAATCGTTTCCACTTCATGGTGTAGGTGGACCCGGTGGAAGGCTTTCAGGCCTCCACCAAAACATCTGCTATGAATGGCGAACCTCCAAACCGGGCTTGAGCTATGTCTGCAGACGCCATGCATGTAAATGAAGGGATCTGAGACCTAGATGGACAAGAGTCCCCTGATCCTGGGTTGACAAGTGTTGTGACAGAGGAAGTGGAAACGGAGGTTCCTCTGAAAATTGTTGCAGAAGACAGAACTAAACTTGCCTGGGCCAGAATGGAGCAATAAGGATCATTCGGGCTCCCTCTGTTCAGAGCTTGTGCAGGACCCTCAGAATTAAGGGAGTTGGAGGGAAGGCTTAGACGAAGCTGTCCCTCCAATCGAGAGACAGAGCGTTCCGCCAGAAAATGTCTCGCCTTGGAGTGAGTGAGAAGGCAGGAAGTTTTGTGTTTTGAGGTGATGCCAACAGGTCTACCTGAGGAGTTCCCCAAAGCAGGATGATGTCGTCTACTACCTTTTGATCAAGTTCCCATTCGTGGGCCCTGGCTGAGGACAGACTGCGGTGGTCTGCCACCATGTTTTCTATTCCCGGAACATGAACGGCCATCAGGTAAGGGTTGTGCTGGGTAGCCCAGCTCCAAATTCTCTTTGCTTTCCTGCACATAGGGTAGGAACGTGTTCTTCCCTGCTTGCTGATGTACCAGACCACACATGTCTGTCTGAATGGTTTAATGACCGGGAAGAATGGTGGAGTGCAGGGCCTGGAGGGCATACAGGACTGCTCCAAGTTAGAGCACATTTTTGTGCAGATTCTGCTCGAGCCTAGACAAGTTACCCTGAGTTTTGTGAGACCTGAGGTGGGCTCCCCAGCCCTCTGAGGCATCTGTTGTCAATGTCTTGGGGGGGTTTGATATTGAAGTGACCTCCCTGAGAAAGGTTCTCTGGCATCATCCACCACTGCAAGTCTCTGACCATGGGATTGGAGACTACAACCTCCTGGTCTAGGTCGTCCAGTGTTTGGTCCCACTGAGATCAAAGTGTCCCAGTGCTTCTCCTTTTTGTGGCCTTCAGGGGAAGTGGAAGCCTGCCTCAACTTTTTCAATTCCTTCTCCATGGATGCCATCTTGTTCTTCAGAACATGCTGCCTCTGTTTTTGGATAGCTGAATTGAATTTCTGGCAGTGTTGGCACTTCTCCACAGGATGGTCCGGGTCGAGGCAGAAGAGGCACAGGGAGTGGCCATCCTTATGTGGCAGTTGGAAATTGCACGGGTCTCACTTATTTTTATGCAATTCAGAAGGTGTCGGGGACGACATACATGATGTAATCTGAGAGAAAAATCGAACACAAAAACAAAACAAAATTGGTTGAAAAGTTCGAAAACTACAGACGAAAGACTGACGAGCGATGAACTCTACTGCGAGGAACTTTCACAAGTCGACGGAGGAAAAGAACTGGAAGGCGGGTGTGGGGGACCACCCCTTTATACTGACATTGCATGACGGTCACTTGACATGGGGGGTAGTTCCCCACCAGAGACTGCTAGCTAGAAATTTTTCTGTGGGGTCCTGACGCCTGCCGGGTCAGTCCTATATGTAACTACCTAGTGCAAGAGCCCTCTTGAAGTAAGATCTTATGCTATTTTATCTGAAACCCCAAGTCTGAATTTTGCTAGGTCCTGAGGAGCCAAGCATGCAGGTGACAGGAGCACAAGTTGGGATGAACCAAGGCCCCGTTGTCATATGAAATTTGCTTCGAGACAGAAGAGGAACAGGAGGATCCACCATCAAATGCCGCAGTAATGGGAACCAGATCTGCCTGGGCCACAGGGGAGCTTTCAGGATCATAACTTTCTCTGATTGAGCTTTGAGGAGTACCATCTATATCAGGGAGAAGGGAGGAAAGGCGTAAAGTAACCTTCTCTTCTAGAATAGGGACAATGCGTCTTGCCAGAAAGCTCCAGGCTCTAGATCTAGCGAGCAAAAACTGGGCAGTTTTACCTTGGATTGAGACGCAAACAGATCTAGTTCTGGTGTCCCCCACATGGCAAACAAGCTGTCTGCTACACTTTGCAGTAGGGCCCACTCGTGGATTAGAGGCCTTGATCTGCTGACAGCATCCGTTAGCACTTTCAGGGAGCCTGGAACATGAACCACTGAGATACTGAGGTGATTCGCCATCACCCAATCCCACACCCTCATAGCCCCCCCGACAGACAGGATAAGAGTGACTGCCTCCCTGTTTGTTAACGTGAAACACTACCGAGGTGTTGTCAGTCTGTAATCGGAGGTGGCCCGGGATTAAAACCTAACTCTGTTATTGTTTGCATCAATCCTACCTGTACCAGCTTGTTTGTATCTATGTACTTATTGCTGTCTTAAGTTACTGTTATGCTGTGTATTTTCTTTTGTCTTACTGTGACAAGGTACCTTTGTAAATGAGCCTATGGCTCAAAGGTTTTCCAAACTGCTGTCAAAATAAAATAAAAAATAAATAAATAAAACTGAAGCCAGAGCATGAAGCGAGAAAAAAACTGCTCTCAACTCTAGCACACTGATGTGAAGGTTCTCTGATTGGGACCACAAACCTTGTGTTCTGTGGTTCACCAAATGCGTGCCCCCTCCTGTCCATGAAGTGTCTGTGGAAAGGGTCTGGTTGGGAGGTTCAGGTCAAAATGGAAGTCCCTTCAGAAGATTCTGTGGAGAAATCCACAGAGTTCTTGACAGATTGGCTCCATGATCCCTACAGGCATCTCTAGATCGTCCCAGGTCTGGTCCTATTGGACACACGGTGTCCACTGGATTGTGCATATGCGTAACCAGGCGAATGGGACTGAGACAATGGCTGCGGCCATGTGGCCTAGCAGCCGAAGGATGATCCAGACCAGGACTGTAGAGGCGGAACAGATGTGGGTGGCCAATTCCCAGATGTGCGCCGCTCTGTCTGGGGGAAGAAAGGCCCTTCCTAAGGAAGTATTCAAGAGAGCTACTATGAACTGGAGTCTCTGGAATGGGAAGAGACTAGACTTTTCTAAGTTTACTGTGATGCCCAGATGCTGACAGAGCATTAGGGTGTTGTATGGTCTCCACAAAGAGAGGCCTTGATGGAGCCAACAGTAGCAAATCATCGAAGTAGGGGAACACAAAGTAACCCATTCTGCGAAGGGTCGCAGCTACAACCATGAAAACTCTGGGGGCAGAAGAGAAATTGAAGGGGAGGACCTTCATTCGACCCTGAATCTCAGGAATGTCCGATGGGTTTTGATCATAGAAACAGAATCTGACGGCAGATAAGGACCACTTGGCCCATCTAGTCTGCCCATTTCCCAACCTAATGGATAAACTGCAGATCCTAGTTAACCAGCAGCCTACTTCCTCCTCCAACCCCCCACTAGAATTGCCTTGTGTTTGTCCCATGCATTCTTGAATTCCACCCCCCAGTTTTTGACTCTACGACCTCCTCAGGAAGGCCATTCCATGCATCTACAACCCTCTCTGTGAAGAAATACTTCCTCATTACATCCGAGCCGTCCTCCCTCTATCTTCAAATTGTGCCCCCTTGTTCTTGCACATCTCTTTCTGAAAGATACTACCCTCTTGGACTTTGTCAATTCCCTTGTGGTATTTTAAAGTTTCTATCATGTCTCCCCCCCTTCCTCGAGGCTATACATCTTAAGCTCCTTTAGTCTTTCTTCATATATCTTCTGGTGCAGATCCTGCACCATTCTGGTTGCCCTCCTCTGGACAGCCTCCACCCTGTCTGTCTTTGCGGAGATGGGGTATCCAGAACAGTACACTGTACTCCAGATGTGGTCTTCCCAACTTTCTCTACAGAGGGACAACTTCCTGTTTCCTATTGGTGATGCTTCTCCCTATGCAACCCAGTATCCCCCAGCCCTCTTTATTGCCTTCTCACATTGCTTGCCCACCTCTAGGTCATCTGATATGACTATCCCCAGGTTCTTTTCCATTTTTGTTGTTTTCAGTATCTCACCCCCCAATGCGTACTCTTCCACTGGGTTTTTGTTTCCCAGGTACATTACTTTGCACTTCTTTGCATTGAATCTAAACTGCCATACATTTGACCATTCCTCCAACCTTGCCAAGTCCTTTTTCATCCTTTCCACCCCACCTTGCGTATCAACCCCATTGCAGATCTTTGTTTCATCTGCAAAGAGACATACTTTTCCTTTCAGTCCCTCTGCAATGTCACTTACATAGACATTAAAAAGGACCAGCCCCAGTACTGAACCCTGCTGTACCCCACTAGTAGCCACCCCCCTTTCTTCACTGTGGACACCATTTATTATTACTGTCTGTGTCCTGTTGTGCAGCCAGTGTTTTACCCAGGCTACCACCCTGGTACCCACTCCCAGGTTAGCTAATTTGTTTATTAATATTTTGTGTGGGACTGTGTAAGATGCCTTGCTGAAGTCTAGGTAGGCCATGTCCACAGCCTCTCCCTAGTCTACTACTTTGGTCACCCAGTCAAAGAAATCAATTAGCTATATCTGACATGACCTTCCCCCTGTGAATCCATGCTACCTTAGGTCCTGTGCCCCACTGGCCTCTAGGTACTCAACAATTCTTTCCTTCAGAAGTGATTTCATAATTTTCCCTACTATTGAGGTCAAACTAACAGGTCTGTAGTTTCCTGCCTCTGTCTTGCTCCCACTTCTGTGAAGGGGAATCACATCTGCCCTCCTCCAGTCCTCAGGTACTACACCATCCTCCCATGATATAGTAAAAAGGGTAGTCAGTGGTGTTACTAGTTCTTCCCTTAGTTCTTTTAGAATTCTGGGGTGAATCCCATCAGGCCCCATTGCTTTATCCACCTTCAGTTTTAAAAGTTCTTTCAGAACCCTTTCGTCTGTGTAAGGACTAATATCAACCCCCCTATCCAGAGTGCTTCCATTGACCAGATTAAGTATCTTCCCCTGTTCTTCCACTGTGAATACTGAGCAGAAGTATTTGTTCAGTATCCCTGCTTTTTCACTGCCACTCTCCACCTAACCACCCTCCTCTTTATTCAGCCTCAGTATCCCTGTCTTAGACTTTATTTGCTCCCTAATGTACCTCTAAAAGGTTTTATCCCCCTTCTTAACCAATTTGGCTATCCTTTCCTCGGTCTGGGCCTTTGCTATTCTGACTGCCTTCCCCGCTTTAACTGGTACAGTTCTGTCCTGCTCCTTCTGCATTTTCTTATATTTCCTAAATGCTATCCTTTTCTCCCCAACCTTCCAAGCCACCTCTTTTGAGAACCATAGTGGTTTTCTCTTTCATTTGAATTTGTTAATTTTCTTCACACTAAGGCTTGTTGCCTCTGTGATAGTGGTTTTGATGTTTCCACATTGTTGCTCCACCCCACCTTCTTGCCTGTTTGCTAGGGCTTTTCTGAGGCACTCTCCCATTCTGACAAAATCAGCCCTCCTGAAGTCCAGTACCTTCACTTCTATATGGCTTGTCTCTATAGCCAAGTTGATCGTGAACCACACAGTTTGGTGGTCACTTGTTCCCAGATAGCTACCCACTTCTAGATCGGAGATTCTCTCTCTCCCCATTAGAGTGTACCAGGTCTAAGATTGCTCCCTCACAAGTGGGTTCCAAAACTAGCTGTGTGAGGTATGCCCCCTGTAGGGAATCAAGAATGGCCCTGCTCTTGGATATGGCTGCAGCAAAGGTGCTTCAGTTAACATCTGGCATACTCAGGTCCCCCATCAGCAATATCTCCCCTTTCTCTGCCATCCTAAGGATGCCTTCTATCATTTCCTATTCTATTTGCTCCCTGAGATGGAGGGTCTGTATACAACCCCTCTGCGGATTGTGGTGCCATTTACATTCTCCAGGGTGACCCACAGTGCCTCCTCTCCTCCCTTTTTACCTTTTAGTTCTGTTGCTTTGATCCCTCCCCTTACATAGAGAGCTACTCCTCCTCCTCTTCTACCCTGCCAGTCCATCCTGTAGATTGTGTACCCTGGTATGTTGACATCCCAGTCATGGTGCTCTGTGTGCCATGTTTCTGTGACTGCCATAATATCCAGGCAGCCATCTTCCATCAAGGCCTCCATTTTGGGGCGCCTTTTACCAGACTACGGGCAGTGGTACTCCTTACCCTCCATTTTTTATGGCCTTATTTCTTTTTGCCCCATCCCTGTCTTACTGCCTTTGTCTTTTTCCATTTACCCCTGCCCTTCTCCCTATCAACTGCTCTATCTTGTTGTTCACCTCACTAAGTACCCTGATTTTTTGGAGGGAGGCTAGGATTTCCCTTCTTTTCAGTGCCCCCCCCTTGACTAGCTTAAATGCTTGCCAATAAAGCATTTAGACCTGTCACCTAGGATCCTGGTTCCCCTCCTTGACAGATGCAGACCTTCCTGCCAGTATAGGCCTGCATCCCTCAAGGTAGAGCTCCAGTCCCCAATGAAGCCAAATCCCCATGCTCTGCATCACTTTTTCAAGCAGTCATTGAATCCTATGGTGCGGAGTACCCTAGCCTAATCCATGCCATAGAGAGATAGCACTTCCAAGAAAGTTACTGTGTGTGCTACTTGTCTAAGGCCCCTCCCCAACTCTACAAACTCCCGTTGTACTGCTCTGATCCCATTCTCAGCCAGGTTATTTGTCTCTAGGTGGATAATGATATCCAGCTCACTCCTCCATGCAGCTGCTTCCATGATGCTGAGGATTAGTTTCATGTCCCTTCAAGCCATGGCGCCGGGCAGGCACCTTACTTCCTTTTCCCCTCCCTTCCCCAGTTCCAAGTAGTTGGTTTTCCTCCATCCAGTTTAGCTGTAAGCTTTTTTAAACTTGAAGTTGCAGAAATATTTGCATCACACTGTTAGTAAAAAATAAAGAAAATGTTACAATTTATGTCCTCCGTTGTCTTCATTAGTTGGTTTTGTGTGATTTTCTATGCTTTGACTACTCATATACTATAAAAGACTGTATGAGCAGTCATAAACAAACAAGGATGTTCTTGTTTCTTTGGTAACCCTTGAGGTCTTCTGTTACCATAATAACCTCTCGACACAAGAATACACTTGTGTACAACTGCTCATACACAATTCTCTATGTTACCCTGTTTATTGTCCTATTATAGAGTAAGGGACCTATTAAAAAAAAAAAACTATCCCAAATTGTGCCCATTCCCAAGGTATCTGTACATCATGAAAAAGATTACTCACCACAGTAATGTTTCTTCTAATGGAGTCTTGCTGAATTTTGACTATTGCATTTAGCCCCAACACTTGAACCGCTCCAGAGAGGAAAGAGTCAACTCTATGCAGAAGCATAGAACGTTGAGCTCAAGCTTGGTTCTCAAACCTCTGTCACTGGTACATTCTAATGTAACCGTCAGGTTCTTACAAGCACTATACTAATAGCTATAGAAATCATTTTTAAATTTTGCCATAGGCCACAAATACTTGGGTCCAAAAGACTCAAGTCGAGCACCCAAGTGGAATCTTATGTAGATAGTGAAACTAACAACAATATACAACTCAACAAACACCCAAACTAAATAGGATGGATGAAGAAAGTACAGTTATGCAAGAACTTACCATAACAGTAGATCTTGGAGAGAGGCTCTTGCAGTAGGTAATTACATATAGGACTGAAGCCAGCAGGCGTAAGGACCCCATGGAAACATTTCTAGCTAGCAGTCTCTGGCAGGGGACCGCCCCCAAGTCAGGTGACTGACGTCATGCGACGTCAGTATAAAGGGGATGTTCCCCCATGCCCGCCTTCCAGTTCTTTCCCGCCAAAGGCCCAAAGGCAAGAAGAGAGAGAAGTGGATATTTCCCATCCTGAAAAAGGAGCTGAAAAAGCTTAGGGAAATGGATGGCAGGAAGGTATTACCTACTGCAAGAGCCTCTCTCGAAGATCTACTATTACAGTAAGTTCTTATGTAACTGTACTATCTTACTTCAAGAGGGCTCTTGCAGTAGGTAATTACATATAGGACTGAGCCCCAAGCAGTCTGGAACAAGGAGAAGCAAACGGGAGGAGAAAAACTACTCAGGAGTAGACCCTCTGGCTGTGAAGGCCTTAGGAAAGGAGGTCTTGCAGAACAGCCAACCCAAAGCCCACTCTAAGGCGAGAGGCAATGTCCAAACTTTGTGCTTGTGTGTGACAGTGTAAATCTATGCACCTAAGCTCCTTCTTGCAGTAGCCCTGCTAGCAAAAAGCCCAGTTATCGAGGTTACCATCAGCTGTGCTTGGCGGGATATTTGTAAATTACATCAGTGCAGGAGGAGGAGCAGAAACAACATAAAAGGCTTGCGCTGCCAGAAAATGAACAGGTACGCTGTGTTAACATCCCATTTTAACAGCAACTGCAACCAGACTGAAAGAACTTTGTGCTTGTGTGTGACAGTGTAAATCTATGTGCCTAAGCTCCTTCCTGCAGTAGCCCTGCTAGCAAGAGCCTGATTATTGAGGTTACCATCAGCTGTGCTTGGCGGGACATTTGTAAATTACATCAGTGCAGGAGGAGGGGCAGAAACAACATAAAAGGCTTACGCTGCCACTGCGCGAGTGCAATGGCGCGAGCGTGAGTGGCGTGAGTGCCACTTGGAAGAGAAACAGGAGTAAATTTGCAATATTTTAAAAGCAGTTATTCTGGAAATGCTATAAAATGAGGGTAACATATTTAAAATAATTGTTTGAAACTTCTGAGTCTATGGTTTGATGATAGAAGGGGTTTAGAGTATTGAATGAGGGGTTTAGAGTATTGAATGAGAAAGTACTTACTCTGAATATACTGCTGAACTTTTGCATTGTCTCTGATAGTAATCAATGACAAAGGTGCTACTCTAGAGAGTGGATCATTAGTAGGGCTTTTTATAACTGTTAAATATTTTTTTAAAGATTACATACAGTATAAAGTAGTAAATGGTAATCTTAAACAAGAGGCTTAATGACTTAATAAGTCTCTAGATTGGGGTTAGACTTTGGTAACATCAACCTATGTAAGGTATTGTTACCTAAATATAAAATTTTAAGGCTGTGATTGTTTTTTATTTTATTAACAGGCATCTATAGATTATTTCTATTGTATTTGGACACAGTTGTAAAAAGGAAAAGATGTTGCCTCCTAAGATGATGGGGTTGATGGTGGGATTGGCCTGTGTTGTTCAGGTATTTGCTATCATGGGAACTGATATTTTGATGAAAAGAACAAGTGCTCATGTAAATTGTCCTAACAATGTTAAGTTACAAATATCTAAGCTGACTTCACGACGAAACCCTTTCAACCTCATCAGAAAATAACTTTGTGCTAAGAACATAGCAATTCAAGTGGGGTATACCTGTTCAAGTGACCAGACATTGTTATTATCTTTGGCTCTTTGTAGAGACATTGAATTGAACCCAGGTCCTGTAATTAAAACGGTCTTAGATAATGCGTGAAGTATGATAAATAAAATGGACTATTTTAGATCCTGGGAAGAACATGAAGAGACGGACATAATAATGTTAATGGAAACCTGGTTAAAAAAGGGAATTGAATATAAAGAAGTAGAATCAAGGGAATTCTACCATTTCAGGAAGGATCAGGGAACACGGAGGGAGGGAGGAGTTTTGGTGTATATAAATCATTCAATTGGTAACTCCAAAATGTTGTTCTCTGGGTCAATTGAGGGCATTGAGTGTCTCTTAATTGAGATACAAGAACTAAAATTGGCCATTGGAGTAGTTTATTCTCCACCTAAAATTAATCCTACCCATTTGACAAATTTTCACGTGTTTTAATGGAACACCTGGGTCAATTACAAGTAATATTGGCTGGTGATTTTAACGCAGCTTGGGGTTGTCCCAGGGGTCAAAAGTTGGAAAAATCAATGAGCTGTTTAAACCTGATACAAATTATAGATACACCTACGAGAAAAATTGTCAATTTTGGAGAAAAGTGTATGTGCCCCTAGTTTAGGAGATCACAACATAGTTAAGCATGTGTTCTCTACGATTAAAAATATTACTCCCATAAAATTAGTACCACAAATATTTAAAATATATTATTCAAAATTTGATAGTTTATTATGTAGAAAGTATCTTCAGGGACTTCCTTGGCATAGAATTTTTCTTATCCCAGATTTAAATTTGGCTGTATTAGAATTTACAACAATGTTTATTACTGCTTGTGATAAATTTGCCCCTTATAAAAAAGTAAATCAAAGAATAAAACATTTACCATGGTTAACTGTAAAATTAAAAAAAATGATTAGGACTAGAAATCATTATTGGAAAAAAAGCAAACAAAACATTAAATAGTGAAATTTGGAAACAATACAAAAGGCTAAGGAACCAAGTAATACAGGAAATTAGGAAATCAAGAGCTCGCTACTATAAGCAGTGGATAAAAGAATCAACAAATCCAGGTGTTTATTGGTCCATTATAAAAAATCTTGTGAACCCAAATAGTAAACAAGGTGAAATAAAATTGAGTCAGAATTGAAAAGTGTTTGAAACAAATAAAGTTGCAGAAATTTTGAATGATTATTTTTTAAAACTACCCGATCTGAAATTAGATTCAATTAATACTCTGAATGAAGTAAAGGGTATGAGTCCCCAAGATGAGAAAGAACCCAAATTCAGGTTTAAGAGAGTGACAAACAAAGAAGTTCTAAAAAACATAAATAGACTGAAAGTAAATAAAGCAAGTGGTCCAGATAGAATAGATAATAAATTATTAAAAGAGGCAGCCATAGAATTGTCACCTTTATTAAGGGACATTTTTAATTGGAGTTTAAGTGAGGGACAGTTTCCTTCCAGCTGGAAACTAGCTAAAGTGATACCAATAGATAAGGGAGGGGATCCAGAGGATGTTTCAAACTACCGTCCGATAGCCCTGCTATCCACAGTATCCAAGATATTTGAAAAAATTGTCCATGACCAGTTAATGGACTATCTGGAAAAATAT
The DNA here is from genome assembly GCA_016271365.2 of Neoceratodus forsteri. Lineage (NCBI taxonomy): Eukaryota > Metazoa > Chordata > Ceratodontiformes > Ceratodontidae > Neoceratodus > Neoceratodus forsteri. The sequence continues at coordinate 1,256,964,457 of CM057454.1, forward strand.
AATAAATTAACACAACAACAGTATGGATTTAGACAGGGTAGGTCCACAGCTACCACACTCACGGACTTCTTGGATCTTATAGCAACTCCTCTTGGGGAAGTGAAGTCCATAGGTGCGGTATACGTGGACCTATCTAAAGCTTTTGATTTAGTAAATCATTGCATTTTGATAAACTTATTAATGAAAATAGGGGGGAAGGAAGAAACTTGTGATTGGTTTATATCATATCTTGATAAAAGATCACAATTTGTAGTCCTAAATGGATACCAGTCAAGAATAGACTATATAACAAGAGGGGTTCCCCAGGGATCTATCGTGGGTTCCCTCTTGTTCATAGTCTATTTAAATGACTTACCAAAAAATATTGGATATTCAAAAATTCGGTTTTACGCCAACGATACGGTTTTGGTAGCAGAGGGAAAAACTACAAGTGAAGTGGAACTAAATTTACAGAGAGATTTTAACACTATGCAAGGTCATTTTTCATCTTTGAGTTTATTAGTTAATAGTAAAAAGACACAGGTTATGTCATTTGCAATGGATCTAAAGGGGAATCTCAAAACTAAAAATAAAGACACAAGAGGGAAAGTTTTTAGAACAAACTGAAACATACAAATATTTAGGGATATATATAGATCAATGTCTTACTTTTCAATATCACATAACAAATTTAATAAAGAAAACACATGTTAAGATAGGAGCTGTGAGACAAATATCAAATTGCATGACAAGAGAAACAAGACTGATTATGATTAACCAATTATTAGAAAATGGGCTAGATACTAGCGTTACTTTCATTGGCTGAGAGCCTTCACATGGGGGTACATTAACTATTGATAGACGCCCGCTTCGAAAGATGTACCAATTCGAGCTGCCCCATTACCATAAAATATCTTTGGGCACCCTGAGTTGGCATCTGTCGAGCCGCCATTTTTTTCCCTCGCTAAGTGACACAGATATATTGTACCACCATCCCCCACCTGCCGTGGCACTGTAGACGTTAAAAAGTAATCAAACAAAACTCTTACTTCACTCCTCTGTCCGTTGCTGTCCCCTACAAAGTCTTTTGTCGCTCTAACTCCTACGGCTTTCATCCTCGGTCGCGCATTTTCTGACTCTGCACTTCCTGGTTATGCGATGCAGGGTCACGCAAGGTTACGTGACAGCCTTGACCCTGCATCGCATAACCAGGAAGTGCAGAGTCAGAAAATGCACGACCGAGGGTGAAAGCCGTAGGAGTTAGAGCGACAAAAGACTTTGTAGGGGACAGCAACGGTCAGAGGAGTGAAGTAAGAGTTTTGTTTGATTACTTTTCAACCTCTACACTACCATGGCAGCTGGGGGACGGTGGCACAATACATCTCTGTCGTACTGGAAGTGGGAGACGATAACTAGAAGGGAATGGTTGGGGGGTGCAACAGCAGATGGAACAGCACAAAATTTGAGGGACTATTTCATCAAAAATATGTATTTTTTTACTCTTGGTCTTTATTTACAAGCAAATTTCTTCTTTTTTCGTAGCACTTAATTAAAATTTACATTGATGCCCATTTTCTAAACGCAATAATGCCCTCCAGGGTGGCGGTATAAGCAATACTGACTGGCCAAAGGCTATAAGGCCCTCCGCCTGCGGCGTCGGGCCTCATTACGCCCCTGGCCAGTCCTGTATTGCCCAATACCGCCCACCCTGTCGGGTATTATTGCTTAAATAATGCCGGTTATAGCCATATTTACAGACACACAGCTAGAAGAAAATTAAATAACTTGGATATACTCTATAATAAGCTCGCAAGATTTATGCTAAGGTGTGATTTTAAAACACATCACTGTACCATGTATATGGAACTAGGGTGGATTCCATTAGATTTAAGGGCTAGGGGAATCTGGCTAAATCAGGTCAGAAATATATTTAAAAATCAATCATTAGATATCTTAAAAAACAAATTACAAAAATCAAAACATGGTCTGAACTTAAGAAAAACTGGTGCTAGAGATTTAATAATACTAAAGTTAAAAAACTGATTTAGTGAAATGACCCTCCAATACCAGGTAGCTAAAAGTTGGAATTGTCTTCCTCCCTTCTTATGTGAATTAACAACTTCTGATCATGTTTTTAAAAATGGCCTGAATCATGAACTCAGTTTTCGTTGTTGTTGTAATAGGTGAAAATGGTGAAAAAGTAAAAATGTTAGTATGCCTGTTATTGATGTGTCTGTAAAATTGTGATGCACAGTTTTTTGTATCTTTTTTGTAATTTTGTATTGTTGTTAATGTGTAGATGTAATAATTTTTGTATAATGTAAACAGGTAAGCCTTGTGAACAAGGCTTTTCGGAACCCTAATGGCTATATCACTGTATAAATAAAATTTTACCATACCATACCATACCAAACTGTAATGTTTCATAAAGGTATTAACAGAAGTCCAAGTAGTGGCTGCACAAATGTCGGCCGCTGACACATTCTTGAAACTAGCTGCAGATGCAGCGACCCCTCTGGTGGAGTGGCCTCTGACCTGACCTAGCAGGGTCTTGTTGTACTTGTCATAACAGAAAGTGATACAATGAGCCAACCATTTAGACAGGCATTGGTTAGAAACAGTACTGCCTTCTCTTTTATGGGCAAAGGAGACAAATATTTGATCAGTCTTTCTGAGATCCTTCGTCCTGTTGGTGTAGTATCTCAGAATCCGGTGAATGTCCAGAGTATGCAGGAGGTACTCCCCTTGATTGGAGTGCTGCGTAAAGAAAGCAGGTAACTCTATGGACTGATTCAGCGTAGATTCTACTACCACCTTGGGGAGAAACTTAGGGTCGGTACGCAGAACCACATGTTCCTTGTGAAAAATCAAATACGGTATTTTACACCTCAGAGCCTGGAGCTCGGAAATCCTCCGAGCAGAAGTAACGGCCACGAGGAAGAGAGTCTTCCATGAGAGGAACTTCAGGTCTGCTGAGGCTGCCGGCTCGAAAGGAGGCAGAGTAAGCTTCTCAAGGATGAAATTCAAATCCCAAGGAGGGGCAGGAACCCAGATAGGGGGTCTCAGGTAGAGGACCCCTCCAAAGAAGGTCTTAGAGACCTCCAGCTGAGCAAACGTCCTGTCTGCAAAAGGGACATGGTAGGCCGAGATGGCCGCCATGTGACCCTTCAGAGATGAATGACTGAGACCCAGATCAAAGAGGTGTTGCAAGTAATCCAGAAGCCACGCAACAGAGCATGAAAAAGGCTCAAAATCTTTTGAAGCAGCCCAGATAGTGAACCGTTGCCGTTTCATGGCATAGGTGGATCTAGTGGAGGGTTTCCTGGCCTCCACCAGAGTCTCAGCCACTCGAGGGGAAACGCCGAATCGGGCTTGAGCTACATCTGCAGGAGCCATGCGTACAAGTAAAAGGACTTGAGTCTTGGATGGACCAGGGTTCCCTGATCCTGGGTCAGCAAAAGTCATGACAGAGGAAGAGGAGGTTCCTCTGAATACTGTTGCAGAAGAGAGAACCAAACTTGCCTGGGCCAGAAAGGAGCAATCAGTATCATTCGAACTCATTCTGAACCGAGTTTCTGTAAGACCCTCTGAATCAAGGGGATCTGGGGGAAAGCTTAGACGAATCTGCCCTTCCAATCTAGAGACAGAGCGTCTCTCTAAAAAATGCAGCGCCCTGAAGCGAGTGAGCAGAAGTCTGAAAGTTTTGCGCTGAGAGGGGATGCGAACAGGTCTACCTGTGGTGTTCCACAATGTAGGAAGATATCGTCTGCTACCCACTGATCCAGTTCCCACTCATGAGCATGAGCAGAAGATCGACTTAGATGGTCTGCCAATGTGTTCAACACCCGGGACGTGAATTGCCGTGAGGTGAAGATTGTGCTGCACTGCCCAATCCCAGACTCGCATTGCCTCCCTGCAAAGCAGGTAAGAATGAGTTCCTCCCCATTTGCTTGATGTACCAGACTACGCACATTGTCCGTCTGTACAGCTAGGTGCCCGGGAAGCAGATGCAGAGCATGAAGAGCATACAGCACAGCCAGAAGCTCAAGTACATTGATGTGTAGAGATTTTGAGCCTGGACCAGGAGCCCTGAGTCTTGTGAGGCCCGATATGGGCTCCCCAACCCTCGCCCAAGGCATCTGTAGTCAGCGTCTGGGAGGGGGAGAAAGACAGAAGGGAACTCCCCGGCAAAGGTTCTCCTGAACCATCCACCATTGCAAGTTCCAAGCCATAGGAGTGGAGATGAGAACCAGTTGATCTAGGTCATCCACCAGCTGATCCCATTGAGACTGAAGCATCCACTGAGAAATTCTCATGTGGAGCTGAGTGCAAGGAACTGTCAGAATCGCAGCTGCCATATGCCTGAGGAGGCAAAGGACTGCCTTGTGCTGACCCACCTGCGGCTGGACAACAGGCTGACCTGATCCTGGAGTGAGGCTGCCCTGTCCAGTGGCAGGAATGCCATGCCGGAGGTCATGTCCAGGATCTCCCTGATAAACTGGAGCCTGTGGGATGGGATCAAGTGGGACTTGGTCTGGTTGACAGTAATACCCAGGCAGGGAAAAACCTGCAGGGTAAGGGAAAGGAAGCACAGAAGTTCCTCCCTAGACAAGGCCGCCAGGAGCCAATCATCCAGGTACAGGAAAACCTGCACCCCCTGGGTACACAGGTAGGCCACTACCACTGAAAGGTATTCGGCGAACACTCAGGGCACCGAGGAAAGACCAAATGGGAGGGCCTTGAACTGGTAGTGGTCCCCCTGGAATGCAAAATATAGGTATTTGCGGTGGGAACGGTGAATGAGGATATGCAGGTAAGTATCCTGCATATCCAAAGCGCATAGCCACTGTCCCGGCCGAAGGAGGGACAGAAGGCCCTGCAGAGAGAGCATTCTGAACCTTTTGTATTCCATGAACAAGTTCAGGGAGCTGAGGTAGAGATTCGACCTCACATCATCCGACTTCTTTGGGACCAGGAAGAAATGGGAATAGTACCCCATCCCCCGAAGGTGGGGAGGAACAGGTTCTATCGCCTCCTTCACAAGAAGAGTGGAGATTTCTTCCTGAACCAGAAGATGATGTTCTGGGGAGTAAGGGGGGGAGGTTTTCAAGGAGGTTTCTGAAGAATGTCTATTGAGTGTCCTTCTTCAATCAGCTGGAGCACCCAAGCATCTGAAGTCACCCTCTCCCAACTCGGTAGGTGGAGGGAGAATCTCCCTCCTACCAGTTCCTCTGGAAATGCCAGAGGCTGTGGGAGAGGGAAGGAGTCAGGTGGTATAAGGCACCATCGCAGCTTAAGCCCCCACTGCTTTTTTGGGCAGTGGGGCATGGCAGACAGAGGGGCCCCACGTTTATTGGCCCTCTTTTCCTGAGGTGTCGCTTTTTGCTGATTACGTCTGTGAAAGGGATGACACTGAGCCTGAGGGGGTTTGTACATGGAGTCAACAGACTTTAGTACAGTACCCTTCTCCTGCAGATCAGTGATGATGTCCTTGACATCGCCACCGAACAGCACCGATCCCTGGAAGGGCGTGTTCTGGATGGTAGACTGCACCTTCGGGACCAATCCTGACACATGGAGTCAGGCATGATGCTGCAAACTCACAGTGAAAGCCAAGCTCCTACCGGCAGCATCCACTGCATCTTATGTGGCACGAAGCATGTGCTGACTGGCCGAACGTGCACACCGGACTAGGTCAGCCACTTCCTGCTTCGTCTGAGACTCAGGAAGGGAGTCCAACTTAGATTTCACCTCACTAAGGATAGCCTTCTGGTAATCACCCGTATGACCAACATAATTCAGGGCCCTGATACCCAGAGTGGAAGAAGCATAGACCTTCTTTCTGTACTGGTCCAGAAAGCGGGATTTGCGCAGCGAGTTTCTTAGGCTGTGGATCCAGCTCCAAGGAATGCCACTGATGAACCTCCTGGATTTTATGCAGCAACTCCGTAAAGGAAGGATCCTCCAGAGGCAACTTCGGAGGAGTCCTCGGCCTGGGCTTATCTGGAGAGTGAAGCTTGTCATCCACAGGAGGGGGAGGAGGAGGAGACTCCCCCTTCTGAGGCAGAGGAGGAACGGACCCCTTGGGGAGCCCTTGGGGAAGCGTATCCTGCCCCGCTCTGGAACCAGAGGGGTTGCCTCTGGTATCTGAAGGAGGGAAGGGAGCCTCTCGTCTCTCACATAGAGGTTCTGGAATCGGGACCAGCATCAGAAGATGGCTCTACCTCCTTGGTGAGCTGAGCCTTGGCCTCACCCCACCAGGAAGCTAGAGTTTCCTTCAAATCCACTGGCGGCTGAGGGGGTGGTGGAGGAGGAGGAAGAAGGGGATACAGATATTGGGAATATCTGTATTGCACATATCCATACCCCAACAGTGGAAAACTCATCGTTGGGTAATGAGGCACCATGTACTGCGGCGTCGGGTAGGCTGGCGTCGGGTACTGAGGTCGGATAGGACGGGGTTGGATACCCAGGGACCGGGGGGTCTGCAGGGGCAGACGGCCTGGAAGTATGCCCAGCAGGCGGGCCAGGAATAGGAGGCCTGGTGGGCAGCAGGCCCGCTGTAGGGACGGCATCCAAGAGAGGAAGAGGGATGTCACCCGGCATCGGCGTCCAAGGGACCAACGTCAGGTCGTCCGACCCAGTGGGAGGGAGCAATGACGGGCGCATACCAGATACCCTGCATCACCCAGAGAAGGAGGGGAAAAGTCCTTGGGGTCAGGCTGAGGAGATGCTGGGTCCTCGGAGGGCAGTGAACGCTGCAGGGTGCTAGGGACCTCGGGCACAATAGGGTCCAGCGTCGACTCAGACGCTGAGCTACCATTGAATGGGCCGACGTTCAACTTACCGGCAGAGTCTGGGCGGACATCAGAGGAGTAGTCGAACTTAGCGGAACCATCGCTCGAGGCAGGCCGCGATGGGAGTGTGGCCTGGTCGGGCGGCTTAGGGGTCGTGTGCTGCCCTTCAGGGTCGAGTGGCTTAGTGGCCTTCTCCAGGCGGGCAGCAGAGGAGCCGACATCCGGCTTACCGGAGCCACTCGCACCAGTAGGCAGTGTGGCAGGGGCCCTTGCTGGAAGTGGAAGCCTCCTTTAGCCTGGAGGAGCCGGAAGAGCCCGAGCGCTAGCCAGACGGGTGGGCCAACACCATCTTGGAAGCCTCCAAGATGGCCTTCGCGGAGCGGTCCCCCAGGGGGGATGTTACCTTTAACACAGTGACTCCAGCCGAAGTCGCAGTGGCCGAGGAAGAGGAGTCCCAGTCCTGGTGCTTCTCGTCTTTCTTTTTGCGGTGACCCTTGGGGGACGTTGAGGCCTGATGAAGCTTCTTCAGCTCCTTCTCCATGGAGGACATTTTCTTTTTAAGTATGTGGGTCTCCAGGGACTGCTGCCTCCGTCTGCGGGTGGCGGCGGTGAATTTCAGGCAATGCTGGCACTTCTCCACGGGGTGCTCCGGGCCTACACAGAAGAGGCACTGGGAATGGAAGTCCTTGTGTGGGAGTTGGACGCCACACGAGTTGCACTTATTCTTGTGCTCGGAGGGTGTAGGGGACTACATACACCACTGAAATAATCACAAAATTAAAAAAAAAATCTAAGAAAACCGACGGTAGAACTACAGACGACAGACTGACAAGCAGTTGAACTTAACCGCAAGGCACTGCACGAGCTAACGGCAGGAAAGAACTGGAAGGTGGTCGTGGGGGGCCGCCTCTTTATACTGACATCGCATGACGTCAGTCACCTGATGTGGGAGCGGTCCCCTGCCAGATACTGCTAGCTTGAAATTTTTCCGTGGGGTCCTGACGCCTGCCGGCTTCAGTCCTAGATGTAATTACCTACTGCAAGAGCCCTCTCAAAGTAAGATCAGGGGGTACACCACGGGGTGCCACACTGTACCTGCCAACCCAAAGCCCAAAACAACTAGGTTCTGAGTGGGGAGGCAGGGAGGTCAGAATACAGCAAGACTCCATTAGAAGAAACATTACCATGATGAGTAATTTTTTCTTCAAACATGAAGTCTTGCTGTATTTTGACTATTGCAGACTACCAAGCAGTTCCCCCTGGAAGAGGGGATACAAAACCTACTTTAGAAACAGGATCTGCAGTACTGCTGTGCCAAACCTAGCATCACTTCTAGACTGGATGTCAAGGGAGCAATGCTTGGTGAATGTGTGAACAGTTTTCCAGGTGGTTGCTTTACAGATCTCTGATAGAGGAATATCCCTAGCAACTGCCGTGTAGGAAACTGTACCTCTGGTTGAGTGTGCCCTCAGGCCTGAGGGAGGCTCCTTCCCCAGTTTTGTGTAACAAAACTGAATGCAAGAAACAATCCACCTGGCAATAGATCTTTCAGTGGTGGGTTTACCCTTTTCCACTTCACCATATGTGAGAATCAACTGGGTATAATCCTTCCGGTAGGCCTTAGTATGGTCCATATAATGACTAAGTGCCCTTTTAACATCCAGACTGTGCAATCTTCATTCACCTGAAGAAGCATAGTTCGTGAAAAAAAAAAAAACAGGTAAAGACAGATTGGTTAACATGAAAATCTGAAACCACTTTTAGAAGACATTTTCTGTTGGTTCTAAGGACCACCTTATCCTTATGAAAGGAAATAAAGTCAGGTTCCACTGGCAAGGCCTGTAATTCACTGATCCTCCTGGCAGAAGTAATGGCCACCAGGAACACAGTCTTCCAAGTCAAGTACTTCAGCTCAGCTGAAGATAAAGGTTCAAAGGGGGGCTTCATAAGCTGTGCAATACAGATATCCAGGTCCCAAGCAGGTGTAGGCTCCCTGAAGGGAGATTTAAGATGAACCAGACCTTTGAAAAGCTTACTGAACACAGGGTTAGAAGCCAAGGAGGGAACCTTCTCTGCTGATAGGAAAGCAGACAGCTGCCAGATGAACTTTAAGAGTAGCAGGCATGAGGCCCAAGCTATTCAGATGAACCAGGTAGTCCAGGACTGTAGCAATGGTCGCACTGCCTGGCTGAACATCCCTCTGAGAACACCAAATAGTGAATCTATCCCATTTGGAATTGTAAGTCTTTCTAGCAGAAGGTTTCCTAGAGATTTTGAGAATAACAATAACCCCTTGAGAGAGATACAATTCTGCATACTCCAAGTCTTCAAGAACCAAGCTTTGAGCCTGAGAGGTTGGAGAATGGGGGCACCAAATTATTCCCTGAGAGGAGGTCAGGAGGTTGTGCCTCCCGGGAAGAAACAGGGGAAGTGTCACTGAAAGAGACAGTTGTACTGGATACCATGGTTGTCTGACCCAGTCCAAAGCCACCAGAATCACTGTGCAGGGCCGAGACTTAATTTTGATCATTACTCTGAAAATTAGAGGAAAGGGGGGGAAGGCATAAATGAACTTGCCTGTCCAGTCCAACAGGAGAACATCTAGAAGCACAGACCCCAGGACTGGGGACCTGCAACAGAAGAGAGAAGTTGATTGTCTGGGACTGCCAAGAGATCCATCTCTGGAGTGCCTCACCTCCTGAAAATGACCTGAAGAACATGCTGATTCAAAATCCATTCGTGATGACTGAAATCCTGTTCAGGGCATCTGCCAGCACATTGACCTTCCCTGGGAGATGCACTGCTACCAGGGAAGTCTGAAGGGAGTAGGCCAACGACCATACCTTCATGGCTTCCATGCACAAGGCTGTGGACCGAGTGCCCCCTTGCTTGTTTATCACATAGTGGTGGTGGTGTCTGTTCTGACCTGCACCACTTTTCCCTGAACTGACAGAGAATGCTTGAAGGGTTAGAAACACTGTGCTGAGTTCCAGAAGACTGATGTGAAGGAGGGACTCTGATGAGACCAACTGCCTTGTGCAGTAAGGTCTCCTAGATGGGCTCCCCAGCCTGGGAGAGAAGCATCTGTGGTAAGAACTACTGAGGGTGTCTGGTGCAGAAAGGGAACACCCTGCATGAGATTGTCCTCCTCCAGCCACCATTGTAGAGCCTGGACAAGGGCCTGGGACACTGGAACCAACCTGGTGAGGGGTTCCTTCCTCTGTGACCAGAAGGACCTGAGGTGGAACTTAATGTCCCTCATCTGAAATCTGTCTCCTGGGACCACTGCAGTGGAAGCTGCCATCTGGCCTAGGAGTTGGAGGAAAATGTCTGGCTGGACGAGAAACCAAGGGTTTGAAAGAGGAAGCCAGATCTGTAAGAGCCTTTTCCCTTAAGAGAGGCAGGAAAGCCTTTGCTTGAATGGTATCCAAATCTACCCCTATAATGGTGAGAAGTTGAACAGGTTCTAGAATTGAATTGGCCAAATTAAGGAGAAATCCTAGAGAACCCAGAAGTCTCTGGGTAGCAGCCAGAGCAGACTCAACTTGGTCTGGTGACTGGCCTACAATGAGCCCATCGTCTAGGTAAGGAAGCACTAGGATGCCCTGCCTTTTAAGGAAGGCTACCACCAGTGTCAGACATTTTGTGAACACCCTGGGTACAGATGTGAGGCAGAAGGACATAGCTCTGACCTAGTAATGGCCTTAGGGTAAATTGAACCTGAGGTGCTATCTGTGGTAACACCTGATAGAAATGTGGAAATAGGCATCCTTGAGGTCCAGGGAGGCTAGCCAGTCTCCTGGCCTCAGAGAAGGAAGAATGATTCCCAGAGTCACCATTTTGAATTTTGGCTTTGTGATTATGTTTGTTGAGGTATCTTAGGTCTAGGATGGGTGGCCACTCCCCTGTCTTTTTTGGGGTAAGGAAGTATCTTGAATACAAGCCTCTCCCTCTGTGTGGCAGAGGTACTTGCTCCACAGCCTTTAGGAGCAACAACTGAGAAACCTCTGCTTCTAAAGCAAGTGTTTCCAGTGGAGAGGCAGGTTTGAAGGACCTTACTCTGATTTTGGGAAGTCTTTTGAAACTGAGAGCAAGCCCTTGACTTATTATTTCCAGAATCCACTTGTCTGAAGTGACAGACTTCCATGCCTGGAAGAAATAAGCCAATCTGCCCCCCACTGGAAGTGAGTAGGCGACCCGGACTGACACATCAGGATGTCTATATGGCAGGAGCCCTAGGCTGAGAAGGGGATGCAGCCCTGCTCATCCTCTTTCTGCCTCTCCCTCTGAAAAAAACCCTCTGCTGGAAAGAAGAGGAAGCCTGGGCTTGGTAAAAAGGCCTCTGAAAAGGCCTGCCCCTGCCAGCCCTAGACTGCTGCTTTTGAGGAGTGGTCTGCTTCTCTTTGGCCACTGTACTCGTGTAGGCGGTCCTATATTCATCCATCTTTTTCATGTAAATCTCTGTTTGCTCTCCAAACAGAGTTGTCTGTGACTGGGAAATCCATGGCCTTAGCCTGGGTATCCTGTGATAAGCTAGTACATCTGAGCGAAGCAAACCTCCACAAGGAGACAGATGAAGCCATGACTCTTGATGCCACATCACTGGAGTCCACAGCAGCATGAAATTGTACTTTGGATGCCTCTATACCATCTGCAGCCACCGCCTCCAGCTCCTTGGCCAGCTTGGGAGGAGCAGTTTTAGCTAGCTCCAGAAATGTATCACATTTAGATTTCTGGTACCTAACAGGATAGGCCATAAAAGAAGCCGGTCGGTGAGTCCCAATGAGGATGCCAAGTACTGTTTCTTTGCCATGGCATCCACCTTACTGGAATCCTTATATGGGGAGTGAGAAGCCAAGGGGATGTTAGCCTTATCACAGGCTGCAGCCTGCATCATCCCAGCATGACTGCAGTCAGAATAAAGAAATTCCGTACCAGAACCTGACAGCATGTACCTCTTGTCCACAGGAGGTATGGAAGATGGCATCTGAAGTTAGGTTTTAGTCTGTTTCCCCAAAGATGCATGCAGGGAAATAGACAGTCTCTGACTCTGGGACATCCATCATCTCCACAGTCAGGTTCTTCTGTTTCCTCCTCAGCTGGTAGCTGCAGAGTCTCTGCCACCTCTTTATAAAATAAAAAGTGTGAAGGGGACTGTCTGGGAAGGGAAATATTGGAAGGCCTGTCTTGAGAGATGTCAGGCTCTAGTGGCTCATCTAGACCTTCATATCATCTTCATCCTCAGCCTCTGGATCCCCCTCCCAATCGAACTCTAATACTCCTCTGGTTTAAATTTTGAAGGAGCTTGGACCGACCGAACCAATCACCGGCCAGGCGGTGTCAGTTCGGTCGGAAACAGGCGGAGTGATTGCACAATACTTATCGCTCTTGCAATCTGTTCAGTGGTTGGGATCTGAGGAGCAAGATCTGAACCGGTCGATTTCTTTTTCGATGAAACAGATCCTTCTGAATCCCATTTCCTTTTGCCCAAGGAGGTATCGCCCTGGCTAGAAGGCACCTCCTAAGGTTCGGTGGAAACCGAACTGGACTGGCCATCCAAGTCAACGGATTTTGAGGCCTCTCTTTCCCAAAGCTGAGCTATTCTTTTTTCTAAAGTGGCTTTAGGGAAATTCGTACATATCTGTCAGTCTTTTTTGAGGCGGTCAGACCCCAGACAATAAACACAGATGCGGTGGTGATCAGCTTTAGCAAAAGCCTCCCCATACTCAGTACAGTGTTGAAATCGAGTGGGACCAGTTTTCTTCTTGGGTTTCTCAGACATTGTCTTTTCTCACAAAGAGTACCCTTAACAGCTTTTACTCCAGGTAATACAAAGCATTTTGGTCACCAACTGGTTCAAGGGTTGTTTAAAAAAAAAATGGAATAAAACACAGGTTTTTTGAGACCGAAAAGTACCAGACCACACTCTTTAGCTCACAGAAACAAGTTTTTTAGGACAGAATTTCAGTCCCCCACCGGACTGACCAATAGGGAACCAAATAAAAGCAATTTCTATCACTATGTACCACTAATCACACTACCTGTACCGAAGACAGAGATTTGATGACAGAAAAATAAGAAAGCAGTTGAATTAAACCAATCGAATAATTATACAAAACCAGCAAGGAGAAGTTCTCCAGAGCGTCTTCATAGTTAGGCGGAGTAAAGAATCTGACAGTTACATTAGAATGTGCCAGTGACAGAGGTTTGAAAACCAAGTTCGAGCTCAACATTCTATGCTTCTACATAGAGTTAACGCTTTCCTCTCTGGAGCAGTTCAAGCGCTGGGGCTAACTGCAATAGTCAGAATACAGCAAGACTCCATGTTGTTTGAAATGCTCTTCGCAGCACAAGGGTGTCTCATGGACATGGAAAGGAGTGCTTCGATTTATAAATTAGACATTGATTATTCGAAATGAACAGTGCTGTACTTATCTTGTGGGATTTTGTTTTGTACTCACAGAAATGCATTGATTTTCTATTACTTTTTTAATCCTCCATTTCCAGTCATCATCACAGATATGATTGAAATATGAACAAGAGTGTCATTTGACCACTCCATTATGATTGCATAGTGACATTTCAGCAATAGTTACCAGATTTTGTTTACTTTATCGCAGAGACACAAAGCCTGAGCATCTGTGGGGGGAAAAAAAAGGGACGAAAAACTTCTAAAGAATCACGATTACAAAATGCACATTCCAAAAAATGTAGTAATAATAAAAAATAATAAATATGTAATATATTTAGAAATAACTTATCTAAAGATGCAACTGGTTAGATTCTCATTAAGATATTGAAATATTCATAGTGGCCACCCAAAATTAGTCCATTTTATACATTTGTCTATAGAGAATCGGGTCTTTTGCCATACATAATATGATGCAACTATCCGGTTCTGCCAATCACATCAATTTCCACCCAGTAGGAATATGTATATTGGTTTGACCTTCCAGCACCTTGGCACCTGCAATAGAGATTAAAATATAGATATAAAATGTAACATAAAATAAAGGTGTTCACTAAATAAATGTACTGCAATACACGCGTGCATTATGAACATACACATAAGATCATAAATAATGATGACAGACTTTGCAACAAAAATGAATGTGCGCTTTTCCTAGCTGCCATGTGCCTGATGTGGAGACTCTGATCGAACGGTTAACCTGTTAAACATGCACGCCGATCAGTATTAATGAGGGAAATCAAGGGATAAAGGAGGCATCATTCCCCAAGATGCTAACCTGACCACTGGAAAGATTAAATCCACCCTCCGGGTGGCATAATGACCCCCTTTTCTGCCATCAAGATCTAGACTTCTAGTGGAGGCCACATTAGTGTTTAATACAGCTGCATCACCACCCCCAGCATTCTGCTAGTGTTATCTCTGCCTATGCAAGCCAGCTTGCCAATGACCCATCCCACACAGCCCCCTCCTCTTCAATAATAGCCCCCCTTACACACAGCACCATCCTCCACAATATTACCCCCTCCACACACAGTCCCCTCCTCCCGAAAAATACCTTACCCCTCAATCGTTTATGCAAATTATGCAAAACCGAGTCATTGATTGTTTAGAGGCAAGAACATGCGACTTGGGTTACTAATTATGATGTACTATATCTGCAGATCCTCTTGGCATAATGTCCAACCTCCCCACAATCATTTGGAGAGGGGGACCAAAGTCTCATCCACTAAAGACACCTAGAGTACAGTGTGCAGTTCTGGAAACTCAACCTCAGAAAGGACATAGACAGACTGGAGAAAGTGCAGAGGACAACTATAAAAATGATACTTGGACTCCACATCAAGGCACATGAGGAATGTCTCCATGACCTAAACATATACTTCCTGGAACAGCAGAGAAGGGGACACATGATCGAAGCCTCTAGGATGGCCGAAAGACCGAAGGAGAGAACCCAGAACTGGTAATGCTGGTCCTGAAAATGGAAATGAAGGAACTTTCTGTGGGACTTCAGGACCTTGATATGCATATACCTGTCTTGCATATCTAGGGAGCACAACAAGTCCCCATGATGTAGCAAGGAGAATAGACTTGCTAGAGTCACCATCTGAAATCTCTGGTACTTGACTGAGAGATTGAGCTGGCTTATGTCCAGAATTGGGTGCAGGACTCCTGTTTTCTTTGAGACCAGGAAAAAACAGGAGTAATAACCTTTGCCCCTCTGTGCCGGAGGGACTGGCTGGATGACCTTTTTGTCTAGAAGCAGCTGAATTTCCTCCTCCAGATGAGAGGCATGGGTGGGTGGACAACTGACAAATGGGGGGGGCGGAATTGTATGGAGGGATAGAGAGAAACTCTACCGAGTACCCTTTTTGAATGGTGTCTAGCACCCACTCGTCTGTGGTAATACTGGATCATTCGAGAGGGTAGAGGGCAAATCCCCCTCCTACCTTCAGGTCTGTGACTCCAGGGGAAGGTGAGGTAGACACAGAGAGTCAGGCGGTGGGAGTGAAGGGGCCCTGAGCCCTGGGAGCTTTGGGCTGCCTTGGGCCTTGGGGGCAGGCTCTTGAATCACTTGCCCTGGGAGGAGGAGGGCTCGGATATGGGTAGTGTGGGTACCAGTAAAGAGAGTATCCATAGTCCGATGGCGGGAAGCCCGGTGTTGGGTACTGAGGCATCGGACAAGGAGGCAGTGGGCACTGCAGCATCGGATACTGTGGAGCCGGGTACTGCGGCACCGGGTAATGCGGTGTCAGGTACCCTGGCACCAGGGGCTTGGCTGGGACAGAAGGTCCTGGCAAAGGCCCTGCTGGCAGACCGACTGGAGGAAACGGTCCTGCGGGCATCGAGCCCAGCGTAGGTAGGCCTCCGAATGGGTCCAATGGTCCTGACGGAAGAATGGGTTTTCTGTTGGCAAAGGAATGCCAGAGGGTGGTGTCAGGTCTGGCATTAGTGGGTACGGAATCAGAGGGTGGACCCCTGACAGCAGCATCCCTGAATAGTTGGCCTCAACCGGGGAAGGAGGGTTAAAATCCCTGGGTGTGAACTGAGGGGACGCGATGACCTCAGTGGGCAGCAGGGTTATCCATTGCATAGATCCTAGGTCATCAGGCATAATAATAGGGTCTGACATCTGACACAGGCAGGATGCCAGGGTGGTCATCATTGGAGCCGGTGGCAGTCTTATCAGCAGTGTCCGGGTGGACATTGGAGCCAGCGTCTGACTTATTGGACTCCCTGTCTGAGAAAGGCCATGCAGGAGGGGTGGTCTTGTCAGAAGGGGGGTGGGCTGGGCGATCACCTTGAGGAGGTGAGCAGCTTAGCATCCCCCTCTGGGCAGGTGTCTGCAGGCCGACATCCAACTTACCGGACCCTCGAGAAGCAGCCTTGACGGGAGCCGAGGCCTCCTTTACCACAGAGGCTCCTGAAGGGCCAAAGCGAGAGCTGGACGGGAGGGGCGCCACCAAGACAGCCGTCGAGGAGTGATCCCCGGAGGGGATGATAACTGTAAGGCCATGACTCCAGCTGAAGTTGCGGCTGCCGTGGATGATGACTCCCGCTCCTGGTGATTCTCTTTCTCCCACTTCTTTTTGTGGCATTATGGGGAGGTTGACACCTGCATAGGATGCCATTTTCTTATTAAGGAAGTGGGCTTCAGGAATGTTGCCTTCACTTGCGGTAGCAGAGTTGAATTTCTGGCAATGCTGGCAGCAGATTGTATGAGAAAAAAAAAGAAAATCGAGAAAAAGGGTTGAAAAAAATGAAACTTTATAACTGACAAAAGTACTGATGAGTGCTTTCTACAACGAGGAACTTTCACAAGCCGATGGCAGGAAAGAACTGGAAGGCGGGCGTGGGGGTCTGCCCCTTTATACCGATGTCGCCTGATGCCGGGCCGGCTCCCAGCCAGAGACTGCTAGCTAGAAGTTTTCTGTGGGGTCCTGGCACCTGGCAGCTTAGTCCTATATGTGAATACCTACTGCAAGATCCTCTCGAGGTAAGATCAGCCAAACCAAAACCTGCTCTCCTCCTAGAAGCTATGTTTAGACTGTAATGTCGAATAAATGTATGGACAGTGCTCCAGGTGGCTGCGGCACAAAGGTCCACCCTGACACATATTAGAGAGGTAAAAGAGGTGGCAGTGGCCCTGGTGGAATGGCCCTTAACTGAGCCTAGTAAGGGTTTGCAGTGGTGCTGATAACAGAAAGAAATGCAATTCATTAACCACTTGGATATGTTTGCTTAGTGACAGGATCCAGTCTTATGTTTAGCAAATGCCACCAACAACTGGTCCACGGTCCAGACAGAATGAGTCCAGTCCAAATAAAATAATGAAGGATTCTGTGAAGATCCAGAGTATGTAACAAGGCCTCCCCCCGTTAGAGAACTCTGGATAGTAGACTGGAAGTTGGAAGTCCTGGTTCAGAGTCATGGCGGACACCACTTTCGGCAGAAATTTGGGATTTGTACAAAGCTGTACACTATCCATATGAAAAACAAGGTAAGGCTCCTTGTACATCAGGGCCTGAAGCTCAGAAATCCTCCTTGCTGGAGTAATGGCAACTAAAGATTATGTATTCCAAGAAAGGAGATGTCGCTCGCATGACATGGACGGTTCAAAAGGAGGAAGGGTGAGCTTTTCTAAAACAAACAGGAGGTCCCATGGGGGGATACTGGATCCCTCCTGGGGGGGGTCATCTAATATGCAAGATTCCAATAAGGACGTTCTTGCAGACGTTGAGTTGTACCAGAGTTTGCCAGATCTGTGCAAACATGCACCTTGATAGAGAAATAGCTAAGGTCTAAGTCAAGGAGGTGGAGTAGGTACTGTAGGAAGAACTTGACAGAGCACTGGAGAAGATCCAGGGGTTGGCTTACTGAGAGAGCAGTTGTTCGATCCTGGGACTGGTTGTTCTGGTGGGCGTTGGATGGCTGGTTGTCCTCCACAGATCATCTGTCAGGCAACTGCTCCTTCTAGGGTGAATGCCTGCTGTCTGACATGGGCATTTTGGACGAAGGATGTTTGTCCTTTTTAGAAGTGATTCCTGTAGATGGTGGGGGAGGCGTCCGTTGATGAACTACCTCCTGTCACTGGTGGGAATAGTCTGGCTTCTTATCTTTGTCAGAGGATCCCGTGGGGCTGTGGCCTTCTTTGAGCCTAACAGCAGGTGACTGTCTATCCTGGCCAGGGCTTGGTGAAGACTTATGGGGCTGGTGAGCCAGGGGGACTACAGCTTGGCCATGTCTTGAGGATGAAGGTTGGTCCATGGGCTTAGAGGAGGATGATCTGTGGGCACTAGTTCCCTGTGAAGAAGGGGGAAATGGATCCTGACCTCCCACCGGAGAAAGAAGCATGCCTGGAGGAAGACTTGTAGCAGGATTCTGACCACGGCCTGTCCTTGTCCTTGGAGTGTTTCCCTTGGGACTGACTTCTCCTCTATGGGGAGACTGCCTGGTGGGTGAAGATGAACTTGGACCAGACGGGGACTTTTGTATGGTGGCTACTTTCTGCTTGAGGAGGCAAGCCTTTAAGGCAGCCCTGAGGATCCTGGTCTTTTTGAACTTTTGGCAGTATTAGCAGTCATCTGACCTGTGGTCGGGGCCTAGACAGATCAGGCAGGCCTCGTGGCTGTCCTTAGCCAGGATTGGTTTGCCACAACGGCACTTCGACTTCCACCGAGTAGGTGAAAAAGAAGATATGCATTGAATCTTTGTCGAAATAGTCGAGAAAAATGAGAAAAAACTGTATATTTAAAGACTACGTATCTACGGTCGACTAAGCAAGGTGTCCGAGGAGTCAAACAACGCAGGTCAATGGCGGTAAAGTAACTGAGATGGCATGGGGGACCACCCCCTTTATACCAAGCCTGATGTCCCCGTTACAGACTGCTAGCTAGAAAGTTTTTTCCGAGGGGTCCTAAGGCCTGCGGCCTTAGTCCTAATGGTATTACCGGCTGCAAGAGCTGCACTTCAAAGTCAGATCCTTGCGTCCTGTGGTCTCCAAGATGAGCTCCCTAACCCAGATCGGAAGCATCAGAGGTAATGGTATGAGAGAGAGCCTGACAGTGGAAGGGGGGCCCCAAAAAACAAGTTGGTGAGGTCCTGCCACCAGAGGAGATCTTTCTGAAGACCACTGGAGATCATGACCAGCTAATCCATGTCATTCAACCACTGATCCCACTGGACTCAGATACCATTGGGTAACCCTCATGTGCAGCCTGGCCTTGGGAACTGTTGGGATGGCTGCTGCTATAAGAGCAAGAAAGTGAAGCACTGAGCGAGCCAGAGTCTACAGAGACCTGGCCACCAAAGTTGCCTGAGAGATCTAGCGGAATGAAGGCCTTGCTTTGGACTGTGTCCAGCACTGATCCAATAAATTGGAGGTGCTGGGAGGGTAGTAGCTGGGACTTGGGTAAATTGACTGAAATTCCCAGGTGGGAAAACAGGTCCAGAGTGAAGGTTAGGGATTCCTTCAGGCTGTCTGGGGATGGGGCTAAAAAGAGCCAGTCATCCAGTATGGGAACACGTATATGCCCCTGCAATAGAGAAAGGCTGTGACCACTGCTAGGTACTCGGTAAATACCCAAGGCACCAAGGACAGGCCAAACGGGAGGGACTTGAATTGGAAATGGTTCTCCATATAGGAGAAACTGAGGAAGCAGCAGTGAGCAGGGAGGATAGAGATATGTAGGTAAGCATCCTGCATATCCAGGGAGCATAGCCAGGTATTTGGCAGGAGCAGGGGTAGGAGTCCCTGGAGAGTCAGCATGTGGAACCTCTTCTACTCTACGAAGAGGTTTAGCATGCTGATGTCTAGGATAGACCTCAGGTCCCAAGTCTTTTTTGGAACTAGGAAGAAGTGGGAATAAAATCCCCTTCCTATTTGATCCCAAGGTATGAGCTCTATGGCAGACTTTTGCAGTAGAGCCTGGATTTCCTGATGGATGATGGGGATCTGACTCGATGGGTAAAAGTACATTCCCAGAGGGTTGACTGGGGGAATCTCCAGGAACTCGATGGACTGTCCTCTTTGTATGAACTGAAGAACCCATACATATGTGGTGACGGCCTTCCACTCGTCCAGATGGAGGCCGAACCTCCCCCCTACTGGCTCCTCCATGGGTACTGGCAGTAACGGGAGGAGGAGAAGCAAGTCAGGATGCAGAGGGGATGGGAGCCTTAGCTTCTGAGGCTGCCCTAGCAAATCTGGCCTGAGGAGGTTGTGCTCCTGAGCCAGTGGCACAGCGTTTTCCTTGATGCTTGCCCTGGTACTGGTTCCTGTTCCAATTTCTTCTGCGATTAAATGGCTGCTTTATTTGTTGACCTGAAAGGTACATTCAGCAAACATACCTTAATGACCTACTGCTCTCCTGTAGCCCAGTAATAATATCCTTACATAGAAACATTGAATTTGACTGCAGATAAGGACTGCTTGGCCCACCTAGTCTGCCCATTTCCCTACCTAATGCATAGGCTGCAGATCCTAGTTAACCAACAGCCTACATCCTCCTACCCCCACTAGGATTGCCTTATATCTGTCCCATGCATTCTTGAATTCCCCCACTGCTTTTGAGTCCACTACCTCCTCAGGAAGGCTGTTCCATGTATCCACAAACCTCAGTGAAAAAATACTTCCTCACATTACCTTTGAGCTGTCCACCCTCTATCTTCAAATTGTGCCCCTTGTTCTTGTACATTTCTTTCTGAAAGATGCTATCATCTTGGACTCTGTTGATTCCCTTGACGTACTTGAAAGTTTCTATCATGTCCCCCCTCTCCCTCCTCTCCTTGAGTGTATACATATTAAGCTTCTTTGATCTTTCTTTGTATGTCTTCTGGTGCAGACCCTGCACCATTTTAGTTGCCCTCCTCTGGACAGCCTCCATCCTATCTATGTCCTTACGGAGATGGGGTCTCCAGAACTGGATGCAGAACTCCAGATGGGGTCTCACTAACTGTCTGTACAGAGGGATAACAACTTCTTGTTTTTTACTAGTGATGCCTCTCCCTATGCATCCCAGTATCCCACCAGCCCTCCTTACTGCCTTCTCACATTGCTTGCCCACCTTAAGGTCATCTGATATGACTATCCCCAGGACCCTTTCCATTTCTGTTATTATCTCACCCCCCATTGTGTACTCTTCCCCTGGATTTTTGTTTTCCAGGTGCATTACTTTGCACTTCTTTGCAGGGAATCTAAGCTGCCATATATTTGACCATTCCTCCAACCTTGCCAAGTCCATCTGCATCCTCTCCACCCCACCTTCTGCATCAACCCTGTTGCAGATCTTTGCATCTGCACAGCATCACCATCAAAGAGAACAGGGCCTCTGAAAGGTGAATCCAAAAGGGTGGACTGGATGTCCAGTGCCAGACTTGCCAGATACAGCCAAGCTAGGCATCTAAGGCAGATCCCCGAGGCTGCAACCTGAGCGACTGAATCAACTGAATCACAGGTTGCTCGGAGTGCATGTCTGTAGGATGGCTTGTTCATCTGTACGTTCTC
The DNA here is from genome assembly GCA_016271365.2 of Neoceratodus forsteri. Lineage (NCBI taxonomy): Eukaryota > Metazoa > Chordata > Ceratodontiformes > Ceratodontidae > Neoceratodus > Neoceratodus forsteri. The sequence continues at coordinate 1,256,985,707 of CM057454.1, forward strand.
CAATAATTTCTCCCCGAGTTGCTCATCAGGGACGTCTTGGAGATCCTTCCAACTCCGAAAGCGAGGACTTCTGGAATGCCACCATTTGCGAAATGTAGTTGAGTGACCAGATAGATCAGTGGAAGAGGCGAAAATCTTTCTGCCAAATAGATCCAGCTGCTTCAAATCCTTGTCTGGAGGAAGGGAACTGAGGTGCTTGGGCTAGGCTGAGCAGTCATGGGCAGCAGTAATGACCATAGAGTCAGATTTGGGCTGTGAAGTGAGGTGTGAGACCCCTTCCGGGGGGCAATAAGTCCTGTCAGCTTTCCTGGAAACTGACAGGACTGAAGAAGGCTGCTGCCAAATAGTGGATGCAAGGTCCTCATGTGGACCCATCCACAGGGGGGATAGGGAGGTGATCCACATTTGCGAGATCTAAGTGCTCAGCCAGTCTGAATGGTCTGAAAAAGTTCCCCGAAGGAAGGGTCCTCCGTTGGAGATTTGGGAAATGCCTTAAGTTGGTTCAGGAATTGTAAAATGTGGTTCTGAGTGGTCTCAGTCTGAGTAGTCGGACTCAGGATTCCGGCATCCTGGATAAGGAGAGATCTACACCAGTGTCACCCACTGGTAGAGAGCCTGAAGTGCAGCCGGATGACACCGGGCTGGGGGTGGAGCCCCCCTAAGAGAGGGGTGCCCCCTTGAGGCTGAGACTTTTTTAAAATTAGGAGCTGCGACCTGGCATCCTGCCACCATGCCAGACTGTCACCTTGGTCAGGCGACGGAGGTTGATGATGAAACCTGGGATACCCAGGGTAAGAAGGATAGCTGGGGGGGAAGAGATTCCAGTAAGGGTATTAGTACTGGTAACCTGAAAACCCCAAAGGGTATCCAGGCATCGGGTATCCAGACAGCAGATAACCTGGTGTTGGGTAGCCTAGCGTAGGGTAGCCCGATGTTGGTGGGTAGTCTGGAGTCAGTGGCACCAGGCCCAGCATCGGAAGTGAAGGAACCTGTGGTGGGCCACCCAGTGGAGGAGCTGAAGGCCTGGCCAGGGAAGGTGCCGAAGGGCAGCTGGGCGGCGGCTGAAGGTCAAGCGAAGGGCCTGAGAGTCCCAAAGGAGGAGGGTCCATGCCTGTGAGCCCCATGTCCGGTGACAGTTCCCTGGGAAGGAAGGGATCTGGTGGCAGGACTGAACCTGGTGAAGGGAGGAGCTCTGGAAGGGACCCCAGCAACTGGTCTGGAAGCAATCCCAATGGGAGGGAAACACTGGGAATGGGTAGAAAATCCCTGGAAATGGAAACTAGCAAGGATGAGGGGTCCTTCATGAGCACTATCATCCCAGGTTTGGGGCCCACAAGGGAGCCCGAAGGGGAGAACTTGGAAGTGGTAGTGCTGGTCCTGAAAACAGAAATGAAGGAACTTTTTGTGGGACTTCAGGATCTTGATACACATATACCAGTCTTGCATATCTAGGGAGCACAACCAGTCCCCTTGATGTAGCAAGGGGAACAGACTTTCTAGAGCCACCATCTGAAATCTCTAGTACTTGACCAACAGATTGAGCTAACTTAAGTCCAGAATTGGGCAAAGGTCTCCCAATTTCTTTGTGACCAGGACAAAAAACTGGAGTAATAACCTTTGCCCGTCTGTGCCGGAGGGACTGGCTGAATGGTCCTTTTGTCTAGAAGCAGCCGAATCTCCTCCTCTAGAAGAGAGTCGTGGGTGGGTGGACAATTGACAGGAGGGGGGGAATTGTCCAGAGGGAGAGAGAAAAACTCTATTGAGTACATTTTTCGAATGCTGTCCAGCACCCACTGGTCTGTGGTAATACTGGACCATTCAAGAGGGTAGAGGGCAAATCTCCCGACCTTCTCGGTCTGCGACTCCCAGTGAAGGTGGGGGAGACATGAGTCAGGTGGTGGAAGTGACGGGGACCTGAGTCCTGGGAGCTTTGGGCTGCTTAGGGCCTTGGGAGCCTTGGGCAGCAGGGTGACCCCACCTCTCCAATCCCTTGCCCTGGGAGTTTTTGCCTCCCTGTCCCTGTCCTTTTCAAAAGGGACGGTGACAGGGTTCTTGAGGCTGGGATTTGTACATGTGGTGAACATCAGCCACCGCTCTTCCTGACTCTTGAAGTTGTTTGACCAAGGCTTCTACCTCTGGGCAAAACAGCACTGGGCCCTGAAATGGGGAATCCAAGATGGAGTCCTGCAGGTCTGGCTTAGAAATAGTAAATCTCAGCCAAGATTGCCTCCTCATACACACCCCCCTGAAGCAGGCATTCGGGAGGCCATGTCCACTGCATCATAAGAGCAGTGCAGGACATGTTTATCCACGTCCAAACCTGACTAGGCGCAGGCAAGCACTTCCTCCTTGGCGTCGGAGTCTGGCATAGAACTAATCAGTTCCATAGTGCTTTTTTCTTCTTTTACCCTTCAAGAAAGTATTGGAAACCTCTAGCTGAGCTAGGGTTTTGCCCTTCACGAGCTGGTGGTAGACTGACACCACAGAGAGATGGACCTTCAGTGAGAAGTAACTGAGGCTCAACTCTGAAAGATGTGAGAAGTACTCCAGCACCTAGGAGGTGAGCAAGAAAGAGGGTCGAAGCACTTGGCTGTGGCCCAAATTGAAATTTTTTTCCGTTTTATGGCATAGGTAGACCTGGTGGAGGGATTTAGTCTTCACCAAGACCTGGGCAACTTGTGTGGAAACTCCATAGTGAGAAACCGCTATGTCCACAGGAGCCACACACGAAGGTGGAGAGACTTGAGGCTCCGATGTACCAGGATGCCCTGCTCCTGAGACAGAAGGTCATGGGACAGAGGCAGAGGAACCAGTGGTTCTAGAACTAGTTGTTGCAACAGCGGGAACCAAATCTGCAGAGGCCACAGAGGAGCAATTAAGATCATGAGAGCCCCCTCTGCCTGTACCTTCAGAAAAAGAAAGGGAGGAATGCATAGAGAAACCTCCCTATCCAGAATAGAGACCGTGCGTCTCACCAAAAAACACCATGCCCGGGAATGAGCTAGCAGAGATGGGTAGTTTTGTATTGGATAGGGATGCAAATAGATCTAGGTCTGGATGACCCCACAGAAGAAACAGATATTCTACTACCTCCTGCTTTAATTCCCCCTCATGAGCCCTGGTGACTGATCGGCTGGCAGTGTCCCACCAGGGTATTGTGAACTCCCAGCACGTGGACTGCTGTCAGGGTCAGGCTGTACCCAATGGCCCAATACCATACCCTCATTGCTTCTCTGCAGAGAAGCAGCTGTACCTCTAGTCGAATGAGCCCTCAGGTCTGACGGGGGTATTGTGCCTTACTTTTCATAACAGAATTGTATACAAGAGACAATCCACCTGGCAATAGTTCACTTAGTAGCAGGTTTACCCTTTCCCACTTCACCATAAGTGAGAAACAACTGAGGACATTCAAACCTAAGTGCCTTAGTGTGCTCAATGTAGTCGCTAACTGCCCTCTTAACATCCAAGCTGTGTAATCTTCTGTCTCCTGAAGAAGAATGATCAGTGAAGAACACAGGAAGAGACATGGACTGGTTCAGATGAAAATCTGAAACCACTTTGGGTAAGAACCTCCTATTAGTTCTAAGGACCACCTTATCTCTGTGGAATGAGGTAAAATCAGGCTCCATTGACAGAGCTTGTAATTTGCTGACACACCTGGCAGAAGTGATAGCTAACAGGAAAGTACAGTCACGTAAGAACTTACCATAACAGTAGATCTTGGAGAGAGGCTCTTGCAGTAGATAATTACATATAGGACTGAAGCCAGCAGGTGTCAGGACCCCACGGAAAAATTTCTAGCTAGCAGTCTCTGGCGGGGACCGCCCCAAGTCAGGTGACTGACATCAGTATAAAGGGGCGGTCCACCACATCCGCCTTCCAGTTCTTTCCCGCCAAGGGCCAAAAAGGCAAGACGAGAGAGAGAAGCGGATATTTCCCTTCCTGGAAAAGGAGCTGTAAAAGCTAAGAGGGATGGAGAGCAGGAAGGTATTACCTACTGCAAGAGCCTCTCTCAAAGATCTACTGTTACGATAATTTCTTACTTAACTGTACTATCTTACTTCGAGAGGGCTCTTGCAGTAGGTAATTACATATAGGACTGAGTCCCAAGCAGTCTGGAACAAGGAGAAGCACACGGGAGGATGAAACTACTCATATATAGATCCTTTGGCTGTTTAAGTCTTAGGAAAGAAGACCTTGCAGAACAGCCAACCCAAAGCCAGCTCTACGGCGAGAGGCGATGTCCAAACTGTAGTGTTTCATAAAGGTATGAACGGAAGTCCAAGTTGCGGCTGTGCAGGTGTCAGCCACTGACACATTCTTGAAACAAGCCGCAGAGGCAGCGACAACCCTGGTGGAGTGGCCCCTGACTTGACCTAGCAGGGTCTTGTGATACTTGTCATAACAGAAAGGGATACAATGAGCCAACCATTTAGATAGGCATTGCTTGGAGACAGCACTGCATTCTCTTTTGCCAGCAAAAGAGAGAAACAGTTGATCAGTCTTTCTGAGATCCTTCGTCCTGTTGGTGTAGTAGCTCAGAATCTGGTGAACATCCAAAGTATGCAAGAGGTACTCCACTTGATTGGAGTGTTCCATAAAGAAAGAAGGCAGTTCTATGGATTGATCCAGCGTAGATTCCGCTACCATCATAAGGAGAAACTTAAGACTGGTACGCAGAGCCACACATTCCTTGTGGAAAATCATGTACAGGATTTTGCACATTAAGGACTGAAGCTCAGAAATCCTTCAAGCAGAAGTAATGGCCACCAGGAAGAGAGTCTTCCAGGAAAGGAACTTTAGGTCTGCTGAGGCTGCCAGCTCGAAGGGAGGCAGAGTAAGCTTCTCGAGAATGAAATTCAAATCCCAAGGAGGGGGCAGGGACACAAATAGGGGGTATCAAGTGGAGAACCCCTCTCAGAAAAGTCTTACTGACTTCCGAAAGTTCCGCCCCCAAAAAGGAGCATAGTAAGCGGAGAAGGCCGCCATGTGAACTTTCAGAGAGGAATGACTGAGACCCAGATCGAAGAGGTGACACATGTAACCCAGAAGCTCCTGACAGGGCAGGAGAATGGCTTGAATTCTTTGGAAGAGGCCCAAATCGAGAAATGTTTCCATTTCATGGCATAGGTAGATCGAGTGGAAGGCTTTCTGGTCTCCACTAGAATCTCAGCCACCTGCGGAGACACACCGAATCGGGCATGAGCTACGTCTGCAGGAGCCACGCATGCAACTGAAGGGATCTGAGGCCTGGATGGACCAGGGTCTCCTGATCCTGGGTCAACAAAAGCTGCAATAGAGGAAGAGGAAGCAGAGGTTCCTCTGAATACTGTTGCAGAAGAGAGAGCCAAACTTGCCTGGGCCAGAACAGAGCAATGAGGATCATGCGAGCTCCTTCTGAACTGAGCTTGTGCAAGACCCTCAGAATCAACGGAATCAGAGGGAAAGCATAGACGAATCTGCCCTTCCAGTCTAGAGACAGAGCGTCTCTCAAAAAAAATTCTGCGCCCTGGAGTGAGCGAGCAGAAGGCGGGAAGTTTTGCGTTGAGACCTCCCAGACCTGAAAAAGGCGTTTCCTCTCATACAAGGCCCCAACTGTCAAATTGGCATTACATGCACCTTGATAATTTGCGCTGTCACGAATTTTCACTTAGACTGTCAAATTGGCACATGCACCTTGATAACATGCGTTATCACAAATTTTCCATGCGATCGTCAAATAGGCACAACATGCAGCTTGATAACTTGTGCTATTACGAATTCTCACTTCGACAGTCAAATTGTCCAAACGTGCACTTTGATAACATGCGCTATCATTAATTTAGCACCCTAATATAGTATGGTTGAGGATTGATTTTTTCAGCAGAGATTAAAATGTTGAAAAAAAAGAGCAACATTTACTAAACATGTCTGTTGGCATCATCCTACCTGTTGTTATAGGTTGCATGCAAAGTAGCCCAATAGCTTTGTCCACCCTCCAACACCCTGAATCCAAGAAAACATATTTATTTATGCGACCATAAAATATCTTCGTCCACAGTGGTTAATCTCACTTTCTCAAAACTCCCCCAAACACCCACAACTGGGATCCAGTAATCAACATTGTGTAGTTTAGCATAGGGATAGATACTAACTCAAGTCATGCCAGGACAAAGGTTTTGGATTTCAAAAATGCTGTCTTTGCTGAAATTGGGAGGGGTATCAAAAGAACCCTGGAAAGAATGGGTGCAGGAGGGGAAGTGGAAGAACAGTGTAAGCATCTAAAGGAAACCTTAATGGAAGTAACAAACCAATGCATCAGATTGGTATCCAAAGGCAAGAGAATAATAAAGTCACTATGGGTCTCAAGAGAGGTGGCAGTAAAGGTCAGGGCAAAAAGGAAAGTGTTCAGGAATTGTAAGGAGACCAGGGAAGAGTACCTAGAGTGTCTAAGGGAAGTGGGAAAGGCAGTAAGGAGAGCAAAAACACAGACTGAGGAAGGTTTAGCACAGCAGGTTAAGTAAGGGAACAAGATATTCTTCAGGTACATCAGCGAAAAGATAAACAACAAGGAGGGGATTGCAAGGCTCAAGGGAGAGGTAGGGGAATGCAAGGAGGGAGACATGGAAAACGCAGAAATACTGAATGAATATTTCTATTCAGTATATGCAGAAGAGGGGAAGGGACAGGGACAACAGCAGTACAGCAGTTTTCAATGGGGTGAAGAGGTAGACAATATTCCATTTACATGTGAAAGCATAGTGGGGCATTTAGAAGCCATTAGAGCCCAGGACCATAGGTTACACTGTTTCACAGTGTGGAGGTCATTTCAGACAAAGCTGGCTGATTTCTTCGACTTGGCAAAGGAAGTAAATTAGGGTGGGGCAGTGGACGTCACCTACCTTGATTTCAGCAAAGCCTTTGACACTGTCCCACACAGGAGGCTGACAGACAAGCTGGGTAATATGGGCATGGTGGTAAACCCGGTTAGAAACTGGCTAACAGACAGTTTATTTATTTAGTTTTTGTTGACTGGGTAAGTGCACTAGACAAATTCTGCCTATTTTCAGGCACGACCCGGGGGAGGGGGATACAGATGAATACCAACTGACATTGAACCAGATTAAGCTGTTGGTGGTATTTTTAGTGAATGAGGGAAATTTGGCCAGGACACTGGGGAAATTCCCCTACTCTTTTCGATAAGTGCCATGGGATCTTTAACATCCACCTGAACTACCACCAATCCAGGCAGATGGGACCTTGGTTTAACGTATCATCTGAAAGACGGCACCTCTGAAGTGCAGCATCCCTCTCGTGCTGCACTACAGTGACAGTACTGGGATATTAACCCAAGTGCCAGATGTGGGAACTGAACCCACAGCCCTCTGATCTCCCAGCCTCAGAGGTAAGTGTGCTACCTACTGAGCCACTGACACTGACAGTAGGCAGAGGGTGATGGTAAATGGGGTGCAGTCTAGGAAAAGAGGTGGTTGGGTAGTGGGGTGCCTCAGGGATCTGTCCTGGGGCCAGTCCTGTTCAATGTATTCATTAGCGACATTTGCAGAAGGTTCTAGGGAAAGGTCTGCCTGTTTGCAGATGGCATCAAGATCTTTACCAGAGTGGAAACCCCAGAGGGGGTGGAGAAAATGAGTATGGACCAGGGGAAGCTTGAAAAATGGTCTGAGGATTGGCAACTGAAGTTTAATTAAAATAAGTGCAAAATTATGCCCCTGTGACACAGAAACCCTGGGGAAAGCTACAGAATGTGTGTGTGTGTGTATATGTGTGTGTGAAGAGGGGGTCACTGCAAGTCACAAAGGAGGAAAGGGAACGGGGGGGGGTTATGTCAAAGCAGAAAGCTAAGGTAGCTGGGATGGGCCAGTGACATGCTGAGGTGCATAGACAGGGGTATCACCAGCAGATGGAGAGAGGTAGTGATGCCATTATATAAAACCATGGTCAGGGCTTACATGGAGTACATTAACAAACTGGGGATGGTCCAAAGAAGGGTGACTAAGATGGTACAGAGCTTGAAACAAGACTTATGAGAGATTAAAGGATCTCAATATGTACTCTCCGGAAGAGAGGAGAAAAAGAGTAGACATGATAGAAATATTCAAGCACATCAAGGGTATAAACAAGGTGTGTGTGGGGGAGGACACTGTGGATGGATTCAATCATCCTTGGAAATGGCAGAGGGGAACCATAGGAGGTACAAAAGCAGGTGGGTCAGAAGCAGAAATCCAGTACAAGGGCTTACAGGCAGACTAGATGGGCCAGGCATTCATTACCTGTCAATAATTCCTCTGTTTCACTCTGGGCCACTCCACAGACTCCTAATCTGAATATATTCCCCCTAGTTGACCCTCCTCAATGATGTCACTTACCCTCTTCTGATCACTCTTCCTGACACTGGACACCCACCCAGACCACTAGCCAACCCCTAAATCTTCGTCCCCCAACTCGACCACCCCACATTCATGTCACCCTCCCCATCGACCACCCTTTATTAACCTGAACAACTGCCAGCTCTGACAGAAAATCCTCATTTTGTCCCAAATGAAAAGCTCTTCCCAGTGTCCAACAGCCTCCCCATGCCCTCCCAAACCAGGCACTGGCACAATAAATGCATTCCCTATTGTCCGGTTGTACCCCAATTCCTTCCAACACCAGGAACGACATGTAAAGTATAATACTAACCTTAACCAGCAAACAGATCGGTGTTTGAAATTATCTGAAGAATCAGACCAGGACTCTACTAGACAGATATTCTTGTCATTCAGTAATATGTCTGATCAGAAGCTTTCCTGTGGAAAGACACAAAGTGATATTTTTGTTTATTTTAGCTTTTGTTTATGTTAAGGAAAACATGCCTTAACATCTTCTCTCTCTCTCTGTCCCCCCGTCTCCCCGTCTCCCTCTGGATTGCACAGTTCATAGATTTATTTTACCAGCCTGCCATTGCCGGCTGTATACAAAACATTTTGTCAGAAAATAAACTTCATGATTTATGTGACTGTAAAATGTCTCTGTTAGTGCCCATAGTCTCTCTCTCTCTGTCTCTTTCAACCCCCCCCCCTGCCGTACAACACCCAGCACCATTACACATAAATGCATTCACTGGTGTCAGGGAGATAACCCCACCATCTAAGAACTGCAGCCATCACACCAAAAAAAAAAAAAAAAATTCTCTGGTGTCCAGTGGCACCATCATACTAACATACTTTCGATGTGCTTACATAACTGGATGAGAGGGTATGAGATGCTTGTGTAACTTGATTTGCTTTGAGGCTTTCTGCCTCTCTATCCATGGGATATACCACCCTGTAGGGGAACAACGCAAGGAACCCTAGAGGAGGGTTCCCCCTACAGGTGCAGTGGGAATGAATGCCTCGGTTAAATGTAGGTTAGGAAGAAGCCCAAGGGTAAGAGAGACGATTCGTTGGAGGAGGGGTGGATGGGGGGCAATGAATAAATGAATCCTGGTGAGTCCCAGGATGTACGACCTTTTAAGCTCGATAGGGGAGTGACGTTGCTCAGCCCATTGAACCTCAGGCTTAAAGCCCTCCCGTTGGATGTGCTTATGCAACTGGATGAGAGGATATGAGATGATGCTTGTGTAACCTGATTTGCTTTGTGGCTTTCTGCCTCTCTATCTGTGGGATATACCACCCTGTAGGGGTACAATGCAAGGAACCCTAGAGGAGGGTTCTCCCTACAGGTGCCATGAGAATGAATGCATCAGCTAAAGGTAGGTTGGGAAGAAGCCCAAAAAAAGTATCCAAAGATGTTGAGTTTCGAAGAGGTGAGGATGATGAATGAATTCTGAGAAGATAAGGACAGACTTCCTAAGGAGGAAGGGAGGAAGAGAGTGAGAGGAAGGGAGAGAGGGAGAGAGGGGGAGAGAGGGATAGAGGGAGAGGGAGAGGAAAGTCGGGGCCACCATTCACCTCCATCCAACAGCAGAACCTAACTAACCGAAGAAAGCACCAACTCTAACTAATATTATGACCATTGGCATGCAGGAGAGGGGAAAAAACCCTTTGAGGAGGAAACCTCTAGGGATCCAAGGTCTAGGTCGCCTTCCCTCCAGGCTGATGACATTTGATTTGAAGACATATGTCGGTAAAGAGAATGATCCATTAACTAGGGATATGAGTAGGGAGGATAATGACAATGAGCTAGTGAAAAAACTCCAAAGAAGCACAGATTAAAGAATGAACATGAGGCAGCAGGGACCCGAGAATGGTATGCTCAAGTAGTCGCTGGAAGGGAGTAGATCCACGTAGAAGTCAGAGGAGCAAAGGGTATCCAGATGTGCTCATGAGGAGATTCCAGATGTGCTTACAAAGAGACAATGGATAGGGAAGACTGGAGGAAAATGCAGACTGGCCTGACTGAACGATAGAAGTGAGCAGATACCGAGGCTGATGAGACATGCTTGATTATGCAATGTGAACAATGAGACCTTGAACAATTAGACCCTGAGGTTGTAGTCGATGAGGTAGCACAGGATTCAATGATAGTAATGCTCGAGTAAGCGGTGTAAATAGATAAACCTTGAGGTAATGATGAGTGAATGATGACTGGAGTAATGAACCAGATACAAGCGGCAGGATTACCGCAGATCAATGAGGTGGCAAAGGACTTGTGATAGGTATGCCCAAAAAGAAACATCAATTGCAGGCCTTGATTGGAGTGAATGCTTGATGGCTGGTATGGAACGTGAAGAGGAGGAGACAGGAATGAACTTGAAAATAAACTTCTACGAAAGTAGTAGGAATAAGTAGGCTTCTCCTCTCCCCAAGTGCATTTATCAAGGAATATGCTACAGATGGCTCCTCAATGAACCCCCCATTTTAGGATGTACTCCCAGTGCCCTCCAGCAAACTGTGACACAGCATCCATCTGCTGTCTGTAATGGTGTCAGTTCTTTTGTTTATACATTGTCTGGTCACCCACTACTCTTGTAGTGTACGAAGCGGTTTCCAGAGCGAGCACAGTTGTCAATGGAAATGGACAGCTGCATGGCACTTTACCGTACCTGCCCAAGACCTGCTGTAAAGTCGCTAACTCCATCCCTAGATGGCAAAAACCAGAAAGTAGCTAATTTGCTTGCAGTTAAAAACTGGAGCCACAGCAATGCAAAAGTCTTAAAGATAGTGAATCCCTCATATACGTGTTTGGAACACATTCCCTTTGCAATACACTGCATCTCCTGCAGGGCCATATTGGTACTTTAAGGATCCAATTTGTGATTTTTATACAGCTTGTCCAAGGTGCCCCAACATACTCAGTCCTGGCAGTTCTACTCAGTAATGTTCTGCATCTATTAAGGCATGTATGGGTACACGTACTGGGAGTAGTCCTGGTGTATCTTCCTCCAGATGATCCTTTTGGCCTATGACCATTCAAGTAGGCTTCTCACTGTGGTCCTTGGGGTCTGACCGTCAGGTAGCCACACTCCTCCTTGGTATCTTCACAGCTCAGGATCGCCATCTTGGACCCCTTCACAGTGCTCATGCCTCTTTCAGCTCTTATCGGCCAGGCTGGGTCGATCCTTCCACGGGGTCAGGCACACACATTCTTACCAGTACGGAATATCCCTCTCCAAGTTGTCATCACTGAGTTCAGCCACTCCCCTCCACAGGCTGGTCTGCAGGCTCAGGATTACTTGGCTTCTCCACTGCAGCAGGGGGGCCACTGGTTTCTGATGGCTTCTCATGCTGCTAATTGGGTTTAGGTGCAGCTGAACCCATTGGTTCTTTGGGCACACTGAGGGATGGCTTCTCAGATGTCAAAATGTCTTTAGGGGTCAATAACTTCATAAGTGCTTCACAGCCCTGACCCCCTCCCTCAGGCCACTGATACTGGCACTTCAGGTGGAGCTGCGTGTTTTAGCTGAGCTGCACCACTGGGTGCAGGAGATGTCTGAGGGCTGATGAATTGATGACTGGCTTCTTCAACTTTTTTTGCTGATGGCACACTTAGTTGGCTACTCATCTCCTCCCAGTTTTTGAGGGCTAACTCCTCTGACAAAACAGATCCACTCAACCTCGGGAAAGGCGGGCCATTCCACATTCGATGGAGCTTTCTGCTGGCACCCTGCACACTGGCAAGAGTCACTCCAGGGCCCTCAAACATACACAGAACACAGTTGGAAATGGTGGATTTTTCAATCACATCCCACATCTATCTAAACATGGAAGAGAGGAAGTGTATCTAGGGAGTCTGAAACTTTAGCCAACCCTGCTGGCTCTCACTCTGCACCACTGCTCACTCTCCCGGTGGTCCAAAATTGGTATGCCCAGGGAGTTCTGATAATTTTTTTTTTTTTTGCAAGCAAGGACGCCAGAACAGTGGGGTCTGGCTTCTCCCTGGATATGGATAACAAGTACAAGGGTCCTCCCACCCCCGACTCTCCCTTCTAGCTTCCACCTGTGCCCTCTGGTTGGCCCCTCCTTCATTTGGAACACACCAAGTGAGCCTCACCCATTTATCCCTTCATGTACTTGAAGACCTCAATCATGTTCCCCCGTCTCTCCTCTCCTCCAACGTGTACATGAGGCTCCCGAGCCTCTCTCCATAGGTCCCCCCCCCCACAAAGCCCCAGATAATTTTGGTTGCCTTATTCTGGACCATCTCCAGGACTGCAATGTCCCTTTTTAAATGCGGCCTCCAAAACTGCACACAGTACTCGAGGTGCGGCCTAACCAAGCAGTTATACAGAGGGAGCATCACTTCCATCCTTCTGGAGGTAATTCAACCAATGATGTAACTGTGAAAATGACACTCTGGTCCTTATTAGTCTCTCCCCAACCCGGTGTCAACTGTAGTCAAGTCCACCTTCTATCACCTTATAAACAAGCATCTGGTTCCGTCCAAAGATCTGCAAACATTGGTCCACGCCTTTGTCACCACTCGGTTGGACTACTGTAATGCCCTTTACCTGGGGCTATCGGGAGTGGATATTCACGGTCTGCAGCTAGTGCGGAATGCGGCTGCCAGGTTGTTAACTAGGACCCCTAGATCCAGTCATATAACATCTGTGCTGCACAAACTGCACTGGCTGCCTATACTATTAGCTGGGATATTGGAAGGTTGACAGAAATTCCCAGGGTGGCGAACAGGTCCAGACAGAAGGAGAGGGACTCCTTCAGGCTGTCTGGTGAGGGGGCTGAAAAAGCCAGTCATCCAGGTATGGCAACACATAAATGCCTTTGTGGTGAGGGGACACTACTACTACCACTAAGCACTTGGTGAAAACCAGAGGTGCTGAAGACAGGCCAAACGGAAGGGCTTTGAACTGGAAATGGTCCTCCAGAAAGGAGAACCCAAGGAAACGGCCGTGGGCCAGGAGGATAGGCATACAGTATGTAGGTAGGCATTCTGCATATCCAGAGAGCACAGCCAAGTGTTGGGGAGGAGCAGGGGCAACAGTTCCTGGAGAGTCAGCATGTGAAACCACTTGTACTCCATAAAAAGAGGTTGAGCATGCTGAGATCTAGGATCAGTCTTAGATCTACCGCCTTTTTTGGAACTAAGAAGAAGTGGAAATAAAATCACCTTCCCATCTGCTTGGGCTGTATGGCTGCTTTTTGCAGTAGAGCCTGGATTTCTTGTCAGAGGAGAGAAATCTGACCAGATGGGTAAAAAGACCTTTCGGGAGGGTTTGATGGTGGCTTCTCCAGGAACTCTATTGAATGACCTTTTTGTAGGAGCTGCAAGACCCATACATCTGCGGTGATGACCCTCCACTCCTCCAGATGGAGGCCAAATCTTCCCCCTACTGATCCCTCAGATTGGGGGGAGGGAGCGGGAGGAGAGGAAAGGAGTCAGTACATGGGGGGGGGTCTTATCTCCTGAGGTGGCCTTTACAAATTTCTCCTGAGGTATTTGGGCTCCTGAATCAGTGGCAGGTAGATTATTTTGAGGTTTGCTCTTGTTGTTGCTCCACTTCTGCTGGTGATGAAAGGGCTGCTGCTGTTGCTTTTGTCTGGTGTGGTACATAGAGCATACAGTGACGATGACCACTCTCAGTTCCTGAAGCTTTTTTTCCATGGAGGCTAGTCTTGTGGCAGAAGGTGGGCCTCGAGGGTCCTCTGGCGATGGCGGGTGACTGAATGCTTTACTACTGCATCTGTCAAATTAACTGATGCAATGGCGGGAAAGAACTGGAGGACGGGTGCGGGACTGCCCTCTTTATAGGACAAGGCAGGAACAGGGAAGCGGGGGGAGGGACTGACGTCAAAGCAAACAAAAGGGGGAAAAAGTGAGCCGGGAAGTGGCAGAAGGGGAGAGAAAATGCAAGAACAGCGGTGCAAGTGAGCAACGCAGGGAGCAGACAAGTGGCCGGAGGTGACCGCAGAAACAGGGAGATAGGCAGAATGGGAGGTAGGAAGAGCGGCACCACCGGCTGCAATGAAAAGACGAATCCTAGCAAGGCCTAGGATGTATAAACTTTTAAGCTCGATGGGGGAGGGAGTGACGTTGTTGCTCTGCCCATCGAACCTCGGGCTTAAAGCCCTCCCAAAAAATGCCAACAGAGTAGGCCTAATGGTCTTTCATGTCTGCTTGTTTAGTCAGTCCCCAAACTGGGAGCTGAACCTGCTGCCCCCCCACCCCCTTGGGTTTCTCAGGTTCCAGTACAATAAACTCCCCTTGTATTGGACTGTGCCAGCACACCCCTTCCCCTATACCTGTCCAACCCCTCTTGAACCCCTCCATAGTCTCTGCCTCCACTAGTCTCTGGGCAGCACATTCCATGGTTCCGCCACCCTCTCAGTGAAGTAGCACCTCCTCCTGTCCCCCCTGACCCCCCCCCAGCTTCCACCCATGCCCTCTGGTTGTCCCCACTTCCTTTGGAACACACCAACTGAGCCTCCCCTATTTATCCCCTTCATGTACTTGAAGACCTCAATCATGTCCCCCACCCCTCTCCTCTCCTCCAATGTGTACATGTTGAGTTCCTCGAGCCTCTTCCCATAGGTCTTTTCCCTCAAGCCCCAGATCATTCTTATTGCCCTACTCTGGACCCTCTCCAGGAGTGCAATGTCCCTTTTTAAGTGCAACCTTCAAAACTGTGCACAGTACTCGAGGTGTGGCCTAACCAAGCAGTTATACAGAGGGAGTATCACTTACATCCTTCTGGAGTTAATCCAACTAACGATGCAACCCAGCATTCTATTTGCTTTGGCCGATGCCCTTCTACAAGTCTCAGAGTTGTTCATCTTGACATCTACCACCACCCCCAGATCCCTGTCAGCCATTGAGACTTGTAGCATCCCCCTCCAGGGTATACACTTGGCCCTGGCTTGACACCCAGATGCAGTACCCTGCATAGAACCCCAGTCCCTACTTCCTTGACCATCTCTCCAGAGCATCTAGGTCCCCCTGTAGGGCCACCCTCCACCCCATCCACCACCTCTCCCAGCTTTGAGTCATCCGCAAAGAGACTCATTTCACTCTTGATACCCTTCCTTATGTCAGAGACATAGGCATTGAACAGGAGGGGCCCAGGGACTGATCCCTGAGGGACACCACTAATGACCCTCCTTAGAGATGAGACCACCTCTGGATGACATGTCAAATATGTGTTTTTCCAGTGATTTGTGTGACTGTAAAAAATGACTCTTTGATCCCCTGAAGACATTGCTATGTCCTTAGGAACCAGGAATACAGGTACAATGACCTGAGTTTTGGGTGAATTATACCAGTTTTCTTGTGACCGTGCAAGCTGAATCGAAGAGGAGTGGTGGTTCACTCGCTAGCCCTTGCAGAAGAAGGAACCATGTCTGTCTGGGCCCCAGTTGTGTGTCTGTGTGTCTCTCTCTCTCTCCCCCCATGTGTATCTCTCTCTCCTCCTTCCTCTACCTCTATCCCCCCCTTGCCCTGCCAGTACACAATCATACCCTGTTCTGTTGTACCCCAGTTCGCTACCATATCAGGTGCAACAACATGTAATGCATAGAACTAACCTTGGCAAGTGAATAAACTGATGTTAGAAAATCTCTGAAAAGCTCAGACGAGGACTCTTCGAGACAGATGTTCTTGTCAATCAGTAAGATGTCCAATCAGGAGCTTTCCTGTGGGAAGACACAGTGCGATAGTAAACACATCTAATCACATCTCAGGTGCAACCACAAGTTAAGCATTCACTGGTGTACAATGTCAACTTGTACAAACCCTCCCAAACCAGGCCCCACCGAAAAACAAAAAAAAACATATTCCTTGTTGTCAAGTGGTCTGCCAATTCACTTCCATACCAGGCGACACAACAGGTTAAGCATCACCTGGTGACCAATGGCCCCCCAAAAAGCCCTCCCATATCAGGAACCACCAAACAAATGCATTCCACGTTGCTCATTGGTCACCTAATTCCCTCCCATATCAGGCACCACAAGTTAAGCATTTCCGGGTGTCCAATCCCCCCCACAACCACCTTCTAAAACCAAGCCCCTTCCCCCCTGTATGGCACAAGTGAAAGGATTATTTTGCCAGTCTGCTCACACACGGCAACAGTGAGGCCATGAATATACTTTATTTGTAATTTCTGTTACTGTGTATGCGGTTCTGGGTATCAGCTACCATGATCAACCAAGTGGAATAACAGAATATCAGGTGAATGTCTATGGAGTTATGACTGGATAACATCAGTTGGCATTTTTACCACCCTGTAGTGTGTGTTAATGCCTCCTGATGTCACCCGGTCATAACCAAATAGTACTTCACTGTACTGTAACAACACAACACTCAATGGCCTCATGAACAACTGAGTCAGTGGCGGAGCTAGGGGGGCTGGGGGGGCAGTCACCCCTCCTGGCTGCCCCAGTGTGAGTAGTGCTGCCCCACCACCATCTTTATTCACTGTTTAGTGCCCTTTGTGGAGCCCATGATTGACTGAATGGCTCCCCCCGGCTCCCAAATGTTCCCAAATCTGGCTCCGCCACTGAACTGAGTACTACATACAGTATGTATATGCGGTTCTGGGCATCAACTGACATGAACAGCTAAGTGGAATAACAGAATAGCAGGTAAATTACTTCAGTACCGCATACATAAACACAGAGACAGTGAGAGCTCACACAAGAAGAGACAGACATTAATGCAGAAATAATTTTTATTTGTTGTAACACAATTCATTGTTCCTTTAGATTCCTCTCATAATGGTGGCGGGTGCAGTCTATGTAATGCCCAAGCACCCTATGAAGAACATCGATAGTGTGAACAGAGTCTCCCCCCATTCGAATTCTTGGGGTAATAGACAGGAAGGTTGATCACCAAAATCTCAGCTACCCTCAAAGAGATCCCAAAGCGGGAGACTATGAAGTCTGCAAGAGACATGCATAAAGATGTAGACATCTGAGGTCTGGGTCACATGAGTGACTGTACTTGCAGTAGTGTGGGCAGGTGTCCACGTTGTGGGTAGGTCCCAGACAGAAAAGGCATGCAGAATGACCATCCTTGATGGTGATTAGTTTACCGCAGCTGCACTTAGACTTCTGCCACTCTGCAGTGGACAAAGGCAAAAACCTAAACTGGCTAGGTGCAATTGCCCCGGAGGTGTGCTTTTAAGAGAGATTTAATGAGCTTAGGGCCAAGCCAATCAAAAGACGGGAGGGGGGGAGGTGAACTGAGTGAGAGCTGTTGACTGCTTCAGAATTTTCTAAAGGAAAACTAAGGGCAAATGCACCGAAAAAGAATTAACAGGATTTAAAAAAATGCAAATGTCCAAAACTGGAAATAGAAACAACAGCAACAAGAGATAAAACAATAAGAAACGCCAAATTTGGTAAAAGGCAACACAAGAGCACTTCTCCGACAGGTGAACTGGGAGGGAGGGTGGGAGCTTACTGATGCTAAAGGAACCCATGGAAGACAGAAGATTACTGCAGTGAGTAATTTTTTCTTCTTACCCCAGGAGTCCTTTAGCATCAGTGACTTTTTGCAGACTACCAAGAAGTACCAAGTGGGAGGCGGACAGAGAACCTACTTAGGAAAGAGGCTGTGCAGAATTGCCCAACCAAATTTGGCATCAGATCTGGTCTGCACATCCAGACTGTAGTGTTTCACAAAGGTGTGCACAGATTTCCAGGTAGCTGCTTTGCAGACATCCAGTAGGGGAATGTTGCTTGCTGCTGCAAGCGAGGCTGCAGTGCCCCTGGTGGAATGGGCCCCGAGCCCCAATGGAGGTTGTTGACCAGCTTTCTCATAGCAGAATCTAATACAAGAGACCAACCAGCGAGAAATAGTTCTCTTGGTAGCTGGTCTTCCTCTGCCTACATCCCCGTAGCTGAGTAACAACTGAGTGGAAGAGCATCTGGACTGTCTAGTATGCTCTTGGTAGTGATAGATGGCTCTTTTGACATCCAAGCTGAGAAGCTTTAGCTCACCAGGAGTGGATGGCTCAGTAAATAAGACAGGCAGAGTAATGGACTGGTTCAAGTGAAACTCTGAAACCACCTTTGGCAGAAATGTCCTATTTGTCCTGAGCTCAACTTTACCGTTGTGAGGGATGACGTAATTCGGCTCAGTGCACAGGGCCTGTACCTCTGAAATCCTCCTGGTGGATGTAATGGCTACCAGGAAGTCGGTCCTCCAAGTTACAAACTTGATGTGGGCTGTGGACATAGGTGCGAAAGGTGGATTCATGAGCCCATCTATGCAAAGGTTTAGGCTCCAAGAAGGTACAGGCTCACTGGTTGGAGGCTAGAGGTGCAAGAGGCCTTTGAAAACTGTTTAAAAATGTTGTGGGAAAAAAACAATTTCTTCTTTCCCAGCGAAAGGCAGGTGGATTGCCGCCAGGTGTAGCTTGAGTGAATATGGTTTCAAGCCTGACGCCTGTAGGTGTACTAGGTAGTCTAGCAGCTGAGGATCTGAAGCCAGTCACCCATATAGGGGTAGAGAACAACATCCAATCTCCTGAAATGTGCTGCTACCACTGCAAGACACTTGGTAAAGACTCTTTGGGCCAAGGACAGACTGAAGGGCATTGCGGTGAACTGATAGTGACCTGAAGGAAGTCTGAACCTGAGAAACTTCTTGTGAGATCTCCTTATGGGTATGTGGAAGTAGGCGTCCTTTAAGTTGAGGGAGGCTAGCTAGTCGCCCTGCTGTCAGACAATGCCTGAAATAAAGGCCCTTGCCCTTCTTGTGGGTGGGGACCCTCTCCACTGCTCATAAAGCCAGAAGGTTTTGTACCTCCATTTCCAACAGCGGTATCTGTGATGGTGACAGATCTTGACACCTGGGTATGCTTGAGGTCTGGTAGCTGCTTGACCTGTAATGACAGACCCTTCTCCACTATCTCCAGCACCCACTTGTCCAATGTGATGATTGATCAGTGCTAAAGATAGTGAGAGAGTCTGCCTCCAACTGGAAACGGGGAGGTGACCTGGACATTCACATCAGGACTTAGACTGAGAGGCAGATGGCTGGGTAGAGGTGGCTCTTCTTTGGCCCCTTCTGCCCCTGCCTCTGAAAGACCCCCTGTACTGGATAAAGTCAGATTGGGGATAGGGATTGGAAGGCCTGGGAACAAAATTTCTGACCCTACCAACTGGGATCTCTGAGGGGGTGGCGGGTTTAGGCTTGGATGAATGGCTCTGCCAGGAGGCCTTGTACTCATCGACCTTTTTCATGTAGTCAGTGGTTCTGTAATGAAACAACATTTTTTCATCACAGGGAAAATCCATGGTCTTGTTCTCAGTGTCTGTGGTCAGACTGGTTGTTCTAAGCCAGTCGAAGCATCTCAGAGATATGGCATGGGCCATCGCCCTAGATGCTGCGCCATTGTCATCTGCCATGTGGAATTGGTACATAGTAGCTTCCAAGGCCGTTTTTGATGTATCCACTGATGCTAATGACTCTTGGGGTAAGAAAGGACAGGTTAGTCATAGAGTAATACTTATCTGATGGTGACTGAGTCAGCATTCTGCCAGACCTGTTAAAGAGAAAAAAAAATAGGTTAATATGAAAAATACAGTAGCAATACATAACCCCCCCACCTCCTCACCATCACACACAACCTCCTCCCCCTCTAACCCCACATCCCCTCCTCCACTTTCAGTCTGATATCATCTGTTTAGTACTTTTTCTGTGGTGGTAAGAGGCTAGATTGAGTAGCCTTGCCCTCCCATACCAGACCCCAAACAAAAACAACCTTTTGTCCATTCTCCAATGGCCCCCCCAATTCCATCTCATACCTAGCGCCTCCAAAATAAAAGCTCTTCCTGGTGTCCAATGAAATGACCCACCCAAGCCCACATACACCAGCCCACACCAGAATTAAAGAGTTCATTGATTTCCAGTGGTCACACACTTTAATCCCATACCAATTGCCACCACAAGTAAAGGACTTTCTTAAATCCGGTAGCCATCTCATGCCATTTCATACAAGGCCACACCACAAAAAAAAGAATTCCCTGTTAGCAAGTAGGTCCCCCATTCCCTCCAATACCAGGCTCCTCCATAAGTAAACAACTCCCCGGTGTCCAATGGCCTCACCAATGCCCCCCAAAACTAGGGCCAAACACAAGAAATGTAAAAACTAAATGGAGGAATACCACCACATCACTTCAAACACTTTCAGAGGGCTGTGGGTTCAGTTCCCACATCTGGCACTTGGGTTAATATCCCAGTACTGACACTGTAATGCAACATAAGAGGGGTGCTGCATTTCTGAGGTGCCGTCTTTCGGATGAGACGTTAAACCGAGGTCCCATCTGCCTGGATTGGTGGTAGTTCAGGTGGATGTTAAAGATCCCATGGCACTTATCGAAAAGAGTAGGGGAATTTCCCCGGTGTCCTGGCCAAATTTCCCTCATTCACTAAAAATACCACCAACAGCTTAATCTGGTTCAAGGTCAGTTGCCATTCATCTGTATCCCCCTCCCCCGGGTCGTGCCTGAAAATAGGCAGGATTTGTCTAGTGCACTTACCCGATCAACAAAAGCTAAATAAATAAACAGAATTTTTTTTTTTTAATTATAGAAACATAGAAACATAGACTTTGATGGCAGATAAGGACCACTTGGCCCACCTAGTCTGCCCATTTCCCTACCTACCTACTGGATAAGCTGCAGATTCTAGTTAACCAACAGCCTCCTGCCACCCCCCACTACAATTGCCTTGTGTCTGTCCCGTGCATGTTTGAATTCCCCCACCGTTTTAGCCCCAACAACCTCCCCAGGAAGGCAGTTCCACACATCCACCACTCTCTCTGTGAAAAAAAAGTCCTCACATTACCCCTGAGCCGTCCCCCCTCTATCTTTAAAGAGGACAGGAAATTATTTCTAATCTGTAGCAGTTTACAATGTTCCAAGTTACATAAATGATAGCCATGAGCCTAAATGATCCATATGTTACTGTACCTGAATAAAAAGTGATGCAAAAAACTGAATTATGTATTGTTTTGTTTTTATGGGCACCATTCTCTTACAGTTTTTTTCATGGAACCAGTGATCTGAAGTTTTTAACTATGTGCCAGTTTGTGTATAGAACTCTGAGCATGGTTCTGATAGGACAACAGCTCATGCTTAACATTCTGTACACAACCCATGACACAGTTAAAACTCCAGATCACTGGTTCCATGAAAAGAACTGTAAGAGAATGCTGCCCATAAACACAAAACAATGCAAAATACAGTTTTTTGTATCACTTTTAATTCAGGTAGAGTAACATGTGAATCATTTATGCTTATGGATTAGGGTTGTCAGAACCCTCTGAAGTTCTGGGTTCTAGTTCTAGTCTAGAACTTTTGAAAAAGTTCTAGGGTTCTAATCTTTTTTAGAACTTTTTAGAACTCGAACCCTATTTTTTTATTGTGCTGCCAGTAACGAAGATAGTAATAAAATACATGTAAAGGAAAAACTGTTCAATATAAGGGGAAAAGAAATTATCATGTGTGACATCGATAGGAATACAACTAGGTTTATCTATGGTTTCTTCTGTTTGCTAAAGCCAGCAACTTAATACGTAACACGCCCATCCACCCACACATATGTTACAAGTTTTCCTGCTGCAGCTGCATCATAGTTCCTTAGTGAAAGAGGCACATTAGCCATTTATGTACTCAGTTATATATACTCATCGTCATGAATTAGGAGAAAAAATAACTGATATTACCTAATTTCAGCTATTTGCTGCTTTATGTTTTAAATGAGTGAATCAAAAGTTGCTATGTTTAAAGGAAAGCTTTTATAACAAAGTCAAGCCAAGTACTACAGCAGCAGCATGTGGAACTGTTGCAAAACATATCATGTCATAACATAGTCAGTCAAGACATTTGAATAAAAAAAATATGCCAGTCATTGTTGCTGGCAAAATGCATGCAATTTTCTAAGGTAATGCATACAAATACCAACATTTTTGTTGGCAAATTGAAGTAATACATACAAAAAATTCTAAGATGATGCATTTTTGCAGCTGATACTTCATTAAAATCTGTATTTCAGTCACATAAATAAAAAAAGTGGTTTCTCACCACATACTAAGGAACATTTAATGTAGCTGCAGCAGTTGGCATGTGATGTTTAAGGGACAGCGTCTGTCAACCCCATTATGTATCAAATTATCACTACTTATAAAGCAAAAACACTTTATGATACGTCACATTCTGTGAAAACTGCTGATGCAGATTTTCTTTTATTTCTGATTCCTTTATTCTTTTTTTAAAGGGGACAGGACAATTGTGCTAGGTGGCAGCAGTTTGCAATGTATTTAATAAGAATATATATTATGTGTACAGTAGGTTCAGTCTGTCATCATTTTTTTCCTCACCATCCCCAGCTGATCACGAATCTGTAAATGAAAGAACTAAAACAACACCCACCTTTCACCCCATCACCCATTCCACTTTTCTTCCACCACCCTCATCTGTGCAGTAGCACAATGCCACCTTACACCCATGTTAAAACCAACCCACAACCCTCACCCATGTACTAGCATCCATTTTTCGTTTATGGCTAACATTTCTGTAATTGAAAAAATAATAAACAGCTACCAATTAGAACTCATTGTTTTGTCCTCTTTAAAATTGAAAAATAGACCGTCTCCTGCCCCAG
The DNA here is from genome assembly GCA_016271365.2 of Neoceratodus forsteri. Classification (NCBI taxonomy): domain Eukaryota; kingdom Metazoa; phylum Chordata; order Ceratodontiformes; family Ceratodontidae; genus Neoceratodus; species Neoceratodus forsteri. The sequence continues at coordinate 1,257,008,750 of CM057454.1, forward strand.
CCCATACTGATGCACCACAAAGCCACAGAAGGTAAATCCAAAAATGTATGTTTGCACTTTAACTATAAATAATATGATGCAGAAAGGATTGACATGACAGTGTCCCTTTTATGCCAAATTTGGGCCTGTTCCCTCTGATGTTAAAATTGCCCTGTATATAAAACTTGTTGACTTTAGTTTAGACCCTAGCTACAAAGCAGTTTGCCATGAAATGGTGAAAGTTTTGGGGGGTATATAGTCCAAGGTAGTAGATCGAGAAAGGAAAGAGACGACAACCAAAGTCATCACATTCTGAAAAAATTTCGTTTTTGGTGCAAAGAGACTCCGTCCCACACAATATTTACCAGCCACCACCATCTGAGTTGTCATCACCATCAACATCCACAACATCAATTACTTCAGGATCAGTTTGTATACTCTTGTAGGGATACGAAAATCTTGACTTATTAACTTTAATAAAAGTTAACGTGTGTACATTTTCTGGCAGCAACCTATTTCTGGTGTCTGTCACAATATTGCCAGCTGTACTAAACATGCGTTCTGAAGAGACACTTGTTGCAGGACAACCAAGATATTTACGGGCTTCATCATACAGCTCTGTCCAGATTGACTTTTTTGATCTCCAGTATTCAAAAGGACATGCATCAATAGGAATAGGCAGTTCTTGCAGGTAACTGTCTACCATGATGGACAGAGACCGCTCAGAAGAGGAATCAGAATAAGCTGGTATGGCAGCAATTTGGGAAAGGTTTTGCCACAGATTTAGCTTGCTACTAAGGGTTGAAGAAGTGGCAGTTGTGGAACAACTACTATTAATGTTTGGTGACTTTTCCAGTTCTATATCCCTTTGTGAAGATGAACCTGCATGTTGTGGTGATGACAATCTGAGGGTACTGTGCGTGTGTGTGTTTGACTCCTGTGAGTGCTGCAGCTCATCTAGCAACATAAATTTGTACTGCTCTATATCATCTGTTTTTGGAAGATGTATAGCCTTGAACCTGGGATCTAAGAGAGTTGCAAGGATGTAGTGTTATGATTTTATCATTGCAACTAATTTGTCATTGTTTTGAAGCCCGCTCATTCTCTTTATAGAGATTCCCATGATACAGGCGACATGTTGTCTGCGCTTCAGATCTGTCTTTTTCTATTTGTAGATTTAGAACACTAAGATGATGTGAAATGAGCATTATGAGTGGGATTACCTGACTCACAGATGCACCTTCAGAAGACATGTCCCTTGTAGCTGTCTCAAAAGGAGCTAGGATACAGCACACTGTCTCCATTAATTTCCACTGCAGCACAGACAGCATAATTCCATCTCCAATAATGTAACTGGAGCAATACTCGTGTACAGCTTGCTTTTGCCCCAAGAGGCGCTGCAGCATATAAAGCGGTGAGTTCCAATGAGTGGAAACATTTTGAATCAGCTTTTGCTGCGGCAGCTTGTGTTTTTTTTGCAGTTCGGACAATGTCCGTATAGCCTTGGTTGAATGTGAAAAGTGAGTCACAATTTTTTTGCAAACAGCAATCATACCATCCACTTGTGTTTCATTGCTGAGAAATCCCATGACAATTAAGTGTAAGCAATGTGCAAAGCAAGAAGCATGCAGAAATCCTCCATCCTGTACTGCTTTCAAGATGTTGGCTCCATTGTCACTTACTATGAAGCCACATTTTAGACCATGAGAATAAACCCATTCATCAAGGAGGTCATTTAGTTCCTGCAAGATGTTTACAGCAGTATGACTTTGCCCAAACTTCTTTATATGCAGCAGCGCCATCCTTTGGGGTATCTTTGTTTTTGAAGAAGCACAAGAAAATGTGACCCAATGAGCGTAAGGGACATGTAATCTATGTTTTGAGTGCTGGTCCACATATCTGTTGTGACATGAATAACCCACCCTCCACAGTTTTAAGTGCAAGCATCACTGTCGCTTTTAAAGCCTGATAAATGTTTGGTATTTCAACATAGGAAAAGTACCTTGATGAGGAACATTGTAACGAGGCTCTGCTAATGTCATGAGCTCCCTAAAATCCTCATGATCTACCAAAGAGTATGGGAGAAGGGCTCCGCTAACAGTTCACCAATTCGGTGATTAAGATGAAGGTCTTTGGATGATTTCTAGTAAAGGTATTCTTCCTTTCAAATGCCTGAGACAGTGTTAGCTGTTTACAACATGTCCCTGCTGGTTTATTATACACCGTGCTTCGATGGGCAGATGGCGCGGAGATGGTGGACTAGGACTTATACATTCAGTGCCATCACTGGATGTGCAACTAGTACTAATGGTGCTGGCATTGGTGGTAACAGTGATCCTAGGGCTGGGAGTGGTTCTGCCCGCATCAAGTTCAGACAATTCAGTATCCATTTCAGATTCCTGACCCTTCTCAGCGTGGTCTGGAAGATGTAGGACATAGGTTTTGGATGATCAAGCAAAACTGACTGCTTTTTCAGATGGTGTTTAAGAGCTGTAGTGCCAAGGCATGACACAACTTTACCACGGCTTACACTCTGTTTACACGGGGAACAAATTGCTCTGCATGGATCAGTTTTACTGACAGAGAAATAATTCCACACCTCAGATGTGACAGATTTTGTTCGAGTGCTAGGAAGATAGCTAAAGAATTGTTGTGTCTTTTCACCTGTCCTAACAGAACCTGGGAGTGGGACATGCTCCTTGGTGCTAGAAGAGTGGGCAGAAGACTTTGATGGATTTTCATTGCTGGCCAACACAGAAGTGGTGGATTCAATGGATATGTCCTTTTCATTGCCAACAGTGCTGGATGTATTTGCAAGTGCACTACCTGATTCATTGTCAGCAGACTTGCTCATTTCACTTTGTTGAGGAAGTAATGATTCATCATGAGACACCACAGTGTCGGACTGAGACAAAGAGCTACTGTCTGAGTCAGAGAGGGACTCACTGTCACTTGCATTATTGCTGCTAGTCACAGGGATCTTAACAGCATGAATGGCATACCTTATGGTGCCTCTCCATGTGACCCCAGCAGCTGTACAGGTTTTCTTAAAAGGTCCCCCTTTACCACACTTCACTGTTGCTTTTTTGCTGTTTGTTGAATTTTTATCACGTGAAACATTTTGCTCATTTTGCTAGCACCAGGATTACCACTCACCAACACCTGCTCCAACACCAGCACTAGATGCTTCATCTATGTTGGTGTCAGCCATAACAGAACCAGTATACTGCAGGAATACACCCACACAATTCCTGTGTAAGAAAGCAATGTGATCTATGATCACTGGCTATAACTCAAAATTTTATTTTGGCTATGTGACACTGTGATGCAGTGGACTGAAAGTAATTGAAGAATATGACAGTTTGCAACTAAAGGTTCAAGGCTTACAGAATGATTGGGCTGCTGGGCAAAGGCATAAGCATAGCAGGGTGATGGAATGACCACAAGAGATGGAGTTACACACAAACTGAGGAAAGAGATTTTTCTGTCTCTTCTCCCAACAGGGAAATATATTTTTGACTTCTGTTGTGTATTTAAGGATAATGTCACCCACACAACTGCCCACTGGGCTTCACACGGTAACACACACTGGGTAAGGTACAGTGCAGTCAAGGGCACACAGCAGCATGGTGATGGGCTGACCACAAGAGGCGGAGCTACATACTCAAACCCAGGAAATAGATTTTCTGTCTCTCATCCCAACAGGGAAATATATTTTTAGGCTTCTGTCATGTATTTAAGGACAATGCCACTACAAAACTGGCCACTGGGCTTCTGTCTTCCTCCCAACAGGGAAATATATTTTAGCTTCGTTGACAACTTGTCATGCATTTAAGAATAATGCCACCAGAAAACTAGCCACTGGGCCTCTCACGATAACACACACTGGGTACTAGGGTACAGTGCAGTCAAAGGGCACACAGCAGCAGGGTGATGGCCTGATCACAGGAGATGTTTCTGTCTCTCCTCCCAACAGTAAAAAAATGTATTTAAGGATAATATACCACCACAAAACACACACTGTAATAACTAGGGTATAGTGCAGTGAAAGGGAAGGGAACACAGCAGCAGTGTCATCCCTCCTGATACTTGGTTATAGGACTTGACTTTAAACAATTCAATTCAATAAAAGTTCACTGTTCATATTCACTCATTTAACTTTGTTTTCTCTCAAAATCTGATTTTCTTCACCCCTCCCCCAGCCAGGGTGCTCTGTCTCCACGACAAATCCCACTAGACAGAGATATTGAGTAGTTAATCTTAAATAGATCAGGAGGATCAGAAAATTCATCAGAATATAGTAGTTTGGCATAGAGACTAACATTCCAATGCAGGCAGTCAGCTAGTACATATAATATCCCACATGGCACACAGCAGAGAGACCCCTCACCCCACCATTTTTCCTACCCTCCTTGCTTTCCTTTTCACCCAGTGTCCACTGTCCACCACCCACACTGATTTTTTATTTTGTTTTACTGTAGTAGCTGGGAAAGCAAGTACGTCACTTTTTTAAATGCCACGAGTTCATTCAACCTTCAGTCGGACTCGTCGCAACGCAATCAGGCACAGCAGATGCAACTCCTTTAATGAACAGTGAATGCAGCCATATGCGACTTAAATACCATGCTGGTATGAGCACCACATGACCGCAGAGCAGTTGGTGAGGTGGTGGTGATGACAGTGACTGCCAGTCTGGGATCAAGTGTATGCAGTGCACTACGCAGGCGCGATCTCACAATGTCCCCCGACTCCCCCCACAAGAACAGTGTCAGTAACTGCATCGGGATGGGATTGGGAACGGAACACAGAAGCGAAACTCGAGTAAGATTTTTTTCAATCGGGGGCTGAAGATTTGCATTCGGGACTTGGGAGGGATGCGCTTACCAGAAAACAGAAAAATAACATTTTTTTACAAAGATTCAAACCCTTTTGCGAACCCTCTAGTGTTCGAGTCCTAAATTAAAACTCGAACACCAGGGTTCGAGATGGGTTCGAATCTTGCTCAAACTAGTTCTGACAACCCTATTATGGATATCATTTCTGCAACTGGGTACATTATAAACAGCTGCCAATTAGAAATCATTTCCTGTCCTCTTTAAATTGTGTCCCCTTGTTCTTACACATCTCTTTTTCTGAAAGATGCTAACCTCCTGGACTTTGTCAATTCCCTTGAGGTACTTGAACGTTTCTATCATGTCCCCCCTGTCCCTCCTTTCATCAAGGGTATACATATTAAGCTCTCTCAGTCTCTCTTCATATGGTTTCTGATGTAGACCCTGCACCATTTTAGTTGTCCTCCTCTGGACTGCTTCCACCCTGTCTGTCCTTGTGTAGATGAGGTCTCCAAAACTGCACACAGTACTCCAGATGGGGTCTCACCAACTGTCTGTACAGAGGGAAAACCACTCCCTTTTTCTACTTGTGATGCCCCTTCCTATGCATCCTAGTATCCCCTGGCTCTCCTTACTGACTTCTCACATTGCTTACCAACCTTTAGATCATCTGATATGACTACCCTCAAGTCATGTTCCATTTTTGTTGTTGTTAGTACCTCCCCTGATATTGTGTATTCTTCTCCTGGGTTTTTGTTTCCCAGGTGCATTACCTTGCAGTTCTTTGCATTGAATCTAAGTTGCCATATGTCTGACCATTCCTCCAACCTTGCCAAGTCCCTTCTCATCCTTTCTACCCCCCACTTGTGTATCAACTCTGTTAAAGATCTTTGTATCATCTGCAAAGAGGCATACCTTTCCATCCAGACCCTCTGCAATGTCACCTATAAAGAAGTAAAAGAAGACTGGACCCAGTACTGAGCCCTGAGGTACTCCACTAGTGACCCCCCTTTCTTCGGAATGTGTTCCACTCACTATTACCTTCTGTGTCCCGTTGTGCAGCCAGTTTGCAACTCAGGCTACCACCCTGGGACCCAGTCCCAGGCTGGCTAACTTGATTATTAATCTTTTGTGTGGGACTGTGTCAAATGCCTTGCTAAAATCTAGGTAGACCATATCCACAGCCCCTCCCTGGTCTATTACTTTGGTCACCAAGTCAAAGAAATCGATTAGATTCATCTGACATGACCTTCCTGCTGTAAATCCATGCTGCTTTGGGTCCTGTGCTCCACTGGCCTCTAGGTACTCAACAATTATTTCTTTCAGAAGTGATTCCATCATTTTCCCTACCACTGAGGTCAAACTTACAGGTCTGTAGTTTCCTGCTTCTGCCTTGCTCCCACTTTTGTGAAGGGGAATCACATCTGCCCTCCTCCAGTCCTCAGGTACCACCCCATCCTCCCATGATTTGTTAAAAAGTGTGGTCAGTGGTATCACTAGGTCCTCCCTTAGTTCTTTTAGGATTCTGGGGTGAATCCCATCAGGCCCCATTGCTTTGTCCACCTTGAGTTTTAGGAGTTCTTTCAGGACTCTTTCTTCTGTAAATGGACTGGTGTCAACCCCCCTACCCAGAGTGCTTCTATTGTCTGGTTTAGGTAACTCCTCCTCATCTTCTTCTGTGAATACTGAGCAAAAGTAATTATTCAGTATCTCTGCCTTTTCACTGTCTCCCTCTGCCCACCTCCTCTCTCCCTTATTAATCTTCACTATTCCTCCCTTAATCTTTCTATGCTCCCTAATGTACCTATAAAAGGTTTTATCCCCCTTCTTAACTGAATTGGCTAGTTTTTCCTCAGTTTGGGCTTTTGCTATTCTGACTGCCTTCCCCGCCTCTTTCTGCTTTAATTGATACAGTTCCCTGTTGTGCTCCTTCTGTGATGCCTTATACTTTCTGAATGCAGCCTTTTTCTCCTTAACCTTCCCTGCCACCTCTT